>JAUPFT010000025.1:29790267-30452767 GCA_036936625.1 Parnassius smintheus behrii
CAAATCACAGTTTCGAATACATTTATATTCACAGATATTACACGAAAAAGGTTTTTCTCTAGTATGTATTTTCATATGTCTTTCCAAATTAATTTTTTCAATACATTTATATTCACATATTACAAGAAAAAGCTTTTTCTCCGGTATGTATTTTCGGATGTCTTTCCAACTGTCTTTTTACAATACATTTATATTCACAGATATTACAAGAAAAAGGTTTTTCTCCGGTATGTATTTTCATATGTGTTTGCAAACGAGATTTTTAAATACATTTGTATTCACATATATTACATGAAAAAGGTTTTTCTCCGGTATGTATTTTCATGTGTCTTTTCAATTTAGTTTTTTCAATACATTTATATTCACATATTACAAGAAAAAGGTTTTTCTCCGGTATGTATTTTCATATGTCTTTCCAACTGTCTTTTTACAATACATTTATATTCACAGATATTAAAAGAAAAAGGTTTTTCTCCGGTATGTATTTTCATATGTGTTGGGTGCAAACGAGACTTTTGAATACATTTGTATTCACATATATTACATAAAAAAGGTTTTTTTCCGGTATGTATTTTCATATGTGTTTGGAATGACATCAATACATTTATATTCACATATACTACAAGAATAAGGTTTTTATCTAGTATGTATTTTCATAAGGCTTTTCAATTTAGTTTTTTCAATACATTTACATTCACATATTACAAGAAAAAGGTTTTTCTTCGGTATGTATTTTCGGATGTCTTTCCAACTATCTTTTTACAATACATTTATATTCACAGATATTACAAGAAAAAGGTTTTTCTCCGGTATGTATTTTCATATGTGTTTGCAAACGAGATTTTTGAATAAATTTGTATTCACATATATTACATGAAAAAGGTTTTTCTCCGGTATGTATTTTTATGTGTCTTTTCAATTTAGTTTTTTCAATACATTTATATTCACATATTACAAGAAAAAGGTTTTTCTCCGGTATGTATTTTCATATGTCTTTCCAACTGTCTTTTTACAATATATTTATATTCACAGATATTACAATAGAAAGGTTTTTCTCCGGTATGTATTTTCATATGTGTTTACGAATGACATCAATAATTTTATATTCACATATACTACAAGAATAAGGTTTTTTGCAGTATGTATTTTCATGTGGCTTTTCAATTTAGTTTTTTCAATACGTTTATATTCACATATTACAAGAAAAGGTTTTTCTCCGGTATGTGTTTTCATATGTCTCTCCAGCTGTCCTTTTACAATAAATTTATATTCACAGGTATTACAAGAAAAAGGTTTTTCTCCTGTATGTATTTTCATATATTTTTGCAAATCACCTCTCATAATACATTTATACTCGCAGATATACACGAATAAGGTTTTTCTCCGGTATGTATTTTCATATGTCTTTCTAACTGTCTTTTTACAATACATTTATATTCACAGATATTACAAGAAAAAGGTTTTTCTCCGGTATGCATTTTCATATGTGTTTGCAAACGAAATTTTTGAATACATTTGTATTCACATATATTACATGAAAAAGGTTTTTCTCCGGTATGTATTTTCATATGTCTTTCCAAATGTCTTTTTTCAATACATTTATATTCACAGATATTACAAGAAAAAGGTTTTTCTTCGGTATGTATTTTCATATGTCTTTGCAAATGACATTTATTAATACATTTATATTCACAGATAGTACAAGAAAATGGTTTTTCTCCGGTATGTATTCTCATATGTGTTTGCAAATGACATTTATCAATACATTTATATTCACATATACTACAAGAATAAGGTTTTTCTCCAGTATGTATTTTCATGTGTCTTTTCAATCTATTTTTTTTTCAATATATTTATATTCACATATATTACAAGAAAATGGTTTTTCTCCGGTATGTATTTTCATATGTGTTTGCAAACGAGATTTTTGAATACATATATATTCACAGATATTACAAGAAAAAGGTTTTTCTCCGGTATGTATTTTCATATGTCTTTCCAGCTGTCTTTTTACAATACATTTATATTCACAGGTATTACAAGAAAAAGGTTTTTCTCCGGTATGTATTTTCATATGTCTTTCTAACTGTCTTTTTACAATACATTTATATTCACAGATATTACAAGAAAAATGTTTTTCTCCGGTATGCATTTTCATATGTGTTTGCAAACGAAATTTTTGAATACATTTGTATTCACATATATTACATGAAAAAGGTTTTTCTCCGGTATGTATTTTCATATGTCTTTCCAAATGTCTTTTTTCAATACATTTATATTCACAGATATTACAAGAAAAAGGTTTTTCTCCGGTATATATTTTCATATGTGTTTGCAAACGAGATTTTTGAATAAATTTGTATTCACATATATTACATGAAAAAGGTTTTTCTCCGGTATGTATTTTCATGTGTCTTTTCAATTTAGTTTTTTCAATACATTTATATTCACATATTACAAGAAAAAGGTTTTTCTCCGGTATGTATTATTACGTACTTCTGACCGTGTTATAATTACATTAATCTAATAATCGCTGTTTCGAACCCCACATGGAAAAAGTGTTATACATACATACATTTTGACCAGCATTTTTTAAGAATATAGTAGAAGTTGCCGTGTAGGTGCGGCGTAAGCGAATTCATGAACATATTTTGTCCCGTGGGTTTCGTAAGAGGCGACTATGGGTTTGCCAGAAAAATCTTATCGCTTAGTATAGTATAACCACCTCGTTTACTTCAGATATAAAATAACCAAACAGGCAACATTGTCAGAGGTGCTCACGTCTGGCTCTGCGATCCTCAATCCTATGCCAAGCGTGTGGATTAAGGCAAACTGTCCCTACATCGGGAGAGGTTCATGCATGTTCAGCACTGGAAGTTTACGGGACGATTAAGATGGAGCCATTACAAGACACACAGAAATATCTCTGTCAGCTCAGATGCTAGGCGTTTGCCGTAAAAAAATTACAGTACTACTCGCGTACTATACCCGGGTTCCATTTCCACTTGCATCCTTAATATTGTTCACAAAACAGAATTTAATTAAAGTTAGCCTTGCAAATTTTTTGCCGAATGAGGCCATTTTGGATGGTTTCGTGAAAAATTTCCGAAAGAGAATCATGCCTTTTTGTTATTCAAGAAAATTTAATAATGAATTTTCGAAATACTAAAAATATATGGACGTTATTTCTAATCAGAATTATGGGAGCTTTGTAAAACAGTAGTGTGTGAGATGAATTAAAAAGCGTGTGTATTACGCAAATGCGAGATTTGTAAGACAAAATTCAGAAAATAAATAAATTTGACGACTCGACTGAGAAAACATACAAATTACGGACAGTAAAACGAGATTGGCTCTTGGCTTGGATGGCAAGATTGATACTGCAAATATTTTATCGAAATACAAGCAGTACATTTTGGAGCGTCGAGGCAGCAGATAACATACCGGCGTATATTACTACTACAAGTGCCCTCATACCTAAGAGTCGAAGAGTTATTCTTTTTGCACGTTTTCGGACTGTTTGCGACATGATGCCTGCGCAGTTTTTGCTCACATGCAGAAAATTCTGGATCAAGTACATTTGTCACATACTATGGACACAATGCATGTCTTGAGCGATGGACCAACAGCACAGTATAGAAATACAAAGGCATTTTATTTGTTAACACAACACAACGCCGCGATATGGGCTACGAGTTGCGACGTAGAATTTTAGATAAAGGACAGACAAACTATTATTTGATCAAGAAATGAGCATTCCCGAAACTTTGAAAACTCATCAGGTTATCTGACTGACACAATGAACCCAAAGCAGGATTTATTAGAAAAAGACTTGTGTTACATGTAAACATGGTGATATGTGTCCCCATTATTCATTAAAGAAAAGCTTTGTTCCGGGGTCAGGGGTAAACGAAAAGGATGATTTGAGTTGAAACAGGTGCAAACTATGTTCCGGTGTCTGAAGCGGATGAAAACCAACCATGCAACTCACAATCCTTTGTTTTAAAAGAAGGAATGTGGGTGTTTGTATGATACAATTGAACTACAAATTAGTTCATATGATTCATGGCTGATTTTATTAATGATACAGCCGATTAGGGTTTTCTAAGTTTGTTGTACTCGTACATATTTTATTTTTTTACAGTAAAACTATAAAACTTTTTAAGTAGCTATTGTGACGGCTCAATATTATTATTAATAATTAAATTCAATATAAAGGGGCGTCAAAATAGTTTTAAAAGATATATATTAAGCAATAAGTTAAATTAATAAACATAAAGTTAATATATATTTCAGACATTATTCCAATAACATAGCAAATTAAAGGCAAAATTATTGTTTCTCGTAATAAGTAAATTTATTATAAAAACTTGTAAAAATATTTAAAATAAGATAAATAATAGAAATACAAGTCAAAAAATAATATGAAATTAAGTTAAATAACGTTTATAAGATAATTAGAAAATTTGTTAAAAATTGTTTAAGTCATGGGAGGTGTTCGTGTATAAAAGAAAATTTTTCTAAGTTGTGGAAGGAGTTCACGTATAGACGTCTTGTATGGATGAGGTGCCGGAGATACATACCTGCAGTTGTACATATATATGGGGTGGTTGGGAGCCTGACTGCCTGAAGTACTGTAGCATAATGACTAGTCCTATATTAGGGACTTATGATATTAAACTCAATGATACAAAAGCAATACTATAGAAGGTCTCCATGATGAATTTGCATTACAATAGTAGGGTCGTGGGTTCGAACCCTATATATGAATGACTTATGAAAGTAAGGTCTATGATTCAAAAGCAATACTATAGAAGGTCTCTACGATTAATATGCATTACAATAGTAGGGTCGTGGGTTCGAATCCTATAGAGGAATGACTTATGAAAGTAAGGTCTATGATTCAAAAGCAATACTATAGAAGGTCTCTATGATTAATATGCATTACAATAGTAGGGTCGTGGGTTCGAAACCTATATAGGAATGACTTATGAAAGTAAGGTCTATGATACAAAAGCAATATTATAGGAGGTCTCCTTGATGCATAAGCATTGTATGGGATGGTCGGGTGACTGACTGCTCCTAGTACTGTAGCAAAATGACTAGTCCTTATTAGGGACTTGAAAAGGAATATTATGGTGGCGTGTGTGCTGCTTCACGAGCAATTGGTCCGAGGTAAACTTGGACTCGCTAACCGATGTGTCCTAGACATATCATCTTAGTGCCGGTGGTAAGCGGGTTTGTTGTAGCAATACGGCTTTCCCGTGGACATCGCACACCCATACCGTTTGTGGGCGGCGTAGTAGCGCATAGCGATGCGTCGTCTATATTTCGGATTGGGATGATGAGTGTGTTTGGTAGCACTTTTAAGTGTAACAGGCATACTCAACTTCATGTCTTAGTGCATTAGCGCTATGATACGTGGAGTTTTGTTCATTGACGTCTTAGTAGCGTGCTACTATGATACGTTGGTGCAGTTTTATATAACAACAATCTTAGTGCCGGTGATGAGCGGGTTCGTTGTAGCAATACGACTTTCCCGTGGACATCGCACACCCATACCGTTTGTGGGCGGCGTAGTAGCGCATAGCGATGCGTCGTCTATATTTCGGATTGGGATGATGAGTGTGTTTGGTAGCACTTTTAAGTGTAACAGGCATACTCAACTTCATGTCTTAGTGCATTAGCGCTATGATACGTGGAGTTTTGTTCATTGACGTCTTAGTAACGTGCTACTATGATACGTTAGTGATATTTTTTATATAACAACAATACCAACTTTGTTGCCAAAGTCGATAGGAGTCATGTGGTTGTGTTGTGAGGGTGCGCCGCCCGTATGATAGTTGCATTGATGCTTACTGCTACTTGCGGTATTGCGTCTTGTGATGGATCTGCGGGTGTGCTGCGCCTGATTCGACGCATTCCTGTTGTTCTGGTCGATGGAGGTATACAATTAACATCTTAGTGTCGGTGGTAAGCGGGTTTGTTGTAGCAATACGGCTTTCCCGTGGACATCGCACACCCATACCGTTTGTGGGCGACGTCGTTGCGCATAGCGATGTGTCGTCTATCTTCGGATGGGGATGATGAGTGTGTTGGTAGCACTTTTAAGTGTAACAGGCATACTCAGCTTCATGTCTTAGTGCATTAGCGCTATGATACGTGAAGTTTTGTTCATTGGCGTCTTAGTAGCGTGCTACTATGACACGTTGGTGACATTTTTATATAACAACAATACTAACTTTGTTGCCAAAGTCGATAGGAGTCATGTGGGTGTGTTGTGAGGGTGCGCCGCCCGTATGATAGTTGCATTGATGCTTACTGCTACTTGCGGTATTGCGTCTTGTGATGGATCTGTGGGTGTGCTGCGCCTGATTCGACGCATTCTTGTGGTTCTGGTCGATGGAGGTATACAATTAACATCTTAGTGCTGGTGGTAAGCGGGTTTTTTGTAGCAATACGGCTTTCCCGTGGACATCGCACACCCATACCGTTTGTGGGCGACGTCGTTGCGCATAGCGATGTGTCGTCTATCTTTCGGATGGGGATGATGAGTGTGTTTGGTAGCACTTTTAAGTGTAACAGGCATACTCAGCTTCATGTCTTAGTGCATTAGCGCTATGATACGTGGAGTTTTGTTCATTGACGTCTTAGTAGCGTGCTACTATGATACGTTGGTGATATTTTTATATAACAACAATACTAACTTTGTTGCCAAAGTCGATAGGAGTCATGTGGGTGTGTTGTGAGGGTGCGCCGCCCGTATGATAGTTGCATTGATGCTTACTGCTACTTGCGGTATTGCGTCTTGTGATGGATCTGCGGGTGTGCTGCGCCTGATTCGACGCATTCCTGTTGTTCTGGTCGATGGAGGTGTACAATTAACATCTTAGTGTCGGTGGTAAGCGGGTTTGTTGTAGCAATACGGCTTTCCCGTGGACATCGCACACCCATACCGTTTGTTGGCGGCGTCGTAGCGCATAGCGATGCGTCGTCTATCTTTCGGATGGGGATGTTGAGTGTGTTTGGTAGCACTTTTAAGTGTAACAGGCATACTCAGCTTCATGTCTTAGTGCATTAGCGCTATGATACGTGGAGTTTTGTTCATTGGCGTCTTAGTAGCGTGCTACTATGATACGTTGGTGATATTTTTAATATAACAACAATACCAACTTTGTTACCAAAGTCGATAGGGATCATGTTGGGTGTGTTGTGAGGGGGCGCCATCCGTATGATAGTTGCATTGATGCTTACTGCTACTGGCGGTATTGCGTCTTGTGATGGATCTACGGGTGTGCTGCGCCTGATTCGACGCTCTCTGTGGTTCTGGTCGATGGAGGTATACGGGTGGTGATATCTGCTGGGATGTATGGGGGACCTTGGAATGGTGTAAGCCCGACGATAGTCGTATTGATGCTTGTTGCGTTCTGCAGCATTACGTCTCTGCGATGGTTGTTTGATGGGACGCTATTCTCAATGGCGCTCTCTGCGTCTTGGTTTGACTCACACCTAAGTAGCTTTGCCCAAGTCGGGTCCCTTCATTGCGGGGCTGCAGACTGTCTGCCCTCCACCATGTTTTATATAACAACATAATATTATCTCTCTGTAACTTTCCCACCTTTGAATGATTGAAGGCAACTTGTTGGTGGGTGAGACAAACATGATCGAAAATGCATTTACTCAACGTCAGTGACACAAACCCTTTCTGATGGCGAATTATTACTCTTATCTTATAACTGCCTTTTGGCTATATCTGCCGTTGTATTGGTTGGTGGAGCATATGTGTCGACCTCATGCGGGTGGTAGCTGGCGGGAGGATCTGAGGAGACTCTCAAGGCTGCGGCCGAAAGCCGCACAACGTGGGACCCCATTCCCTTGAGGTGAGCGGTAGACTCATGACACGCTCTGCGGCTAGAAGCCGTGCTGATCATGCAATTGGTGGTGATGCCATACACTTACATCACGTCTGCAGGAGCGGCGGTCTGGCAGGTGGTGGCGCTCACGGAGGGTTTAAGGCCAGTGTGCCTATTTGCCTAAACCGTGTGACGTACATTCACTGTGGCTGGATTCGTTCGTATTCTGTATGGCGTTTACACGCATTGACATGCGCGACTTCGGTCGATGTTTGTGCTTACGCACTAACAAGGGGCCAAGCCTCTTTTACTGGTTCGCCAGTTATTTTGCTGTGGACTACGGTCCAGTTCCCGAATTAGCATTCCCGTCGGGGGGAGTGCATCAAAATGGTTGGCGCTCACCGTGCACGGCGTGTGTGGGGCCGTGTACCTCCCCTACATTTTTTTAAATAAATGTAGGAGAGCGAAGCCCTTGTATCGGGTATTTTTTGTATAAATATATTGTGAGCCTTTTCCAAGCGGGAAGGGATAAATGATAATAAATTAATAATGTAAACCTGATACAAGTGGAATAGAGACGTTTATGTTCTTAATCTTTTTCGAGCCCTGTCTTCGTGAACGGGGTTCACTTAGCTTATAAGGCACTACCAACAGCTTTCAATTGCTCTAGTGAATATTCATTCTTCCAAACGACACCTAAAGAACTAAGTTACTAAACAAACACAACGTAAATAAGGGTCCTAACTAAGACGATCACGCCAAAATATTACAAACGGCCTATTATTAAACCTTTAGAAAGATCATTTAGAAAGATCTAAACATAATTCATTAATCCTGGTCTCATATATATAATGTTATTTAAAAGGGGATATTTTTAGTATTATAAAATTAATATTTTATACAGTAGAGGGGGGGGAATCGTTACACTATCAATCAGGTTTCAGGCCAGGACATAGTACAACAACAGCCTTGCTTAAAGTTACGGAAGATTGACGTATGGGTATGGAGGAGTCAAAATTAACTGTGTTAGTTTTAATAGATTTCTCAAACGCTTTTAGTGCTGTTGATCATGACATCCTTCTTACAATACTTTCTCACATTGGTTTCTCCTCATCAGCGCGGGAATGGTTCGCATCCTATCTTCAGGGACGTCAGCAGGCGGTTCGCGTATGTCCAGTTATTTCTGATTGGTGCACGCTGGTTGCTGGCGTTCCTCAAGGCGGAATTCTCTCACCTCTTTTGTTTTCAATTTTTATAAATCTCATTACATCTCACATTCGCTGCACGTACCATCTCTATGCCGATGACTTACAAATATATGCTCAGTCTGATGTTAACGATATCGAAAATGCGATCACTGAGCTAAACTCTGACCTCACTCGTATCTCTGATTGGTCTAGCAAATTCGGTATTACTGTTAACCCTACCAAGTGCCAGGCAATTATATTTGGAAGTAGCCGTCGCTTATCTACATTGGATTTTAATTCACTGCCACCTGTAAATTTTAATAATGCTGTCATACCTTATTCAGCTACTGTGAAAAATCTAGGACTTATCATTGACAGCAGTCTAAGTTGGCGGCCGCAAGTCACGGAAGTAAGCAAAAAAGTTATCAACACCTTGCGTTGTCTGTATCGACTCAAGAATTTTCTTCCAGTGAGAATAAAGATAATGTTGGTTCAAACGCTCGTATTACCAATACTAGATTATACAGATGTATGTTATGCTGATGCCTCTCAAGAACTTCTTAACAAACTGGATCGGCTTCTCAATAATTGTATTCGCTTTATCTTTGGCTTACGTAAATTCGATCACGTCTCTTCATTCCGTTCTCAGCTCAAATGGCTGCCTCTTCCACTTCGTAGATCTTTTAGAATCCTTTCTATGCTATTGTCTATTTTACACGATCCGTTTGTCCCTGCATATCTGAAATGCAAATTTCAGTATCAGGGCGATTCTCACAACCGATGTCTCCGTTCCGCGGAAAATCTAACTCTTCATGTTCCTTTCTGTCGCACGGGCTTCTCTTACAATTCTTTCACTTCAAATGCAGTAAGACTCTGGAACATGTTACCCAGAAATATAAAAGAAGCAAAAACTAAACCTATCTTTAAACGTTTACTCTGGGAATATTACTTAACGAAGCAATAGTAGTTTCGGATAATAATAAAAAATTTAAAAAACTTCGGAAACTGTTATATTCTCAAGTATGTATAATATAAAAATATCATATTTATTTATTGTGTATGTATTTATTGTGGGCATTTGTGTATATATATAAAATAATATTGTATGCATGTAAGTAGTAATGTAAATGTATATGTAAGTGTATTGTATTTATTATCATTATATTATAATTTTGTATTTTTTCCTTAAACCTTCAATTTTTTTTTAATTATGAGTTTTGCACCCATCACTAGATTCTCTGCACAAACCAAAGGTAGACTGGTAGAGAATGCCTTTTGGGCTTTTCTTTTATGTGTGCAAATAAAGCTTAAATAAATAAATAAAATAAAAAAACTGAAATAATCATTAAGAAGGTAAATATACGGCAAATGATAATGATAAAAATGAAGCTCAGTTCCTATAGATTTGATTAAGAAAAGAATTCTTGGGTAGATATCAATTAAGTCTGAATTTATAACTTGATTGGTGTTATTTTTTGTTTATTATGAAAGAATGAAAATAAATATAGTTGATTTTGTAACGGGAAGGTACATACACGATCACATTAAGAGTGCAATATTAATGTAGGAAATGTCACTTCCACTGATAAGAGGTTGCTACCACGGATGGCATTTTTTTCTTGGAGGTTTGCAAGCTCAGTGAATATTATTACCTTGATGAAAAAGGCCAAAACTAATAACATCGATCATCAATTTTATCAGAACGACGTTTTAATGTGATTATCTTTTATTTTAATGAAAAATGAGGACTACCAAGCCAGGTTTTTTGTAATAGCAAGGACAAAGGAGTTATGAGTATTTACCAAATTATTTAATTTAGATTTCCTTGTTACGACGCTCGTACAATTCCACTGAAGGGTGTGGAGACATTCGAATTTTATAAAATTTCATTTAAAATCGAGTTTATTTCCCACTTTAAACGGTAAGTATATGTTACCAAATTTACGAATTATATCAGAGATGAATGACATAAGGTTTTCCAGGTGATTATCATTAGATAATAAATTAGCCTGAAGAGCATAACCATTTGGGAGGAAGTAGGCGTTCTTATAATATTGTTGTGCGCTACAATATCATAGTCTACAGAATTTGGAACGGGTCTAGTGGGGTTAATTCTGAAAACTGTCTTTCTATAAGATTAAGAAGCAGAAGGGACAGGGGAATACTTGATAACTGTTGAGATGAAAGGTCTCCTAACTGCAGGGAAGCAAGCAGATCCCTCTAGATATGAAACATTTTCTTAGGACATCACCAATTAAATGCCTTTTTATTTTGAATGTTCAGGGCAACTTTTATTAGTTTCCAAGTGATTAGCAGAGCAGAACAGGCATATTGAGATATCCTTAACACAATTATCTCCAGTATGCTCTTTTGAGCATTTGAAGTAGCGTGGCTTGATCTGTACTTAGCTTTTACATATCCAAGGCAACATCACTTCAAGCACTCTATGGAAGGGAGTAAGTAGGTTTAGACAGGAATTGATGAGTAAAAGCAGTATAAGTGAGAAAAAAGCTCTTGGCCTGAAAATTTAAGGACAAGAGTTTGGGTAGCCACCCACTCAATATCATCCTTTCTTTACTTTTCGATGTAATCTAGCCTTTATAAATTCTCTACCAGGGAGTAGTACCAACTCAGACACTAACTCCTCCATGGAAATATCAGATGGTATACCTCCAACAACACCCATTCTGGTAACATTGGAAGTTGGATTGACTGCTGATAGTTTGTATTTAGTAAGCAAAGACGATTTAATAAAGTTATTGGCACCTGAATCAGTTTTAAATCCATTTTACAACCTAAATTTGTTATGCTTTGTTTTTAGTTTATATTTAGAAACCTTATTTTGGGATAAAATATGGCCGATCTTGACAGAATTGTATAAGCAAATGAAGGATCGGGTTCTATACACTTAAGGTGGATTATAAAAGCCCCCTATCACTATCTGGGTATTTTTCTATTCTAAAATATCAAGGCTGGTGTAAATACTTTAATATAGTGCTGATTGCGCACTTTACATTCCAATGAACGCTTGGTGTTAAATCTGTACATTTTCATTTTGAGGGACTGAAATCAGATGTACTACCGCTACTTACCAACTAACAAGTAGTGAACAACACAACAATAGTATTAACGGGACTCGACACAAAGTAGTTAAAAATATCCAAAAATTGTTGAATCACGTGTTTTTTCCATGCTTATCTTTTAAATAATAATTTAGTTTGTAATTTTTTTTCTCCTTAAGAGTGCTTTTTATACGCACTTTGAATTTAGGCAAAGGCAAATTGCATATGAAGCTCTCTTTATTTATGTTCATGGACTACAGTACGGTACAGTTTACCTAATGCCAAGTGGATACTCCACTTGGCATTAGGTAAACTGTACCTTATTTTAATATCACAAAATCTATATATCCTTACCTATTTCATGATTCCCATTTTCTTCAAATTTTGAATTCTCATTTTCAAAATGCTCTTCCTCAACTTTAAAAGATTTAAGGCTAAACATTTCGTCCTTGCATTTTCTGTATCACATGCAACTGGCCTGATATCTATATGATGAATTGGTGTGAATTGTATCTCACCTCTAGCCTCATGCGGTTTTGGTATTGACTGAAACCAAATTATTTTTTAAATTAGGAAAAGAAGCCAGGAGTGGCGTAGGAGAATCCATACTACCCCATAGCATCCCGCAAATGTGGTAAAAAGGGACAGAGGAAAACTGAATCAGGAGATGGGCAGCAGCCTCTTTCTGACGACAACTCTAAGTAATAATAAAAACCGGACTAAAGTGAGGGTTCCGAAAAACTTAAATAAGAATGAAGGTATATCCATCCCAAGAATCGAGACTCAACAATTTTTCAAAACAGATTCCCAAATGCCGGAAATTATTACGTTTATTGAGTAATATTACCCATATATAATATTTCGTATAGGTATATACAATAGGGTAATATATAACATTATAAGCAGGTAATTATTTTTGTGAAAATAAATACGTATCTTACTAAAATTCATCAAATATAGCCTATTCCTCTAACGAAAAAGTAACGTGTGTTAAAGGATAAACTTAACTTTGCAGTAGAAAAAACATTCACACATATGGCAACGGGAAACAGAATCGAAGGTGCGAGACAGGTAGTGATCATCAAGGTGCCAGCCCACCTGCAGTGATAGTTAAGGCAAATACTTCATTGTAATGGGAATGACCGATCAAGCAGTAAACTTTTGTTCATAAAAAGTATAATACGTTGATTGTGTAATGGCGGTGCAATAATATCCACTGCCCTATACTTATACCTGCCCGCGGGACGGGTGTCGTAAGAGGCGACGCAGGGAAACAGAAACAGGAGTTGGGCAACGGCATCTTCCTGATAACAACTCACATTAATATAAACTGCGGTCGCCAACCAAATTTGTCAAAACAACTCCTACGAAGCAATGTATGAGAGAGGTCTGTGTTCCGCAGTGGACTTTTAATAATAATAATAATCATCATCATCGTTACAGCCCTTCACAAGTCCACTGCTGAACATAGGCCTCCCCCAAGTATTGCCACAAAACACGGTCCTGACCTGCATCCATCGACTTCATGCATGTCTTACCAGATCGTCACTCCATCTAGTGGGGGGTCGCCCTACACTACGCCTACCGGTACAAGGCTGCCACTCGAGAACCTTTCTTACCCATCGGTTATCGGTTCTTCGAGCTATATGGCCGGCCCATTGCCACTTCAGCTTACTAATCCGTTGGGCTATGTCGGTCACTCTGGGTTTACTGCGGATATCCTCATTTCTGAGTCTATCACGCAGAGAAACTCCGAGCATAATCCTCTCCATAGCTCGCTGAGCGTCCTTGAGCGTCCTCACATGGCCAGCAGTGAAGGACCACGTCTCTGATCCGTAAGTCATCACTGGCAACACGCACTGGTTTTAGTTTTCAGAGATTGAGGTATACCTGACGAGAAGATGTATCGTAATTTCCCGAACGCTGCCCAGCCGAATTGAATCCGTCGATTGACCTCTCGGTCGAAGTTGGACTTACCTAGTCGGACTATTTGTCCCAGGTAAACGTACTCGTCAACAACTTCGAGCATAGTGCTCCCAACAACTACCGGCATAGGTGTGACATGGACATTAAACATGATCTTTGTTTTGTCCATGTTCATCTTAAGACCTATCCGTTGGGAGACACCATTGAGGTCATTGAGCATAGTGCTAAGGTCCTCCAGCGATTCTGCCATAAGGACTATATCGTCGGCAAATGGAAGGTGAGTGATGTACTCGCCATTGATGTTAATACCGTATCCTTTCCAGTCCAGTAGCTTGAAAACGTCTTCCAACGCAGCGGTGAAGAGTTTCGGGGATATAACGTCACCCTGTCTTACACCTCTCTGCAGTTGGATAGGTTTCGAACTCTGGTTCTGTACTCGGATAGCCATCGTAGCCCTACTGTACAAACACTTCAGCACTTCGATATACCAACAGTCAACTTGGCACCGCTGAAGGGACTGTAGCACCGCCCAAATTTCGACGGAATCAAAGGCTTTCTCGTAGTCCACATACGCCAGGCAAAGTGGCAGATTGTACTCTTCGGTCTTCTGTACAATCTGCCGCAGGGTATGTATGTAGTCTATAGTACTGAAGCCTTGTCGGAAACCGGCTTGTTCGGGAGGCTTGAAGTCGTCGAGTCTGCGTGCGAGACGATTCGTAATGACTCTCGAAAACAGCACGTAGACGCGGCTCAGAAGGGAAATCGGTCTGTAGTTCTTCAAGAGTGTGTTGTCGCCTTTCTTAAAGAACAAGACCACCGCACTTCTGCTCCACGCCTCCGGAGTAGTGCCACCACGGAAGACAGAATTGAAGAGCTTCTGACGGACTTCAAGTACCAGTGTTCCACGCGCTTTCAGAAGCTCCGCTGTAATTCCATCCTCGCCCGGGGCCCTGCCGTTTTTAAGGTGCTGGAGAGCCATTCTAATCTCGCTCAGACTGACGTCCGGGATATCATCGGAATAGTGTCGGGTAAGACTTGCTCTTGGATCATTATTCACACTCGCGTGTGGCTCCAACGATGATGTGTACAGCTGTCCATAGAACCTCTCAATCTCACTCAAAATCTCAGGTGTCTCGGAAAAGATGCTGCCACACTCAGTCTTCAGCTTTGACAGTTGGCTCTTTCTGGATAATGGAAGATAGATGTAGATGTCAATGGGCCGCAGCTACGACTTACCATCAGGTGGACTGTGTGCTCGTTTGTCAGCCTATTCTATAAAAAAAAAGTCCAACTTGTCTTCATCTCGACTCACCGAAGATTTATAAGGCAGACTTCTGGCACTTGCTCCGGCACAACGATCACTGAGATATCACTGAACAGTTGGCGTCTGGTCGTCATAATGAAGTCAATCTCATTTTTGTCGAACCGTCGGGGTTCGACCAGGTCCACTTCCTGTGGGGCCGCTTCTGGAAGAAAGAGTTCATCATAAAGAGTCCCTCTTTCTCCATAAAGTCAGCCAGCTGCTGGCCCCTACGGTTCCGTTGCCCTACTCCAAATTTCCCTAACTTCAGCTCACCGTCTTCTCTTGTGCCTAGTTTTGCGTTGAAGTCTTCCATCAACACCGTGTAGTGGGTTTTGGAGGAATGCATGGCTCTAGAAATATCCTCATACATTTCCTCCACGTCCTCATCGGGATGTGCTGAGGTTGGTGCGTAGACCTGTATGACCTTCAGCGAACGCCGTTTGGTGATTCTGAGTATCAGGTACGCGACCCTCGTCGACACACTCCCAATCTTTATAACGTTGTTGTCGAGAGACTTGTGGACGATAAATCCGACACCTCCTTGAGACAGATGGTCGCCCTCCCGGTGATAGAACAAGTTGCCGGACTCGAGGATTACCGTGTCTTCCCCTCTCTTCGAACCTCAGATAATCCAATAATATGCCAGCGCAACTTGTCTACCTCTTCTGCCAGCTCCAGTATCTTCTCGTCAGTCCTCAGGGTGCGTGCGTTATACGTTGCCAGGTCGAGTTGTCGTAGGTGGCAACCGAACCTCCACCGGAGATTCTTAGCACCCCCTGCCCCGCCGTTATCATGGTCGCCACCGTAGCCAGGAATAGCGGGGCCGCCGGGGACTGGGGGCCGTTTATTTGCGTCGTTGCTCATGGGAGGATATTTGCCATAGTTGCCACGCTTGGCGAGCGGGTTGGCAACCGCAGTTTTTTATCATGTTATTGTTGTTATTAGGAAGATGCTAATGCCCATCTCCTTTCTGTGTCCCTCTGTCGCCTCTTACGACACCCACGGGAAGATATGGGGTAGTGGATATTCTCAACCGCCACTACACGGCCATAATAATAATAATATTCTTTATTTGCAAGAATATGACTATACAATGGTGTTCGAGTATAATTCGTTCTACATATTCTACCTCAGTGGTGAGCAAATATTAATGGTCAAATAACTTATACAACAATACTTATCGAATTTTTAACATAACAAAAATTTTTAACATTACTCAGTCGATTTGATAATTAATTAATTAAGTAACAGTGACAGAAAAAAAATGTCAATAAGATGTATAAGTTTTATTATGGCTCATTGTCAAATAATCATATTCTTATGTCCATAATTATATAAAGTCAATTATAAATGTTACATACACAATTGTCATTAATTTATTTCAATATTTATGTCTAATTTACTAATTAAATAAATATAATATTTAATTTTATAAAAATACAATAATTCATACATTATTTTAAACATTGTGTCAAACTCAAAGTATCGCCTACTTATGTGCAAAGAAGTCTTTAACTGAGTAGAAAGATTGCTGGATGAGCCATTTTTTAGGTGAGTTTTCATTCTTATTGTTGGTAACTCTCTAATCGCTTTAGGTATCTTATTAAAAACTTTTATACACATTATGTAACAATTTTTATGAAACAAAGCTGTCCTGCAGGCAGGCATTAACAATCTAGTTGGGTCCCTTTTACCTATAATAGAATTGTCGTGAGCGCTATGAAATAAACACTGATTTTTTTTGACAAATATACACACCTCTAATATATACAGTCCAGTCAGCGTCAGCAAATTATTATTTTTAAATAAAGGTCTACATGATTCCAGAGGCCCAACATTACATAGAGTTCGTATACATTTCTTTTGACTGATAAATGCTTTGCTTACGTCAGTCGAGTTTCCCCATAAAAAAGACCATATCTCAACACAGATTCGATGTATCCGTAATATGCAGTAAGCGCAGCTCCTTCTAGGATTTAATGGATGAAATTATAGGCTTTAATGGATGAAATGGATAATACCGTGGACCCTCCTGCAGGCAACTGCTCCAGAACTGCATTCGACTCAATAGCCTGTTGTTGTAAGCTTCTGCAATGGTTGAGTTTTGCGTGACAGGTGAAACAGACAATTATGGAACTCTCGTTCTCATCCATCTGAAAATATGAAAGTTCAAAAAAAATACTTAAATATATAAGTTTATAATTAAATCTATTGGATAGAGAGAATAGAATAGAATAATTTTTATTCAATATAGTTTAAATGTAATTCTTATTGAAAGTCATTTTTTACTTTACCACTGGTTCAGAAAAAAAACCTCTATCCTGGGAAGAACCAGCAAGAAACCCAGCAGGATTTTTTTTAAATAAATTTTACAATGTGAATCGTTACAAACTACAGTAGAAGTCCATTAGTCCGGCATCCAACAGTCCGGAATGCCCGATAGTCCGGCATCCCTCTTTGGTTTTCGGTTTTGACCAAAAGTATGTCTTTAAAGCAAATAAAAACGCTCAAGAGTTATTCGGAAGTTTTCGGGGTAGTTCGGGATCATCTGAAAGCACTCGGTATTGTTCGAAAACAATTACGTAGTTAGCAGCCAGCTAGTTAGAGCTCCGTTAATCAATCACGAAGCTCTTCGCCATTTATTCTAAACATCAAAAGTCAAGAAAACAAAAAGACATTCGTGACTTTTTTAAATTTAAGTGAAATATATTTTACAGTATGTGTACATACATTATGTATATGAAATATAAAATAAACTTTGTTGTATGTAAATACATACATATTTGCATACTGTATCTGTAGTTTAATTATTAACCTAATTGTTCTTATAATTACCACCCAATAGACCGGAATTTTCGTTAGACCGGCACCGAGCCGGTCCCGAACGTGCCAGATTATCGGACTTCTACTGTATATACAAAATTTATTTTTGGAATAGCTTGGAAGAAATCGCCTCATTCCCAGATATTATTATCAACCATGTATTAATTTATATTATAATAACCCTTTTATATAGTTTTTGTTTAATTAAATATTTCTTAATTAATTAATTATTATTATTAAGTGGAACCTGTAGTCCATGGGCTTCTACAACAAACTTCAAGCAAAAGGATACAGATGTGGTTTTACCTTTGAAGACTAAGATGTACATGGTAGAGCCATGCTGCAGTTATATTAGTAGTACAGTTGTAGCACGAATGGGTAAGCCCAACTGGGCAAGGACCACACTCTCACTGAATAACAACGTAAAATAGTAGCTTAATACGTTTTGTATGGTAAGTATAGAGATCCCGACACCCTTTTTATTTGGAAATGAGGCATTCCATCTTAGTACTCACGAGTGACAATGCATTTGCATTTTGATTTGTAATTGAGGTTAGATATAGATGTCTATCATACGGGCCACAGCAACCACTTACCATCAGGTGGACTGTGTGCTCGTTTGTCACCCGCCTGTTATTATACTGGCTCTCAATGTCATTCAGACTGAAGCACTTACTGCTGCTCTGTAGCAGAAATAGGTAAAAGGAAGATAACCACCCAGACAAACTCCTGGGCACACAAAGCTCCTACCACCCAGTGAATCATCTGTTATTATACTGGCTCTCAATGTCCTTCAGACAGAAGCACTTACTGCTGCTCTGTAGCAGAAATAGGTAAGAGTAAGATAACCACCCAGACAGACTCCTGGGCACACAAAGCTTCTACCACCCAGTGAATCATCATCACCGCAACAACACAGTCCTAAGCCACCCATATCCATCGACTTCCTGTTTACTAGATCGCCACTATCTAGTGAGGGCCTACTCCACAATTTTCTTACCAGTAGAGGCTATCACCCTAGAATTATGTATCCCCATAGTTAGTTCAGTAAGCTATAAATACACAATATTCTAGAAGTCTGTAGGTGTCTCCATGAGATTAGCAGATATAATTTTAAAAGCAGTAGATTGAAGTATTTTCAAGTTTTAGTTTTCAAAATTTATTCGTACTAAACATTCTTTCAAATTTTAACATTTAACTACTAGCATCACTATTAACATTACTAATGCTTTTCTTATTTGACCCAGGTGAACTGAAACTGCTTGCGCTAGGAGTAATTTACAACAATTGACAAATAGCGGATTTGAACTTACTGCTTTCTTGAGTTTGCAGTCTGCACCACTATTAGGCCACTGTTACTTAGTTTCAAATGGAACAACAACTATATACACCCCTAGCAGTTTTAACCTTTTTAAATTTATGAAGCAGTATGAAGTAAACTCCAGGTACGTTTGGACATCTAACAAATATATTATTTTATCTCATAAGGATACGGGCTGCAGCATTTTCCTCATAACAGGTCGGAATAATAAAAATACTGCAGATGCCAACAAGCCTGTCTAGTGTGGAAACTATGGCAAATAATAATAATAATACCACAAATGATACTAAAATATATAAAACATATTTTCAACCTATTTTAGAATATGCATTTAAAATTATATTGAGTTGCTGGAGAAACTTCAACACAGATATTCAAGTTTCTAGATCATTGAAAACATACTATATGTGTAGTCTGAAAAAATTTTTTATGCAATTAGGGTGACAGCCTAGCACACAGTTCACTTGATGGCAAGTGAATGCCTATAGACATATAAATTTATCTACAATTAAGAATCAAAATGCAGATGTGCATTTTGATTTACCCCTGACGACCAAGATGGTACATCTCGCCTTAGTAAAAAGGGTGTCCCGTGCTTTACATTCACCATTAAAATCAGAGCAGTATTAACACGTTAAACGCCATGTAAGAAATGTGATTTTACTCCAAAAATTTTTTGTAGTCATTTTGTTAATAATCATGATATATGTATAGAAATCAGTTTTTATCGAAATCAAAAATACAGTTTTCAAGTTATTGCTGAAAAACTAGCCGCGGGCACCTGTGACCCCATGGCGCTCAAAAGCAAAAAAGTTATTTTTCGTTTGCGTGCGCCACGCCGCCCACCCCGCCGGTCACCCCGCGCTCCAGTCTATCGCCGGCGCTTGCGCGGAGAGGTTATGTTCGTTTGGTTTTTGACTAATTAGAATACGTCTAAAGCATATTTCATGTTAGTTATGTTTAGTAATTCATTGCGATGGAAAATAATATAGTACCTAATAATGAGAAACGCGATTTTTGCGAATTTCAAATGGATTTGGCGGACTTTGAATTGTCGCAAGAAGATTTGCAAGAGATTGAGACTTTGGAGTTCAACGCACTTCAGACATCGTTCAGGGACATCAGTAGCGACGATGAGTCTGAAAATTTACATGTTCCGAAGAAAAGAAGACGTATGGTTATCAATTCGGACAGTGAAAGCGATTCAGTAAAAGATTTTGTCCTACAAAATTTACCTACTTCTTCAAACACGTACACAAAATGGAAGAACCCTACTGGATGCACTGCTCGAGTGATACCCTTCACTGAGCCCACAGGTATGAAGTTTCCTTTTTCAAGAGACTTAAGTCAAGGAGATCCAGATGATTTTTATTCTTTGTTAGTTGACGATTCCTTGTTTGAAATAATTGCTGAACAAAGTAACCTGTTTGCTACGCAAAGCTTTGGAGATAAAGATTTCAAGCCATGTTCTCGCTCACATACATGGCAGCCAACCGATAAGCATGAAATAAAACGATTTTTTGGACTAATTTTATTCATGGGCCTTGTGAAATTGCCATCAATTAGTGATTACTGGAGTACAGATGACATATTTCAACAACCGTTTCCTCGCACAGTGATGACTAGGAACAGATTTGAATTACTTTTACAGTACCTACACTTTGCCGACAATTACAACTTGAATCCGAACGATCGCATTGGAAAAATCAGGTATCTTGTGAATTTGTTAAATGATAAATTTAAAGCCTACTATGCCCCTAAAGAAGAACTGTGTGTCGACGAAAGTATGATTCCTTTTAGAGGTCGAGTCACTTTTCGACAATATAACAAATCTAAAAGGCACAAATACGGTATAAAATTGTTTAAAGTTTGTACAAATCCTGGTTATACTTTAAAAATACAGGTATACAGTGGAAAAAATATTGATATTGAGAATAATACCCCTACAAAAATAGTATTATCCCTGTGCGATGAACCCTTGAATAAAGGCCACACCATTGCCACTGATAACTGGTACACCAGCTTGGAACTGGCGTACGAATTACTAAAAAACGATACACATTTCCTGGGGACAGTGAGAAAGAACAGAAAGTACTTGCCTAGGAAAGTAGTAGAAACTAATTTAAAACGAGGTGAATTCGTAGCACAAGAAAACGATTGTGGCATCACAGTATTAAAATGGAAAGATAAAAGAGATGTTTTAATGCTGTCTACAAAGCACACGGACAAATTTACTCGATTAAATGTCAGAGGCAAGGCGGTGCAAAAACCAGCAATGGTTATTGATTATAACAAATGTAAAGCTTCAGTCGACATGAGTGATCAGATGACAGCTTATTCAACTCCACTGAGAAAAACTGTCAAATGGTATAGAAAATTGGCCATAGAATTGCTCTTGAATACAGCTGTGGTAAATGCGTTGATAATGTATAAGGAAACCACTAAGAAAAATATTTCAGTCGTAGATTATAGAAAAAATCTCGTTCAATATCTCACTAAATCAGGACGTCCAGAAACAGGTAACTTGGCACTTGAATTACGTCCAAAACGACGAAAACATGAACTTGTCAAAAAAGAGGGACCTGTACGCAAAATGAGACGATTTTGTGTCGGCTGTTACAAGAACAATGTAGAAAAGATGTCGAGAAAAGACGCAAAAAATAAGACCCTGAAAGTGCCTACCTATTGTTTGCAGTGTGATGGTCAGCCACATTATTTCCTGCCATGTTTTAATAGAGAGCATCGAACGTAATTTGGACAATAATTTTTGTTTGTAATATTTTCAATATAATAACTTTTAAATTACTATCTAAATTGTTTTGTGAGCCTTTCTATGACCGCGTGTAAAATATTGATATTTCTTTGTGATTGATATATTATTATGTTATTAAAACATTAATACTGTAAAAGATTTTTGTATCTTTTGAATCTTAAAACTACGATATTTAAAACCAAATTTTATATGAAACATTTTTTTTTGCGTATTTTTCCCTACTTCTCATAATTTAGTACCTATTTTCTAAATTTTACTAGGCAGGTGTGTCCCACTGCAAAGGATTGCTCTCAAGCGCCGCGGCGGTCACTCACATAGGCGAAATAAACGACACGCGTGACCGGTGGCGCAAAAAAGCACTTTAAATTTAGATCTCGCATGTGGTCACCGGTGTCCCCCATGGCGCAATAAAGCAACATACATGAGGTCACCGGTGCCCCCCATGGCGTTTAACGTGTTAAGCTGTTATTTAACGATGGTATTACCACATAAAAAAAATAACGTCTTTCAGTCAAAATTTTGGTCACTATGGTGACTATTATCAGCGCAGGACAGGATTATATTGCATATGAAGGTAAGCAAGCACATGTGCCTATTGTTCCCTTTTCTGATTACTCAGTCCGATAGGAATATGACAAATATGAGAGTGAGAGAATTTCTGTGTCTGTAAGCAGCATTTTATAGTCCGATAGAACGGCTTTAAGTGGTTGAAAGACCAAACCACGTTTGATGTTAATTTCTTGACATAAAATTGCAATAATACTCGGTAATATGTACTAGAACAGACACCGCTAAAAATCTATGCAGCAGTGCGGGTCGCGTGGAAGACACAATGTACCTTTTTATGGCACAGGTTCAGTAAGTAAGCAACTAAGTCTTGGTGTCCGTTCTTGTACGTGGCAAGGTTTTAGACTAACTGTTGTTTTTCAGGTTCTGGTTGCATTTGTCACTATATTTAACGCTACAACTTAGCCTAGCCATGATCTATCGCATTCTATGTCAGGCAAGTTATAATGTATTTCTCCGGTAGGTAATAACAACAAATTACCGCAACTATTAGCAATAATAAGAAATGAGTGCGTTTGGCAGAAAAAAGCGCTAGCAAGCGCTTACAAGCGCTGAAATAGTTTTCGGCCAGAACACGATTGCTACTTCAGTAGCGCTGACACAATCCGCCATTTTACTTATTTAATTTGTTCTTATTTAATTTGTTTGTTTTGAAGTAGAGTTTATAAGTTGTTTTTTGCAATATTAGTTTTAAATAATACAAGGTGGCCCATAAGTTGTTAGAAATGTAAATTTCGAATAAAATACAAAAGGCGCGCATGAGTGGCGCGCGCGGTGCGGGGGGAGTACCGACGGTTTCTGGGAATTCAGTCGCCATGGAGCGTTTCACTGGTGCGGACCGCATTTTGTGTGAAACAATGATTCGGCTACCAATGCGCGGCGTAAATTTCGAGAAAAGACATTCCAAGTGTTCAAACGATTAAGAACTGGGTTATTAAGTTCGAAGAGAGTGGTTCGACGTTGGATAAACAACGGTCAGGTCGACCAAGGACATCACGGACGGAAGAAAACATCGATGTAGTGAAACACTCAATTCGTGAAAATCCTACCCAGTCTACTCGTAAGCATTCCAGTGCATTAAACTTACCCAGAACATCGTTACCGCGAATTTTAAAAAAAGATTTACATCTCCACCCGTACAAGATTCAGTTAGTACAGGAATTAAAAGATACTGACACTATCCACAAACTAAATTTCGCAAATGAAATGTTGAACCGCTTTACTTCGTTTAATAACGTGTTATTCTCTGATGAGGCTCACTTTCACATCAACGGCCATGTCAATAAGCAAAATTGTCGCTACTGGAGTTGCGAAAATCCAAATCGCAAACATCAAAAGCCCTTACATAGCCCTAAAGTGACATTATAGGCCCTTACTTTTTTGAGGACGGCAGAGGCCGCGCGCTTACTGTTACTTCACAACGTATGTAGCTATGATCCAGGACTTTTTTTACACCAGAGTTGCAGAATTTTCCAGGCTTCAATACGCGGACCTGGTTTCAACAAGATGGAGCAACTGCCCATACCTCTAACGTCGCTATGCCGGTCGTCCGTCAACTTTTCCCTAATAAAGTAATCTCTCGAAGAGGAGGTATTCCTTGGGCACCACGTAGTCCAGATCTGACCCCAATGGACTTTTTCTTATGGGGTTATCTTAAGACTAAAGTGTACGAAAACAACCCGCGGACAATTGACGTCCTGAAAGAAAATATCCAAAGAGAAATGGCAAACATTACAGAGCTTACTTGCCGCGCAGTGATGGATAATTTTTAACGTCGCTTACAGGAGTGCCACGATCGTAACGGATTACATTTAGATGATGTAATTTTCAAAAAATAATTCCCATTTTATAAGGATTATGACAAAATAAAAACCTTTTTCATAATGTCATTAGTTTTTTTTAAATTATTTTTTTACATTTCAAGGGACTTATGGGCCAACCTGTATAATGACATGAATAGACACATACATGTTAATAAAAATTAATGATTGGTAAGTTTTTAATATGAATACTTCACAAACATATAAATATATTACATATATATAAGGTTGGGTTCCCAGGTTAAAACTAACATCGTGTCCTAGAGGAAAATAGCCACTTTTGACATTTTGCTTAAAAGCGCTTGCTAGCGCTTTTTTCTGCCAAACGCACCCAATGTTAAAAAACTTGCAAAAGTGTTCGTCAATGTTTTGTACAAATTTTGGAGACCAGTCTTCTTTAGTACGAACATGCGTAAATTAACGCTTAAACAAATTCTACAAACTCCACTTGAGGCCATCCTGTTTCTTATAGCTTTAATATAATTGAGTTCTCTTTTTCATCGATAAACCGGAGTTTTGAAATTTCAGTTTTCGGTCCAAACCTTATAATTACTCTGTGCTTAATTTTATACACAAAGGGCAAAGGCATTCATCCTATCTGATTCTGATTCGTATTCAGTGTTTTTTTATTTTATTTAACTGGCTTTACGGCTCTGGGTTCTAGCCCTTCTGAGCCTAACATTTCTTTTAGAATCTTCATTTTATTTTATTTTTTCTTCATAATATGCTGATGCGTCACATTGCGAAGTATTTGGGCGGAGAGAGAGGATATACAATAGACTTCTCATCAAAAAAAGAAATAACCAGAGTGAGAAGAAGCATATTAAAAATACGGTATGAGAGAAAGGGACTGAGTTTAAGTCGTTTGTCTCTATTTGCGTACGAGTTTTTTGCTGTCTGCCACCAATTTCGTTGATAGCAGACAAATGAGTGGCATCTAATTCATTTTCGTTATAAATACCGTTGTAACGCATATTTTTCTGTTAAAAGTGACTGTAACCTATTATATATATATATATATATATATATATATATATATATATATATATATATATATATATATGTATATATATACATTTACTATATATATATATATATATATATATATATATATATATATATATATACATTTCATTTGCGAAATTTAGTTTGTGGATAGTGTCAGTATCTTTTAATTCCTGTACTAACTGAATCTTGTACGGGTGGAGATGTAAATCATTTTTTAAAATTCGCTGTAACGATGTTCTGGGTAAGTTTAATGCACTGGAATGCTTACGAGTAGACTGGGTAGGATTTTCACGAATTGAGTGTTTCACTACATCGATGTTTTCTTCCGTCCGTGATGTCCTTGGTCGACCTGACCGTTGTTTATCCAACGTCGAACCACTCTCTTCGAACTTAATAACCCAGTTCTTAATCGTTTGAACACTTGGAATGTCTTTTCTCGAAATTTACGCCGCGCATTGGTAGCCGAATCATTGTTTCACACAAAATGCGGTCCGCACCAGTGAAACGCTCCATGGCGACTGAATTACCAGAAACCGTCGGTACTCCCCCCGCACCGCGCGCGCCACTCATGCGCGCCTTTTGTATTTTATTCGAAATTTACATTTCTAACAACTTATGGGCCACCTTGTATTATTTAAAACTAATATTGCAAAAAACAACTTATAAACTCTACTTCAAAACAAACAAATTAAATAAGAACAAATTAAATAAGTAAAATGGCGGATTGTGTCAGCGCTACTGAAGTAGCAATCGTGTCCTGGCCGAAAACTATTTCAGCGCTTGTAAGCGCTTGCTAGCGCTTTTTTCTGCCAAACGCACTCATTTCTTATTATTGCTAATAGTTGCGGTAATTTGTTGTTATTACCTACCGGAGAAATACATTATAACTTGCCTGACATAGAATGCGATAGATCATGGCTAGGCTAAGTTGTAGCGTTAAATATAGTGACAAATGCAACCAGAACCTGAAAAACAACAGTTAGTCTAAAATCTTGCCACGTACAAGAACGGACACCAAGACTTAGTTGCTTACTTACTGAACCTGTGCCATAAAAAGGTACATTGTGTCTTCCACGCGACCCGCACTGCTGCATAGATTTTTAGCGGTGTCTGTTCTAGTACATATTACCGAGTATTATTGCAATTTTATGTCAAGAAATTAACATCATTCGTGGTTTGGTCTTTCAACGTTTGTGTATTCAGTGTTTTTTTATTTTATTTAACTGGCTTTACGGCTCTGGGTTCTAGCCCTTCTGAGCCTATCATTTCTTTTAGAATCTTCATTTTATTTTATTTTTTCTTCATAATATGCTGATGCGTCACATTGCGAAGTATTTGGGCGGAGAGAGAGGATATACAATAGACTTCTCATCAAAAAAAGAAATAACTAGAGTGAGAAGAAGCATATTAAAAATACGGTATGAGAGAAAGGGACTGAGTTTAAGTCGTTTGTCTCTATTTGCGTACGAGTTTTTTGCTGTCTGCCACCAATTTCGTTGATAGCAGACAAATGAGTGGCATCTAATTCATTTTCGTTATAAATACCGTTGTAACGCATATTTTTTGTTAAAAGTGACTGTAACCTATTATATATATATATATATATATATATATATATATATATATATATATATATATATATATATATATATATATATATATATATTACTAAGCTAACAGATGTTCAACGTTAAGATTACGAAAGTTTTGCGTAAGATAACACAAAAAAATAAAGAAAATAAATTCAGCTTTATCTCTATGAACCAACCAAAATGTGAAGCATGCCAATACAGATAATTACATATTGAATTCGGGTCGCCAAATTGTACTTACATATTATAATCTGCTTTTGTTTTGTTATCTGTATATTTGTTTGTGGTGTACAATAAAAGTATATTCATTCATTCATATTGAATTCGGGTCACATGCACATAGTCGGATTATACTACTTATATCTCACACATCATATTCTGATGACTTCTATAGTCTGTACACTCCCTCTGCGTTTTTGGGAGATTTTGACGACAGCTCAACCCAGCGGACTGTTGATGACGACAACCACTCAAGTTCATAAGGCGCCTAAGCGATCAAATTAACTTAAGGTTTATATCAACATCACTTTTTCGTCGTTTTCTCTAATAGTTCACACGCGCAGACACTTTATTCACAAAATCGCATCACTATTACGAATTAAAACCCACTTCAAATCACTATTCAAGCGACAAAACAGGAGCGACAATCCGTCGACGGCCAAGTTCCCGCCAAAACTCATTCAGTGTTTTCAAAAAATATGCAGCATAGATAAATACCGCACTAAGTATGAGACCGATATATCAAAACACGACTATTAACTTTATGTTATCAAAATAACATATCTGTTGGCGACGCGCCTATAAGAATATTTAAATTTATTAAGTTAACCGATTACGAATAGCTTCTAAAAAGCTAATTATCGAGCAGCAATATTCTGATAAGAAAATGCTTAGTTGAATCTTAAAGAAATATCGAATTAATGATATGAAGGTCTTGGGTTCGACTCCCAGGCCGGAATAGTTTATTGTTTTCCTAGTAATATCTCTTAATAAATTCATATAGGGATTTTTTAAGATATAAATTATGTTACCGGATTTTTTCCCCGGTTGAAATCATCTTTTCAATGATGATAATTTAGAGAAATATTAAAATAAAGTTAGAGAGCGGATTTGTTCCCCGGTCGAGGTGATCACTTTGTGAGTAAATAGAATTAATGGAAATTAATTGCATAAGTGTTGTCTTATATGGGTTTGATATGTTTTGTATGAAAACAAATGCCTATTTTCTATGATTGATTTAGGAAAACATTCACTTATATTGTTTGATAAGAAACATTACTGATAAGAATCTGATTAGAACTAGTTTTCAACGTTTGAGAATTGTGTAGAAGCATTTATTCACCTAATATTGTTGATATTAGACTTTCCATGTTTTCTGATAGTCGATAGCCGTGCAAAGGTTAGTTGTTCAAATAGTGTGAGTACATAGACGCACGCTAGCCACGTACTTCGGAGGCCAAATATGTAAAAATTTTAATATTTGTAATTTCAACAATTTATGTAAAAATGACTTGTAAAATATTTCAGATTGATTGTACGTGCAAAAGAGGCGAATTCTGTGTCATTTTTATGTGAAAATTCCTGTGAATAAGTGAAATAATGATAGTTTCGTATAAGAAATTTAAAAGTGTTTTAATAGTGAAATGTATAGAGAAAATGTAAATTAAACTATTGTATTGGTTAAGATATGTATAATTTCAAGTGAAAACATTGTTTTAACTTTTTATGTTAAATATTTAAGAAATTCCAACTTTGAACATGTGAGTAAAATAGGCATATTTTGTTAAATAAATAAAAGGTTTTTTGTGATATGAAAATGTAATGTATATCGTAGAATAGATATTTTTTGTGCTATCTATACAAGTAAATTGTGTAAATGTATGTCTTATACAAATAAAGTTATTGAGTAAACCGTGAGAGAGTGATAGAACAAATTGATGTAATTGAGTTGCGTAAGCGCACGCATGGCGCGGCTCACTTTCGCGTATAGCTCTGGGGTAGCTCAGTAAACGAGTTTTCTTGCAATTCGTTCGGGAAAGTTCGGGAATCCTTTGGGAAAGTTAGTAAGAAAGTCAATAAGAAGAAGAAAGAAAAAGTGTAGGGAAGTGATAGGGAAAAGTAATTACTCTCTCACGGAACGGTTTGAAGATAATTGCTGTTTTATGCCCAAGGAATTCTCCCCTCAAATAATACAGTCCACATCGAAGAATTAAGGCGTTGGGACCGGGACGACTTCGGAAGACCCGTAATCCCCACCTGAACCTATTTTCTGAAAAGGAAGAGGTTATCGCCCTTGTGTGTTACTCCGTTGCGGAGATCACATACGTTGTTCCCGAACCCAACGTAGGCGTTATAGGAGGCCGGATCGAGAGAAGCCTCGATTCCCCCCTTCTGTTTCTTAGTCGAACGTTTACGTTTTCCTGGGTCCTTTTCAAGTGGTCCTTCGAATCAGAATCAGAATCAGAAAATATTTATTTGCCTACTTGTGTATTTACATTTGCATCCTCACGGCCGGTGAACCGTGCGAGGGTGAGTCAGCTAACTTATGTCCTAGGTGGATCTGTGTTTGCTGTGTTTTGCTTATTCATAATAAAGTTTATACAATAAAATTATTATGTATTTCATTTGTTTTTGTGTACCTATTTGCTAGCCTTAATTACCTTATCCTAAGAGGGCGCGGGGCTCCCGTGTTATCGGTGGGCCATCGCTTGTAATTTTTCTTTTTGGGATCATATACAATTTCACCTATTCTATGGTTGGTCCTGAGGGGATTGAATTCTCCGTGCGCCAGGTAGGCGTCACCGGGGGATTCCAGTTCTTCTATTTCCAGTTGGGCAATGTTGTCCAACATCTTCTGATTTATGTCCTCGGCACGTAGGTGCCAGGCTTTTATGTCAGCCATCTCCCATAGCGTCTCTGTGGATATTCTTTTCGGTAGTTGGGCAGCACTCTTGAGTGCCATTCTGTATTGTCTTTCGATTTTACTCAGGTTCGTCGCGCTGTACCTCGATAGCAGTTGGACCACTCCGTAGTCCAGCAGTGGCAGAATGCAGGCCTGTGTTATGGCCAGTTTGGTTTCTAGATCTGTTTTTGCGTAGTATCCAATTATCGGGCCAAGGGCTCCTCTGACCCGTTTCAGTTTCTTCACTACCTTTTCGGTGTGTTGATTCATTCTCATGCGTTTATCGAAGACCACGCCGAGGTATTTGATCTGGTTTTGGTATGGTAGCATCTGTTGTTTTAATTTTACCGCTGGGCGGTATTTACTTTTCTTTGAGAACATAATGCACTCGGTTTTCTCTATGTTGCATTTGAGCCCCCATCTCGTATAGTAGTTAATAATAGTTTCTGCTGCCCATTCCGATCGCATGGTTGCATGGTCTGAGTTTGTGGCTCTGTTGAGAATGCAGAGGTCATCCGCGTACTGTGAGAGTTTGAGCCCCTGAATTCTGTCATGTATGTCCCAGATGTCATGGACATACAGGTTGAAAATCACCGGTCCCAGGATCGATCCTTGAGGCACGCCATGGAGTATAGGTTTCTCCTCTGTTTCAGTTGTTCTAAACCTGCCTTTCAGTTGTCCGCCTGCAAGGTAGTTTTCTATAATTTTTGTGATGTTAGTGGGTACGTCTTTGTCTTGTAGCTTTTTGATCAAGCCTTTGTGGTTAATCGAGTCAAAGGCTTTCGAGAGATCTGTTGATATCACGGAGACGCTGTCGCCGTTGGCCAAGGCATCTGTGATTATTTTACCGGTGCGAAGGATCTGGGTCGCTGTGCCTCTGGCCCTTGTGAAGCCGTGTTGGAACGGTGGTTGCAGCCGGTCCACCGTGGCGGTGAGTCGTCTCAGGATCAGTCGCTCGCACAGTTTGCCCATTATGTTGAGCAGTGTAATCGGGCGGTACGATAGTGCCTGGCGATGATCTTTGCCAGCTTTGTGCAGGAAGATGCACACGCCGGTTTTCCATCTCTTAGGGAAGTAGCCTGTGGACAATATAAAGTTAGCGAGAGGCACAAATGCCTCGGTGAAGACTTCTCCCCCGAGTTTGAGGGCGTCTGCCTTGATTCCATCTGGCCCGGGAGCCTTTTTGTTTTTGAACCTGCTCAGTGCTAATTTGACTTCGTGTTTTGATGTTGGGTCGAGTGGCTGGAACGGGGTCGTTTTCTCTGTGCCCTCGTCTTCCGTCACAATTACTGCCTCTTTTACTATTGCTGCCTCAGTCAGTGAGTCGATCGTCTCTTTTTTTTCCGTTTTGCAGCCCGTTATGTTTGGTAGTCTCATGATTGGTTTCTTCATGTTGCGTTGGATGCGCGACATTTGCGACCTATTGTCATTCGGATCCTGGATCTTATCCAGCCAGCTCTTCTCGGTATATTCTCTCAGTGCTTAGTCTGCTTCTTTTTTGGCTTTGTTGTAGAGGGCACGTGCCTCTCGTTTTAGGTTGAGGCTGCCGTGCCTTGCCTGCCATTTAATTTGTTTTAGCTTGTTTCTGAAGTCTATCTTTTCATTAATTTCCGGTGGTAGATGTTCTCGTCTCGTTGTTGTTCTGAAAGGTGCGTGTTCGTCGAGGGCTGCTGTAATGGATTTCTCCATGGTTTCGACGTATCTTTCGCAGTCTTCCTCTGTGATTATTTCCCCGTGTAGGTAGCGGAAGCCTTCCCACATGGTTTGTTGGTATGATTCCATCGCCCCCTCGTCCTCGCGTATCCTCCTTGTTGCGAGATTTGTTTTCCTCTATGTTGTGTTCGATTTTTACAGTGAGTAGCCATGGTAGATGGTCTGACCCGACGCTTTCTAACTGCTTGGCTTGTGCCTCGATCTGTTGGTGTGTTATTACGGCTATGTCCAGGATTGCGTTGCCTTGGTTGGCCGGCCTCGACGGCGCGCCGGCGTTTTTTAACGAGCAGATTCCGTCGTTTATTGCTTTCCTGATTACAATGCCTAGGCCTGCGTCTCTTCTTTGGTTCAGGGCGCACATCTGTAGATTCAGATCTCCTATTATGATCGTTGGTTCGTCAGCCAAGGTTTCTTCAAGCTCTTCTCTGGCTTGGTGTTGATTTGGGATTTGAAAGTAGGTCCCTTTTATTTTTATGTATTGTCCGGTCGCGTGGTCTGTGAACAGTTTGATGCCCACGCCTTCAATTTTTCTTCTCTCTTCTCCCCACCCCGGTGTGACCTCTGTTTCGGTCCATCTTAGCCCCCTTTGTATGTACATGGCCGTGGTTAAGTGGGTTTTAAGCGAGTGTGTGATTTTATCGTATCCTTTCATGTTAAACTTCTCCCTGTCGAAGTCGATTTTGCATTCGTTTATCACTATTATGGCTGGCCTGTATTTTTCTGCCAGCTTTTTTACTTCAATGAATTTCTTTCTCAGTCCTTGTGCATTTAGGTGTAGGATTTTGAGGTTCTGTATTCTTTTTTGGTCGTAATTAGCCATTGGTCTGTCGTTGTGTGTTATTCATGGTTTCTATGAGCTTCAAAAGTAGTTTTTCCGTTCTCTCCAGTCTTAGGTGGAGGCTTTCTATGGTTGTTTCGTTCATCGGTGGTAACATTGCCTGCTCCCCCTGTGATAGTGTCGGCTCCTTCTGTGGCAAGGCGGGGAATTGTCTTTTGCTTGAGACGTCCGCATATCTGACTCCAGGTCTGACTGTTGCACGTCTGATTCTCTCTTCTTATTTAGTCTGTTTGGCTTTCGCTTGTTCCATTTGTTTGGATATCATTTTTTGAAATATCGGGCAGGTAGCGTTGTTCGCGCTGTGTCCTTCTTTCTTACAGTTTTTGCAGAACATCGTCGTAGTGCCCTCGGGTGTATTGATTTTGATCTGTGATTCTTCTTGTCTGCCGTAGCAAGACTGTTTCGAGTGGTCAAATGCATAGCATTTCTTGCATTGCACTATGTGTCTCGGGTTTTCTCTGAATGGCTCTACCTTTATGCAAGGGGAGCAGAAGAACTTCCTGTCAGCGGTTTTGCATGCTTCCAGGACGCTTTTTTGTTTATATTTATTTTCAAAAATCAAGAGGTGTATTTTACCTGCTTTTCCTAGCGGTTTTATTGATATCGGTTTAATGCCAATGCATTCCGCTACCTCTTCTGCGACTATGTCAGTGTCCTCACCGTATGTTTCATTTTTCAGCACCACTTTTGTCGCCGGTTGTCTGTCAGCTTTCGGTTTTGGTGCTATTATTCTTGATGGTTCGCACACTTGGATTTTCGTGAGAATGTCTTCCTGGGCTGCTGAGCTCCCCGGGTTGATTTTTATTTGTCCGTTCGTCACTCTAAGCGTTGAATTATTTGTTGATGTCGCCTCTCTTATAAATCTGAGGGCGCGTTGGTCTTTCATTATTTTTTCATCCCTAATTATTATATCAGGGATGTGTGTTTTTCTGTGTGGGCGTTACGAACTTATCTGTTCCGGTGCGTTGTCTTTTTAATCCTCTATTTTCGTTTTGTAGCGTTTCAAATCTGTTTGCTAACGGTATATTATAGATTGTTTCCGAGTTGGCCTCGGCTTGCCTGTCCGCGCGCTGGGCGGCCAAACTTTGGGTTGTTTCCGTCGCGCAGGTACGCGCCGTGGTCGTGTGGCTTTGGTCGATGGTGTAGTTTCTTTTGTTCACTAGCGTAGGCGCTCGCACGCTGTGTCGTTCTCCTGAGGTGAGGCGGGGGGCGGTCCGGGCGGCGAGCGCCTTGCATGTGCCGTTCGTCGGCTCTAACCTCGTTCGTTGCACGTGCACTGGCTCTTGCGAGCCAACGCCCTGGTATGTATTTAGCGCGCAAAGTTTGACGGTATTATTTGTCGTTCTGACTTTACGATTTCTTTTTTTCTTGCCTCTTTGGGTGGTTAGAGACGGGCTTGAATCCTCCGCCGTGGTTTTTATAAGTGCAAGTTGATTTTTGCCGCACCTACAGATGAACCATTCCTCCGATGTAAATGCGTCTATAGGGAGGGTGATCAATTCTCTCTTTGTTTTACAGTCCACGCACGCACGAAAGTTGCTTACTCCGGTTTTTAGCGTGGCTGTGTATATTGTTATGGTAGTTTCGATTTTTAGTGTTTCTTTTTCGAATTTGGGCACTATAGTAGTGGCCGCCTTTATGAGAAAGCTTTCCATGCGTACCTTACGTTGGATTTTCCTCGTGTTCATTTGATTGGTACCCCACAGGGGGGCGTTCGTTTGGAAGTATTGTTCGCATTCCCAGCACTGTATTATATTTTTATTGAACTCATTGAGGTCCCTTTTCACTTTTTTCACTTTGTCTTTCACTTGTTTACTGTCCTTGTCTAGACTAAGTAGATCCGTGTCCATATCATTAGATTTGTGTGAACTTTCACTGTTGTTTTTCGAGAGCATGTTTCCTATTACTCTTGATTCAGTAATTCTGTTGGGTGTTGCCTGTCTCACTTCTTCTGGTGAATCCCAGGGGGTGCTCCCCCCGGGGTCCTCACAGTTCATGATTTTTCACTTTCTATTCATTTCAAGTCTCGTTCCAATGTGGATTGTTTTAAGAACCGCACAAAATTTCAAGATACCACACGCAGTGCGTGGGTCGTGCGCGGATCGGCTCTCGGGAGCTTTCCGATGCGCGCGTCTGTTCGCTACAGCGGTCCGCGCGAGTCTTGGTCCTTCGAAGCAGGATCAAGAGGAACCCCGAACCTGGGTCCTAAGCAAGTGGTCCTTCGCAGCCAGGATTAAGGAACTAGCTGTGGACTGCTGGTTATGGAAAAAGAAGACCTTCGTGCCGAGTGAAGATCAGCAACCGTAGGAAGCCGGAGGTTTGAGCTGAAGCAACAGGACCAGAAGACCAGAAGACCAGGTCAGCACAGTACACACCTGGAACTACCGGAAGAAAGAAAACCGGGATTGCGGCTTGGTGCGTGTGCTCGCATGGGGCACGTATCGCAGCCAGGCGCAGGTGCCTTGTGAAGGCGCTCATCGTGGCCAAGCAGGGCTTGGCATATTTCCTGTCGGGCAAGCGTGCTCGGCATTTCCTGTCGGACGACCGTGTCCGGCATTTCCCGTCGGACGACCGTGTCCGGCATTTCCTGTCGGACGACCGTGTCCGGCATTTCCTGTCGGGTCATCAGAGGGTGCAAGAAGAAGAAGCATCCACCGCTGCTGCTGCCAGGCGAGGGTGCTCGTGGGCACCTGACTGCATCGCGACCGGAGGAGGGCGCTTGGACGAGGCGTCACCGGCGACTGGGCGACGAAGCGCAGCATACATCCCGACCACCTAACGGTGCCAAACGGTCGGGCTCTGGCACAACACCTTCGGGTGGAGCAGTTCTCTCGAGCGAGACTGCGCTTGCACTACCGCTCGACTGTTTCGTCATATTCCTTGGCGGGACAGTTCCTAAACCTTTCCTCCATTCCATTCCTGCACGACTCCATCCCTGGACGGCTCACATCGGTAGGCCCCGTTCAGGATATATAGGGCTGATAGGGCTGTTAGGGTGGTAGTAAGGTTGTAGGGTTGGGAGATAAAGGGGGGAGGGGTAGTGGGGTTAGGTTGGGGTGTAGAAGGGTTGTAGGTAAGGGATTGTAGGGACCGTAGGGACAGTGAGGGACCGTAGGCCAACAATCACCTTCCTGCAAGATGAAGAAGGCACAAGACCAGACAGAGAGGAGCGAAGGAAGCAGGACAAGAACAGGGCTCTCAAGAAAAGCCAAAGAGGTGGAGTCATCTGGAGCGACCACATCTACTGCTTCGAGTGGGGCAACTCCTTCAAGTGGAGCCACCACCGATACATCCACATGCACGTTCGACTCAGGGGCGTCCGTGGCAACGACAAGCAACAGGACGACGACACCAGTGGTACGCAGGCCAGCACCGCACAACAATCCATTATATCCAGGAGTGAAACGGTAGTCGAGAAAGTAGGTCAAAGGACCGAAGAAGCGGCATCGTCAAGGACAGTAATCGGGCACACTAGTGACAAAGGGTCACAGAGAGGTAGTAGGTCTTCGCGATCGGCGAGGCTGAAAGCCGAATTAGAGGCGCGAATTAAATTCGAACGCTCAGAGCTCGAACGAGCACAGGCAGCTGCTGCCTTAGCCAAGTCTCAATTGGAGTTGGCACGACTCAACCGAGAAGAGGAGATCGACTCGAGTCAGGATGATGAAGAGCGGAATACTCAGGTGGAACCTTACGTAAGGAGTTGGGTTCAGCAGACCATAATGAGCGCGCCGGTTAGTGTAACGCAACCCGATATTACTGATAAGGAAGCGTGTAAAGGATCACGCCGCAAAGGGGCGGAGATCGAGCGCAACCAAGGAAATGCACAGAAAACACACGCGAGTGAGGTGTCAGAATTGACCGAAGCGATTGTGAGTGCAATAAAGATAGCGAGAAAAAATAAGTCTTCCCAGCTTCATTTCCTCCAGAAATTACCGGTGTTCGATGGAGACCCGAGTGAATGGATAATTTTCAAAACGGTGTTTGAAGACACAAGAAGCCAATTTTCAGGGGTGCAGAATGTCGCACGCCTTAGGAGGGCATTAAAGGGCACCGCTAAGGAAGCGGTTAAGTCATTGTTGTTTACTTTGTGTGAACCTGAAGAAATAATGAACGCTCTTGAAAGAAGATTCGGTAAGGTTGAGATGCTCATTTTAGCCGATATCGAGAATGTAAGACGTATGCCAAGATTGGCAGAAGATTGCCGGAATATAGGATCTTTTGCAAGTCGTATTACGAACGTGGTTGCCACAATACAAGCATTTAATCAACCACAGTATCTATACTCACCGGAGTTAGTAAACCGCATAGTAGAGAAACTCGGAACTATGGTTAAATTTAAATGGTTTGAATATCGAGCTCAGTATCCTTTGGAGCCAGAATTACAGAAGATGGCCAAGTTTTTGATTTATTGAGTGATCAATTTGGAACGTCCTTAAGCAATGAAAATGTGCCTGAAAAACGGAAGCGTCCTGAATTCAGGAAGCAAACTGTACACACTGCAAAGGGGTGTGTACGCAACCGTGTCAAGAGCGAGCGCTACGAGCGCCGAAGTAATACGAGCGAGCGTCTAGAACGCCGAAATAATAAAGGGCACAACCGACAAGTAGTTATGATAACCCAGGACAAGCCTGTAAGTCGGGTAACACATAAGTGTGTTATATGTAACAAGGAGCACTATAGTGAGTTGTTACAAGTTTAAGGACATGAATAATCGCGAGAAATGGGACGCGGTCAAAAAGGCGAAAGTATGTTTTCAATGTTTGTCACCTAACCATAGGAGGTTAGAGTGCAGAGCGAAAAAATGTGGTGTAGAGGGATGTAGAATGTCACATCAACGAATGCTACACCGATACCCCAATGAAAATACCTCGCCGCAAGGGGACGAGGGGGGTAAAGAGGCTCAAATTACAACTGTTAGTACAGTGAATGCACTGGCATGTGCATACTTAAAGATTATACCGGTCGAGTTGTATGGACCTTGAGGAAAGGTCAAGACAACAGCTCTTCTGGATGAAGGATCGACCATGACACTCATAGAGGAGTGGATGGCTCAGTAGTTAGCGCCTCGCGGACGTAAAGAAGAATTACGTATTGAAGCCGTGGGAGGTAAGCGAATTAACGACGACAGTTCGTATCGCTTAAACGTTAAGATAAAAGGCATTTACTCTAACGACTTAGAGGAGATAAGTGTACAAACAATGAAGTCACTTAACCTTTCTCCGCAGTCAGTGAGCCGAGAATTATTGCAACGGTGTTCTCATTTGACTCCGATTAAGGACGAGTTGATGTATGAGAGGTCCACAGATCTACCATACTAATTGGCCAGGACAATTGGCATCTCATAGTTACTCGTGAACTAATTTCAGGAGGTAAGAACCTACCTGTAGCATCGCTCACCAAACTTGGATGGGTTTTACATGGTCACATATCGGGTGGCATTAAACCAGTCAAGATTGTTAACCACATTTCCACCAAGAAGGAGGAAGACATGGAGAAGTTGATCAAAGATTATTTTAGTTTGGAATCTCTGGGAGTGTCTGCGCGAAAGCCCGCGAACGACCCAGAAGAACGAGCTTTAAATATTTTGAGCAAAACGGTACGTCGCATACCTAATAATAGGTACGAGACTGCTTTGTTATGGCGCACAGATGATGAGTGCATGCCGTCGAATAGAGCGCAGGTTGAAAGTCGCCTGTTTAATATCGAAAAGAAGCTCGACAAAAATAGCGAGTTGAAAAAGGAATATGAGAAGCAAATTGAAAAATAAAAATCGCCAAAAGGCGTAAATGCGCTGAGAAAGCAAGAACCGTTAAGTCTACCCGACTACGGACGATTTAGCAGCTTTAAGAAATTCCTTCGGGCAACTACACGCACCTTACAAGCGGTAGAAAAACTCAAGAGTTTAAGAAAGTCGGTTAAAGGACCCGACAACGCAGCCGAAAAGTCGGTTATGTGTTCCAACGAAGTTTTAGCAAAGTCGGTTAAAGGACCCGATAGCGCGCTGGACAGGCGCTCTTGAAAAAAGCTGAATTATTAATTTGGAAGTTCGTTCAAGACGAGTGTTTCCATTCGGAAATAAAATGCTTGAAAGCAGGCAAAAGCGTTGAAAGAAGTTCACGCTTAAGTAAATTATCTATGGAAATAGGAGAAGATAACTTACTCCGTTTGAATGGGCGTTTACCTTTCAAGTCTAATTTGACTGAGGAAAGTAGAAAACCTGTCGTATTAGACGGTAAACACGAAATCGTTAAAATGATGATTAGAGAAGTTCATCATCATTTTGGACATGCCAATCACCAGACGGTGATGAATGAGGTGAACCAAAAATTTTATGTCTTGAACCTGCGTAATGTAGTACGAAGTATGTCACATCATTGTCAGTGGTGCAGGACATACAGGTCAAAACCGCAGAACGTGCCACAAGGAAATCTGCACAGAGGTTAGCCGACCATTTTTGGACAAGATGGCTAAAAGAATACATGCCTACTTTAATACCGCGAACAGGTAATAACGGAAAGTTTATGGAGCCTAAAGAAGGTGATATTGTCTTGATAATAGATCATTCGTTGCCACGAAATACGTGGCCAAAAGGCAAGATTAGTAGGACGCTACCGGGACCAGACGGTCACACCAGAGTGGTTGACGTCATTACTAGCACAGGTATCTTGAGGAGACCTACATCCAGAATAATAGTCCTGGTACCCGCGACGCCTCCCAAATGATGGTGCTGATGCACGGGGGGGGGGGGGAGATTGTTGGCGACGCGCCTATAAGAATATTTCAATTTATTAAGTTAACCGATTACGAATAGCGTCTAAAAAGCAAATTATCGAGCAGCAATATTCTGATAAGAAAATGCTTAGTTGAATCTTAAAGAAATATCGAATTAATGATATTGTAACGATCCCCCCCCCCCTGTATATAATAACAGTTTTATAATATTAAAAATACCCCCTTTTCAATAACATTATATATATGAGACCAGGATTAATGAATTATGTTTTGATCTTTCTAAATGATCTTTCAAAAGGTTTATTAATAGGCCGTTTTAATATTTTGGCGTGATCGTCTTAGTTAGGACCCTTATTTTCGTTGTGTTTGTTTAGTAACTTAGTTCTTTTAGGTGTCTTTTGGAAGAATGAATATTCACTAGAGCAATTGAAAGCTGTTGGTAGTGCCTTATAAGCTAAGTGAACCCCGTTCACGAAGACAGGGCTCGAAAAAGGTTAAGAACATAAAACGTCCCTATTCCACTTGTATCAGGTTTACATTATTAATTTATTATTATTTATCCCTTCCCGCTTGGAAAAGGGTCACAATATATTTATACAAAAGATACCCGATACAAGGGCTTCGCTCTCCTACATTTATTAAAAAAAAAATGTAGGGGAGGTACACGGCCCCACACACGCCGTGCACGATGAGTGCCAACCATTTTGATGCACTCCCCCCGAAGGGAACGCTAATTCGGGAACTGGACCGTAGTCCACAGCAAAATAACTGGCGAACCAGTAAAAGAGGCTTGGCCCCTTGTTAGTGCGTAAGCACAAACATCGACCGAAGTCGCGCATGTCAATGCGTGTAAACGCCATACAGAATACGAACGAATCCAGCCACAGTGAATGTACGTCACACGGTTTAGGCAAATAGGCACACTGGCCGTAAACCCTCCGTGAGCGCCACCACCTGCCAGACCGCCGCTCCTGCAGACGTGATGTAAGTGTATGGCATTACCACCAATTGCATGATCAGCACGGCTACTAGCCGCAGAGCGTGTCATGAGACTACTGCTCACCTCAAGGGAATGGGGTCCCACGTTGTGCGGCTTTCGGCCGCAGCCTTGAGTCTCCTCAGATCCTCCCGCCAGCTACCACCCGCATGAGGTCGACACATATGCTCCACCAACCAATACAACGGCAGATATAGCCAAAAGGCAGTTATAAGATAAGAGTAATAATTCGCCATCAGAAAGGGTTTGTGTCACTGACGTTGAGTAAATGCATTTTCGATCATGTTTGTCTCACCCACCAACAAGTTGCCTTCAATCATTCAAAGGTGGGAAAGTTACAGAGATATAATATTATGTTGTTATATAAAACATCGTGGAGGGCAAACAGTCTGCAGCCCCGCAATGAAGGGACCCGACTTGGGCAAAGCTACTTAGGTGTGAGTCAAACCAAGACGCAGAGAGCGCCATTGAGAATAGCGTCCCACCAACAACCATCGCAGAGACGCAATGCTGCAGAACGCAACAAGCATCAATACGACTATCGTCGGGCTTACACCATTCCAAGGTCCCCCATACATCCCAGCAGACATCACCACCCGTATACCTCCATCGACCAGAACCACAAAGAGCGTCGAATCAGGCGCAGCACACCCATAGATCCATCACAAGACGCAATACCGCCAGTAGCAGTAAGCATCAATGCAACTATCATACGGATGGCGCCCCCTCACAACACACCCAACATGATCCCTATCGACTTTGGTAACAAAGTTGGTATTGTTGTTATATTAAAAATATCACCAACGTATCATAGTAGCACGCTACTAAGACGCCAATGAACAAAACTCCACGTATCATAGCGCTAATGCACTAAGACATGAAGCTGAGTATGCCTGTTACACTTAAAAGTGCTACCAAACACACTCAACATCCCCATCCGAAAGATAGACGACGCATCGCTATGCGCTACGACGCCGCCCACAAACGGTATGGGTGTGCGATGTCCACGGGAAAGCCGTATTGCTACAACAAACCCGCTTACCACCGACACTAAGATGTTAATTGTACACCTCCATCGACCAGAACAACAGGAATGCGTCGAATCAGGCGCAGCACACCCGCAGATCCATCACAAGACGCAATACCGCAAGTAGCAGTAAGCATCAATGCAACTATCATACGGGCGGCGCACTCTCACAACACACCCACATGACTCCTATCGACTTTGGCAACAAAGTTAGTATTGTTGTTATATAAAAATATCACCAACGTATCATAGTAGCACGCTACTAAGACGTCAATGAACATAACTCCACGTATCATAGCGCTAATGCACTAAGACATGAAGCTGAGTATGCCTGTTACACTTAAAAGTGCTACCAAACACACTCAACATTCCCATCCGAAATATAGACGACGCATCGCTATGCGCTACGACGCCGCCAACAAACGGTATGGGTGTGCGATGTCCACGGGAAAGCCGTATTGTTACAACAAACCCGCTTACCACCGACACTAAGATGTTAATTGTATACCTCCATCGACCAGAACCACAATAAAGCGTCGAATCAGGCGCAGCATACCCGCAGATCCATCACAAGACGCAATACCGCAAGTAGCAGTAAGCATCAATGCAACTATCATACGGGCGGCGCACCCTCACAACACACCCACATAACTCCTATCGACTTTGGCAACAAAGTTAGTATTGTTGTTATATAAAAAATGTCACCAACGTATCATAGTAGCACGCTACTAAGACGCCAGTGGACAAAACTTCACGTATCATAGCGCTAATGCACTAAGACATGAAGTTGAGTATGCCCGTTACACTTAAAAGTGCTACCAAACACACTCATCATCCCAATCCGAAATATAGACGACGCTTCGCTATGCGCTACTACGCCGCCCACAAACGGTATGGGTGTGCGATGTCCACGGGAAAGCCGTATTGCTACAACAAACCCGCTTACCACCGACACTAAGATGTTAATTGTATACCTCCATCGACCAGAACCACAAGAGAGCGTCGAATCAGGCGCAGCACACCCGCAGATCCATCACAAGACGCAATACCGCAAGTAGCAGTAAGCATCAATGCAACTATCATACGGGCGGCGCACCCTCACAACACACCCACATGACTCCTATCGACTTTGGCAACAAAGTTAGTATTGTTGTTATATAAAAAATGTCACCAACGTATCATAGTAGCACGCTACTAATACGCCAGTGGACAAAACTTCACGTATCATAGCGCTAATGCCCTAAGACATGAAGTTGAGTATGCCCGTTACACTTAAAAGTGCTACCAAACACACTCATCATCCCAATCCGAAATATAGACGACGCTTCGCTATGCGCTACTACGCCGCCCACAAACGGTATGGGTGTGCGATGTCCACGGGAAAGCCGTATTGCTACAACAAACCCGCTACCACCGACACTAAGATGATATGTCTAGGACACATCGGTTAGCGAGTCCAAGTTTACCTCGGACCAATTGCTCGTGAAGCAGCACACACGCCACCATAATATTCCTTTTCAAGTCCCTAATAAGGACTAGTCATTTTGCTACAGTACTAGGAGCAGTCAGTCACCCGACCACCCCATACAATGCTTATGCATCAAGGAGACCTCCTATAATATTGCTTTTGTATCATAGACCTTACTTTCATAAGTCATTCATATATAGGATTCGAACCCACGACCCTACTATTGTAATGCATATTAATCACAGAGACCTTCTATAGTATTGCTTTTGAATCATAGACCTTACTTTCATAAGTCATTCATATATAGGATTCGAACCCACGACCCTACTATTGTAATGCATATTAATCACAGAGACCTTCTATAGTATTGCTTTTGAATCATAGACCTTACTTTCATAAGTCATTCATATATAGGGTTCGAACCCACGACCCTACCATTGTAATGCAAATTCATCATGGAGACCTTCTATAGTATTGCTTTTGAATCATAGACCTCACTTTCATAAGTCATTCATATATAGGGTTCGAACCCACGACCCTACTATTGTAATGCAAATTCATCATGGAGACCTTCTATAGTATTGCTTTTGTATCATTGAGTTTAATATCATAAGTCCCTAATATAGGACTATCATTGTGCTACAGTACTTCAGGCAGTCGGGCTCCCGACCACCCCATATATATGTACAACTGCAGGTATGTATCTCCGGCACCTCATCCATACAAGACGTCTATACGTGAACACCTTCCATAACTTAGGAAAATTTTCTTTAATACATGAACTCCTTCAACAACTTAGAAAATTTCATCTATACGTGAACTCCTTCCACAACTTAGAAAAATTTTCTTTTATACACGAACACCTCCCATGACTTAAACAATTTTTAACAATTTTTCTAATTATCTCATAAACGTTATTTAACTTAATTTTATAATATTTTTTGACTTGTATTTCTATTATTTATTTTATTTTAAATATTTTTACAAGTTTTTTATAATAAATTTACCTATTACGAGAAACAATAATTTTGCCTTTAATTTGCTATGTTATTGGGATAATGTCTGAAATATATTAACTTTATGTTTATTAATTTAACTTATTTGCTTAATATATATGTTTTAAAACTATTTTTGACGCCCCTTTATATTGAATTTAATTATTAATAATAATATTGAGCCGTCACAATATGAAGATCTTGGGTTCGACTCCCAGGCCGGAATAGTTTATCGTTTTCCTAGTAATATCTCTTAATAAATTCATATAGGGAATTTTTATGATATAAATTATGTTACCGGATTTGTTCCCCGGTTGAAATCGTCTTTCCAATGATGATAATTTAAAGAAATATTAAAATAAAGTTAGAGGACCGGTGAGGAGTGACCGGATTTGTTCCCCGGTCGAGATGATCACTTTGTGAGTAAATAGAATTAATGGAAATTAATTGCATAAGTGTTGTCTTATATGGGTTTGATAATATGTTTTGTATGGAAACAAATGCCTATTTTCTATGATTGATTTATGAAAACATTCACTTATATTGTTTGATAAGAAACATGATTACTGATAAGAATCTGATTAGAACTAGTTTTCAACGTTTGAGAATTGTGTAGAAGCATTTATTCACCTAATATTGTTGATATTAGACTTTCCATTTTTTCTGATAGTCGATAGCCGTGCAATGGTTAGTTGTTCAAATAGTGTGAGTACATAGACGCATGCTAGCCACGTACTTAGGAGGCCAAATATGTAAAAATTTAAATATTTGTAATTTCAGCAATTTATGTAAAAATGGCTTGTAAAATATTTCAGATTGATTGTACGTGCAAAAGAGGTGAATTCTGTGTTATTTTTATGTGAAAATTCCTGTGAATAAGTGAAATAATGATAGTTTTGTATAAGAAATTTAAAAGTGTTTTAATAGTGAAATGTATAGAGAAAATGTAAATTAAACTATTGTATTGGTTGAGATATGTATAATTTCAAGTGGAAAACATTGTTTTAACTTTTTATGTTAAATATTTAAGAAATTCCAACTTCGAACATGTGAGTAAAATAGGCATATTTTGTTAAATAAATAAAAGGTTTTTTTGTGATATGAAAATGTAATGTATATCGTAGAATAGATATTTTTTTGTGCTATCTATACAAGTAAATTGTGTAAATGTATGTCTTATACAAATAAAGTTATTGAGTAAACCGTGAGAGAGTGATAGAACAAATTGATGCAAATGAGTTGCGCAAGCGCACGAATGGCGCGGCTCACTTTCGCGTATAGCTCTGGGGTAGCTCAGTAAACGAGTTTTCTTGCAATTCGTTCGGGGAAGTTCGGGAATCCTTCGGGAAAGTTCGGGAAAAGTGCAAGACCAGCAGTCAATAAGAAGAAGAAAGAAAAAGTGTAGGCAAGTGATAGGAAAAAGTAATTACTCTCTCACGGAACGGTTTGAAGATAATTGCTGTTTTATTCCCAAGGAATTCTCCCCTCAAATAATACAGTCCACATCGAAGAATTAAGGCGTTGGGACCGGGACGACTTCGGAGGACCCGTAATCCCCGCCTGAACCTATTTTCTGAAAAGGAAGAGGTTATCGCCCTTGTGTGTTACTCCGTTGCGAGATCACATACGTTGTTCCCGAACCCAACGTAGGCGTTATAGGAGGCCGGATCGAGAGAAGCCTCGATTCCCCCCTTCTGTTTCTTAGTCGAACGTTTACGTTTACCTGGGTCCTTTTCAAGTGGTCCTTCGAAGCAGGATCAAGAGGAACCCCGAACCCGAGTCCTTTTCAATATCATATCGATAAACTTAAGTTGGGAGTGCTCATAGAATACACAATAGGATGGTCAACGGTCAATCTTATTTTTTACGAGGATCGGTGTCGCCAGGAGCACACATACAAGCAATTACGTCGTATTATCATAACTACAAACCCGATTCGCTGTATTGACAGACTGAGCGAATTTACACATTTTAAACGTTCGATTAATGTTTTTGACATAACGTTATTTCTTTATTTTTGTTTCTAATATTCACAAAATATAAATAGTTTCGACTTACTGGTTGTAGAATATGTCTCTTTTACTGAAATTCCATTTCCCGCTCTCTTTCGACACGTAATTATAGCACAATTCGCCATTTTTAAAATAATTTGCAAACGTGACGCTTGACACGAAAATTGGAAACGCCACCCCTGTTTCCTATTGCTATAAGTGAATTCTCTTTTTCATCGATAAACTGTAGTTTTGAAATTTCAGTTTTCAGTCCAAACCTTAAAATTACTCTGTGCTTATGTAATTTTATACACAAAGGGCAAAGGCATTCTTATCTGATTCCACTGACCTCTATATATACAAGTACGCTGGACTGGCTATACACCGTGACATGATTAGTACTGAGCGTTTTATTCAGAAACACTCTTAAAAACAGTTTGTCAAAGAAAAACGAACGAACAATTTCTCGAAGATCCAACATTAGGTTTAAAACGAACGAAATAAATACAGTTCTACATTTCATTCTCGGAACTGTCTCAATCGCAAAACGTTTACAAAATACATGTTCGTTTGGTACTCATAGGTTGGATCTAAGTTAATACTCTATTACTATTGCTTTATGAACTATTGTCGTATAAATAGAAAAAGTTATGGTAACTACTTTTGATTTGACGTTACGCTAAAATAAATCTTATTTATCATCATCATCATCATCATCATTACAGCCTTTCACAAGTCCACTGCTGAACATAGGCCTCCCCCAAGTAATGCCACAAAGCACGGTCCTGAGCCACCTGCATCCATCGACTTCCTGCATGTCTTACCAGGTCGTCACTCCATCTAGTGGGGGGTCGCCCTACACTACGCCTACCGGTACGAGGCTGCCACTCGAGAACCTTTCTTCCCCATCGGTTATCGGTTCTTCGAGCTATATGGCCGGCCCATTGCCACTTCAGCTTACTAATCCGTTGGGCTATGTCGGTCACTCTGGTTTTACTGCGGAAATCCTCATTTCTGAGTCTATCACGCAGAGAAACTCCGAGCATAGCCCTCTCCATAGCTCGCTGAGCGACCTTAAGCGTCCTCATACGGCCAGCAGTGAAGGACCACGTCTCAGATCCATAAGTCATCACTGGCAACACGCACTGGTTGTACAATCTAGTTTTTAGAGATTGAGGTATACCTGACGAAAAGATATGTCGTAATTTCCCGAACGCTGCCCAGCCGAGTTGAATCCGTCGATTGACCTCTCGGTCGAAGTTGGACTTACCTAGTCGGACTATTTGTCCCAGGTAAACGTACTCGTCAACAACTTCAATCTTATTTATATCTGTACACAATTCAAATTTGAACAGTTGAACAAAAGCGAACGGACCGAGACAAAACGGTATTATCGGCTTTCTCTTATTCTTTTATGTAACTGTTTGTGAAGATTGGCTTGGTCAAACATACGTTTTTTGTTTTCAAATTTAAATCAGTTTCATTTCATTTGTCAAGTAACGCTTGTCTACGCTTACTGTGTATTTCCAAAAAAGTGACTGTATGATTACACGCGAAAAGTGTTTTGTGTGATTTATTGTATATATTAATTGTTTAGTAGTTTTGTAGGTAATTTTGTGAATATAGGTAAATTTGTGAATAATAGTTTTGTACTTTTGTTATTAAAACATTTCGAATTTCCAAAAAAGTGACTGTATGTTTACGCACGAAAAATGTTTTGTGTGATTTATTGTATATATTAATTGTTTAATAGTTTTGTAGGTAAATTTGTGAATAATAGTTTTGTACTTTTGTTATTAAAATACTTTTTTTGTGTAATTTAGTGACGTACTTTCGAAAATGTCTCAAAGAGAAAATGGTAGTGAAATGTGGAACTACTTCGAAAAGGTGGAAAATTTGGGAAAGGCGATCTGCATTGCTTGCAGAGAAAGCTATAAATCGACTACAGCGAACCTGAAAAACCATCTTAAATGAAAGCACGTAAGTTTATACCTCTCACTACCATCACAAGTGCAAAGTTCCGAGACTCTACCCCCTATTATTCCGTCAGCCTGTAGTGTAACTGAACTGATACCAAAAAGTATTGCCAGCTCATCTGCAACAAATAGTATAGAGGAGAACCGACAAAAAGCTGAGAAGGTTCCACAGATATATATATATATATATATACATATATATATATATATATATATATATATATATATATATATATATATATATATATATATATATATATATATATATATATATATATATATATATATATATATATATATATATATATATATATATATATATATAATATCTATAGTTATGTATATGTGTAGTATGTTGAATATAGTATATAGTGGGGTTGAATCCGAATGACAGGGTGAGAAATTGCGTGATAAGAGATAAATGTGGTATGCAAGATGATGTTGTGACCAGGATTAAGAAAGGAATGCTTCGGTGGTTTGGTCATGTAGAAAGAATGAATGAGGAAAGAGCGACAAAGCAAATTTATATGGCAGATGTGAAAGGCAGAGTCGGGACGGGACGTCCTAGAAAAAAGTTTATCGACCAAATTGGCGATATTTTGAAAATGGGCCACGTTAGAAGTACCCTTGACCAACGAGCATATATGCGTAAGATATATGGATGTAAAGGAGGCGAAAGACGTATATAAGGATCGTGCCAAATGGAAGTCCGTAGTCTCTGCCTACCCCTCTGGGTGACAGGCGGGAGTGTTTATGTTTTTTATTTGTAGTAGTAGCTAATTCACTAGCTTCCAGGCGGTGCTGTTGTCAGGGCTTTTTACGTTAGAGATTCTTATCTATTCCCGTATATATGTTATCTATGGTGGGTACTGAGTTGGCGCGAAAGCACAAGTATGTAAGTAAAACAACGAAAGAAACGACGAGCATGCAATAAATATTATCTCACCAGAGAATTCAAATTACTATAATCTTTGTTTGAATTCAGTTTCCATTTAATTTCTGATTTCGAAGACATAGAAATATTTATTGCATGCTCGCCGTTTTGATAAACGTAAGCATAAAGCTTAAAAAGGGTTAAACAGTGAAATACATATTTGAAAACTCTCAGATCATTATAGAATTTTTTATTACATCATGATATACGATGATTATATGACGGCGTCTGTGAACTACTATGAAAAGACATGTTTCGCGACCGAAAATTATGTGGTTGTTTGTAATTCATTCGTAGTGCCTCACAGAACTACAAACTCGATACGACTAGATAAATTAGTAATTTTTTTAAGTTTTTGCTAAAAACTTTTCATTTAAAAAATTTACTTCCTTGAAGTTTAATTTGGTTTTAATTATATACGTAATATGTTTTTTTTAAGTTTGTGAATATTAAAAATTAATCAATAATAACTTAAAGTATGAATTTATCTTTTGTTGAACTGTATTTGAGCTGAAAAGGCAGCACAATAATCAAAAAGTGAATTCGATTCGATTTCGATTCGATTCGATTTCGATTATCCATCCCGTCTAGGATGAATAAACGAACACGCGTTTTCGTGTATTCACACCAGGGTGGATTTCTCAGGGTGGATGAACGGAATAACCCAATAAATAAAGCTTAAATTAGCACGTAAAGGCAAGCAAATTAGGCACGGAAAGGTCTTCTACTCGTTTTATAATTTCATAAAAAAATTATTAAAAATATATTTTTAAATGGTACACCTGTATTTATAAAAAACACGTTTGAATAATATGTACACATTTTGCCATATCTCTCACGAAAAAGATTTTTCTCCTATGTGTATTTTCATATGCTTTTGCAAATAAACTTTTGTGGTACTTCGGTATTCACAGATATTACACGAAAAAGGCTTTTCTGCGGTATGTATTTTCATATGTCTTTCCAAATCCGTTTTTTTAATACATTTATATTCACAGATATTACAATAAAAAGGTTTTTCTCCGGTATGTATTTTCATATGTCTTTCAAACTGTCTTTTTTCAATACATTTATATTCACAGATATTACACGTAGTAAAAGGTTTTTCTTCGGTATGTAATTTCATATGTCTTTGCAAATCACAGTTTCGAATACATTTATATTCACAGATATTACAAGAAAAAGGTTTTTCTCCGGTATGTATTTTCATATGTCTTTCCAAATCACAGTTTCGAATACATTTATATTCACAGATATTACAAGAAAAAGGTTTTTCTCCGGAATGCATTTTCATATGACATTGCAAATTACATTTTTTAATACATTTATATTCACAGATATTACACGAAAAAGGTTTTTCTCCGGTATGTATTTTCATATGTGTTTGCAAACGAGATTTTTCAATACATTTGTATTCACATATATTACACGAAAAAGGTTTTTCTCCGGTATGTAATTTCATATGACATTGCAAATGACATTTTCTAATACATTTATATTCACAGATATTACACGAAAAAGGTTTTTCTCCGGTATGTATTTTCATATGTCTTTGCAAACGAGATTTTTCAACACATTTGTATTCACATATATTACACGAAAAAGGTTTTTCTCCGGTATGTAATTTCATATGTCTTTGCAAATCACAGTTTCGAATACATTTATATTCACAGATATTACAAGAAAAAGGTTTTTCTCCGGTATGTATTTTCATATGACTTTCCAAATCACAGTTTCGAATACATTTATATTCACAGATATTACAAGAAAAAGGTTTTTCTCCGGTATGTATTTTCATATGTCTTTCCAAATCCATTTTTTTAATACAATTATATTCACAGATATTACAAGAAAAAGGTTTTTCTCCGGTATGTAATTTCATGTGTCTTTCCAACTGTCTTTTTTCAATACATTTATATTCACAGACATTACACGAAAAAGGTTTTTCTCTGGTATGTGTTTTCATATGCTTTAATAAATTTTGTTTGTTCGTACATTTATAATCACAATTATTACACCAGAACGCTCGTTTAGCGACGTGCGCTCTAAGATGAGCCAAAATGTAACCTTTACGAGATGTTTTAAATTCGCAAATATCACAATTAAACATTTCCGTTAGTTGTAGGACTGGAGTTTGTTCCACTTGTGTCCGAACTGCAGTTATATCTGAGTTCTTTTGCGTCTTATGACTGTGTGAAATGTGTTTGACGAGAATGTCCTTTGTTGAACATTTTTTGCTACAATGACCACATTCAAAATTGTATTTTGTTGATGCCCCTGACAATTTTTTTGTTACCACATTTTTATTCTTTTGTTTCAATTTTTTTTTCATAATCTGTGCAGGACGATTCCCCTTTTTAATAACTGTTTGACTATCTTTTTTCGGGATTTCTGTGCAAACATCGTTTATGTTAAAATCGGTAGATTTTGATTTATTTGTTAGTATGCGGTGTTGTTCTGAAATCACACGAATTAAACACTTTATTTATTGTAAGAGATTGTACCTTTATTGTAAGACATCCTAGACGGTTTACAATGGGCGGTGTTTATACCTTATGGCGTTCTATATCATTGAACCCAGGGAGAAATAGAGAAATTATAAGATTTTACACAATTATACTCATATAATGTTGCTAGAGACACCTTAGACGGTTTACAATGGGCAGAGTTTATACCTTATAGCGTTCTATACGGGCAACATTGTCAGTAGCGCTCACGTCTGGTTCTGTTTTCCTCAACCTATGCCAAGCGTGATGATTGAGACAAATTGTCCCAACATCGGGAGAGTTCCATCAATGTCCACCTATAATATTGTTATATTACAATTTTAACCCTACCTAGCCGTCAACTAGGAATGTCCACTTAAAAAATATATGGATATTTATATTCGATGTAAAACATTGGATCCCAGCAGTGATGTTTGTCGATATATCGTTAGAAAACATCAATATTTTTTCACTATCGAATACTTTCCACATAAGTTTAATATTACCTTTTTCTAGTAAAACTCGCAAAGTTTGTGCTCCTTGATTTTGTATGTGTGAATGTAGAATCAGAGACCAGAGTAACATAGCTAAGCTAGTAGTGTAATAATAGAGTGTTACTTGAATAGTTTAGCAAATAAACCTGAGATACAGGTTTATACTAGTTCAGGTGCCTGTTATAGTTGTTTACGTGGTAGAGCCATGCTGCCGTTATATTAGTAGTATAGTTGTAGCACGAGTGGGTCGGCTCGACCGGCCAAGGATCACGCTCTCACAGAATACCAGCGTCAAATAGTAGCTTAATGCTGCTGTGTTTCGTATGGTGAGTATAGAGAACCGGAGACCCTTATTACTGGAAACGAGGCATTCCACCTAAGTCCTCACGGTTGACAACGCATCTGCATTTTGATTCGTAATCGAGGATAGATGTAGATGTCTATGGGTCACAGCAACCACTTACCATCAGGTCACTGTATGCTCGTTTATCACCCTATCCTACAAAAAAACATTTCTTAAATTAAGACATTATTTAAATTATTTGTAGTTTATCGATATAAAAATCATGATTATTATTGTTAATCGCTAAAATGCAAGGTGGTAGAAAAAACAGTTATTTTAATAACACTAATCGTTGCTTGTATTGACTGAATTTTTAATTTTCACTGCTGGTTTTGTGTTTAGGTATTTTCATGATTATTTTTATGAAATTATCCTTTCATTTAACCGTACTAACACGATAGAGCGTGAATAAAGCTAATTAAACGTTGAAAAAATGATTATTTTTACAACGTTTAATTAGGGATCGATATTCTTTTTGTCCCATTATGAAAGGTATCGTTAGTATTTTTATGGTTATCGGTTAGTACTATCGTCTGTCTTCGTTTTGGGTAGCGTTTTACAAACTTCCGGTGTATACTGGGTGGCGATTAGGTTATCACGTTTTATAGCACAGCAGTTAATGCAATATGATATATGTCTGTTGAAATAATAAAATAAACAATAATACAAAAAAAAGCTCATCTTTCAAACAAAATTAATTGCTTAAAAATTACACGAAATAAATCATCCTGGATAATATTAGTTTACTGACCTGAAATGACCTGTGAAAACGGCAACGCCGCAGTGATGCGATGGCACGGCATCGACATAGGTAATTATAAAACCTACACTTACCCGTACATAGTCATCAACAAATCACAAACTTTATGGTATTGTTTTTATCCAAATAATCAAAAATTAAATATCAAAATAATCCTATCACTCTAATCTCGTAATCACTCAAGTTTAATAAATACATCATATCAAATTTAATAGTTAAACGTTATGTGATGCAGAGCCGCGTTATGTTGCATTCTCCGTAAATCAAAATCAATCAGTGTATTCCGACGACGTGAAATTGATATTGATGCAACATAAAACTTAAAAAATGTTAAAACGGTAAAAAGTAAAAGCGTCCAATTTGATGGGAGCTGTCACACAACTTCACTAAGTTATTAAATATGAGTTTTTATCTAGCGTATAATTAACGTGTCCTATCACAAACAGAAAAATACGAAACAGTAAAAGTAAGTGTCAAATTTCAAAATTGTCACACCTACTAAAATAGTAATAATATACAGGGTGGCCCAAAAGTCGTGGATCAAACGCAACTAGGGGTTAGATGGGGTCATCAGCTGCAAAAAGTTGTTCTACGGGAGGTCCTTAAAGTCAACCCCTCCAGAGTTATAATTTATTTTGTGTTTTTATGAGAAAATTGACTTTTTTTAACTAATTCTTATTAGAATGCCAAAAAATAAACATCCTCTATCTTTTTTATAATTTTCACTAGATTGGTACTGATGAGTCCTTGCGTTAGACATGCTATTTATGGTTGTTTATTGGGTGTGTTGAAGATAATGTTAAGTTTTACGATTATTATTTTTCTCAAATCATAACTTTTTATTTACTTCGGACCCCACTGTGAAAAAAAAATACTCTACCGAAAAGTGACCCTGTATTACAAGTTTTGGCGCATTTAATAGGGATTCTGAAAAGGTATTACACATGGCCATGAGTGGCTCTAATATCTTTCTAGGACGAAAAAACAAAGCAACGATTGTGAAATAATTGTTTTATTAAGCAAAACATTTTACAATAAATGCTCAAAATTCCTGCCTCTGACCATAATACATAATCTGCACCGTCTAATAAAATTCCTACGTAACCTACGGAATGCACTTCTGTTGTTAGTTACTTGTACTCTAGCAAACTCGAGCTTTTGTCGTAGTTCTTGTTCGCTATTGTTCTCTCCTTGGTAAACTATTTCTTTAAAATAGCCCCAAAGAAAAAAATCTAATGGATTTAAATCGGGCGACCGGGGTGGCCACGCAACATGTCCGCCTCGACCAATCCACCGGTTGGGGAAGCGCTCGTTCAAATGATCTCTGACTGCTAGAGCGTAGTGAGGCGGGGCGCCATCATGTTGCAGCCACATTTCTGCTATTCTTTCTTCTGGAACTTCAGCTTCGTTAAGAATATGGTTTAAATTATTTTGCAAAAAATTTAAATACTGAGCACCATTCAGCCTTGCTGGCATTTCATGCAGCACCAACTGCTGACCAATTATACCAGCCCACATGTTAATACCAAACAGATTCTGGAATCGATCATTTCTTATGATATGGGGGTTTACTCTGGGAGTAAAAATGTAGATTGTGGATATTGAATACTCCCATTCTTCTAAAAGTTGACTCATCTGTCCATAAAACCTTGTTAAAGAACTGCGGATCTTCTCTGTGATATCTTAGCATCTCTCTACAAAACCGCACTCTAGGTTCATAGTCACCGGGCAGCAAAGCTTGCACCCTTTGCACGTCGTAGGCGTGATATTTTTTTCTGTTAATGACACGTTGCACCGTCGATCTTGGAATCCCGATATTACTGGATATTTGGCGTTGACTTATACTAGGATCCAATCTTAATTCTCTCAGCACTTCATCTTCATTTTCAAATTGCATCACTGGTCTGCCTGCTCTCATAGCATGCTGACCGGGTAAGACTCCCTCCATGTACGAATTATGTACGCGCATAAAGACCCTGTAATCCGGAAAACGATCACGGTTAGGGTAGCGTTGACGACATTCCCTGGCAGCAGCCCGGGCATTACCGTCGCAAAAGCCATACAGGTAATGCATTTCTGCATACTCCCGTTGGGTGTATTCTCTCCTCGCAGCAGCCATCTGTCCACTTTTGTAGCCAATCCGTCCGATTCACACAGCACTGGTCACAGGTAGGCAATCTATCACAAGTCCGAAAAACAAAGCGTAGGTCAAAGGAAAGAAACTGGTCACAAGTCGTCGTAAAACCGAGAAAAAGAACACGTGCGTACCCACAGGCAGGAAGCAAGTTACTAAAGAACACTAAACATTCTAAAGAAACATGCTCACGCGCATCCCCCAGCCCCCGCCCCTGCCGGCCCAGCCTTTTGTTTCCTAGAAAAGATATCGCTACCTGAACTGACGGGCCAACCGGCCTTTTACTGACAAAGGATTAAATAGTTAGTGTAAAAGAGAGGCAGAGAGTCTTTGTCATTAATTGTATTAATTCTAGTTTATTTTTAAATAGGCCTAACCGAGTTTTATGGTTGGGTTAACTTTGGCCTTGCCATGAATAATCGTCCTAAAAAGATATCAAAGCCATGCATAACCATGTGTAATACCTTTTCAGAATCCCTATCAAATGCGCCAAAACTTGTAATACAGGGTCACTTTTCGGTAGAGTATTTTTTTTTCACAGTGGGGTCCGAAGTAAATAAAAAGTTATGATTTGAGAAAAATAATTATCGTAAAACTTAACATTATCTTCAACACACCCAATAAACAACCATAAATAGCATGTCTAACGCAAGGACTCATCAGTACCAATCTAGTGAAAATTATAAGAAAGATAGAGGATGTTTATTTTTTGGCATTCTAATAAGAATTAGTTAAAAAAAGTCAATTTTCTCATAAAAACACAAAATAAATTATAACTCTGCAGGGGTTGACTTTAAGGACCTCCCGTAGAACAACTTTTTGCAGCTGATGACCCCATCTAACCCCTAGTTGCGTTTGATCCACGACTTTTGGGCCACCCTGTATATATATATATATATATATATATATATATATATATATATATATATATATATATAGTAGTCACCGTGTAGTGGCGGTTGAGAATATCCACTACCCCATATCTTCCCGTGGGTGTCGTAAGAGGCGACAGAGGGACACAGAAAGGAGATGGGCAGGAGCATCTTCCTAATATATAAATAACATAATAAAAAACTGTGGTTGCCAACCCGCCCGGGTGGCAACTTATAACGCACGCACCCTGAGGACTGACTAGACGATACTGGAGCTGGAAGAAGAGGTAGACAAGTTGCGCTGGCATATTATTGGATTATCTGAAGTCCGAAGAGAGGGGGGGGACACAATAATCTGTTCAACTGTTAGTTTTTGTCCGATACATACAAAACGAAACAATTAAAGACGAATTGCTGTTTTCAACAGAGTTAACGGCAACTTCGAAAGCAATTGATATAATGACAGCAATCTCTGAATTCTTTGATAAACATGAACTGTCATGGAAAAAGTTGATAGGCGTATGCACAGACGGCGCTCCGGCAATGCTTGGATCTCATTCAGGATTCGTACAGTTGGTCAAAGAAAAAAATCCCAACGTAATTACCATTCACTGTTTTATACACCGTCAAGCCTTGGCAGCTAAAACACTTCCAAACGAACTCTATGACGTCTTAAAATTATGCATTAAAATTGTTAATTATATTATAAAAGAGTGCATTAAACACGCGGCTTTTTGCTGCTCTCTGTGAAGATTTGGGCACAGAACACAAGACATCGTTATTTCATACAGAAATGCGCTGGCTTTCAAAAGGAAATATGTTGATTTGAACTGCGAGATGAAGTAATTCAGTTTCTAGACATTCAAAAACAAACTGAATTATTTGTGGAATTTAAAACACCATGGGTCCAAGTAATATTTGCTTATTTATCAGATATTTTTGATTCATTGAACACTTTAAACGTGAAATTACAGGGGGGAGACTCGAACATAATTCATCATCGGGATGCTATCACAGCATACACTGAGAAGTTGCAACTGTGGAAACGCAAAATTTTGGCGTCTAACTATTCCTGCTTTCCTAAATTACTTGTGATCACAGAAGAAGCGTGTTTTAAGGAGATTTTGGATGTAATTGATACCAAGAATTAAATATCAAACCATTTGCAACACCTCACGGACGAATTCAAGCGCTATTTTCCCGACTCGTGCAACAATAATATGTACCGATTAGCGACCCATCCTTTTCACGTCGACATAGACATGCTGCCAGATACATTACAAGAGCAAGCATTAGAAATCAAAAATGATTCTGATTGATGATGATTTTGAGAAGATGGATAAGGCACTATTTTGGATTAAATATCTCAAAGTTTATCCCAGCACTAAAATTATTTCTACTTTCTCAAGTACTTATTTGTGCGAAAAAGCATTTTCAACAGTTGTAGCAATAAAAACAAAGTATAGAAGCAAATTAGATATTGCTAGTGATCTACGTTGTGCACTTTCTTCTACTGAACCCAGAATTGGAAATCTTGTGAAAACTATGCAAGCTCATCCGTCACATTGATTCTTCTTAATCTGAAGTGTGTAAAAGCCATATTTTTTTAATAAATAAAACATCTGAAAATGTATTTGTGGACTTTATTTTACTATACAACGTTATTCTTCTTACTTTTTGACGAAAAATATAACATGGTTTAAAAACTATTTGAATCGATTCTGTAACGGATTCCGAACAAACTACATTCAGGTTTGACATCAAGTAGCAATAACCTTGTAACTTAACTTTTGTTTGTAACACTCGTATTGTTACGCGCCTAAGTCGACGTCATGTACAAGGCACTAGCGCCATCTAGTGTCGGGTAACAGAGCGAGAAGAGCTTTCCAGAAAATACATGACTCGCCTTTCAACCAACAGCGCCATCTAGTATCGAACAGAAGAATTTAACTTTCTAGAAGCTCTACACTCGATCTTTCTGCGCTTGGTCGGTTGGCGCGCGTATTTACTCGAATATTCTGGAATATTCTGGATGTCTTCGTGGAAGAGCCTATAAAGGCGCTGCAATACGCGATCGAGGAAGTATTGAAGTTGGCGAGACAAGCGAAGCTTCGGAGCGGAATAAAGTGAATCAGTGGGATTAATTATTAGTTTTTAACTTTAATTAGTGTAAAGTGAATTAAAGTGTTAATTTAGGTAATTCTATCGGCAATTTTTATTGTCACGAACCCCAAGCTCGTAACAGTATTATACCCTTATTTTATAAAAAAAATATTTTACAATTGCTTGGCAAGCCCACTTGCTGCTACTTGCTGGGCCCTGGGCCGAGGGGAGGCGTGGGCATATTAATTTTAAGCTGTAGGGAGCCGTGATACTTATAAGTTTTGGGAACCCCTGTCCTAGAGTATTATACCATTTTGGAATGTTGGTTAGTTGCGTCAATTTTTAAAAAAAAACTTGCCATACTAGTGTTCATACTTTTTTTTACACCACGATAAGTTAAAGTTGGTTAAAAGTAAGTCTTCAAAAAATTTAGGGAATAAAATAAGTTTCATTAATTTTCGTGATAAAACAAGTTATTCTGGATTTTTTAAGAATTGTGGTAGATAGCAGTGCCATTCAGGTTGCCTATGAAAAAAAGAAACAAATATTAAAAAAATTGTGGTCATGGTAGTGAGAAATATCATAAACGGTCTCAATTTCTGAAGAATTTCATTTTTTTATATAACTTAAAATATGATTGGGATATATTTTTTTTCTTTTTTCCCCGATTAGTCCGGGGCAGGTCTATCCTCCGGTGTTGGCTTATCGTTGAATTTTGGGACATGTTGTGTATATATATATATACATGTTATTATAACTAGAGATATTATACATATATAATATCTATAGTTATGTATATTTGTAGTAGTAGTAAATTAACTAGCTTCCAGGCGGTGCTGTAGTCGGGGCAAATTTTTACGTTAGAGATTCTTATCTATTCCCGTATATATACTCTTATCCATGGTGGGTACTGAGTTGGCGCGAAAGCACAAGTATGTAAGTAATACAACGAAAGAAACGACGAGCATGCAATAAATATTATCTCACCGGAGAATTCAAATTCCTATAATATTTCTTTGAGTTCAGTTTTCATTTAATTTCTGATTTCGAAGAAATAGAAATATTTATTGCATGCTTGCCGTTTTGATAAACGTAAGCATTATAGGGTTAAACAGTGAAATATATTAGAAAACTCTCAGATCATTCTAGAATTTTTTTATTACATCACCATATACGATGATAATATGACGGCGTCTGTGAACTACTATGAAAAGACATAGCTCACGAACGAAAATTGTGTGGTTGTTTGTAATTCATTCGTAGTGCCTCACAGAACTACAAACTCGATACGACTAGATAATTTAGTAATTCTTTTTAACTTTTTGCTAACACATCTGCAGTAACCTTTGTAACTGCAGATGTGTTAGAAAACGATTGCAAATGTACATTAAAAGAGACAAATTTAAACAGAATATACAATTATGTCTACTCAATAATGAAATTAGGGTTGGTCATTTACATTTATTGCAGAATTATAAATTACCTATCATTATTTAAAAAAATTTCATTTAAAAAATTAACTTCCTTGAAGTTTAATTTGGTTTAAATTCAATACGTAATATGTTTTTTTTTCTTTTAAGTTTGTGAATATTAAAAATTAATCAATAATCTTAAAGTATGAATTTATTTTTTGTTAAACTGTATTTGAGCTGAAAAGGCAGAACAATAATCAAAAAGTGAATTCCGATTATCCATCCTAGACGGGACGAACACGCGTTTTCGTGTATTCACACTAGGGTGGATTTCTCAGGGTGGATAAACGGAATAACCCAATAAATAAAGCTTAAATTAGCACATAAAGGCAAACAAATTAGACACGGACAGGTTCTTCTACTCGTTTTATAATTTCATAAGAAATTTATTAAAAATGTATTTTAAAATGGCACACCTATATTTATAAAAAACACGTTTGCATAATATGTACATATTTTACCAGATCTCTCACGAAAAAGATTTTTCTCCTATGTGTATTTTCATATGCTTTTGCAAATAACTTTTTGTAATACTTCTATATTCACAGATATTACACGAAAAAGGTTTTTCTCCGGTATGTAATTTCATATGTCTTTGCAAATCACAGTTTCGAATACATTTATATTCACAGATATTACAAGAAAAAGGTTTTTCTCCGGTATGTATTTTCATATGTCTTTCCAAATCACAGTTTCGAATACATTTATATTCACAGATATTACACGAAAAAGGTTTTTCTCCAGTATGTATTTTCATATGTCTTTCCAAATTAATTTTTTCAATACATTTATATTCACATATACTACAAGAATAAGGTTTTTCTCCAGTATGTATTTTCATGTGTCTTTTCAATTTAGTTTTTTCAATACATTTATATTCACATATATTACACGAAAATTGTTTTTCTCCGGTATGTATTTTCATATGTGTTTGCAAATGACATTTATCAATACATTTATATTCACATATACTACAAGAATAAGGTTTTTCTCCAGTATGTATTTTCATGTGTCTTTTCAATTTAGTTTTTTCAATACATTTATATTCACATATATTACAAGAAAATGGTTTTTCTCTGGTATGTATTTTCATATGTGTTTTCAAACGAAATTTTTGAATACATTTGTATTCACATATGTTACATGAAAAAGGTTTTTCTCCTGTATGTATTTTCATATGTGCTTTCAAAGTACTTTTTTGAATACATTCATATTCACAGATATTACACGAAAAGGGTTTTTCTCCAGTATGTATTTTCATATGTCTTTTCAAATTATATTTTTGAATACATTTATATTCACAGATATGACACGAATAAGGTTTTTCTCCGGTATGTATTTTCATATGTCTTTCCAACTGTCTTTTTTCAATACATTTATATTCACAGATATTACAAGAAAAAGGTTTTTCTCCCGTATGTATTTTCATATGTGCTTGCAAATGACATTTTTCAATACATTTATATTCACATATACTACAAAAATAAGGTTTTTCTCCGGTATGTGTTTTCATATGGTTTAATAAATTTGGTTTGATTATACATTTATAATCACAATTATTACACCAGAACGCTTGTTTAGCGACGTGCGCTCTAAGATGAGCCAAAATGTAACCTTTACGAGATGTTTTAAATTCGCAAATATCACAATTAAACATTTCCGTTAGTTGTAGGACTGGAGTTTGTTCCACTTGTGTCCGAACTGCAGTGCTATCTGAGTTCTTTTGCGTCTTATGACTGTGTGAAATGTGTTTGACGAGAATGTCTTTTGTTGAACATTTTTTGCTACAATGATCACATTCAAAATTGTATTTTGTTGATGCCCCTGACAATTTTTTCGTAACCACATTTTTATTCTTTTGTTTCAAAATTTTTTTCATAATCTGTGCAGAACGATTCCCTTTTTTAATAACTGTTTGACTATCTTTTTTCAGGATTTCTTCGCGAACATCGTTTATGTTACAATCAGTAGAATTTGATTTATTTGTTAGTATGCGGTGTTGTTCTGAAATCACACGAATTAAACACTTTATTTATTGTAAGAGATTATACCTTTACTGTAAGACATCCTAGACGGTTTACAATGGGCGGTGTTTATACCTTATGGCGTTCTATATCATTGAACCTAGGGAGAAATAGAGAAATTATAAGATTTTACATAATTATACTCATATAATGTTGCTAGAGACACCTTAGACGGTTTACAATGGGCAGAGTTTATACCTTGTAGCGTTCTATATCAGTCAACCCAGGAGGTAATAGGGATATTACAATATTTTACATAATTATCCTATACCTTTAAACGAGCAATTCTTGTATATATATATATATATATATATATATATATATATATATATAATCGGGATCTCGGAAACGGCTGCAACGATTTTCATAAAATTTAGTGTCCAGGGAGTTTCGGGGGCAATAAATCGATCTAGCTAGGATTTACTTTTAGAAAATGTCCTTTTGTCCGTGTTTTCAGGCAATAAAAAATCTGCTGCAATATAAGAAGGTAAATTTTGACAGTTTACCGACGATCGTAATGATGGGATGTTGTTTGGGCGTGATACCGGAGTTCCGTGGTTCGCGTCCCGTCTTGTGTCCGACTTATTTTCCTTTTTTTTCAAGTTCCCTTCTTTTGTGAGAAAATCTATTATTTCGAGCCCTTTTATTAGTATTTTTTAAAAATACGAAAATTTTAATTAAACTAATTTCACTCATGATTTTCTATTCAAATATCCAGTTCAGTTTTTTCTATTATGTCAGTAAGATCAAAAACTATTATTCATGTAATTTGTATATAAATGTAACTTTAAAAAACCGAGCAAAGCTCGGTCATCCGGGTACTACTCAATAATGTTGCTAGATATAAAGTATTTTAGCTAATTACTTGGGATAATGTCACCATAGATAATGTTACCATATACAATAACTAAAAAAGCTGAAGGTACTCCGGGTTTAACAATGACATCGGGACGTCAGTCATCTCAGTCCCCCGTGACCATGGGTGCTGGAAAGCGCCCGAAACGTCGGGAATTAAAAATAAAAGTAATTGAAAGCAAAAATAAACGCGATAAAATCCGTAAAAGTAGTTTTAATCATAAAATTAATGTGGTTATGATTAACAAATAATTAGATTGCAATTATAATATATTCAAATCTATTTCGTTTTTGTAGTTTAATTTAAAAAATGTATAAGTAAAATTAGTTAGTTGTTGATTTAATTTGAAATTTATGTTGTAACTGAAACATAGTAACAATATTTAATTTAATGTTTTTTTTTAATAAGAACCCTCTCCACGAAAGGTAAAGGCCTCCTCCAGAGAAGCCCAGTACTCTCTATTCTCTGCCGCTCGTAACCAATGAGTACCTGCTACTTTTGTGATATCGTCTGCCTGTGCCAATCCACTGTTGAAAAATTTCTTCTAAAGCCGGCCTGTTCTATAGGTTGGTATTTTTCTGTGCTTTCTTTTATTTTTTTCTCGATTATTGAGGAGAACAGTTTATATAGTGAAGGTAGTAGGCTTATCGGTCTGTAATTATTTATGTTATTAGGGTCTCCTTTTTTGTAAAGCAATATAATGTTTGACTCTGACCATTGACGATGTGTATATGAACTGTTCAATATCTGATTAAACAGTAGAGTTAAAGGTTTTGCTAGGAACTCACATCCAGTTGTTATGATTTCATTGGTGATACCGTCATGGCCCGGGCTTTTCTCCGTTTTTAGTGTTTTAATCCCTTTAATGACTTCAAATTCTTCTATGCTTGCTCTCGTCTCTCCTCTATTTGTATCTGGTAATTCATATGTATATTGACTCGGTGTGCTGTATAGTTTCTTATAGAATTTTGTTGCTATTTTCAGTATTTTCTTTTCTATTTTGGGTATTTTTTGTTTTGTCTTTCAACTATTCAATCCATAGTTTATGTATTCCCAGTCCCTTGTATGCCTTCTTGACACTGTTTGTAGTATTAAGGTGTTTTTTGAAGGTTCTTGTGCGGTAAGCCTTGTAGTCTAAGTAGATACATTTACTAATGAGTTTGTAGAGTGCTTTTAGTTCATTTTTCATGGCTCTTGATTTTGATTTTGTCTTTTGTAATTCTTATCTTCTGTAAATTAACGCCTTTGTGCGTGCTGATAGTGCCTGATTTTTCCCTGGATTTGTACTGGGTGAAAGCTCGTAAGCTTTTTTTAGGCTATTGCGTTTATAATGTTATCGTAGCGATTTTGAACGGTGTCCTCGTCTCTCCAGTTCTTAAGTAAGTTTCAGCTATTCAGCGCTTGTTTGTAGGCTTGTATTTCTTCTTCGTTTTTTTATTGGGATCTGGAGCTTTGGCCGAACATACACCGACTTTTTGTTATGGGAAGAATGTTAAGTGTCGCTCTCACAGGTCTGTGATCCGAGGGATAAGTGATGTTTAAAGACTGTATATTGCATATGTTTTATGTAAAGTTGTCAAGATATAGTCTATTTCGTTTTTTATTTTGCCATTAGGAGATCTCCAAGTCCATCTTTGTTTACTATTTTTTGAAGAAGGTATTCATGATAGACAGATTATTCTCGTGCGCAAAATCACTGAGCCTATCTCCTCTATAGTTTCTATCTCCGTCGCCGTGGTTGCCAGTAGCGGCTTCATTAGGATTGGTTTGTCCCATGTTGGCGTTAAAATCTCCCATGACTACGATATTTTTATCTGAGAGTTGTATAGCTTTATCGATAGTACTGTAGAAAAATTCCAACTCCTCGTCGTTCGACACCTCCGTTGGAGCGTAAACTTGAACGATACTTAATTTTAAGTTATTGATATTCATCCTTAACAACGCTACTCTTTCTGATAGTCCTGTGAAGCTTATGATGTATCGATTTAGATGTTTTTGACAATAAATCCTACTCCATACAGTCCAGGCGTTTCTGCAATGTAGTATAAAATAAACTCGTCATGTTCTTCAATCCTGTTTCCAAGTTTTCTATATTCTGATTGACCAATACTATCAAACTTTATATTTTTCAAACATTCAGTTAATTCCAATAATCGTGAGTATGTCAACAAAGTTTTAACATTATATGTTATTATGTATAGGGTATTGTGATGACTGTTTTTTGTACTGTTTGTTTTTATTTTCTCTGGAGGGTTTAGGTCGTGATCTTCCACGGGACCGGCCGGCTTGGAAGATATCTTTTATTCTTTATGTGTGTACTTGTCGTGTTTTTCATGTGAGAGGGGGCGGTAATTGCTATTGATTTAAGTTTTTATCTATTTGTTCATTTCGTGGGTTTCCAGGGTTTTTGTTGGTTAAAAAACTAAGTATTCCTGGTTTAAGAACTCCTTTTGATAAAATTGACGATCTCTCTAGTCCCTGTTTTGTCTGAGTTTTGTTCTTTTTGTTTACTTGTGTACCTTGTATTGTTCTTGTAGGATCGTTTATGCTCGGTGATGTTGGTAGGGTTCATTTTTTATTGCCTGATGCATCTGCGTTATTGCGGCGTATTATTAATTTATCATACCTGATGGTGGCATAGTTTCCTTTCTCTCTTTCTATTTTCATTTTTTCTAGTAAATCCTTTCTATAAAAAATAATTCTGTAAAATATGTTGTGGAAAGTCTTCATTTATATAATAATCAGTATTTTTTAATATTTTTCTCTGATTATAAATTCTTATTTTTGTGCCCAGTGTAGTGAATGTTACAGTAATCGGTCGGGGTTTATCTCCTTTCTTCCCTTTTCTCCTAATTTCTTGTATTTCACTGCCCTCTAGGTCTATAGAAAAGTAGCGTTTTATGAAACTTATGATGTTTTCTTCTGAGTTTTCATGGGATGTTTCTGTCTCCGCTAAGCCGAATATAACGATGTTCCTCTGTTTCGATTGCTTCTCTAGGAAGTATAATCTTTTCTCCTGGTTTTCTAGCTTTTCCTCTAGGTTATTGTATTTTTCTTCCATTATTCTAAACTTTTCTTCTAGTTTGAGATTTATGTTATGCGTAACTAGTTGCGTAACGTTATCTGCTGATTGCACAATGGTCAGTTTTTGTTCGTTAATTTCGCTTTGTATTTTTGAAGCATACTCATTACTTCTTCCATGGTTTGCACGTTATTATGTTTTCGATTAGTAAGAAAATACTTTTGTTTTGATATTTGTGCTGCCCTCTATTGTTTTCGTTAGGTACTGTACGCGGAACCATGACTTGGAGACTGCTGATGGCTGGCTACCTCGAGCTAAGATAGTTTCCAGTAAATCCTCCAGATGGCGTTATTACCTTGATCGATATTGATGTGTCATTCTAATGTTATTCAGAAATCATTTTTTTTTATTGGTTAGGATTAATTTTTCAATTTACTGTTGAATAATATCACTGTTGAATTACGTACTGTCATTCGTGGATTATGGAGATCAACTTTTTTGCCCATAGAAGTCACTGACAGAATAGTAATATCGTTTTTTCACTTCACTGTTTTGCATGTATTTAGTTGATTAATCGCTGGTTTTGGTGCTTTGTCCACAATATATGTTACAATTCCCTTATTTATGTTTTTACTGCACTTAGATTTTATGTCGAATTTCACCCGTTTATATATTTAATTCACAATTTAGTGCGGAGCCGAAACGTTACGTGGCTAAGTGGCGCCCTCTCCCCCGTACATAGTGTAACGCTTCCCCCCTCTATATATAAAATATTATTATATTAAATATAATTAATTTACCCTTTTTCAATAGCGTTATATATTTGTGATCAGGATTAATAAAATATGTTTTGATCTTTCTAAATGATCTTTCTAAAAGTTTAATAATAGGCCATTTGTAATATTTTGGCGTGATCGTCTTAGTTACGACCCTTATTTGCGTTGTGTTTGTTTAGTAACTTAGTTCTTTCAGGTGTCTTTTGGAAGAATGAATATTCTCTAGAGCAATTGGAAGCTATTGGGAGTGCCTTATAAGCTAAGTGAACTCCGTTCACGAAGACAGGGCTCGAGAAAGGTTAAGAACATAAAACGTCCCTAGTCCACATGTATCAGGTTTACATTATTAATTTATTATTATTTATCCCTTCCCGCTCGGAAAAGGCTCAAAATATATTTATACAAAATACCCGATACAAGGGCTTCGCTTTCCTACATTTATTTAAAAAAATGTAGGGGAGGCACACGGCCCCACACACGCCGTGCACGGTGAGCGTCAACCATTTTGATGCACTCCCCCCGAAGGGAACGCTAATTCAGGAACTGGACCGTAGTCCACAGCAAAATAACTGGCGAACCAGTAAAAAAGGCTTGGCCCCTTGTTAGTGCGTAAGCACAAACATCGACCGAAGTCGCGCATGTCAATGCGTGTAAACGCCATACAGAATACGAACGAATCCAGCCACAGTGAATGTACGTCACACGGTTTAGTCAAATAGGCACACTGGCCGTAAACCCTCCGTGAGCGCCACCACCTGCCAGATCGCCGCTCCTGCAGACGTGATGTAAGTGTATGGCATCACCACCAATTGCATGATCAGCACGGCTACTAGCCGCAGAGCGTGTCATGAGTCTACCGCTCACCTCAAGGGAATGGGGTCCCACGTTGTGCGGCACTCGGCCGCAGCCTTAAGAGTCTTCTCAGATCCTCCCGCCAGCTACCACCCGCATGAGGTCGACACATACGCTAAGGCAGTTATAAGATAAGAGTAATAATTCGACATCAGAAAGGGTTTGTGTCACTGACATTGAAATGGTTTGTGTCACTGACATTGAAATGCATTTAGCATTTTAGATCATGTTTGCCTCACCCACCAAGTTGCCTTCATCATCATTCAAAGGTGGGAAAGTTACAAATATATATTATTATGTTGTTATATAAAACATCATGGAGGGCAGACAGTCTGCAGCCCCGTAATGAAGGGACCCGACTTGGGCAAAGCTACTTAGGTGTGAGTCAAACCAAGACGCAGAGAGCGCTATTGAGAATAGCGTCCCACCAAACAACCATCGCAGAGACGCAATGCTGCAGAGCGCAACAAGCATCAATACGACTATCGTCGGGCTTACACCATCCCAAGGTCCCCCATACAACCCAGCAGACATCACCACCCGCATACTTCCATCGACCAGAACCACAAGAGTGCGTCGAATCAGGCGCAGCACACCCGCAGATCCATCACAAGACGCAATACCGCAAGAAACAGTAAGCATCAATGCAACTATCATACGGATGGCGCCCCCTCACAACACACCCACATGATCCCTATCGACTTTGGTAACAAAGTTTGTATTGTTATTAACTAAAAAATATCACCAACCTATCATAGTAGCACGTTACTAAGACGCCAGTGGACATAACTCCACGTATCATAGCGCTAATGCACTAAGACATGAAGTTGAGTATGCCTGTTTCACTTAAAAGTGCTACCAAACACACTCATCACAATGCGAAAGATAGACGACGCATCGCTATGCGCTACGACGTCGCCCACAAACGGTATGGGTGTGCGAGGTCCACGGGAAAGCCGTATTGCTACAACAAACCCGCTTACCACCGGCACTAAGATGTTAATTGTATACCTCCATCGACCAGAACCACAAGAATGCGTCGAATCAGTCGCAGCACACCCGCAGATCCATCACAAGACGCAATACCGCAAGTAGCAGTAAGCATTAATGCAACTATCATACGGGTGGCGCCCCCTCACAACACACCCACATGACCCCTATCCACTTTGGTAACAAAGTTTTTATTGTTGTTATATAAAAAAATATCACCAACGTATCATAGTAGCACGCTACTAAGACGCCAATGAACAAAACTCCACATATCATAGCGCTAATGCACTAAGACATGAAGTTGAGTATGCCTGTTACACTTAAAAGTGCTACCAAACACACTCATCATCCCAATCCGAAAGATAGACGACGCATCGCTATGCGCTACGACGCCGCCCACAAACGGTATGGGTGTGCGATGTCCACGGGAAAGCCGTATTGCTACAACAAACCCGCTTACCACCGGTACTAAGAATGTTGTTATATAAAACTGCACCAACAGATCATAGTAGCACGCTACTAAGACGCCAGTGGACAAAACTCCACGTATCATAGCGCTAATACACTAAGACATGAAGTTCAGTATGCTGGTTACACTTAAAAGTGCTACCAAACACACTCATCCCAATCAGAAAGATAGACGACGCATCGCTATGCGCTACGACGTCGCCCACAAACGGTATGGGTGTGCGATGTCCACGGGAAAGCCGTATTGCTACAACAAACCCGCTTACCACCAGCACTAAGATGATATGTCTAGGACACATTGGTTAACGAGTCCAAGTTTACCTCGGACTAATTGCTCGTAAAGCAGCATACAGGCCACCATAATATTCCTTTTTAAGTCCCTAATAAGGACTAGTCATTTTGCTACAGTACTAGGAGCAGTCGGTCACCCGACCACCCCATACAATGCTTATGCATCAAGGAGACCTTCTGTAGTATTGCTTTTGTATCATAGACCCTACTTTCATAAGTCATTCATATATAGGACTCGAACCCACGACCCTACTATTGTAATGCAAATTCATCATAGAGACCTTCTATAGTACTGCTTTTGTATTATCGACTTTACTATCATAAGTCCCTAATATAGGACTAGTATACCCATTGAATACCGGAATATCTATTGGCGGCAACCTAATTGAGTCACGTGGACGTACCTGTGTTTCCGGCTTTGCTTCGTTTTGAGATTGTAGGGATTTCGCAGTTCTTTTCACGCGACACAACATATCTTCGAATGCCAGCAGCGGTTGGTAGTTCACTATGTATTTCGGGTCGATTTGTAATTCCAAATGATTAATTTGGTCTAATATTCTTTCGTAATCCGTTCGCAAAGAATCTACCGTTTCAATTTCATTTAAAAAGGTTTCCCGCACTGCTTCTATATTAATATTCTTAATATGATCACTTATATTCTGCATACGCGAAAAGAGTATGTCCCTCTTGGCATAAAGCGTTTTAATTTTGATTTCACTTCCACTAACTGCCATTTTAAATTATTGTAATAAAGTTATATTAATCACAATTAATCTCACAACGCACAAACAATGAAGGATGGACACTAGGTATGCCGTATTACGTAATTAAATCGAACACCTGCACAGCGAGTCGAGGTGACGCGTTGTTCGCTAAACTCAATATTTTTATCAAAATTGTGGGGTAATTGTATCGAACGGTTCCTATTACACTGTTTCAATTATCTAATAAGCTTTAAATTTAACCAAATACGAGCGCTATAAAACGAATAATTCTGTTTGCGAGTACCTAATCAAAATTTAAATTTAAACGAACACTATTTAAGTCTATTCTATAAATTAGAGTGCATTATCTAAATAATTAATTTAATAATTCGACCAGAAATAGTTGGACGACCACTAAACCCAGTTCAAATCCTGCCGAAGTGACCATAAAATGGTGGAGCCACGTGTCTAAGGCTGCCTAAGTCTAATTCCCCGGTCGAACCTTAAACCTATTACGCGAGATATTAACTAGAGTGGACTGTATATGCGATTGCTTCTACGCTTACGTAAAAGCGACTACTATAGCATGCGGTACAATGCACTCGCTCTTCCCTAAAACTAAAACTATTATTGTGCCAAATCGATGAAAGGGAATCCTGCCTGATTAGGAGAAAAACAAAATTGGAGCGGGTTAAAACAATTATATTAGGCAGGCAGTAATTAAAGGAATATTGACTCACCGGGGTTTCTTCTATTTGTTGAGCACTATAGCTGCGACTTCCGGAACTTCTTCTGGACAGACACTCTGGGGCCCCAGGGGTACGTCGGGAGAGAAGCGTTGTGGTTTCAACGACGAGCGCGGCGGGAAGAGAGGTGTGGTTCCAATGACTAACGCGGCGGGAAGAGACTCGCGTCGGTCGCGCGTGCTTTATATATCTTCGGTTCCGATGATAACGTGACATTCTAGAATCATCTTCTTTCCCCTCCCACCCCACCACCCCGATGTGTCGATAGGAGGGTATGAGTGATATCGTTTTGGGAAGGAATAAACGACTTGGCACCTACCGTCCAAATATAAATAATACGAATGGTTTTCCGCGCAACCAAATCGTCCGTCGTACGTCACGAACTCACGAGTCAAAACTGAAATAGTGCAGGCATTAGTAGAGTATCGACAGATATTTTGGGGAATCCCCGTGCAGAGAGAAATTCCCATTCACTCGTCACTTGACTCACACACATACGTACTTCAATTTGTGAATCCGACTATTGTCGTTCATCCGTGCCGTGTTATGCGAATTTACGCCGGAAAAATAAAATCTTGAAAATCTTGCGGATCCCGCACGTGCTATCCCGCATTTGTAATCGCGCTAATTTCATGCGCATTTGCGGGATTGCGGATTGGCGAGATTGCATTTCCTAGTTCTGATAAAGTGGTGAAACCACAGAAATCGTATTAATAAGATAATATTATTACTATTTCTGTGGGTGTAACAGTTTTGAAATTTGACACTTACTTTTACTGTTTTGTATTTTTCTGTTTGTTATAGGACACGTTAATTATACTCCAGATAAAAACTCTATATATATTATTAATAACTTAGTGAACTTGTGTGACAGCTCCTTTGAAATTGGACGCTTTTACTTTTTTAACGTTTTAACATTTTTTAAGTTTTATGTTGCATCGTATCAATTTCACGTCGTCGGAATACACTGACATGATTTTGATTTACGGAGAATGCAACATAACGCGGCTTTGCATCACATAACATTTAACTATTAAATTTGATTTGATGTATTTATTAAACTTGAGTGATTTATTTTGATATTTAATTTTTATTATTTGGACAAAAACAATACTATAAAGTTTGTGATTTTTGGATGACTATTTTGACGGCCCAATATTATTATTAATAATTAAATTCAGTATAAAGGGGCATCAAAAATAGTCTTATATATATATATATATATATATATATATATATATATATATATATATATATATATTAAGCAATAAAATTACATTAATAAATATAAAGTTAATATTGTTACGAGCTTGAGGTTCGTGACAATAAAAATTGCCGATAGAATTACCTAAATTAACACTTTAATTTACTTTACACAAATTAAAACTTAAAACACTAATAATTAAACACACTAATTCACTTTATTCCGCTCCGAAGCTTCGCTTGTCTCGCCAAATCAAGAAGTTTAGTTCTTCTGTTCGAGACTAGATGGCGCTAGTGCCGCCGATTTGAGCGCGTAACAATATAAATATATTTCAGACATTAGACCAATAACATAATAAATTAAAGGCCTGGTCGCGCAGGCCTAGTGTGAGAGCAGTCATGGCCTGACTTTTATTCCAGCCGTTCGCGTTCATAACAGCCTCGAACTGGATTTTGTAGGCCGACCAGGAAGAAGTCCCGTCGAACGGTGGCACTTTGAACCCACGTAGCGAAGGTGTAGTAGCTACTACGGGAGCTATAGTTCCATCACCCAGTTTGAGGTCGTCCAGCGTTTTCTTCACGTCAGCCACCACGTAATCAACCCGATTGTTCACTTGGTCGATTTGGGTTTTAGCTTCCTTGATTTGGGTTTCAGCTTCCGACAGGCGGTTGTCATGTTGAGCAACCCTATCCTTCACCTCCTTTATCTCTTTCCCAAAGGTAGCATGAAGGTCCTTAATGAGGAGCATCTGCTCTTCCGACCGACGGGCCTGTTCCTCCTGTCGGCGGGCCTGTTCCTCCTGTCCGCCTCGCAGCTGCTCTTCCAATCGGCGGGCCTGTTCCTCCTGTCCGCCCCGCAGCTGCTCTTTCAAACGACGGACCTGTTCCTCCTGTCGGCGGGCCTGTTCCTGCAGCATCACCATCAGAGCACCTAAGTCAGGTGCTGCAGATGTAGGAGCTACTGACGGGCCTGCAGCCGGCGGCTGGCCCTCTGACGTCTGCGGCGTTGCACCACTAAATCTTCTTTGGTCCGTCTCCTGCTGGCGTTGACTTCGGGTACGGACACCCTCCGTTTCCTCCTTAGGTAAAATCGGCATGATTCTATCCCACTTCTGACACCAATTGTTACGAGCTTGAGGTTCGTGACAATAAAAATTGCCGATAAAATTACCTAAATTAACACTTTAATTTACTTTACACAAATTAGAACTTAAAACACTAATTATTAAACACACTAATTCACTTTATTCCGCTCCGAAGCTTCGCTTGTGTCGCCAAATCCAATACTACTTCGATCGCATCTTGCAGCGCCTACTTATTTAAATTAGCAGAGAAGCATCCGGAATATTCAAGTAAATGCGCGCAAAGGGACGAGTGTGCGAGTGTAGATTTTCTAGAAACTTAGTTCTTCGGATGGCGCTGTCGGTTGAGAGATTTGTGATGTCATTTTCTGCAAAGCTCCCCTCGCTCTCGTTCCTGACACTAGATGGCGCTAGTTGACTTATTCACGCAACAATAAATTAGCTTGAAGAGCATAATCATTTGAAAGGGCAGAAGTAGGGTTTCTTATAATATTTATTTATTTATTTATACTGATTATTTATTATTATTTACACTTTAACATATTCAAAGCGACAACACTTCAAACACTGTATGGAAGGGACTAAGGTTTAGACAGGAATTGATGAGTAAAAGCAGTAAGTCAGGAGGAAGTTCTTGGCCTGAAAATATAAGGACAATTGTTTGTTTAGCCACCCACTCAATATCACCTTTCTTTACTTTCCTATGTAATCTAGCCTTTATCTTTTTCGCCTCTACCAGGGGGTAGTTCCAACTCACACACTAACTCCTCCGTGGAAACATCAGTTGGTACACCTCTAACAACACTCATTCTAATAATATTGAAGGTCGGAATGACTGCTGATGGTTTGTATTTAGCAAGAAAAAATGATTTAATAAAGTTATTGGCATCTGAAGCAGTTTTAAGAGCTATTGAGACAAAATTATTAATATTATTTAATTTATTTATTATTATAAAATTATTGTTAATAAAAACGCTAAATTTCAAAGGGATTTAGCGTTTTTATTAACAATATTATTTCGTTTGCTTGTATCATCGGCCACTTGGCATTAGGTAAACTGTACCTTATTTTAATATCACAAAATGTTTATATCCTTACCTGTTTCATGATTCCCTTTTTCTTCAAATTTGGAATTGTCATTTTCGAAATTCTCTTCCTCAACTTTAACAGATTCAAGGCTAAACATTTCGTCCTTACAATCATTTTCTGTATCATACTCAACTTGCCTGATATCTATATGATGAATTGGTGTGAATTGAATCTCACATCTAGCCTCATGCGGTTTTGGTATTGACTGAAACCAAATTATTTTTTAAATAAGGAAAAAAGCCAGTGGTGGCGTAGGAGAATCCCTACTACCTCAGAGCATCCCGCAGATGTGGTAAAAAGGGACAGAGGAAAACTGAATCAGGAGATGGGCAGCAGCATCTTCCTGACAATTCCAAATAATAATAAACCGGCCAAGAGCGTGTCGGGCCACGCTCAGTGTAGGGTTCCGTAGTTTCCCGTCCCCACTTATGAGTTTAAAGGTGGGTATCCATTATGTTCGCCTTTAAACTCATAAGTGTTCCCACTTATGAGTTTAAAGGTGGGTATCCATTATGTTCGCGCTCCAGCAGCGCTCCGAGCTCCTGCAACTGCTCTCGGTAGTGGGTACTGTTGTTTCCATCCAAGTTCAAAATGATTTTCCTAGAAAGTCCTTATAAAGTTCTACTTTTCAGATTATTTTCATATTTTCTGAACCTATGGTTCAAAAGTTAGAGGGGGGGGGGACACATTGTATTTTACTTTTGGAGCGATTATTTCCGAAATTATTGACATTATCAAAAAATGATTTTAGTAAACCCCTATTCATTTTTAAATACCTTTCCAACAATATATCACATGTTAGGGTTGAAATTAAAAAAAAAAGTCACTTCCCACTTTACATAAAGGGGGGCTACCCTAATAAAACATTTTTTTCCTATTTTTATTTTACCACTTTGTCGGCGTGATTGATACGCATATTGGTACCAAATTTCAGCTTTCTAGTGCTAACGGTCACAGAGATTAAGCGAGGACGGACAGACGGACAGACAGACATGGCGAAACTATAAGGGTTCCTTGTTGACTACGGAACCCTAAAAACCGGACAAAAGTAAGGGTTATAAACTTAATGGGTCATTCTAGGATAAGAGGTAAAATGCACGGCAATCATTATAAAATAGATTTTCTATTCTATGAGTTGTCATTTGTTGCAATAAATTGCAGCATCTTAATATTTTTTTTATAGAATTGGGTGACAAACGAGCACAAGTGGTTGCTACGGCCCATAGACATCTACATCTATCCTCCATTACAATGTTTGGCAAAAGTTAATTTTAATAATTGTTTTATTATGTTCAAGTATCTCCCCTGCCAAATGTATTTAAAAAGTAACTAAATGTGTTTAAATTGACTTGCCCTTACGTGAATGTGTGTATAAAAGGGACGAAAGTCATATGTTTTAATCAAAAAACTCCTAATTTTCTGCTTGGCCGCATCCTCTATGGACGCAAAACCTCTTATCGTAAAATGACCCCAATAAGAATGTAGATTCATCCCAAGAATCGAGACTCAACAATTTTTCGAAAAAAAAATCATAAATGCCATAAATTGACAAAGATCAATCTTTGTATATACAATAGGGTAATATACCTATAACAGTATACCTATAACAATATACCTATAACAGTATAGCAGTTAGATAATTATGTATGTGAAAATAAGTGCTTAACTCACTGAAATTCATAAAATATAGAATACTGCTCTAACAAAAAGTAAGTTGATTCAAGAGAAAAACTTAAACTTTGCAGTAGAAAAAACATTCCCCCATATGGCGATGGGAAGCAGCAAAGAAGGCGCGAGACAGGTAGTGTTCGTCAAGGTGTCTGCCAAGTGATGGTTAAGTCAAATACTTCATTATAATGGGAATGACCGATCCTGAAACAGGAGTTGGGCAGTGGCATCTTCCTGAAAACAACACACATTAATATAAACTGCGGTTTTCAACCAAATTTGTCAAAAAACCTCCTACGAAGCAATGTATGAGAGAGGTCTGTGTTCCGCAGTGGACTGTTATAGGTTCTAATGGATGGAATGGATAATACCGTGGACCCTCCTGCAAGCAACTGCTCCTGAACTGCATTCGACTCAACAGCCTGTTGTTGCAATCTCCCGCAATAAATGAGTCTTGCATGACAGGTGAAACAGACTATTATGGGCTCCTCATCCTCAGCCATCTGAAAATATGAAAGTTCATAAAAATGCGGAAAACTACTCAATACGTAACAACTAATACATAAGTTTATAATTAAATAAATTCTTATTCTCGCTCATCTCAGCTCTCTCATCTCGCTACCACAATTCTCATCATCAACATCATTTTTTTATAATATTGAAGTGGCAAATGAATTGGCTTTGAACAATCACAGCAAAAATATTTAGTTTGTCTTTTTATTTTTGTTGGACAAATAAAACAAAGTTTTCTGCCACTTGGTAGAGCAGACCCAGAATATTTTACAATCAATCAATAAATTTTACAATCCACCTGATGGTAAGTAGAATAGAATAACTTTTTATATGATATAGATTACATGAAATTCTTATTGAAAGCGGTTTTTTACTTTACCACTGGGTCAGAAAAAAGCATCTGTCGTGGGAAGAACTAGCAAGAAACCCATAGGGACTTTTAGATACTCTTGGGCACACAAAGCTCCTACCACCCAGTGAATCATCATCACCGCAACAACACAGTCTTAAGCAACTACATCCATCGACTTCCTGAATTACGAGATCGCTACTATCTAGTAGGGACCACTCTATAATTTGGTTAACACTATGGGGCTACCCCTCGAGAATTATGTTTCCCCATCTGTCGTTAATTCAGAAAGCTATAAGTACACAATACTCCAGAAATCTGTAGAAAATCTGTGTCTCCATGAAATTAGCAAATATAATTTTAAAAGCAGTAAATACAGATGTATTTTCAAGTTCTGGCTTTCAAAATTCAAGCTTACTAAATCTACTTTAAAATTTCGACATTTAACTGCTAGCATCACTATTAATATTACAAATACTTGCGCTAGGAGTAATTTACAACAACAGTCAAACGGCAGAATTGAACTTACAACTTTCTTGAGCTTGCAGTGCACCCTTAGCCCTCTGCGACTGACGTGGTAGTCCATCAGAGACCACAAAATATAAAATTCGGTTTATTATGGATAATTTTTAAATTTGAACGTCGCCACTCTTAATACCCTGCCATTAATAAGCTCGCGTGTCGGTCAGTGTGCAGATGGCCACGGTAGCAAGCGGGTTAAGTGTGATGACCCCTCTAATATCCGCTTCACAAGCACTCACAAGAATTAGGCCGTGCGTCATAGCACGGGTTGCTTAATAAGATATATTTTAATATAAATACTAGGCTAAGTTAACTGTAAGACGGATTAGTTTTGGAAGTAATTATAAGCTGTAACCCTGTAATTTTGTATAAATAAATTATTTTTTTTATATAAAGTCGTTGTCGTCAACTTAATTGGCGCAGCCGGTAGGATATTCGTAGTTGTCTAGGAAGAGTCTGTGTCTTCGGTTATCATCGTGATCCAGTACCAGTATCCTGACAACGTGCGTTTCAACGCTTGGACGAATATCACCGAACAAATAAATAAATTAAGGACTTCGCGACTTCAGCAGAAACAGCTGAGACTCCAGAACTAGCAATATCTTAGAGGGACATGGGCAGATCTGCGAGACTGTGAGTAAAACTTTTTACTTCCCGTAACCTTCCGTTGTTTCCTCTTGTATTAGTTATACGTAGGTATTGTCTTGGATTAGAAAACGCCATAATAATACTCTTCTACTAAACAATCAAAATTTTGTTAGTAGATCTTAGCTAAATCAATTTTATTCTTGGTATTTAAAAACTTTGATATTTATTTTATTTTAAAATGGAAAACATTGAAAGAATTCCCGTAGAAACGGGAACCTTTCCTAAAACCTTTATTCATAAAAAAATGCGAATATATTTTACAAACATTCCAAGGGGGTAACTTACAAAATGAATATTTATTTCACGTCATTACCAGTCGCTTGTCAGGGGAAGCTGCTAGTTTAGTGGGAGAAAGGGAGAAGATAGACTCTTGGGCAGACCTCAAGTCGCTGATAAAACAACACTTTGGCGACCCAAGGTCTGAAGAATGCTTAGCTATAGAGCTAGAGAGTCTTAGAAAACATAGAAACGAAAGTTGTCAAGAATTTTTATACGTGGTAGAGCCATGCTACAGTTATATTAGAAGTATAGTTGTAGCACGAATGGGTCGGCTCGACCGGGGAGGGACCACGCTCTCACAGAATACCAGCGTGAAATAGTAGCTTAATGCTACTGTATTTCGTATGGTGAGTGTAGAGAACCGGAGACCCTTTTACTGGAAACGAGGCATTCCATCTTAGTCCTCACGGGTGACAACGCATCTGCATTTTGATTCGTAATCGAGGATAGATGTGGATGTCTATGGGCCACAGCAACCACTTACCATCAGGTGGACTGTGTGCTCGTTTGTCACACTATCCTATAAAAAAAAATTGTCACCGGTTGCAACATTTAAAAAGCATTTTATTTTCAAAAATTAACGAAACCATTAATAATCGAGACTTACGGCAAGCTAAACAAACGATATACGATAACACAGCATTAAACGTTTTTTTATACAATTTACCTGCTTACTTAGTGAGACTAGTACGATTACGTAATGTTACCACCTTAGAAGACGCATTAAAAATTGTCCTAGAAGAACAGAACTTCCGAACAGTTTACGAAAATAGGAACCCAAGGTCTAATCAAAATTTTAGACAAAGCCATTTCCAAAATCATCCCAATTTCAATAATAAATATAAAGGCCCAAGTTTTCAATATCAAACGAACGGCCATTCATCGAACAACCAAAATAATTCATTTAATTCAAATAATATTTCTCCCCACTTCGGAAGTAATCATACAACGAATAATAGAAACAACTTTAATGCGAACTTTGAAACTGGGTTACCAGTGCGACCGTCATCGGCGCAACACCGTCAGCGTTTTTCGCGAAACAATATGCAACACCGAGCGTCACAAGTGCCGTCGAACTCTAATACTGACGTCACAATGAGGACAGTCAGTTCAAGACGTGTAAATTATACCGATACCGAAAATAGCATTCAACCTAATATCTCGCAAAACCAATTTGATTTTAGTTCTCATTCGGTCGAAAGAGAATATGAACAAATAGGAAATTTTTTTATAACAGCCTCAATAATAATAGAAAAGATACCTAAAACACCGTCAGTTATGTCAATTTCCGACACGGAAAGCGAGAAATCTATAGTTGTTTCTGATACCGAAGCCGAGCCACCGATGGAACTGATGGAATTATCAGACGATGGTGACACAGCTAACTCAGTACCAAACAGGGAACACGAAGGGATTCCTATCCTGAACGAAGCTATAGATACTAAACCACGTCAAATTTTAGTTTCTACATGGTTTAGCGATAAAATACATATCTGTTAAAGATATTTCAAATAAAAGACAACGTATACTAAAAGTTCACATACCTTTAAGTAATGAAAAACTTGTCAAAGATATTTTTAAAGAATATATCGATTTCAAACATAAATATTATATCTATTTCGTAAACACGAAATTACTAAATGTTTTTAAAACAATAGAACAAAATGTACAAATTATTTATCCAGTAACAAAAAATAACTTATTGAAATTAGAATGTAACATTATCCTAAAATGTCATATAGACAAAGACAAATTAGTTTTTATTTTAGAAATACCATTAATAGAAAAAGAAACGTATAACTATTACAAGATTATTCCTATCCCTATAAAGAAATTGACCAACACCTATACCATAATTGCTAAATACTACCTATTAGTGAATGGTTTGAAATACAGAAACGTAGTAAGCCCGTGTACCCAAATAGAACCAAACAAACACTTATGTTCGGAGGAAAATACGGCACCAGTTGATGAAGAAACATGCATCGAAGAAATAATGCTGATTAAAAATAACTTCAGTAATTGCCATCAACATCAAATAAAAATAGAGAAGGTGAAAATACAGAAAATAACTTTTGACCACTGGATACTCTATGCAGAAGACGATGTTATACTGACGGAGCAGTGCAAAGATGATACCCACAGATTTAATATACAAGGAACATACATTTTGACGCCGAGCATAGGTTGCAGCATACAAATTGGAAAAATAACCATTGGCCTATCGAGCAACATGTCGGAAGCCAGTCTACAGATACCACTTGTGAAGATTCCGGAGGTGCAGTACGACGTGACGAAAGAAGTAAAGAAGTTGGACTTAACAAACGTAGATTTCAGTGACGTAAAAGAAATTACGAATAGTGTTAGAAATAGTAATAGTGAAATGGTGGTGGAAACCCTAGTGACGAATAAAATAAGTATATGGACTTTTAAGTCTTTATGTTGTGGCACTGCTAATTATAGTTGTTGTTGTATTTAAATGGAAATTTCATAGATTAAGTCAGAGACGAAATTCTCCGAAGTCAACTTCATCTCCTTCGGATAATTTTTCTCTTAGGGAGGGAGAGGTTAAGTGTGATGACCCCTCTAATATCTGCTTCACAAGCACTCACAAGAATTAGGCCGTGCGTCATAGCACGGGTTGCTTAGTAAGAGATATTTTAATATAAATACTAGGCTAAGTTAACTGTAAGGCGGATTAGTTTGGGAAGTAATTATAAGCTGTAACACTGTAATTTTGTATAAATAAATTATTTTTTTATATAAAGTCGTTGTCGTCAACTTAATTGGCGCACGTGTGCGTATTGGAAGGAAGGTGTCCACGAGACTACCACATCAGTGTTAAGTGTTTACTATACTACCACCTGAGTAAAATGGTTATATTTCCATAGTGTCTCCTAATCCTAAACGATCACACCATTTACTTAGTTTAGTTTATCTTATGAAAATTATTTTTGGTATTATTTAACGATATTTTACAATTTTATTTTATTTACATCATTTATTTCTACACTAATATTATAAAGGAGAGAAATTTGTATTTTTATTTGAAATGAATAAACTCAAAAAGTACTGGGTCAATTTAAAACATTATTTCACTACTAGAATGCTATATTATCACTGAGTAACATAGGTTTTATTGCAAAATAATATCTATAGTCCACGCGGGTGAAGTCGCGGAAGCTAATTATACGTAATTTACAGGACAAACTTATTTTTCAGATGACTGACTCAAGTAAAAATTCTAGGCCAGATACTTCTACTCTTAAGAGAATGACGGCTGGAGCTTTTGTGAGTCACGAAAATCAAATAATAGAGTGGCTGAAAGTGGAAAGTGACCATGGGTTAATTGATGTTGACGATGAAGATGAAAATCAGACTTTAAAGTTGGAAACCCAATAAGAAAGAAGGCTATTTCATGTGATGAAGATCCAGAGTCAAGCGCAACAAGATCCTGCCACTGTGGTTGAACGCCAACGATCTTCAGGTGAGTAAGAAGACCACTTCACAAGTAAAAACAGTTTCATTTGGAACAAACAAGAGCGTCCTAGGATATCACATATTGCAGCCCATAATATAATTCGATTACCAGGCCGTACTACAACACCTAATTTTGAAGGTTACTCGGAACTTTGGTCTAAGCTGATTGACCCCACAATGTTAGAATCTCTGGTGCAATTTACCAACCAGAAACTCAGTTTCTATCGTATTAAGTTCAAAAATACTACTAAGGCCGAACTTTGTGACACAAATGTAAATGAGATAATAGCGTTCACTGGTTTGGCGTACTATTCATCAGTTTTCAAATGTAACTATGCAGATCTCCATACAATAATTGCCACCAATGGCACAGGCCGTAAAATATTCCGCTGCGTGATGTCCAAATGGCGTTTTTCATATTTAATCAACTGCCATACATTTGATGACGCAACTACTTGAGAGGAACATCTAAAAGATGATAAACTTGCTCCAATATCCGATATGTTTGATAAGTTCATATCAAACAGTCAGTCTCAATATACCCCTGGACCATACCTCCGCATCAATGAAATGTTACTGCCATTTAGAGGTTGATGCAAGTTCATCATTTATTTGCCTCAGAAACCAGCAATATATGGTATCAAAATTTTATTATTAGTAGATGTTCAAACATACTATATTTACAATCCTTATATATATATCATGGTAGGAATTCCGATGGTAAAAGCTTAACCGATCAAGAAAAAAATGGCAGTACCCACTCAGTCAGTTTTAAGACTTGCGAAAGTGGTCGAAATATGAAACCAATATATTACTGCTGACAATTGGTTCAGCTCAATACTACTAGTCGAAATATTGCTGAAAAGAGGACTGACTTACCTGGGCACTCTGAAAAAAAAATAAAGCAGAATATACCACCTTGTTTCATGCCGAACAAAAATAGATCGCTAGAAAGTTCGTTGTATGGTTTTATGAAAGACTATTCACTTTTATCTTATGTGCCAAAACCTAATGAAGCTGTGTTGTTGATTTCTTCTTCTCATCACATTCAAGAAATAGATTATCATACATACAAAACTTTATATTTATCCTTTATACTTATCATAGAAAAGGTGAAGTGGATGAGGTAGATAAAAATGCTCCATTTATTGTTGCAGCCGTAAAACTCGTTGTTGGTCTATTACAATCTTTCAAAGGATGCTAGACATGGCAGGCATAAATAGCTTTGTATTGTATCAAAATTGTACTGACAGTGACGAGAAAATAAGGAGAGCAACTTTTTATATTGAATATGGCAAGAGATTTAGTGCTGAATCATATGAAAACCGGGGTATACAATAAAAGATTGCCAAGGGAGCAGCGATGACAATCACTAGGGTTTTAGGTAAGGATATCTCTCCAACACCACCAGTGGTTCGGTCTGTTCCACTAAGTGGCAGGAAACTTTGTTTTATTTGTCCAACAAAAATAAAAAGACAAATTAAATATCTTTGCTGTGATTGTTTAAAGCCCATTTGCTTTCAGTGCTCCAAGCCACTTAGTGTACTTGTTAATTTTTAAAATATAAGACTTGGACACGAAAATATCTCCGTTGACTGCGGGCGTCCAAGTGTAAGACATTTTTTACTCGCTCTATTAATGAAGAAACATAGCATTATGCGCTATTTCTAACTCATTCTACCATATGTCAATGTACAGGACAGGATGAAAAAGGCTAGCATAAAAACCTCACAGCTTATACACTTTAGTAGTATATTTTATTTAAATCATTCTTAAATGTCGTCCGTTCCTTCAGTCAGCCATTAGTGTGATTGACGCGCGCTAACAACGAAGTTGTTTGTAATTATTTTGTATTAATTTATATTTATTGTGTGGTGAATTGTGTTAAAACAATGTCTGGGTAAGTAACCTTCTTATTTGTAATCTCATTTTGTGTTTTATCTTATTACGTACGTGTAAAATCGTTTTTTAATATGTATGAAGCAAACTGCTATCTTAGAACTAACATGCTGGTTGAGGAAAGTTGATGTGAAATGTAAATTAATTTAAATTAAAAAATACTTGATTGTTCATGCTTAATTTGTATTAAACGAGGATTTTTTGAGATTACAATCTAATTGATACAAAATAAAAGTAATACATTTTGATATAATATTATAATGACCTCTTTTTTTGCATATTTATGAAAAATTGTACAAAGCAAATCCATACTTTAAATATCGCCATCAATGGATATAAACAATTAATTTTTCAAAATCGATTTTTAAAATCGTTTTTTTTTAACCTTACCATATAAACCACAACATAAATTACATAGAGGACTTTGACAAATCGTTTTTGTAATAACCAGGGACATCAACAATACATAGATTTCATAATTATTTGGATATTGATGACTGTGGGCTTATCTGGAATGTTATTGACCACCACACGACAGTCATTGTAATCGATGAAGCAAGAAATCATTGGAAATAAAGGTGTCATCTCATCCAACGTAGGTGTCAGTTCCAACGCTTTGTATTAGCTTGATGGACTTTCACCAAAGAGGTCATTTAAATATAAGTACGCACATTTCTGTTTGCTTTAACAATTTCACCGTCTCTGGGTAACACACGTTGTCGTTTGACGGTAAACGCTTAATTACACGCATCTTTGTCTTTGTTTGCATACTTTGAATGTTTATTACAACATGATGCCATACTGCAATAATTTATGGCGTATGGAGTTACGTATTGTAGATACCTGTGATACCTTTTAACGACGTTTGATTTTAATTTTTGCATGGAAACATTAAATAAACGCGAAATTAGTAAATATAACGAATGCAAAAACAAACATATAGAAAAATATCAAAAATTAACGGCCAAATCAAATGTCAAACATCCGAATCAATGCCAGAACCAAAAGCAACCATTGACAAATCATAGATCACAGATCATAGATTAATCGCGTTCTATAATCTGTCAAAACAAACACTGGATGATGCAACAATAAAGGTTTTATCCAAAGGACTAAATTTCGCTATAAGTCCGCGAAGATTACCGTACGAAGAAATTATCTGTAGCGTCGAGGACTGTTTATTTAAAAACAATATGCGGAAAGAAGATTTGGAGGCGATACGTCAAGACATTTCGTCTATGTTACGTCGATGTTCAGTGCCTAAACCGAATCTTCCCAGAGACGAATTTATAGCGTTAAAGAACCTACGCAATAAACCAGAACTTACGATTCTCCGCGCAGATAAGGGAAACGCCACGGTGGTCATGGATACGTCAGATTATAATTCAAAAATACAAGAACTTTTGTCGGATGTAAGTACTTATAAAAAGGTTAAAAACGACCCAACAAATAGCACACTAAAAACAACTAGTGACCTCATAAAGAAACACTCCGAAAAATTAAATCTGGACGTAAAATGGATAATACCTACGTGCGCCAAATCACCAAAGTTGTATGGGTTACCAAAAATACACAAGCCCAATGCTCCATTACGTCCCATAGTGAGCCAAATCGATTCACCAACTTACAGATTGGCTCAACACTTAGCGAAAATACTCTCACCGCTCAGGGGACACACAAGAGCACACATAAAGGATTCCTACCATTTTGTCAGCGAGATTAAAGACCTGCGTCTGGCAGACAATGAAACTATGGTCAGTTTTGATGTGCAGTCATTGTTTACATGCTTACCTATTGAAGACTGCATCTCAATTGTAACTAGGAGGCTGGAGGAAAACAACATGCCCGTAGAATATGCAGTATTACTCAGACACTGCCTTACATCTGGCTACTTATTGTGGAAGGAGGAGTTCTACAAGCAAGTAGATGGTGTGGCGATGGGCTCACCTGTATCTCCCATTGTCGCCGACATATTCATGGAAGACTTTGAGGAGAAAGCCCTGCTTACTTCTCCCATAAATCCAAGATTCTACAAGCGGTACGTAGACGACACTTTCACAATTCTACCTTTAGATAAAGTAACTGCATTTTTAGACCATCTTAACTCTATAAATTCTAAAATTCAGTTCACAATGGAGTTAGAGGCAAACAATTCCTTAGCTTTTCTAGATGTGTTAGTAATTCGGAATCCTGATAACACCTTGAGCCATACTGTGTATAGAAAAAAGACCCATACAGATAGATATTTAAACGGTGATTCTCACCACCATCCTTCACAGTTAGCTACCGTGGGTAAATCTTTGTTTCAGAGAGCACGAGGGATCTGTGACAGTAAACACCTGGCTGCCGAGCTCCAACACGTCAAGCAAGTTTTGCATGACAACAAGCTTCGGGTCCCGCGCCTACGTCACAGAGAACGAGTGAAGCCGGCCACAGTCGAGCGTGTACCTGCTGTACTGCCATATGTTAGAGGAGTCACTGACAAGATTGGCTACATCTTGAAGCGCGCTTCCATCAAAACATACTTCAAGCCGCCGAAGAAGATTGGTCAGTTTTTACCATCAGTCAAGTGTAACGTCCCTCTGCAAGATGCAGGAGTGTACAAGCTTGATTGTGAATGTGGTCTCTCCTACATAGGACAAACTAAAAGATCAATTAAAACCCGCGTCAAAGAACATATAGCTGATGTGAAGAATCGACGCTCCGGGAAGTCTGCAGTCTGTGAACATGTACAGGATCGCCCCCGTCACTACATCAGATTTGATAGACCACAAATCCTCGCTAAAGAACACCGATTCCTTCCAAGGATGATTCGCGAGGCTATTGAAATCAAAAAACACCCTAATTTCAATAGAGAAGATGGCTGGGTGCTACCATCTGCTTGGGATCCTATAATAAATAAAATTAAATCCCAACCCAAGCATACAACTGCAAGGCTTCATGATACCATAAGTTCGTACTGTGTAGATCGGAACAAAAGTTAAATCTTAATCTATGGTAACCGCGGTTAACTATGACACCTGGACGTTAAACATCTCAGTCCTTCCCGTGACCATGGGTGCTGTAAAGCTCTCGAAACGTCGGGTATTAAAAAGTTAAATATACGCGATAAATTCCGTAAAAACGAGTATTATTTCAATGTGTAGTGTTCGCGTAAATATAAGAAATCATTAACTATACTACTAATATAACTGCAGCATGGCTCTACCATGTATAAAAAATGTTTTAATGAACTAGTACATGATGCACAAAAAAGTGCAGAATCGGACTTTAATTTAGTATCGGAATCCTCGGCGTCGACATATCGAGTGACGTGCAGTTTCGTGGTCACTTGGAAGGGAAGGCCAAATTGGCCTCTAAAAAGCTTGGCGTGCTCAGCAGAGCGGGACAGTATTTCATGCCGGCACACCGCCTGCAACTTTACAAGGCGCAGGTTCGGCCGCACATGGAATACTGTTCCCATCTCTGGGCTGGGGCTCCCCAGTACCAGCTCCTTCCACTTGACCGCATCCAGCGCAGAGCGGCTCGAATCGTCGACGACCAAGTGCTTTCCGATCGGCTCGATTCACTGGCGCTGCGAAGAGATGTTGCATCTCTTTGCGTATTTTATCGCATCTATCACGGGGAGTGCTCTGAGGAATTGTTCGGATTAATCCCAGCCGCCAAATTTCGTGAACGCACTACACGGCAAACGTCCCGATACCATCCACACCATCTGGATGCTTGGCGGTCCACCACTGTACGTTTCACAAGGAGTTTTCTTCCACGTACAACCTCTCTGTGGAATAGTTTACCACCGGCGATTTTTCCGGACCGATACGACCTGGGGACCTTCAAGAAAAGAGCTTACTCCTTTCTAAAGGGCCGGCAACGCACCCGCAATTCTCCTGGTGTTGCGGTTGATCATGGGCGGCGGTAGTCACTTAACATCAGGTGAGCCGCATGCTCGTTTGCCCCCTCTTCTATAAAAAAAAAAAAAAAAAATTGTGGCATATTTTTGTATAATGCATAAGAAGTGGGTTCTTTAAAAATATACATAAATAATATTTTTTTTATTTCAGGAAGAGATATATTAATTTTAAATTTCATTACTTCGTAGCTATTATTTGTGTTAAAGAAAATATGTTACCTTTTGGAGAAATAATGTTGTTTTTGGGTTTGTTTACAAAAAACGTTATTTATAACTCTACATCAGTGGGAGTGACCCTTGAGTGGTATTATGGTTGTTAAAGGAATGAATGAATCTTTATTGCTGTACAAGTGCTGTTAAAGTTTGTTTGCTCAAATAAAGTAATTAATTTTTCAATAAATATAGCACTTACGACTAAAATTTTGATATCGGCATTAAGAGTACTTACAAAATACTTTATGAGATTTCTAAAACTTAGCAAGACCTATTGAAAGATGACTGAATCATGTAAAGAAAAAGATAGGTTCAAGACTGAATCATTATAATGAAATAAAAAAAAACTCTTTTTATTGACTAAAGCATTACGCCACATTATGCCGCATCTGGTCCGAACTACATTCTACATCGGTGTAAGTTGATTGTGGGTTCTTGTAAGCTTACTATTAATGCGTTTTATGATAAAAAATTGTATTGTAGCCTACGATTATGCACATAAAATATTGTAAACAATAGATGTAAGATTAAAATAAAATAAAATTGAACTATTAAAAAACTTTGTGTCGTTGAGAAATATGATAGTTTTGACTTTATTCAATATTTAGTTATACTAATTACTTTTAAACTTTGTTAAATATATGTCGTTTCTAGGAAATTTCATAGAGAATTCAGAAATGTATACATATTATAGTATTCGATATACCAAAATCAAGATATTTGCGTTTAAACGGATTGGACCCAATCAGCCGTCCATTTTATTAAACAGCTCCCCAGTCAACGGAGTATTACGGTTAGAGTCTCCGCAGCTGAAAGGTTATTATATATATAAATTACATGTCATGTGGTTTGTTCGTGATGGACTCCTAAACTACTTAACCGATTTTAATCAAATTTGCATATTGTGTGCAGTTTGGTCCAACTTGAGAGATAGGATAGTTTTTTGCCCTTGAGTGATGCACAATTTTTTTTGCGAATTTAAGGATTTTTAATAGGACATGACAAAGGGTCATCGAAAAGGGCAGAACAACGACAGCCTGGCAAGCTAGTTTTATTATAGAATGTCATTAATATTTAAGTAGAGATTCATAGACTGATTTGTCAATAAACACAGTTTATTTTTGAAAATACAAATCGTTTTATTTATTTAAAGTTTACTTAATATGTTCCGAAACATTACTTAGGATATGTTCCGAAACATTTTCAGTATATTGCCGTATACAAATTACGTCATCAATTGACACTATATTGTACTGGCGTGCTGCGGACATATTGTGTTGGATATCCTGTCACAATGAAACAATTTCTAATTGTGTGTCCACTGAATGAGGCATGCCAGAATTTGTTTTTATTTATTCAAATACAAAAAATTATAGAATAATTGCTAGTATGTCCATTAGGAGGATATAATGATTTTTGGAGCACAAAATGACAAAATAATCACCAACTCTTTTCCAATATGGTGCAAATATATGATGTCATATACTGTCCTATGTTTTGGAACGAATCACCAGTGTAGCGTTGATTCTTGACGTTATTTGCATTGGACAGTACACTGGGTTCTAATTTGGAACATACCCTTAGTTTCAAATGGAAGTTAACAACAATATACATTCAGTAGCAGTTTTAACCTTTTTGATTTAATATAAATTGCAGTATGAAGTAAGTTCCAGGTAGGTTTGGACATCTAACTATTAGATTATTTTATCTCATAAGAATATGTGCAGCAGCATTTTCCTCATAACAGGTCGGAATAATAAAAATACTGCAGATGCCAACCAGCCTGCCTAGCGTGGCTACTCTAGCAAATAATAATAATACCAGAAATGATACTAAAATATACAAATCAAGTATTCAACCTATTTTAGAATATGCATTTCAAATTATATTGAGCTGCTGGAAAACATTCGACACAGGTATTCAAAAGTTTGTAGATCATTGAAAACATCCATACAAAGTCTGAAAATGCAAACTTACAACTCTGAAAGATCACAAGAGAATGAGGAGACTTGATTGAAACATATAAAAAAATATATGGACACCACGATCTAGAAAATTTGGACAATTATTCCAGTACTCAAACAACACACGTCTTACCATCATCTAACGTCACTTCAAATTAACTAAAGCCGTGTTACCTAATGACTCACCTGTTTTAGCTAAAGAGTGGCTGAAGTATAAGAGTAGAATAAGCTGTCCACAAAAGTGATATCAGCACAAACCATAAACTAATTTAAGAACAGATTTGATAAACAAATAAAAGAGAACAACTACAGATTTGAAAGCAGAATACTGCTGGACTGCAACATTTTTATTATAATTAGAGTGACAACACAGTCCATCTGATGGTAAGGGAATGACCATAGACATCTACAATTTATCTCCAATTAAGAATCAAAATGCTGATGTGCTGTCACCCTTGAAGACCAAGATGTTACACCTCGCCTCAGTAAAAAGGGTATCCTGTGCTTAACACTCACATTCAAATCAGAGCAGCATTAAGCTGCTATTTTAAGTTGTTATTAACACATGTAAAATAATGATAATAATGGCTTTCAGACAGGATTTCAGTCACAATGGTGACTATTTATCAAGGCAGGACAGGATTATATCGCATATGTAGCTAAGCAAGCACATGTGCTCATTCTTCCCTTCTCTGAATACTCAGTCTGATAGGAATATGACAAATATGAGAATTTCTGTGTCTGTAAGCACATATGCACTCTAATCTTCCAATTTAATAGTCTGATAGAATGCCTTTAAGTGGGTGAAAGACCAAACCAGGTTGGATGTTAATTTCAGGTGGGTTGTTAATTTCTTGAAATAAAATTGCAATAAAACTCAGTAATATGTACTAGAATAGACACCGCTAAAAATTTGTGCAGCAGTGCGGGTCGCGTGGAAGGAGGCATATGGTACCTTTTTATGGCACAGACTCACTTTAACACTAATACAAAGAACTAAGTCCCAGTGTCTCTTCTAATACGTGGTAGGGTTTCGGGCTAACTGTTCCTTTTCTAGTTCTGGTTGTATTTGTCACTAGTGAAAATTTAACTCTGCACCTGAGCCTAGCCCCGATCGATCACATTTTTTCATTCAAATTATATTGCATTTCTCCGGCGATGACAACGAATTACCGCAACTACAATTTGCAATATAAAGAAATTAAAAATTAACTTACAAATGTGTTCGTCAATGTTTTGTACACATTTTGGAGACCAGTGTTCTTTAGTACAATCATGCGTACATTAACGCTTAAACAAATTCTGCACACTTCACTAAAGGCCATTTCTGTTTCCTACAGCTTTAAACTTTAATAATATAATTGAATTCGCTTTTTCATAAATAAATCGGGGTTTACAAAAAAAATTCACAGCGACAGTCAGCGACAGCGGGACTTCTCTAGTACCATAGATTACTGTATATATACTAGAGATCTAGTACGTAGTAGACATGTCGATCCTAAATCGATTAATCGAAGAATCGATTCTTTGGAGTAAAATAATTAATTTTTTAGATCGATTCGGAGCACCACATCGATTAACTGAATCGATCCAAAAACCTCTCGAATCGGACTGATTCATCTGATTCAAGAACTAGCCATAAAATTCCCAAACTGGCTGGGGTCAGATACAGCAGTTTTTTAATTTTTGCTGTTGGGGACGCAAAAACAACCGGTCGTACTTGGTTGATAATTTGAACTCATTATATATTTGAATAAAATAAATATTTATGAATGTATCCAACAATATCGAAAAGTTATCATTTCATTTTCATTTCTAAAATTCTAATTCTAATCTTACCTGTGGAATGTTGGTTTAACTTAATCTGTGCTGTGAACAAAGACTACATATACATACCACAATATAATATTATAGGTTATAGCTGTGAACCTGTTTGAACTGTGAACACGTGAATTTACTTTATTTATTATCAAAAACATACATACTGTGAACTGTAAGTATAGACAGAGTACTTTTTAAATACCTATATACTGTAAATAAATATTATAGTTGAAGTTTATAGTGGTTTATAGTAAGGAAATAACCAGTATTGTGTTCGTGTATCATTCACTTTAATTTGATAAAAAATGAGTTATTAGATTGAAACAGATTGATTAAGAAATGTACGTTGCAGTTTGAACTTTAGTTAAAGTATTGTTGTTGTTTCTAGCCTAAAATGTCAAATAAAAGTGATACATGGAATGACTTTGTAAAAAAAAAGGACTGAGTGGCTTATGTGCGAACCACTAATAACACAAACATTTCAAGCTTACCAGGAGTGGTTAAAAGGAATATTAATAATGTTAATTAATATATAATACTAATATTTTATTTTAAAAAAAATATTAAAGTTCAATTAAAGAAAAAATCGCAAGATCTTGAAATTTCATGTTTGAAAATGTCGCGATTAATCGAAAATCGATCTTTTAATCTTCGATTTAATCGATAATCGATTCTAGTACTTTCGATTGAAATCGATTCAGAGATCGATTTTTTTAGGACGGAATCGAAGTGCCTAGTACGTAGTCTGTGTCTAGTACCACATATAGTCAGTAATCTATGGTGGGACTTTTTTTTTATCTTTACGGCTCTGGGTACTAGCCTTTCTGAGCCTATCATTTCTTTCAGAATGTTCATTTTATATATTTTTTTACAATATGCTGATGGGTCACATTGCGAAGTTTTTGGGAGTTTTTTGACGGCAGCTCAACCCAGCAGACTGTTGATGACGACAGCCACTCAAGTTCATAAGGTGTCCAAGCGATCAAATTAACTTGAAGTTTATATCAACATCAAAGCACTTGTTTCGTTGTTGTCTCTAATAGTTCACACGCAGACATTTATTTCACAAAATTACATCACTTTTACGAATTAAAATCCACTTCAGAAAATTATTAAAGCGACAAAACAGGAGCGGAAGTCCGTCGTAGGCCAAGTTCTCACCAAAACTCCCGACAGTGGGACATTCGGTTCCGTACATAGAGTAGAGATACATAGACAAACAGACTAACTGACGGTAGAATTTTCAGGTATACAAAAGTACTCTGTTGGTAGAATCCATCGTATTGTGTTGTACTCTGCGTGGGCTTTCTGTCCAGCAGGTTTCGGGCCTCGGGGTATACCCCTTTACCCGGACATTCTTCACGACACACTACAGTGTGCCGGTCCTGGGTGCCTTTGATGTTAAAGGCGGTTTGTTCTTAAAAACGACTATTGTCGCAGTCGGGTAATCCATAGTAAAAAAGAGGTTATCTAGTATTTGTGTTTAAGTACATATATACAGTCAGATTTGGCCTATCTGCGGCATTGAGGGGTTTACTTGACTCCCTAATCTTTATAGGGAGGAGTTCTCTTCGATAAGGTCGCCCGTCCGGGGGCCGTGTGTGTAACGGCGCAAAGCCGTTTTGAAGTTCATGTGGCTCGTTGTCAGCGTGGTCGACCGCATACCACGCGCTAACCGGACCACAAATTCGTCAAGGCTCTCTATATTTAGGTTGGCCGCTGTGACGTCATTCCGGACGTAGCGACCTGCAACGACTATGGTTCGTAATGACAATTTCTGTTGGGCCTGCAATCGCCGCTTCTGTCGGTCGCTCAGGAACGCATACCAGGCCGGAGCAGCGTATGTTAGCAACGGTCTTATGTACATTTTATACGTAATGATCTTCAACTTAGTCGGTAACTTGGATGCCAGGACTGGACCGAGCATCGTCCGCGCACATCGGGCTTTGCGGACGACGAAGTCGATGTGCGTAGTCATGCGCGGTATCCTATCAATCCGGCACCCGAGGTAGGTCATGGCCTTCTCGTATGCGATCTCCTGGCCTCTGAGGGTTAACGGTGATGGAAATCTTCTGAAGCAGCGAGTGAGCGGAGCGGTGGTCTTGCCAACATTGACGGCCACCTCTACTCATCCGACCATGGTGGGCAGCAGGTCCAGCAGACGTTGCATCCTGGCAGTGGCGATATGGGCTCTTCTGGACGAGGTGAAATAGGCGCTATCATATCGCTAGCATAGCGCCAGCTCTACGTCGTCCTCCCATTCGCGCAGATGACCTGCCAGGGTGGGGATATCATTGGTGTAAGCCGCGTACAGGACTGGAGACAGACAGCTGCCCTGTGGCACACCAGCTGTTATGGGTCTTATTGCGGACTCGGCGTCTTCTATACAGACGTAGAACCTCCTGTCTGCGAGGAATGACGCCATTAGCCGCAACATAGCAAGAGGGACACTGGTCTGGTCTTCTAGCTTGTAGAGTAATCCAGAGTGCCACACTCTGTCGAACGCCTTCTCGATATCGAGAAAGATGATGTGCGGTCGCGGTTGTGCTCGACCGCAAGCAGGTGCAGCACTCTGGTCACCTGTGTTACTGTTGAGTGGTCCCTCCTGAATCCGTGCTGCTCCGCCGGAAGTTGGATGCACGGGCGGAGGCGTAATAGCAACAGTCTTTGGAACAGTTTAGCTATGTGCGGTAGCAGCGTGATAGGCATGTAATTGGCAGTTCTACGCCTGTCCTTCTCGGGTTTAGGCAAGACGATGATTTTGCCTTTCTTCCGGTCCTCCGGGAAGTGGGATGTCCGCAATATGCCATTGTAGAGTTGACCTATCTTTACAAGGACTCTGTCGGAGTGCAGCGTTGGTAATCCCATCGTGCCCAGGCACCTTCCTTGGTTGCAGGTGGGTTACTGTCCTCCGCAGTTCCGCGGGGGAGATGAACCACTCTCCTGCAAGTGGTGGCGCGGGTGATGACAGGAACTCCTGCACGCGGCTCACCTTCCGGGTATAAATTTCCATGAAATCCGCACTTGCTGGGTTCAGCATGAACTGCTCCTTGAAGTGCTCTGCTAGGATATCCGCTCTGCCCTTGGCATCGTAACGTTGCTCGCCCGCGTTGTTGGTCAGCGGGCAAACGGTGGGGCGGGTTTTCGTTAACTGCCGGTTTAATATGTAGAGCGACACCAGGTGGTCATCTGCCTTCCAAATGCGCCGCTCCCAGGCCTCTCCTCTGTGGGCCCGGATTGTAATCGACAGTTTGTCCTTTAAGGTGTTCAATTTTGATTTTAGTCTGGGGCAGTGAGTGCGCACAGAGCTTTCTCAGCGCTCTTTTATGTTTCAGCTGCACGCATATCTCTTGTTGGCCGTGTGGTTCTGTGCACTGTTTGCACATTTCGGCTCTTCCTCTCTACCCCCTGGGCAAAGGCTAGCGATGTGCTCCCCAGCACAGCGAACACATTTCACTGGCCTGAAGCAATTCGCGGAAGCGTGTCCAAAAGCCTGGCAACGGTGGCATTGTGCTGGTCCCGCTTTTCTCCGCAGGGCTCCAATGACGACTCCTCTCATATAGAGGAGCTCGTCGATCTGGTAAAGTTCTTGTAGCCGTGCCAGGTTGCATTTTTTCATTCATTGCATGCATGGCTGCATGATGGTCCAGCTGTGCGTAGTAGAGGCAACCAGGTCTGCCTCTACGTGGTGGAATGGCCTTCACATAGTTGATGGGGACGCCTTTTGCCCGGATAGCCTCCTCGATCCTTTTGGTATCGGTGCCCACTGGCAGTCCCCGGATGCCCACTTTAGTGGGCTTCTCCTCCGCCGGGGTATAGCAATATCACGACATTATAGGAACTTCCTTGGAGAGTTCAACCATATATCCCTGGATGGTTCTGAACTGCTCCGGGCTCTGGCGTGCGAAACTTACACCCTTCCCGAACGGACGGGCATTAGGAGGGTGGCCCAACTTTCTTTTGAGCTCGTCAAAATGCTTAGTCCAGTCCGGGAGACATTCTGCTATGATTGGTGGATATCTAGCCATCTCTTTTTCGGGCTACTTAGGCTCTTCGGCCGCTTGCGATCGCGGTATGCCCGGTGCTGCAGCCATGTGGGCATAGTTTGTTGACGGCCGTTGTCCGTCATCCTGTGGTAACCCGGGCGGATTGGTGATCGGCACCGGTGATGATCATCCGGCAAATGTAGCTAGGGTCGCGTAGGACGTAGACCCCCAGCTGTAAGATTCCTCACCTCCTTGCTCGTACTGGGCCGAGTCGTGGTTGTGTCGGTCCGGCGAGATGGAGGGGGGCGGTTGCGGTGGCGATGGCGACTTCGGAGGCGAGGTATGAACCTTCTTCCTTGACACGCGTTGGGCTCCTCATCATCCGATGATGATGATGATGGTGCTAAAGAATCAGCGTCTTGAGACCCAATGCGCTGCCTCTTCTCGTGGAGGGAAGCATCGGTCTCCGGTGGGGTATGGCGTCTTGCCATTTTCATAGCCCGCGTGGGCTGGCACGTCGTGTCCTGCCCAGCCGTGTACTTAGAAACGGCAGGCGTGAGCGCGGCGCTCGGTGCGGGCTCCTTTTAGGGTGAAGACGATAGCTTCCGGGTTGGTATTTGGGAGTAGGACTGTAATACACTGGTCCGTTCAGGATTGAAGAGGTCCCTATACGCAATTGGCCGGTCTAAAACGCCTGGACGGTTCGGTGGTTTTCTTGCTCGAGGGAGGGGCTCCCCGTTGTCCGACATGGTTAACTACTTATGAAATGTTCAGTAATCTAAGGCCCTATCAGTTCTTACCAAAGGAATCGGCAGACAATAATGACGCGCGACGCGAATGGTAGGGGTGGTGGTAGATGGTATGGCTTCAGCACTATGGGCACTGCCTACCCCTTTCTTAACGAAAGGGTTGGGGGAATTGCAATTGGTGGCACTTGAAAGACCACGACTGGGCACAGTAGAACTCGAGCATTTTAGTGCCAAGAATCTACTTAGGGGCCGGTGACCTCGACGCCTCTCAGAGTACACGAACTCGACGATCGGCAGAGTATGTCATACCAGCGTTTATATATAGCCACTTCTAACTACAAATAACGCACACCTAGGAGATCCTTGATGAGAATCCATCGCAGACCAGATAGAGAAACTGACGTTTAAAACTTTAAAATGAAACGATAAATCCATTCCCTATATAAAAAAGTACTTTGTGATCCACTAGTTAAAGTTATGGAGTGTAGAAGTAAGGAGTACAGGTTGTACATCTCTGTATAAAAAATGTCCGTAGGAAAGCGTTAAATAAGGGTGGCGCCACTGTAGCTACAGTCTAAATTTTAAAGAACTTTTTATATTTTTTATTGCACAAACTTTTACCATAATTCTTTTCATAATAATTATTTTATTGCTTTCAAAATTTTTATTGTTACGAGCTTGAGGTTCGTGACAATAAAAATTGCCGATAGAATTACCTAAATTAACACTTTAATTTACTTTACACCAATTAAAGTTAAAAACACTAATAATTAAACACACTAATTCACTTAATTCCGCTCCGAAGCTTCGCTTGTGTCGCCGAGTTCAACTCTGCCCCGATCGCATCTTGCAGCGCCTATTTATTTAAATTAGCAAAGAAACATCCCGAATATTCAGGTAAATGCGCGCAAAGGGACGAGTGTGCGAGTATAGACTTTCCAGAAACTTGGCGCTGTCGGTTGAGAGATCTGTGATGTCATTTTCTGCAACGCTCTACTCGCTCTCGTTCCTGACACTAGATGGCGCTAGTATATCGTCGACTTGAGCGCGTAACATTATTTTCAAAATCCCTCTCAACGTATTTTGCGGCGGTTTACCCCTGTAGCTACTCGAGCGCTGTTGTGGAAAGTTTTTGAACTGTTACTTACTGCTTACAGATGGACACATTTTCAACCGTAGACAGAGAAACATTTAGACAAATTGACGCCTTCTTTCGCATTCGCATACGAAAAAGATAGAGTTATGCATACGTCTTGCATAGAAATGAGACAGAACGGTGTGATTGTTTGTCCCTTTCTCCGTGCCGGTTTTTTTGTTTAGCAAACTACACTTTGCTAAACAACTTTGACAGTAGCGTAGCGATCTAAGAAGTTTACAAGTTGGTTTAAGTGAAAAAAAAGTGTTTGTGAGCATAACCGCTCGATTGCTTGCGTAAAAAAAAATTGGTAGCTTACTTTGCCAGTAGGTCGGGACAGTGTTTCGCGCGTTCGACCCACCGTCAATAAAACTTAATTTATGACTTACTCGAGAGGAGCACTTCAAATACTTTAAATGTTATGCATAGCTATTAAAATAAGAAAGAAATTGCTTATGTTAGTGTAGCCAGTGGCTAGAGTACCCAGTGGAGGGAGGCGACTGTATCTACGAAGGGCTCATGTAGAGCCCTGTAGTACCTCCCGTGGAGCTCCTTCTCCTTCCATACGGTCTCGCGGTCGGAAATGCTTTGTACGGGTATGCTTTGTAGGGGTAAGCCCTTTCTCACTAGAAGTGACGTCATTATATAATGGATCATCCGATCTCGCCAGGAAGTAATGAATGAGGCTGCACACTTCGCGATTATTCATGGTGAGCGCGCTCAGAAAGCCACGCCCACCATGGTTTCGGGGCAAGTACAGCCTCATTACCGACGGTCTCGGATGATGCATCCTATGGGACGTCATGGTAGTGCGGACTTTTCTATCCAGGACGTTAAGTTCAGTCTGAGTCCACCTGAATGTGCCAAAGGTATTCATGTGGACAGACATGACCGAACCGTTATATGCGTGTGTCTTATTCACACCTGACAAAAGGCCGTTAAGCACTTTTGTCAAGCGTGGATAAAACACATCGCAAACTGACTGTTTCATACCAGCCTAATTGATACCGATGTTCTGTGACATACCCATATAGGTATCGGTATGTTTCAGCCTCGGAAAGGGTCTTTAAGTTGATAGGCATAGATAAGTCTATGCCCTCAGAACTAGCAACCCTTCCCCTTTCAACATGGAGGACCGCATACTTATCCGTCAACAGCTCTATTCCAATGGAATTGCTAAATTCACAAGTGATGTTTAGCAATTCCACAAGATGAGAGCGACTGGATGAGGTCATCCATATAAAAAGGTGGGTCACTTTTGTATCTCCTTTCCGAAGCTGAAATCCCCTCCCGGAGCCCTCCAGTAAATTACTGAGAGGGTTCAAAGAGAGGCAGAACCAGATTAAACTCAGATCGTCGCCCTGGAATGTACCCCTTCTAATCCTTATGAGGCTTTCCGCAGCCGTCATCCGCTAGCCTAGATGACAGAGGATCATACTCCATTGCCCCATACACTGCCCGAGGACGTCTTGAACTGTACAGTCAATCTTGTACAGCTCGAGGACCCTCTTTAGCCATGTATAGGGCACCGAGTCAAATGCCTTTCTGTAGTCTATCCTGGCGGCGGAGAAGTTCCGACGGTTGCATTTCACTACTTTGCCAATGACCGCGTCAATGAAGAGTGGTTCCTTGGTTCTACGACCGCCGCCCCGACATCCTTTTTGAGCGTGTGACATCACCTTATTTTGCTCCAGGTGAAGAGTGATTCTCGCGCTCAAAATGTATGTCAGTGTCTTGTATATGGTTGGTAGACACGTGATGGGGCGGTATTTGCTCGGGTCTGTGGTACCCTGGCCCTTAGGAACTAAATGAGTGATCCCAGTAGTGAAGAGGCTTGGGAGCGACTTCTGGTTGAGAGCCTCTTGAAACTGTCGGGCGAGCACAGCGTGACACACCATGAACCCCTTCAGCTAGTAGTGATGCAGCACGTCAAGCCCCGGACTTTTCCAGTTCGGGGCTCTACGGACCATCTCAGCTACGTCATCCGGCGTTATGATGACGGGATCCATGGGCGTATTACCCGCACACTGACTCGCCACAACTTTCGTCCAAGAGCCCTCGCTGTGGTTTACGGGCTCTGACCACAGGCTGTGCCAGAATGCGACCGTGTCGGCCTGTTTCGGTGCTGGGCCCTTCCACTTACCAATGGTCGCTCCAATGATTTATAGAGCCTCTTCTGATCACTCTGGAAGAGACGATTCTGGTTGAACCGTGTCGACCTCCCGGTATATCGCCGAATCCGTATTCCCCAAGCAGCAATTCCCTGCTTCAGGTCGTCTATGCGCTCCGTCAGTTTTTGCATTATATCTGGCAAACATATAATATAACATAGCAAACGCTATCCTGACGGTGCGCACAATCCTTGGCCTGGTATTGCCTGACCTGAAGCATATCAGTCTGTCGATGAGGGTCCTAACCTTTGCGATACGTTCTTCAATTCTTATTCTCCAGGCTGGGATAGCACTACTTTGTCCCGTTCGAGTTCGGTAACATCAAATGATTTTTTTATTATTATCATTATAGCAATGGCGGATACAGTTCATCGTTATAGTTTGTACTAATATTTATTAAATAGAAAATAACGCAGCTTAAAAGAATCTGTGAGAACGTATTGTTACGAGCTTGAGGTTCGTGACAGTAAAAATTGCCGATAGAATTATCGAAATTAACACTTTAATTTACTTTACACAATATAAACTTAAAACACTAATAATTAAACACACTAATTCACTTAATTCCGCTCCGAAGCTTCGCTTGTGTCGCCGAGTTCGACTCTGCCTCGATCGCATCTTGCAGCGCCTATTTATTTAAATTAGCAAAGAAACATCCCGAATATTCAGGTAAATGCGCGCAAAGGGACGAGTGTGCGAGTATAGACTTTCCAGAAACTTAGTTCTTCGGATGGCGCTGTCGGTTGAGAGATCTGTGATGTCATTTTCTGCAACGCTCCCCTCGCTCTCGTTCCTGACACTAGATGGCGCTAGTATATCGTCAACTTGAGCGCGTAACACTGCCCCCTCCTAAGACATGCTCGTCCCGAGCATTATCGGCCCCATAATAACGCGCCAAACGATCCACATGGACGATCTTAGGAGTCCCTCTTGCGCCTTTCTGTAACGGCTCTGCAATGTCAAGGGATGTCCTATCCTGTGGTGCACCAACATTGTACAATTTCGATGCTCCTCTACTCCGTGTCTGAGGTCCCCTCACAGCCGCACAACTTGTACATGTACGACACCAATCCTCCACATCGTCACGATAATGGACCCAGTAAAACTGTTCTCGGACCTTCAGTAGAGTTCGTTTAACTCCCAGATGGACTCTTGAACGACCATTATGGCACAGCTGTAGAACATTCGGCACTTTAGCTTTAGGGACAACCATTTGCAAACGACAGCTGTCTCCTCGACCATTGTCCCATTTACGGCACAGAACTCCATCCTGAAGCAGCAAGCTGTCCCATTGCGCCCAATAGCTTTTCGTGGTTGAACTCATCGCTGAGACGTCCCTCCACTTAGGCTTGGTAGCACGGGCCTTCATCCATCCCAGAATTGGCTTGATGTCCGGATCTACCTGCTGTGCATGACGTAGGCTGTCCTTCCACCCGTTGCTGAGGTGGTCTGTCCTGAGCATCCTCACGGATACCACTTCCTTACTCTCTTGCCTACTGCAATGGTTGCAATCTTCAGGACAAGGTCTTCTTGACAATGCATCTGCGTTGCCGTGAGATTTCCCGCTGCAGTGCCGGATAGTAAAGTCGTATTCCTGCTGCTGCTGGGCGGTGCTGTTAGCCGCACTTCCTTTCTGAGACCGTTCACCTTCCCTTCCTAGGATGTGCTTAGGGCAGCTGGACCGAAGATGGCCCCTTTCCCCACAGCCATAGCACCTAGGGCTGTATCTTTTATTGTGGTCGCGAACCGTAACTGCTGTAACCTCCCTAGCGTGAGGTGAACGATGATCCTGTCGCTGCCAGGCAGTGCCGTTAGCTGTACTACCCTCTCGAGATCGATCAATAGCATTATCTAGTAAGTCTTTTGATGTGCTATTCTATTAAAAAATTTCAGAAAATTCATTAAAGAAAACGATCAGATTGAATGAGCATCATCCAATTACATTTTTATATTCATGTTCTGTTCAAAAACAGTAATTATTTGATACTACTTTTTATGTCAGGTTGCGATGTACAAGATTGGGAGTTTAGCAATTAGTTGTTAGTTCCTGTATTTTGTAATATATATAATTACAAAATACGTACGTATAATTTCGAATGAATATAAATTTGAATCATTATTGTGTATTTTCATGTGATTCCTAATATTTTACAAATATTACTCCATATCAAGTAGTATCGATACTTTTGAGTCAATACTTTTATAGGGGTCGATACTTTTTGTTCGATACTTGGCATCGAGTAGTTATCGATACTTTTAAAAATTTGGGGAACCCTATTTATAGCGTGGTGCGGGTGACAGATTACAGTTAAGCGGGTCTAGAGGTGGAACAATGTTAAATCGATTTTAAAAATGCGATTAGCGATACACAAAGCAAAGCAAAAATTATCGATTAGCTATCGATATAAAAATTCAAACCTAAACATATTTCTTTATAAACTACAATGCATTTAAAATTAAGTTGAAGTTTAGTACAAATTATGACATAATATGTACATAATAGCTTTTCCCGCGACCTCGCTCGCGTGTTGTCTATTACGATTGGATTTTATAGGTATCAATTTTTTTCACGAGGAATCCTAATTTATTTTCTAAAGTAAAAGAAGCCTGTGTTACTCCTTATAACATCAGCTATCTGCTAGCATCAACTATAAGCTGTAACAAACAGACAGACAGACAATTTATTTTCAAATTGTTTGTCTTTTGTTATAAATATAGTATAAATTTTCATAAACATTTAGTAAAAAGCTGGTATTTGGAAATTACAAACAGACACTTCAATGTATAACTATAGATATATGTATCAATTTGAAAATAAAAATCATCTTATATTTCATGTTAATTGCAGCATTCATATTAACGTTTAAACAAATAAAATAGCTGCCAGCATCTTTAATTTTCAGTACGGCGTTGACTATACCGGTAGCTTTTCAAGGTATGCGTATTAGTGTTGCCAGGTCCAATGGGCTAAACATCGTGACGGAAGGTAAAAATTATCGAGAATTTGATTTTCAAATCTAATGTAATAAATATACAAAATTGGTTCTTGTAGCCAAGTCTTTATTTTAGACTTTTTTTTATAATTATTCTTTTTCCCTGAGCTGACACACGAATAATTCTTCGTCCATGTATTGGAAACACTGCATATTAGTCTATGTGCATTTTTTTCTTTAAATCAAAATTTTTTGAGCGATTAGTTACAATTTCAAAAATATTTAAGTGATTTGTTTATATTCGAATTATTTCAAAATTGATTCTTAATACTCTGTGGTTGTTCGTTATGGCATGGCCCCATTCATGAAGTACAACAATATCTCATCAATCGCGTACAACGCGCTAGCCCCGACTGCGTATGTTACCCTCGGTGCCTAGCGATTGTAGGTTATTATTTCACGCAGGTAACAATAGCGACAGAGGGCTGGTAACAGTTAGTTCAGTGTCTTCTTTCTTCAAGATTAAAACACAACCTACATAAATACAGTCCACTAAGCTCTCATTCATTACACAATAGTTTCTTTAAGTTTATTAGTCAGATAGATATCACAATTTTTTAGTTTCTTCTTTCTTCACAAAAGTAAATTTTAATAAATAATTAGTCAAATACAGTCCACTTAGCTCTCCATCCACTACAATACCTATCAATGATAATCGTTAATAGCAGTGTTTCTTTTCAAGCTTACTTTACGTACCTACTAATTTCTAATATTATGGCTAGTTGTGGGGTAAATTTTTCCTCACACTTGTAACCCTGAATATAGTGACGTATTTTTTGTCTCTTTCTGCGATACGCTATGGCAGTGTCTATAGGATTCTCTGTCTACGACGTTAGTACTCTTATTAGTTATGGACAGTGGCTCAGTGGTTCAGGATTCAAAACAAAAAAAAAAAATCTCTCGTCAGATCGGTAAGCCAATCGACAAAGGTGGTGTTTAGTGGGTAAAAGTGTCCACATAACCACGCAGCCGGCTGCGTGGTATGCTATGAGCATTCACCGCCTTCCTCCCCCGCTTTCCGGAGGGTTGCCCATATTTGTTATTTGCTTCGGGCGCAAAAAAAGTGGCTACATATTTATTTATCTATGTTGGTAGGAATGTTCGATGGTCATAGATGTTAATGTTGTTTAAAACATTTGACAAAATTCACTACACGTCTTTTGTAGCATTTCAAGATTAAGAGGATTTTAAATTTAAGAGGGTGTTGCCTCTGCTACCACCACCGTGTCTGATCAGAGTGGTGAGTTTGAGTAGTTTAATATAATGCACGTTACTTGGCAAGTTCTTAGAAAGAACTTGTATATCCAGGATTTTAACTACCCTAAAATTAATGCGATTAAAAATTAACCTTAGAATAGAATATCATTTATGTTTTAAAACTACTATCATACAATTATTTATCGTAACTTACGAGGGCGGCACTGAATAGGACATCATCTTTTTTGGTCCAAATATGAAAGTGCCGGCCAATAAAAAAATATGCTGTATTCCGTTAGAACTTGTCCCCCTGAGTATTTATTATTATGACACCAAAGCTGTAGGGTCATTGTCCTTGGTTTTATTGGAGTTCAAAAATTCAACATCTTCATACATTTTCAGTGAATTTAATAAATAAAAACAAATGATTTGTTCTACCATATTTTTATTTTGAACATCGTTTAGCAAAATATATTGGTTCTTGACCTATTTCTGACAAGATAACATTTAAACCACTAATATTACTGCATAATCGGCTGGGACGCCGGGACTTTTTCCTAGAAAATGGCAATAACAATGGCCGCGCAATTAAACACTCACGCGAACAATGGAATACGGTGCAGCGAGCAGATGCCCCTCTCTTTCCCGCGAACTACCGCCATCGCGCCAGGCTCATTCGTTTGCTAGCATTCGCGTTTATTGTTCAGTACCGAAAGCAACGCTGCCGTGTATGTCTGTGTGATGCCCACTAGTTCTTGTGCTTTGATTTGTTTTGTTTTTGTTATCTCCGTTGTTAAGTTTGAACATTGCTGCGAGTCATGGCAGAGTTGTGTATCACGTGCCGTGCATCGACAGAGAATCGGCGAAGATATGATTGGGTTTCCAGAGAAATGCAATATCTTGATATCGCCCAAATAGTGATAGAAGATATAGTAGCTCGACAGTTGGAGCCTACTGCGTTCATTTGTCGACCCTGTTGGCAAAGAACGGAACGAACGCACCAGCGACTTATTCGGGAGGCTAAGCAGCAAGCTGATCAAGACCGTGATCCATCGGAAGTTCCAAATTCAACACCAATTTCGCTGATTTTGCCAGGTCTTCTTCGTGCTCCAAACACCGCAAATAGTTGCATTTTCCTACACTGTAGGAATGAATCTCGCCGTCGTGTTCCAGAGAACATAATTTTTCGCATGGTATGCCACTACAGCTATTTCGTGCCAGAAATAGAAATAAAAAATTTAACAGTGGTAGAGCCACGCGGCAGCTTTGCTGTTGCACGTATGGGCCGGCTCAAACCGGGGTGGTACCACGACCTCACAGAATATCGGCGTGAAGTGGAAGCTCTGCTTCCGCGTTTCGTCTTCACTTCTGAGCGTGGGTGCTCAGGCTGCCCCGCGTATTCTGGGAGGGGGGGGGGCAAAATTCCACTCAAGACTACAACTGCTCGGGGCAAACGGAGCAACAAGACCAAGGCGACCCCTGCCACGCTGTCCGTGAATTTCTGCAATATCAGGGGACTTCACTCTAACCTAAACGCCGTCCACTACCATCTCGAGACGGCGAGGCCGGCTCTGCTCTTTCTGACCGAGACGCAGGTGTCCTCTCCGGCTGATGTCTCGTATCTCTCCTACCCGGGGTACAAACTGGAACACTCCTTTGTGCCTCACTCACACTCACTCACGCTGAAATCGCGGTTGCATTCTGCAGGCTGCCACCGTGTTTGGCACTATAGGTCAGCCGATTGGGATGGGATGCGGTCTTTCTTTGCATCCTACCCTTGGGGGCGGGTTTGCTTCTCGCCGGATGATCCCAACGTTGTTGCGGATTCTGTTACTGATGTGGTACTTCAAGGTATGGAACTTTTTATTCCTTCCTCTGTGGTGCCCATTGGAGGCAAATCTCAGCCATGGTTTGGTCGCTCCTGTAAAATAGCATCATGCTATAAGCAGGAGTGCTACCAAGCCTGGGCTGATGCATCAGCGTCCCAGGATGTAAACACCAGCGCTCTAAAAAAGAAGTATAATGCCGCCTCTAGGTCTTTCAAAAGAGTCATTGCCAAGGCAAAGTCAGAGCACATAGGCAGAATTGGCGAGAAACTAGTTCGCCTTCCTTCTGGAACCCGTGCATTCTGGTCTCTCACCAAGGCTGTCCAGGGGAATTTCTGTCAGCCATCTCTTCCATCTCTGCACAGGGAGGACGACTCACTGGCCCATACCGCAAAGGAGAAAGCCGATCTTCTAGGCTCTTTCTTTGCGTCTAACTCGATCCTCGATGACGGGGGGAGTACGCCGCCGACCATCCCGCGGTGTGAGTGCTCCATGCCGGAAGTGCACTTCACACAGCGCTCGGTTCGCAAAGCACTCCTCTCCCTGGACATCCACAAGTCGAGTGGGCCTGACGGAATCCCCCCAATTGTGCTGAGGACGTGTGCTCCAGAGTTGGCACCAGTTCTAACGTGTCTTTTCCGGTACTCCTACTCCCTAGGCGTAGTCCCAAAATCATGGAAGACGGCTTACGTCCACCCGATCCCTAAAAAAGGCGACCGCTCTGACCCGTCCAACTACCGGCCAATCGCCATCACCTCCTTGTTCTCCAAAACAATGGAGTCCATTGTAAACTGCCAGCTCATGAGGTACCTTGAAGATCACCAGCTGATTAGTGACCGCCAATACGGTTTTCGCCGTGGTCGGTTAGCTGGTGATCTTCTGGTCTACCTAACTCACAGATGGGCAGAGGCAGTAGAGTTCAAGGGAGAGACATTGGCCGTTAGTTTGGACATTGCGAAGGCCTTCGATCGGGTTTGGCACAAAGCGCTTCTTTCGAAGCTCCCTTCCTATGGGCTTCCCGAGAAATTGTGCGATTGGATCACCAGCTTTCTTGCAGATCGGAGCATCAAGGTCGTTGTAGACGGTGCAAGATCCGGTTGCAAGCCTATTAATGCTGGTGTTCCACAGGGCTGCGTGCTATCGCCAACGCTGTTTCTCCTGCATATCAATGATATGTTACATACCCGTAACATTAATTGCTATGCAGATGACAGCACTGGTGATGCTCTTTTCACCGGCTGAGCCAATAATTCTCGGGAAAACGTCTCCGAATGCCGGGACAAACTTGTGTCTGAAGTCGAGTCTCTGCTGGACAGAGTCTCGGATTGGGGACGACTAAATCTAGTCCAGTTTAAACCCCAGAAGACACAAGTTTGCACGTTAACCGCTAAAAAGAACCCCTTTGTCGTATCCCCTCAGTTTCAAGGCACTCCCCTTGTTGCCTCAGCCAGTATCGGAATCCTCGGCGTCGACATATCGAGTGACGTGCAGTTTCGTGGTCACTTGCTAAAAAGCTTGGCGTGCTCAGCAGAGCGGGACAATATTTCATGCTGGCACACCGCCTGCAACTTTACAAGGCGCAGGTTCGGCCGCACATGGAATACTGTTCCCATCTCTGGGCTGGGCCTTACCAGTACCAGCTCCTTCCACTTGACCACATCCAGCGCAGAGCGGCTCGAATCGTCGACGACCGAGTGCTTTCCGATCGGCTCGATTCACTGGCGCTGCGAAGAGATGTTGCATCTCTTTGCGTATTTTATCGCATCTATCACGGGGAGTGCTCTGAGGAATTGTTCGGATTATTTCCCAGCCGCCAAATTTCGTGAACGCACAACACGGCAAACGTCCCGATACCATCCACACCATCTGGATGCTTGGCGGTCCACCACTGTACGTTTCACAAGGAGTTTTCTTCCACGTACAACCTCTCTGTGGAATAGTTTACCACCGGCGATTTTTCCGGACCGATACGACCTGGGGACCTTCAAGAAAAGAGCTTACTCCTTTCTAAAGGGCCGGCAACGCACCCGCAATTCTCCTGGTGTTGCGGTTGATCATGGGCGGCGGTAGTCACTTAACATCAGGTGAGCCGCATGCTCGTTTGCCCCTTCTTCTATATATAAAAAAAAGAAAGCGCGCGTGTCTGTAATGAACACGTGGAGCAAAATCTGTGGCATTTACTTCCTGTACAGGATAACTCTTCTGAGGAATTCACTGTAACTCAAATAATGACTATCGTGTCGATGTTACAAAGACATATTACGGAGGAAATACTTGATTTTGAGCAGTATGAAAATATAGCACCAGCCGAGTTTCATACTTGGACAGAACTGACTCAAGATCAGTTTACTGAATTATTAGACAGTTTACCAAGTCTGAGAACTAAAAAGAATAAAAGAACCGTACTGGCGGCAGTATTAGTCAAGTTAAGAACAAGTGACTCGAACGCGCGGCTTGCTAATATTTTTAAATGTAGCGAAACAGCGTTTCATACGTGGTTAAAAATCGGACGCAACGCTCTGTTAGAAGATTTTGTGCTATTAAATGTTGGGTTTGACCATATTTCCCGTGAGGATGTAGCACACAAGAATCTTTTACTCTCTACCCAACAATCTGTTTGGGATCCCATCGAGCCCAGAAGATGAAAGGAAAGCTATCACGATTTGTGATGGCACGTACATCTATCTGCAAAAAAGTTGAAATTATTTTTTCCAACGCAAGTCTTACAGCCATCACAAATACAGAAACCTCCTAAAACCGTTCCTCTTGGTTTCTTGTGATGGACACATTATCGAAGTTAACGGACCATATGCTGCCACCACGTCTGACGCAGATATAATGAATGATATACTTAATAATGCTGACAGTGCCTTCCACTGGTTTTATAGAAGTGGCGATGTTTTTATTCTGGACCGTGGTTTTCGAGACTCAGCAAGAAATCTGGAATCTTGCGGTTACGTACAACATATGCCTCAAACAAAATATCCAAATGAGACACAGCTAACCACGGATCAGGCCAATAATTCCAGACTGGTAACAATCTGTCGTTGGGTGGTTGAAGTGGTTGCAAAATGTATATAATAACAGAGCTCTACTATTCTTTTCTTTCTTTCTTCGACTATTTCAAGATAGCAGCGGCGATGATAAATCGTTTTCATGTTCTGATTGAAGATAATCCAAATGCTGCTGCGATTTTAGAGATTATCCACCAAAGAATTAATATGCAAAATAAATTGGCAGATCTTGTAATACACCATAACTACAATCGCAGACGTGCTCAGTTTACTTTAATGACTGCAGATATACCAGAGTTTGTAGATTTTCCAAGAATGGATGAGAACGAATTATTATTATTCGCTCTGGGCGTTTATCAACTAAAACGGGCCAAAAGCTATTACGGTGAGCACGTCCTTGACAATGGAGCATTCACAATTGAGCTCAGCAATGAGTTATCAAATGAAGACTTGGCGGAATTGCAGGGCAATGATTTATGGATGATAAGAGGCCGACTGCAATCGCGGCATGTTAGAGCAAGACAGTATTATGTCTACATTATAATCGATAGGTCGTTATCAGACCGACAAGCAATCGCTCACTATTATTGTTCGGGCATCATAGGAAAGCGAACAATTGGATGCTGCTCCCATATTATGTGCATTATATGGTACATGAGCCATGCACGACATTTGCCAGCAATAACCCCTCCAGCTTATGGATTGGAGAACATTATTGTTGTACCAGACGATGATGATTTTATAGTGTTTCATTAAACAAAATAACCCCCGTATACATATTTTACTTATAATCTTCAAAAACAAAAAACAAGATCAACATGTCCAAAATAGGTCAAGAACCAATATATTTTACTAAACGATGTTCAAAATAAAAATATGGTAGAACAAATCATTTGTTTTTGTTTATTAAATTCACTGAAAATGTATGAAGATGTTGAATTTTTGAACTCCAATAAAACCAAGGACAATGACCCTACAGCTTTGGTGTCATAATAATAAATACTCAGGAGGACAAGTTCTAACGGAATACAGCATATTTTTTTATTGGCCGGCACTTTCATATTTGGACCAAAAATGTATGAAATCCCGATGATGTATTTTTAAATAAATTTTGAGAGATTTTTATTCGTTATTGTTATAACTATAGAGGTCGGTTCTGGTTAACCGCAAAATTCGTCGTAGAATAATACTTTATGTTGACTTAAATGTCTTTGGTATTGACACAAGGCGCGGGCGTTATGTTGAGAGCCGATGACGTGCCTTTCTGATAATTTTAAGGCCTATCGTAAGGCCTTGACTTCCTGTAATGTTTTTCGCCGATTTTTATATGTCATGATTTCATGTTAGTAGAATTTATTTTGTATGATAAATTATATTTATTTAAAAATAATTTATTTTTTACTTCATAATCTATAATGGCAACACTTGGTATTTTACGAAAATATTCAGAAAATAGGAGTTTTAATGATAATCAATAAAATTAAAACTAAACCCAAGAATACCACTGCAAGACCTCAGGACCTAGTCAGTTCATTTTGCATAGATCAGACCATAAATAATAATTAAAAAAGCTGAAGGTACTCCGGGCTTAACAATGACATTGGGACGTCAGTCATCTCAGTCCCCCGAGACCACCCGAGACCATGGGTGCTGGAAAGCGCCCGAAACGTCGGGAATTAAAAATAAAAAGTAAAAATACACGCGATAAAATCCGTAAAAGTAGTTTTAATCATGTGTAGTGTTCGCGTAAATATAAGAAATCATTATGTTAACCAGATACTACTTACTTTTTTTGGTCTTTTACGATACAAGCTATACAACTTTGGAACACCCTCCCCAACGATATTAAGAATGCCACAAATAAAAAAGCTTTCAAAGTTCTTCTCCGAAAACATTACCTGAAGGAAACTACTAATTAACGCTATTTTTCCTTAATTTTGTCTTTCTTTTCTTCTTTTTTACTTCAAATATTTATTTCATTATATATTATTCAAACATTATATTATATATATATATGTATATGTATATGTGTATATGTATATGTATATGTATGTATATATGTATATGTATATATATATATATCATTCATTTGGATATTTATTTACGAAGTTTATAAGCATGTATATATATTATATATATGTATGTATGTATTATTGTACGTATATTGATACTATATGTGTGTATATTTAAATGTAATGTGTATGTATGTAATTTGCATATATGTATATTTTAATGTATAAGCACTTATTTACGTATAATGGTCGCACCTGCCAACAATTATCCTTGCCACCCAGGGTTGACTGGCAGAGAATGCCACATGGCATTAAGTCCGCCCTATGTACCCTTTAGCTTAAGGTGTTACGTGTAAGTTTATAAATAAATAAATAAATAAATAATATTATGTTAAAAATATTCATAGATAAAAGGTCAGGTTGTCCTTTTGTAGATTTGACGGTTTTTATTGTTTTTTGCATGAAAATACACCGCAATTCGGCGTTTTTGTCAGAGCTCAATTAACTGGCACGATCCCTTGCAGAATGCCCAATGAGCCATGCAGCAGCTATATTGTGGTTGCAGCACGAATGAGTTGGCTCGACTGGGGAGCACCACGCGCTCACAGAATATCAGCCTAAATTAGCAGCTTAATGTTGCTGTGTTTCGTTTGGTGAGTGTAGAGTACCGGAGACCCTTTTTACTGTAAATGAGGCATTCTATCTCAGTCCTCAAGGCGGGCAACGCATCTGCATTTTGATATTTAATTGAAGATAAATGTAGATGTCTATAGGCCACAGCATTCACTTACTGTGTGCAAGTTTGTCAACTTTATTCTATAAAAAAAACGCGGAGCAACTAGTTTTATATAACGGCTATGAGTCTGACTATACTTTTCACAGAGGAGTACGCCTTGTGTTTAATACTTTACCTCCTTTGGTTTAATACTCAAAATTGTAAAAGAAAGAAGGTGAGAAAAATATAGCTGTATTATTTTGTATCATGTTAAACGTCATATGTATAAAGCGTTCAGCTATAAGAATTATGTTCTTTTTTTAGGACTCGGCCCATGCTAGTAAATACTCTGATATCTGACATTTTACAACAAAAACTTAGTCGAATAATGAGGAATATTGTACTATCGTTGCATAATTTAAGAATATCGTGAAAATGTCACTTAAAATGTTAAAATGTTTCTCGCTCAAAGGAATTCTTGGTACCATACTATATGATAGTATTATAAACATAATAAGATGCTCCCTGTGTTATTACTTGATAATTTAAGTATTTAGTTTTTTTTAAATTATGATAACGTAAAGGCAATTCTAGTGATTCTAAAATTGCTATCATATTCTGAGGTATACATAAAATTATTATAAATTAGTATTATGAACCGGTAATATTCCATATAATGAGAAAACCTGCGTTAACAAGTGATTTACAAACACTTTTTAATGCAAGGTCTCTTGTACAATTGATAATATAACATTGCGTTGTTAGTCATATCAGCAAAGGTCTGAAATAATGTTTGTCGTTATATAATAATGTTAATCGTTTTAAAATAATTGGTTAGTTTTGCGTCAGTAGCTGGTCTGAACCCAAGCTTCATACATTTCGGACCTAGTGCACGTGAGTGAGGTAAAGGCTTTTTTACGTTGTATTCTTACTAAAACTCGAATGGAGATCGAAAATTAATTTATTTTACACTTTTGAAGAACTGGCTATTTTTATTACAACCATTATTGTTCGTACTCTGGAAATATACAATAGTTTTGGCCTTTAGATCTTGATTTGTATTCTAAATTAATTAAATATGAAAATAAATCGGAAACACCTTACTCCGATGTAAAAACCATTTTCCGATGTATTTGGTTCTTAGTTCCGAGTGTACGAAATGCAAAGGAAAATGATTTCAAGAATAATATATAATGTTCATTATACGACAACCAAAATTATTACAATTTAAAAAATATGAATATTAATCCCCTTGGGTATTGATCTGACAATTTTATGAAATAATTGACAAGGTGTTGTTGACAAATTTGGATTTTTCTGCGTACAGTGGATTCATTTACGCCAATGCTACATGGCATTATCAATATGCTGCCTTAAGTTCAAGATTTTGAAGTACAGTCATCCAAGCAGATAAAGCTTTGTTGAATAAAGAAAATGGTATTTTTCGCTAAGAAAGCGGTAAATTTATATAAATAAGTGCATCAAATGTAGACCATCACTTGAGAACGGCTGGAGCAATTGTGATGAAAACTCACACTCACAACTGAACCGAGTAAGTGGTGCTATTAATATTTTATAGCTTTTTGCTTCAGCTGATGGTGTTGTGTAGTCCTTCTTACAGTCCCCTTGTAAATTTTCTCAGTTGGGATTTTAAATGAAATACAGTTCATGCTATCAAATAAATTGTCTAATATCAACGTAATTGGAATAAAGTCCCGACACTCTGTGGGTAAATATCCCCTGGCTGTCAAGCGCTCGGTAGTAACTACAATAATATGGCTAAATATCTGTGTTGCAGTCTTGACCCTCATTTTTCAATCTATTCCGGTACTACATGTTCCTCTGTAAGTTTTTGGATGAACCTCAGCTCACCAAACGATTTATCTGTTGCATACAATTGCTATAGATACTCCCATTTTGATATTTTTCTTTTATTGTCATCTCCATAGTCAACATATGACATATTTTTTGTCAGGAGGTTGTTTCTCAATCCTTTCAATAAATGAGACATCATATTATAATGGACTTTTTTCCATTTAGCTCAAAACAATATGAGCCATATTGTTCTCTTACATAGTTGGCTTTGATTTTTTTTATTAACTCCTCAATGGCTCCCACATTTACTGTGTTTGACTAAAACAAGTAGCTAGTACAACGTATCCACTTTTCTGAACATTTTTGATGACTTACTTTATAATTGTTTTTGATTCAAACTTATTTTATGAATTTGTAAAATAATTACTTGTAAACAAAAAATCTAAGTAGTTTGCAGGAAAAAATAACCCAATGCCTTAGAAAAATTGTGAATGAATTAGAGATTTTAGGCTTATTACTAAATTGAGAAAAGTGTGGTTTGCAAGATGATGTTGTGACTAGGATTAAGAAAGGAATGCTTCGGTAGTTTGGTCATGTGGAAGGAATGAATGAGGAAAGAATGACAAAGAAAATTTATGTTGCAGAAGAGAATGGCAGAGTCGGAAAGGGACGTCCTAGGCGAAAATTTATCGACCAAATTGGCGATTTATTAAAAACGGGCCAAATTAGGAGCACTCTTAACCGACGAGCATGTATGCGTAAGTATATGTATGTGAAGGAGGCGAGAGAGTGTGTCAGGATCGTGCCAAATGGAAGTCTGTAGTCTCTGCCTACCCCTCCGGGTGAAAGGCGTGAGTGCTTATGTATTTATTATGTACTAAATTTTGAAAAGACCAAAATAATGCAGTTTCGTCCATATCAGATATCAGAAGTCCTACTCGCTATATCTTACCAAGCTATAAATATTGAGGAAGTTCGCACATTTTCACTCCTCGGGATAATAATAGACTCAACTTTTTCATGGAAAAGTCATGTAGAAAGAGTTGTGAGTCAATTGAGCAGTTTTTGCTATGCTTGCGTGAGCTACGTAAGGATACTAATGAGCAGTGCGCACTTACTGCGTACCACAGCCACGCAGCTGCCTGGATAAGATACGGCATCATATTCTGGGGAAACTCTACCGAGGTACACGCGGTATCCATGCTCAAAAAACGCTGCCTTAGAATCATCACATTCGCAGCTCCAAGAGAATCATGTCGAAGGTTGTTCCCCAGATATAACTTACTAACTGTTACCGTAACGAGCATCTACATTTTTGAATTATGCCGATTTGTTATCAGGTGGATTTTGAGACAGGTACATGTGGATTTTTTTAATACAGATGGGATGTTGTTTTCTATGTAAAAGGTAGAATTGCATCCTATATATAAGGCATGGAACTGCTGCCCCAAAGCATGTTCGTGAAATCCACGTCATTTTGAAATTATTATAATTTCTGAAACATTTTCCTCGAAAAGGGTCGCAGCAGGACTGTAAAAACTACCGTGGCATCAGCCTTCTTAGCATTGTACATTGTAAACTGTATGCTAAGGTACTGATTGAAAGGGTCATGAAAGAAACTGATGGAAAAATTTGGGATGTGCAAGCGGGATTTAGAAAGGGAATGGGATGTACAGATCAAGTCTTTTCCATGCGCATGAAATTCGCGGAGAAGTTTTTGGCCAAAAACCAAAAGGTTTTTTGTGCGTTCATGGACTTGGAAAATGCCTATGACAGAGTGAATAGGGATGTGCTATGGCAAACACTGAACTCATTTGGGTTGAGCGCTGGCTTGATACAGGCATTGAAGTCCCTTTATAGGGACTCTAGTGCTTGTGTTAGGATCAACGGGGTCTACTCGGACTGGTTTGACATCCATAAAGGTGTCAGACAGGGCTGTGTGGCTTCCCCGTGGCTGTTCAACCTATTTATGGACAGTTGTCTGCAAAATTTGAAAGTTGAAGAATGCGGATTAAGAATGGGTGAGTTAACCGTCAAATGCCTTTTGTACGCCGATGATCAAGTTAACCTTGCGTCGTCGGCGGCCGAGTTGCAAATAATGGTTACATTAATGAACAGATCATTAAAAGAAAGGGGTATGAAAGTGAACGCAAGTAAGACGAAGGTTATGGTTTTTGAAAGAGAAGAAAGTAAAACGATTTGTGAAATAAGAATAGAAGGGGAGTTGATCGAGCAAGTAGATGAGTTTGTATATTTGGGCTGCGTATTTAGCAGGGATGGGAGATATGATAAGGATATAGAACGAGTGAGTGCGAGAAATAGAGTAAATGGGGCCCTGCACTCTATTGTGAAGAGTCAAAATGTGTCGAAAAAGGCACGTATGGCAATTCACAATGCTATGTTGGTCCCTAATTTAACGTATGGTAGTGAAAGTTGGGTGTGGCAGAAGAAGCACGAGAGTAGAATGAACGCAGTAGAAATGCGGTCGTTAAGGAGTATGTTAGGGCTGAATCTGAATGACAGGGTAAGAAATTGTGTAATAAGAGAAGAGTGTGGTTTGCAAGATGATGTTGTGACCAGGATTAAGAAAGGAATGCTTCGGTGGTTTGGTCATGTGGAAAGAATGAATGAGGAAAGAGTGACAAAGAAAATTTATGTTGCAGAAGTGAATGGCAGAGTCGGAAAGGGACGTCCTAGGCGAAAATTTATCGACCAAATTGGCGAATTATTGAAAACGGACCAAATTAGGAGTACCCTTAACCGACGAGCATGTATGCGGAGGTGTATGGATGTGAAGGAGGCGAGAGAGGTGTGTCAGGATCGTGCCAAATGGAAGTCTGTAGTCTCTGCCTACCCCTCTGGGTGACAGTCGTGATTGTTTATGTATTTTCCTCTTATATTACTTCCTCACGATGTTTTCCTTTGTGGGTAAGCATGTGGCAAATCACAATGTAAAATTGTAATTGAGAACTTCATTGGGGGTGGCAGAGATAATATTCGGGCTGTGTGAGCACTGTGATATTTACGACAAGGGTCAACTGCAGTTTTTTATTGTTTTCAGTTGTTAAGAGTAAAATATTGCTGCCCATCTCATGTTTCAGCTTCTCCCTGTCGCTTCTTACGACACACGAGGTATGTTATGGAGTAATGGCTGGAAAATTTATCTTTACTTTTTAACTTGAATTGAGTTTTCATAAAATCTTGACGTTTGACGTGTGTGTGTGTGTGTGTGTGTGTGTGTGTGTGTGTGTGTGTGTGTGTGTGTGTATGTGTATGTATTTGTGTGTGCGTGTGTGTATGTGTGTGTGTGCGTGCGTGTGTGTGTGTGTGTTTGTGTGTGTGTGTGTGTGTGTGTGTGTGTGTGTGTGTGTGTGTGTGTGTGTGTGTGTATGTGTGTGTTTGTGTGGTGTGTGTGTTTGTGTGCGTGCGTGCGTGCGTGCGTGCGTGCGTGCGCACGTGCGCGCGCGTTCAAGTGTGAACTGTAATATAGTAGCCAAGTACCCCATGGATGGTTCCCCTGAGAGTTCTAACAAGGCTCCTAATATAAAGGTCACCCCAACGCAGCAGAGCTCTTCGAATCGGCAAAATGATGCAGCACGTCGCACTCAAACTTCAGCGGTAACTCAAATTGATGACGTAAAGAGATCTAGACGACTGGTAGACAAGAAGTAATTCCTACATTGCTATTAACTTTCCAAGATATCCTTGTTATCATATTTTGGTTATGTTCATCTCCTTTCGTATTTTTTCCTTCTCTTATGGTTTACTTTGTCTGGTAACATAATAACTATTTTTGGTTTTATTAACCGGTAGCATTAGACAAGAATATAAATCGATTGTAGTCCAATTGTATGTAACTAATTTGCTATAACCTATAACTTGTCTTTAGTATTTTCCTTTATTCATATTCCAATAGTTTTATGTTATTAGCTAGTTTTATTATTTTATTGTTATACTGTAGTAACTTTAATTATATTTGTAAACTTTAGTAAATTAGTTTGTGTTCATAATTTTTATCATGTAAAAGTGATAACCTGTAAAGTCGATTGGCCTACACATGTGTACCAGACATAAACATGTTACGCTCGCTTGATTGAGATACACATGTGTACCACAAGTACTACCCTTTGAAAAAGAATTTTTTTAATTAAAATAAAACCAAAGACACTATGCAATAGATAATAGTATCAAATATGCTCTTTTATTTTAAACCATAACCTGGCAATGTTTCTTAGAAAAAAAAAAGAAATCACTCTGAACTTTCGGCGTTCCACGTGTCGCTTTAATGAAGGTGCTCCGTCTTTTTTTATAGAATTTTATATTTGTGTCTGGACTAAAAACGAAAGTATTATACTTTTTTATATTCCTTGTAATATAGTAAACACGTAGATATATAATTTGTGGTATAAAAAGTGAAAAGTAAATTGCCAAAAGTACTTCAAAATTCGGAAGGCCCATTTTGGCGGTTGGGTCATAAATGTGTTATTTTTCAAATTCTCATTTATTTTTAGTGTAAAATGTAAGTAAAAATAGTTTTCTTACATATTTAAAATAACTTGACGTTGTATTTATTTCAAATTCCTACAAAAATATTTTTGAAATATTGTTCGAAATGTCATACAGATAAAATATTTTTTTTTTTATTTTTTTTTATATTTTAATATTTTGGTATGAGTAACGAATGGAAAGACATAAAATTTTATTTCACTAATAATAAGCCATAAAACAACATTACAAATTTTATATTCATATAATTTTAATCTATTAATTGGTACATGTGCAAAAAACATCGATAATAGCCAACATCGATGTTTTGAGTGGGATAAACATTGAACATCGATTTTAAGCTATCGATATCAACATCGCTGTTATCATCGATGTTTCTGGAACATCGATCATCCCTAAACCTTTTCAGTTGGCATTAGGGATGTTCGATGATCATCGATGTTCAGTAATCATCGATCATTAATCGATGTTCAATAATCATCAATCATTCACCGATGTTTTAACATCGATGTTGCCATGTGTCAAACATCGACGTCAATGAACCCATAATCATTAATAAGAACTTGTCAGGAGAGGTCGGTCAGAGTGATTGGTGGTTACACGTGTTTTTGTATTGGAATAAGTTTTTAACCCTTTTTCGATTAAAATTGGTGTAAAATCTCTCAATTTTTTGTGTGTTGTCTCTGTGTGTTCTGTTTGTTAGTAGGTGAGTAGTATTTTTTGTTTAGTTAATGTAGATCTGTGTGACGACGATGGCGGCTGACGGAGGAGATGCTGAACCACCGGATTTACCTGGTGATTCTGGCCCTCCTAAACGTAAACTCACGGATTCCTTACCATTACCCCACTTCCCAAAGAAAAAAATAGGGCACGAAGATCACCCTTCTGCCTCCTACCAAAATACTTACGTCCACCCTGACTTCCAAGATAAAAAAAAGTATGTAGATAGCGATAAAGGCCCATTTGTAATACATTTAAGCCGCTCAGAACCTGATCCATCAGCAGGTTATACAATTAGACCTGTGAGAATTGGTCATATCCTTACCCAAAATAAAGTGGCCAATATTGAAAAACGGGGTATCAAAATTTTAGGGCGCAACAGGGTTTCAATTGCTTTTAAAACTGCTAATGATGCTAATAATTTTATTGACTCTGAGTTTCTCTCGCATTATAAACTTTCTGCTGTTATTCCAACTTTTTATGTCACCCGTATGGGTGTGATCAGGGGTATCCCGACTGACATCTCTATGGAGGAATTAGTGAGAGAGTCTGAGCTCCCTCCTGGCAGAGGAGAAATCATTAAAGCCGGAAGACTTAACAGAAAGGTCAAAAAGGGTGATGAAGTGGAGTGGGTTCCAACTCAAACTGTTGTCCTCACCTTCTCAGGACAAGTACTCCCCTCCCATTTATATTGTTTTTATGCTTCCATACCAGTCGAAACTTACCTATGTCTAAAATGTTGCCGTTTCGGACATGTCAAAGCCCAATGTCGATCGAAACCACGATGCTTTAAATGTAGCAAAGAGCACACCGGAGATAATTGTCCCACAGATTCCCCAACCTGTCTTTTCTGTTTGGCAAATCATATGGCTATTGAAAGAAGTTGCCCAGAGCACTCAAGGCAAAAACCTATCAAAATAGTAATGTCACAAGAGAATGTATCATACCTTGAGGCTTCCGCCCGCTTACCGGCTGTCAGAAGACCTTATTCTGATGTTGCATCTTCACAAATTCCTGTAAGCCATCTCCCATCTCCTCAGGCATCGGTAAACCCTCCTACTCTGTCTCCTTCTCAGTCCTATAGGAAAACTATTTATAAAGCCAAATCTGTGCCAGTGCAATCTACACAAAGATATGATAAAGTTTCACACTATAACATTACAAGTACTCCTTCGTCCTCTCTTCCCAATGGGCATGCTTTACAAAGCAATATAATATCCCCTAATGATAACCTTTTAGAAAATCTTGTGGCCTCTCTTACAGATATTGTTGGCAAATTCGATGATTCCCATTTACCGTTCAACGTGAAAAGCAAACTAGATGTCCTCTTCTCAAGAATATATAAAGTTCGAATCCCTAACCCTCTTCCAGTGGAATTGTCGGAGCATCAGGAATAAAAAACCTGATATAATTCACTTAATTAATACTCATAACCCTTCTATACTAGCAATATCGGAAACCTGGCTTAAGCCAGGCTCTACATTTAGAATCCCAGGCTTCTCCCGTTATCGTAGTGATAGGAGCAACGGCTGTGGTGGCGCTCTGATTTTACTTAACAGGACCATTCCCTTATCACCCATTCCTCTTCCCCCTGTACAAGGCAATATAAATGCAGTAGCTGTTAAGGCTATGGACATCACAATCCTATACATTTACATTCCGGCTCCCACTCCTTCTTGTATACCAGAACTCAATTTAATTTTATCAAGCATCTCTCCACCTTACCTTATCCTCGGAGACTTTAATAGCCATCATGTTATGTGGGGTTCTCATAAATCTGACTCTTTTTCTTATCTACTACTTGATGTTTTTAATGAATTTAATCTTTGTCTCCTAAATGACGGTTCTCCCACCAGAATGGCCTACCCTTCGCAGAATTCTAGATCTGCAGTAGACTTGTCATTGTGCTCTCCAACTCTGGCTGCTAGCATATCATGGAAAACTCTCCCTTCTTCTTTTGGAAGTGATCACTTTCCCCATCCTTTTAAACCTAAGTAATAGATGTGTTCCTACTCGAAATTTATCACCCCTTCTTAAATTCAATCTGTCTGAATCTGATTGGGATGTATTCTCCTCGGAAAAAGAAATTAATATCAATAATCTTCCCCCTGTATCTCCAGATAACTTCCAGAGTGCCTATTCCCAATTTATAACACTTCTGAATAATATAGCATACAAAATTTTCCCTTTGAAGAATTCCTCCACAAGTAAAATTTCTTTACCTTCATGGTGAGATGCAGACTGTTCCTCAATTATTAAAAAACGAAAGGCAGCAGAACGGCTATATTCCTCTAATATGACAATGGAAAATTTTCTTAATTATCAGAAAATAACTGCTCAGTCCAAAAACTTCTTTCTGAAAAGAAAAAAAAAGGATGGCTTTCATTTTGTGAGAGCTTAGCTCCTCGATCTCCTTCTTCTCTGGTTTGGAAACGTATTAGGCAATTCCGTGGCGCTTTAGTTGATAGCAATTCCCCTTGTGCAGACCCCTTCCTTTGGTTAGAAGATTTCAGTAACCGTCTGGCTCCCCCCTGGGTTCCATTGGAGGAGGAGATATCTCCTTCCTCAAAACCATTCCCCCCTCACTCATTTAACTCTTTTAATAATCTTAATGAACCATTTTCACTAGCTGAATTGCAGTTAGTTCTTAGGCACCTTAAGGATTCCTCCCCTGGCGCTGATGGTATCCCCTACTCATTCCTTGTTAATATGGGTACTACATGTAAACAGTTCTTTTTAAGCATAATTAACATGGTATTTACAACCGGTTCTATTCCAGATGACTGGAAAACACATACTATTATTCCTATTCTAAAACCTGGTAAAGACCCCTCTTCCGCATTAAGCTATCGCCCTATCGCTATTTCATCAACCCTGTCGAAAGTCATGGAACATCTTGTAAAAAATCGCCTTGAGTGGATTCTCGAAAGTAGAGGCATTATATCAAAGACCCAATTCGGTTTTAGAAAAGGTTTTAGCACAATGGATAGCCTTAGCATTTTAGTATCTGATATAAGACTAGCATTCTCCAATAACAACTTTCTCGTATGTATTTTCATCGATGTTTGTGCAGCATATGATAATGTTGTTCTCCCTCTGCTCAGGCAAAAATGCATCAGCTGAACATTCCCGAGAGAATAACAAATTTCATAGCAAACCTACTTTCACATAGACGCATATTAATTCGCTCTGAAGGAAGATTTCTACCAGCTAGATTTACCTGGAAGGGACTACCACAAGGTTCTGTCTTGAGCCCCTTGTTGTACAGCCTTTACACCCATGATATAGATAGATCTGTAAATTATCTAGGTAATATTTTGCAATATGCAGATGATCTAGCCTTATATGCATCTGATGCCTCTATTACTGAGGCTACCTCTCGTTTATTCCAAGCTGTCAACTTTCTTAATAATTGGCTATTGGAGCATGGTTTATCAATGTCTCCTTTAAAATGCAGTACTGTGGTTTTCTCTAGGCGAAGGTATATACCAGAAGTGTCCATCTACATTGATAATACTTTAATCCCCACTGAAAATCAAGTAAAATTTTTAGGAGTAATCCTGGATAACAAAATGACAGGAATTCCTCACTTATCATATATTGCCTCCAAATGTGAAAAAAATCTCAATGTTATTCGATCTCTATCAGGTGCTTGGTGGGATTCTCACCCCTACTCACAAAAACTTTTATACAATGCTCTAATTAGAAGTCACTTTGATTATGGGGGCTTCTTACTAGAGCCTTGTAGCAAAATGGCCCTTAATACCTTGGACAAAATCCAGTCAAAATGTCTACGTATAATAACTGGTAGCATGAAGTCCACTCCCATTCTCGCTCTTCAAGTTGAATGTGTTGAGCCCCCTCTATCTCTACGCAGGCAATATCTCTCAGATAGGTTCTTGTTTAAAGTAGCATGTTATTCACTCCATCCTCTCCTTTCCAAACTTCATTCCTTGTATCGGTTGGTCAGGGACTCCCCATATTGGTCCCACAAGGATTTGCCATGCATTATAAAAAGCTATATTAAATTGCTCAACATTCCCTCTCCAATCTATCAATCCCTTAGTAACCCACTATACAATATCCCTTACGAGGCTCTAATTTTCAATCCAGACATTATTCTAGATATCGGAATAGATAAAAATACTATTGAAGCAAATAACAAATTAAATATGCTCCTCCTTCAAAATTAGCATGATTGGTTAACTATGTACACTGATGCTTCAAAGTTAAGTAACGATGGATTAGTAGGGTCTGCAGTGTGGATCCCTAAATACAGGATTATTTTAAATTTTAACTCTCCCCCTGACTCATCTGTATTCACAGGTGAGGCTTAGGCTATTTTAGAGGCAGTTTCATATGCAGAATCACATGGTCTGAAAAGGACACTCATTTTTTCGGACTCCCTTAGTTGCCTTCAAAGTATTTTATCCAGTCCTTTTCACTCTAAGATTAGATACCCGCTAATTTTAAATATTAGAAAGTCTCTGTACTATTGTCACAAAAAAGGGCTGAACATTGTATTGGCTTGGATCCCTAGCCACTGCGGAATTCAGGGCAATGAAATTGCTGATAATTTAGCTAAAGATGCCACAAAATCTGGCTCTATCCCTAGACAATGCCTCTATGCACATGACCTCCTGCCAAAGGCCAACTCCGGCCTTCTGTCTTCTTGGCGAAGTTATTGGCATCAGTCTAAATTTTTTAAATGTAATCAATATTCCAAAGTCCAAATTAATATCCCATCAAAACCCTGGTTCTTTCAATATCGCCACTTTAGTAAAACTACCACCTCTACTGTTTGCCGCCTACGCTTTGGTCATGCTTGTACTCCTGTACACATGGCCAAACTCAGGATTAGGGATAGCTCAATCTGTGAATGTGGCCTAGATGAAGGATCTGTCAATCATCTGTTCTTTGAGTGTCCTAAACTTTCTTTCTCTCTCTACGATATCCTGCCCAATTACATCCCTCGTCCAGTAAATTTCCAATTTTTGCTAACTAATAGTGTACACTCCCTTCGTAAATATTTTATGTGCTTTTATTCGTACTAATAATATTAAACTGTAAAATTACTTAACAACTTTGGTGATGGTAGTTTAAATATGTGACGTCTTTTGTTGTAAATTGTGAACCCACTCATTAAATTGAGAACTATTATTTTAACTATTATTATCTTGTCACTTCCATGACTGACTTGACACTGGCAGAATTCTACCAAGAGAAGCCATAAGTTAAAAGAAGAAGAAGAAGAAGAAGAAGAACTTGTGAATAATGCGAACTCGCGAAATCAATATCAACTAAATCTTGCATTTTCTATTAAAGGTTTAAAATTTTGTATAATTTAAAATTCCTAAATGCATCGATCACCTTTAAAATATAATTAAGGAGCAGAATTTAACTGTCAAGTATGAACTGTAATGTTACAGTCATCACTACTTTGTTAATCAGTGGTGTCGTTGTCGGTTGTCGTCTAATAACTATTCTATTTTACGTAAATTGATATTCAAATTAATTGTTTTTTTCCTTTGATTTCTATTCCCCACATAATTTGCCAAATTCACTATGCAGTGAAATTGTCTATGTTCACGATCGAAGAAACTCGTTATGACAAGCTTCAAAAAAGCAGTTAAATATGATTGAATTGTGTCATCATCATCATCATCATCATTACAGCCTTTCACAAGTCCACTGCTGAACATAGGCCTCCCCCAAGTAATGCCACAAAGCACGGTCCTGAGCCACCTGCATCCATCGACTTCCTGCATGTCTTACCAGGTCGTCACTCCATCTAGTGGGGGGTCGCCCTACACTACGCCTACCGGTACGAGGCTGCCACTCGAGAACCTTTCTTCCCCATCGGTTATCGGTTCTTCGAGCTATATGGCCGGCCCATTGCCACTTCAGCTTACTAATCCGTTGGGCTATGTCGGTCACTCTGGTTTTACTGCGGATATCCTCATTTCTGAGTCTATCACGCAGAGAAACTCCGAGCATAGCCCTCTCCATAGCTCGCTGAGCGACCTTAAGCGTCCTCATACGGCCAGCAGTGAAGGACCACGTCTCAGATCCATAAGTCATCACTGGCAACACGCACTGGTTGTACAATCTAGTTTTTAGAGATTGAGGTATACCTGACGAAAAGATGTCGTAATTTCCCGAACGCTGCCCAGCCGAGTTGAATCCGTCGATTGACCTCTCGGTCGAAGTTGGACTTACCTAGTCGGACTATTTGTCCCAGGTAAACGTACTCGTCAACAACTTCGAGCATAGTGCTCCCAACAACTACCGGCATAGGTGTGACATGGACATTGAACATGATCTTTGTTTTGTCCATGTTCATCTTAAGACCTATCCGTTGGGAGGCACTATTGAGGTCATTGAGCATAGTGCTTAAGTCCTCCAGCGATTCTGCCATAAGGACTATATCGTCGGCAAATCGAAGGTGAGTGATGTACTCGCCATTGATGTCAATACCGTATCCTTTCCAGTCCAGTAGCTTGAAAACGTCTTCCAATGCAGCGGTGAAGAGTTTCGGGGATATAACGTCACCCTGTCTTACACCTCTCTGCAGTTGGATAGGTTTCGAGCTCTGGTTCTGTACTCGGATAGCCATCGTAGCCCTACTGTACAAACACTTCAGCACTTCGATATACCGACAGTCAACTTGGCACCGCTGAAGGGACTGTAGCACCGCCCAAATTTCGACGGAATCAAAGGCTTTCTCATAGTCCACATACGCCAGGCAAAGTGGCAGATTGTACTCTTCAGTCTTCTGTACAATCTGCCGCAGGGTATGTATGTGGTCTATGGTACTGAAGCCTTTTCGGAAACCGGCTTGTTCGGGAGGCTGGAAGTCGTCAAGTCTGCGTGCGAGACGATTCGTAATGACTCTCGAAAACAGCACGTAGACGCGGCTCAGAAGGGAAATCGGTCTGTAGTTCTTTAAGAGAGCGTTGTCGCCTTTCTTAAAGAACAAGACCACCGCACTTCTGCTCCACGCCTCTGGAGTAGTGCCACCATGGAGGACGGAATTGAAGAGCTTCTGAAGGACTACAAGTACCGGTGTTCCACCCGCTTTCAGAAGCTCCGCTGTAATTCCATCCTCGCCTGGGGCCCTGCCGTTTTTAAGGTGCTGGAGAGCCATTCTAATCTCACTTAGACTGACGTCCGGGATATCATCGGAATAGTGTCGGATAAGACTTGCTCTTGGATCGTTACTCACACTTGCGTGTGGCTCCAACGATGATGTGTACAGCTGCCCATAGAACCTCTCAATCTCACTCAAAATCTCAGGTGTCCCGGAAACGATGTTGCCACACTCAGTCTTCAGCTTTGACAGTCGGCTCTTTCTGGCAGACAGATCTCTGGCAAAGACTTTGGAGCCCTGGTTCCGCTCGATCGCTTCTTTAATACGAGAAGTATTAAAGTTGCGTAAGTCTCGCCGCATGCATTTGGAGATCTGTCTGTTCAGTTGCCTGTATGCTGTCAAATCTGTTGACGATTGCAGCCTCATCTCCCGTCTAACAGCCATGAGATTAAGAGTGTGATCGGAGAGTTTTTGTGTTCTTCTGTGGCGTGTAGTGGCGGTTAAGAATATCCACTACCCCATATCTTCCCGTGGGTGTCGTAAGAGGCGACAGAGGGAGACAGGCAGGAGATGGGCAGCAGCATCTTCCTGATGACAACTGTGACGTAATAAAAAACTGCGGTTGCCAACCCGCTCGCCAAGCGTGGCAACTACGGCAAATACCCCCCAATGAACAAATACACAAAAAGACGGCCCCCAGTCCCCGGCGGCCCCGCTATTCCTGGCTACGGTGGCGACCATGGTAACGGCGGGGCAGGGGGTGCTAAGAATCTCCGGTGGAGGTTCGGTTGCCACCTACGACGACTCGACCTGGCAACATATAACGCACGCACCCTGAGGACTGACGAGAAGATACTGGAGCTGGAAGAAGAGGTGGACAAGTTGCGCTGGCATATTATTGGATTATCCGAGGTCCGAAGAGAGGGGGAGGACACGGCAATCCTCGAGTCCGGCAACTTGTTCTATCACCGGGAGGGCGACCATCTGTCCCAAGGAGGTGTCGGATTTATCGTCCACAAGTCTCTCGTCAACAACGTTGTAAAGATTGGGAGTGTGTCGACGAGGGTCGCGTACCTGATACTCAGAATCACCAAACGGTATTCGCTGAAGGTCATTCAGGTTTACGCACCAACCTCGGCACACCCCGATGAGGAGGTGGAGGAAATGTATGAGGATATTTCCAGAGCCATACATTCCTCCAAAACCCACTACACGGTGTTGATGGGAGACTTCAACGCAAAACTAGGCACAAGAGAAAGCGGTGAGCTGAAGGTAGGGAAATTTGGAGTAGGGCAACGGAACCGAAGGGGCCAGCAGCTGGCCGACTTTATGGAGAAAGAGGGACTCTTTATGATGAACTCTTTCTTCCAGAAGCGGCCCCACAGGAAGTGGACCTGGTCGAGCCCCGACGGTTCGACAAAAAATGAGATTGACTTCATTATGACGACCAGACGCCAACTGTTCAGTGATGTCTCAGTGATCGCAAGGGTGAAAACTGGCAGCGATCACCGAATGGTTAGAGGCACACTGAACCTAAACGTTAAGTTGGAGAGGTCTCGTCTAATGAAGTCAACGCTTCGTCCCCCTCGTGCTCTAATCCAGAATCCCGAAACCTTTCAGCTCGAGTTACGTAACCGCTTCCAGTGCCTAGAAGATTGCAATGCAGTGGACGATATGAACGACAAGCTCGTGGAAACTGTCCATGCGGTCGGAGCTAAGATTGAATTGTGTAGCTACTTACAATTGTTTCAAAATTATGTAGATATAGACAGCAAGGGAAAAAACAATTAATTTGAATCTCAATTTACGTAGGATAGTTGTTAGGCGGGACCCGACAGCAACACTACAGAATAACAAAGCGAAAGCAGTGTCAACTGTAATATTACAGTTCACACTAAAAAGTTAAATTTGACACACTACAATAATAATTTTTTATGTGATCGATGCGTTTAGGAATTCTGAATTATTCATCATTTTAAACCTTTAACAGGAGATGCAAGATTTAGTTGATATTGATTTCGCGTGTTCGCATTGTTGATAAATTAAAGGTAGTGTAAAAATATCGATGTATAAGTTTTCAAGATCAATGATAATCGAATATCGATGATCATCGAACATCCTTATTCCCTACAAACCTTCAAAGATAGGACCATAGATTACTGTGTAGGTATATACTAGAGATGGATTATCCTCAACTGCTATACTGATATTTTCATTTATATAAAAAGTAATCTTTGATTAACATTCTTAAATGTTTTCGCAGTGCGCCAATCAGCAATTATATTAAAAAAAGAAAATATTAAATACGACAGGTAAGCATGATATTTCTTTGTGGCTGGAAAATTAGAAAAAGGGTCAAAGAAAGTTTATTCAGGCGTGTTCCCACGTTTAAATCGTGTTGTGTCCTACTTTTTTGTGATTAGAAATGGCTTCTATTTTGTGCTAAGTCGTGTTTAATTTGCATTTTAATAATTTTTCGTTTGCCGGTTGTCGGCACCAATATAATTCGCTTTTGTAAACAAAATACAAGGAATCACATATGTAAGGAGTCATAAATTTTAATTAGGATAAATTGAGTTAATTTATTTTATAATTCTATTGTCAACTTAGTTTAAACTTAGCACCATTATATTTAAAAAAAAATGCGTTTCCGAGGGCCGTGTTGCAGGGAAGGGTCCTCACTTCCTCTCCCCCTTCCTCGTCCTACTCATTTCCATAGTAATGGGTAATTAATCAGAAGCCCTTCCTAAATAGGATAAATACTAAATATAATAATAATAATCCAAGCCAAGCCTTCTCTCATTTCTGAAAGGGTTTTTATAACTTTACTTATATGCATTTAATAAAAAGCTGTGATTTTGACATTACAAACAGACAGAAAATTTTATTTTATATTATATATATTGATATTTTCTTAGATTTCTTTCAGGCATATGGTGGGGTTGTCACCCTATGTGTCTGAAAATCCTATACAATGCCATCATCCGCAGTTACTTCGACTGTGGCTCTTTCCTCCTAGAACCCTGCAACAAATCGGCCCTTAGTAAGATTGAAGTTATCCCAACAAGATGTTATCGTGTTATCACAGGGCACAATGAGATCAACTCCTAAAAATACCTTACAAGTAGAATGTGTCGACCCCCTTTCTCTTTACGAAGACAGTCTCTATCTGATAGATTTATTTCAAAAATACTACAATTATCATCTCACCCCCTACATTGTAAACTAGAATCTTTGCTACTATTAGTTGTAAACAACCCTTATTGGTCTAATAAAAGCTGGCCTCCTATTCTTATATCTCTAAATAGATTAAAAAATATTGGTTATGCTTGTATAACACACCTAATGCTACCCTATTTTGAAACCAGCTATGAAGCTCTATGATTGAGTCCTAAAATCACACTGAATTTAAACATTAATAAAAATTCCCCAACTGCAAACAGAACTTTCTACAGCCTTATAGCAAAAAATTGGCCCGATTGGCTATATATTTTTACTAATGCTTCCAAATGTTCTTTGTATAAATGTGTCGGTGCTGCAGTCTGGATCCCCAAATATAAAATTGTTCTTAATTATAGACATCCTCCTGAGACTTCAGTTTTTACTGGAGAAGCTGTCGCCATTTATTAGGTTACATACTAAGTTCTTTTCCATGAAATTTCTAAGTCAGTTATATTTACTGATTCAATAAGTTGCCTATGTCCTTACAGAGCAATTTATCTAAAACTAAATCCATCTCCAAATTAGTACCGAAAATTAAAGAACTCCTACTAAATTGTGATAAGAGTGGGCTTAAAGTAGAGATTGTATATATTCCTAGTCACTGTGGCATAGAGAGAAATGAACAGGCTGACTCCTGGGCCAAAGGACCTGTAGACACAGGCGGTCCTTTCATTTAATGAACTACTCTCAAGATCTAATGTCATTAGCGCAAATTGAATTAAAGAATTCTTGGGACAGAGAATGGAATATCTTCAGACACATTAAAGGTTGTCACTATCGTAAAATCCAAACCTAAATTCCACCAAAACCTTGGTTTTTTAAATTTAGTTTCTTAAACAAATAAGTCACATCTACAATCTGCCGTTTAAGGCTCGGGCATGTATGCACTCCAGTTTTCCTAGCTAATATTAGAATCAAAGATCATTCCCTCTGTAAATGTGGTCTGAATGAAGGTACTCCAGACCGCATTTTTCCAATTGTCAAAATCACCCAATTTCGCTCCCTCGGCATCTACGGCTTTACAAAAACACTCTAGGGGTTGGGCAGACAAAACTATGTAGAGTCAGGGCGTGCTGATTTAGTTTTAAAACAGATTCTGTAAAGTCAGGTTGCCCTAAACTCTGCTATGATAGTGGTAAATGAAACAATGTAATGTGAATCATAACTTTATTGTCTATAAAATCTCTTGATTACTCTCCACTGTGACTCAATTTGTTGTATATGAATCCTGTCTTCAGTCACAAATGGAGTGTCTGGGTCTGAGTGATTAACTTTTTATGTGTGTATCCATGTCAAAAAAGCCACATATTTGCATTTCATTATATTATGCAATTTTTAGTGAAATTTACTTTTATTGTAATTAATTCAAAAGTAATTTTCAAAATCCAAAAACAATGTAAAGGTAACAAGCTTAACCCTCAACAACAAACAAACCTCCTGAATTGAAAACAAAATAAGAAAAACAAGTACCAGATGTTTGCTTCATAGTACTGGACCAAATTGACATATGGTCAGTTAGGGTAAGAGGAACATACTTTATTTTGAGCCCGAGGTTTTGAGCTCTAGGAAGAGCATATAACGTTTTATAACAATTTTGAGATACATTAAACTTGCCTTAGTTTATCAACTTTTCATGTTTTAAGAATCATAACGCTGATTTGAAAACCTACGACAGTATCGGCCAAAAACATTTAACTTGTACTAACGTTCCTCTTCCCCCTCATGTGGGGTAAGAGGAACATTCATCGTATCTCCTAAGATTATGATGTTTATTTAAATGTACCTGCTGCTACATTTTAAGTAATACTTATTTTATAGAATTTGATCGTAACGTAATTGTAACAAGGTACAGTTTTGAAGAAAATGAAAATATTAAATTTAGGGTCAGAGAAACATATATTTGTAAACATAAGTTCCAGTCAGGGGTAACAAACTAAAAAAATAATCGTTTGTATTTCAAATTATAATTTTATTCCTACTCCAAATTCAATAAACTTCAATAAATTAACAATTATACATTGTAAAGAGATCAATATTTCGAATGAGCATATTTCTTATGAAAACAAGTTGCAAAACAAACAAACGTAACATTTTGTCTTTGTTATTTAAAACTATTAAAACATCGTAATGTTTATCACCCCTGATATCGGCGAAGAGGAACATACTGTTTCTCTTACCCTGTAAGTACCGTTTCTCTTACCCCAACAATGTTTTTGGAGGTTAAGATTTTAAATTCGATGAAACTTATATTAATTGTAGGTTTTAATCTAAAATATCAAACAAAAGTAAAGCTTACGCTTTTGTGTTAGAATTTTTTCATGGAAATAATCTCTAACAGTAAAATTTTCACAATTTTTGAGCGAATAAAAGTTATGTAGCCAACTCGTGTTCTTAGACTTTATAACTGTCAAATTGTTCTTCTTTTATTTTCGACTTTGGAACATCGTAGCGACATCTTTTAGCAACAGTTTGTTTTTTTTTACTTTACTTATTTATCTACTAATATACCATAGAGCTAAACTCTATAGATTATGAGTTATGGAGTTGTGTTCCTCTTTCACCGGTGTTCCTCTTACCCTAACTGACCTTATTTGCATTTCATTATGAGCAATTTTTTAGTAAAATTTATTTTACCGTAATAAATTCAAAACGCATTTTCGACATGTAAACACAGTGTAATAGGTTCAACCTTAACCCTAGCAAGCCTCCTAAACTAAAAACATTAAAATCAAGTACGGACGTCTATAGCCAACCTGCATAACCACTTGCTTAATATTCCCTGACAAATATTTATGTAGACCTCTCCAAACGCCTTGGGATGTAACAACAGGGTCGTTTTAAGATGGGTTCCGGGTCACGAGGGTATTGTAGGCAACAAATTTGCCGACAAACTTGCATGGGATGGCTCAAAGTGCACACAATTTGGACCTTTTTTTTTTTTTTTTTTTTATAGGATAGGGTGACAAACGAGCACACAGTCCACCTGATGGTAAGTGGTTACTGTGGCCCATAGACATCTACATCTATCCTCGATTACGAATCAAAATGCAGATGCGTTGTCACCCGTGAGGACTAAGATGGAATGCCTCGTTTCCAGTAAAAAGGGTCTCCGGTTCTCTACACTCACCATACGAAATACAGCAGCATTAAGCTGCTGCCGACCCATTCGTGCTACAACTATACTACTAATATAGGTAACTGTAGCATGGCTCTACCACGTAATGAGACCTGACAGACTGATCAGACCTGGGCCATTTTGTGGAATCTCAAGAAGCCTAGTCTGACACACCAGGCTTAAAACATTCTAAAACCTTAATCTGGGCTTTTGATCGCAAATACGCCTCAGAAGCCCTGGGATTAAGTAAAAATAAATTGCGTATTCTGGCAAGAGCCCTGACTGGACACCGTTGTCTAAAAAAGCACATGTCCATCCTGGGACTAAGCAACTCAAGGATGTGTCAGTTCTGTTCCATAACGTAAGAAACGCCTCTACACATTCTAACCGATTGCGGACTCTTAATGCGCAAATGTAACACTCATCTGGGAAACTATCTACTCCGCACAGAAGAAGTAAAATTGCTCACGGCTAAGCAACTCCTTCTATAGCCTCCTCCTATAGCCATAGCAGCTATCACAATAGATCTTCTAGGTCGCAGTGATACTGGTCTCTTTCGCTAGACATGCATAGCTGCTCCTACGTAATAAAACAAAGACCCCTCCTTATTTGTTTTAGTGTAAAATTTTGACCAAAATATTAGTCTTGTTAATTTGAGTTGATAAACCACGTTGAATTTGAGAAATATAACACAGAATTATTATAGAATAGTCTTCTTTTATATCAAGTAAAAACTTTTAGCAAATATTTTAATGCATCATGCATACGTAGTATGCGAGTAAAAGGTGCTCGAGTCTAAGGTTTACAAAATGGAATTGACTACAATAGCCAACAAATAAGAATTAGATATTTGAAGGCAGATTAAATATCATCTACATATATTTTTTCAGATTTGCTCTGTTACAATGCCGCAGGCCAGGCGTAAGGCGCCTTTTAGCGGTAAAGCTAAGAAACAGCAGCTGCAAGCAAAAAAGAACAGAAATCTGTTATTGTCTTGTAAGTATACTTGTAAGTGGACTGTGTGCTCGTATGTTACCCATATTGTACCATTTACCCATATATAAAAAAAAAAAAACTATAATCCCATTTCATGCCATGGATGTCGAAAGAGGTGCCTATATAACCCGCTGCTCTTTAATTTATTTTAATATTCAAATTCAGTAAAATTTAGTTAAATGTTATTTTATGTGAATTTTAAAAAAAATGAAATTCGTTAAAGTGTAAACGCGTTTGTTATTTAGTATTTCTCCTTGTATTTCCAACATGTCTCCCACAAGACCTGTATAAAATAGTGGCGTCGATGGTTGATATTAATATTCATAAATTTTTATTTGCATATTGTGTAATTTTATTATCTACCACAGAAATGGGTAAAGCAGGGTCTTTGACAATCTTCTTACTCCCGGCTAATGAAGAGGTCGTAAAACCATATATATTTTGCAAATAAAATGTTGCATATACTGGTATAAGAAGAAGCGGCCCCACAGGAAGTGGACCTGGTCGAGCCCCGACGGTTCGACAAAAAATGAGATTGACTTCATTATGACGACCAGACGCCAACTGTTCAGTGATGTCTCAGTGATCGCAAGGGTGAAAACTGGCAGCGATCACCGAATGGTTAGAGGCACACTGAACCTAAACGTTAAGTTGGAGAGGTCTCGTCTAATGAAGTCAACGCTCCGTCCCCCTCGTGCTCTAATCCAGAATCCCGAAACCTTTCAGCTCGAGTTACGTAACCGCTTCCAGTGCCTAGAAGATTGCAATGCAGTGGACGATATGAACGACAAGCTCGTGGAAACTGTCCATGCGGTCGGAGCTAAGTTCTGCAAGACCCGCCGCAGAAGAACACAAAAACTCTCCGATCACACTCTTAATCTCATGGCTGTTAGACGGGAGATGAGGCTGCAATCGTCAACAGATTTGACAGCATACAGGCAACTGAACAGACAGATCTCCAAATGCATGCGGCGAGACTTACGCAACTTTAATACTTCTCGTATTAAAGAAGCGATCGAGCGGAACCAGGGCTCCAAAGTCTTTGCCAGAGATCTGTCTGCCAGAAAGAGCCAACTGTCAAAGCTGAAGACTGAGTGTGGCAACATCGTTTCCGGGACACCTGAGATTTTGAGTGAGATTGAGAGGTTCTATGGGCAGCTGTACACATCATCGTTGGAGCCACACGCAAGTGTGAGTAACGATCCAAGAGCAAGTCTTATCCGACACTATTCCGATGATATCCCGGACGTCAGTCTAAGCGAGATTAGAATGGCTCTCCAGCACCTTAAAAACGGCAGGGCCCCAGGCGAGGATGGAATTACAGCGGAGCTTCTGAAAGCGGGTGGAACACCGGTACTTGTAGTCCTTCAGAGGCTCTTCAATTCCGTCCTCCATGGTGGCACTACTCCAGAGGCGTGGAGCAGAAGTGCGGTGGTCTTGTTCTTTAAGAAAGGCGCCAACGCTCTCTTAAAGAACTACAGACCGATTTCCCTTCTGAGCCGCGTCTACGTGCTGTTTTCGAGAGTCATTACGAATCGTCTCGCACGCAGACTTGACGACTTCCAGCCTCCCGAACAAGCCGGTTTCCGAAAAGGCTTCAGTACCATAGACCACATACATACCCTGCGGCAGATTGTACAGAAGACTGAAGAGTACAATCTGCCACTTTGCCTGGCGTATGTGGACTATGAGAAAGCCTTTGATTCCGTCGAAATTTGGGCGGTGCTACAGTCCCTTCAGCGGTGCCAAGTTGACTGTCGGTATATCGAAGTGCTGAAGTGTTTGTACAGTAGGGCTACGATGGCTATCCGAGTACAGAACCAGAGCTCGAAACCTATCCAACTGCAGAGAGGTGTAAGACAGGGTGACGTTATATCCCCGAAACTCTTCACCGCTGCATTGGAAGACGTTTTCAAGCTACTGGACTGGAAAGGATACGGTATTGACATCAATGGCGAGTACATCACTCACCTTCGATTTGCCGACGATATAGTCCTTATGGCAGAATCGCTGGAGGACTTAAGCACTATGCTCAATGACCTCAATAGTGCCTCCCAACGGATAGGTCTTAAGATGAACATGGACAAAACAAAGATCATGTTCAATGTCCATGTCACACCTATGCCGGTAGTTGTTGGGAGCACTATGCTCGAAGTTGTTGACGAGTACGTTTACCTGGGACAAATAGTCCGACTAGGTAAGTCCAACTTCGACCGAGAGGTCAATCGACGGATTCAACTCGGCTGGGCAGCGTTCGGGAAATTACGACATCTTTTCGTCAGGTATACCTCAATCTCTAAAAACTAGATTGTACAACCAGTGCGTGTTGCCAGTGATGACTTATGGATCTGAGACGTGGTCCTTCACTGCTGGCCGTATGAGGACGCTTAAGGTCGCTCAGCGAGCTATGGAGAGGGCTATGCTCGGAGTTTCTCTGCGTGATAGACTCAGAAATGAGGATATCCGCAGTAAAACCAGAGTGACCGACATAGCCCAACGGATTAGTAAGCTGAAGTGGCAATGGGCCGGCCATATAGCTCGAAGAACCGATAACCGATGGGGAAGAAAGGTTCTCGAGTGGCAGCCTCGTACCGGTAGGCGTAGTGTAGGGCGACCCCCCACTAGATGGAGTGACGACCTGGTAAGACATGCAGGAAGTCGATGGATGCAGGTGGCTCAGGACCGTGCTTTGTGGCATTACTTGGGGGAGGCCTATGTTCAGCAGTGGACTTGTGAAAGGCTGTAATGATGATGATGAATGATGATACTGGTATATACAACATGTTATTGTATGGGCATAACAAGGGCCGGTCATATAGCTCGAAGAACCGATAACCGATGGGGAAGGAAGGTTCTCGAGTGGCAGCCTCGTACCGGTAGGCGTAGTATAGGGCGACCCACCACTAGATGGAGTGACGACCTGGTTAGTGTGGTTTTACAGTGACGCTTTCGCCAGCGCGGTTGATAAGCGTCGCGGGCCACGAGTGTTGCGTCTCTTGCATCGTTACATAGTGTAACCAAAACGCGCGGATGGCCCGCGCTGGCGGCATTCAGCCGCGCGGTTCCAACAGTATACAAAACCGCGCGACTCAAGCTCGTTTTATAGTTTCGAGCGGGTCATCCTCGCGCTTACGGGCCGCGCTTACCACCCGCGCTGGCGAAAGCGTCACTGTAAAACCACACTAAGACATGCAGGAAGTCGTTGGATGCAGGCGGCTCAGGACCGTGCCGCAACTGCAAATAGTATCTAATCAGTGAAGGAAGTACTAATAAAAACGAATAAACTACGCGACTGTGACAACGAAAAATTGTATCATAAAAATATGACTGGAATTGGAGAAATCAAGAAAGGGGGGAGAATGTGAGGTGTATAAGTGTCGTTGTGTTTTTGGCTATTTCTTATTCTGAGAGCTGTTGATTTACTTTTTTTTGTTTATTATTTCTGTTGGTGTTGGTTTTAGTAGTTATAAATCCGTAAGTATTTAGTAATTGTGCTGTTTTATATGTAATTAGTTGAAATAAAATGGAGGAAGATCCTCCCGATCCCGACGGAGTTCCATGTGACTCCCATACTGGTACGAAAAAAAATAATAATATTCCTATCGAAATTGATCAGTCGAAGCGTAAAAGATTGCAAGCAACCAATAACTCAGGTCATCCTCAGAAAAGATTAATTACAGATCCATCTCAACCTGTTCGATCTATTCAGACCCCCATCTTATACCCACCCTGACTACATAGAAAAAAAACATAAATATTCTAATAACGACAATGCGCCGTTTATTGTACATGTAAGTAAGAGAGTAGATGATTTATCAACTGGAGTAGTTTTAAAACCGATAAAGTTTGGTCATTTTCTCTACCATAATAATATTAAAAATGTTGTAAGTGAAGGTGTTAAGCGAGTAGGACGCAATAGAATTTCAGTCGAGTTTAAAAGTGCAGCTGATGCAAATTGTTTTATTGAGAACCCAGCCCTTGCAGGTGCTAAATATGATACTGTAATCCCTTCTTATAATGTCACACGCATGGGAATAGTGAGGCAGGTCCCTGTAGAATGGACATTAGAGGAACTCATCTCATCAATCGAGGTCCCAGCTGGTTTTGGCTCAATTATTAAAGCTCGCCGATTTAATAGAAAGTCAGTTAATGAAAACCAAAGCACTGTGTGGATTCCCTCTCAAACAGTTGTTTTTACTTTTTCCGGTCAGAAACTTCCTTCTAACATTTATTGTTTTTTTACCTCAATGCCTGTTGAGCCCTACATTTTACCTCTTATTCAATGTCACAAATGTTGTCGTTTTGGGCATGTAACCTCACAGTGTAGGTCATCTTCCCGTTGTTTTGTGTGTGCTCAAAATCATGAAGGAATATCATGCACAAGACAGTCTCCCACGTGCTTATTTTGTTCAGGATCTCACACAGCTAAAGATCCTTCCTGCCCTGAACACGCTAGGCAGAGATCTATCAAACTTACCATGTCACAGGAAAATATTTCCTATCTAGAAGCATCTGCCCGTTTCCCTCAAGTCCGGAGATCTTATGCAGATGCTGCTAGAATCCTTCCTTCGTATGATCATCAGAGTCCCTATCCTATTTCAAATTCCCCTTTACCTTCAGTTGTCCCCTCACAATCTCATTCTTACAGGAAGACTACATTTACTCCAAGACTTCCGCCAAATCCAGCATCAAGTCATGGATATGATAAATCTGCCCACGAGGCAATAATAGATACCCCTTCTTCTTCAACTACTAATGGTTGTGCTTTAATAGGGCGGAGTATTTCCCCTAATGACAATCTCTGTGAGTTAATGATCTCCATACTTATAAGTATGCTTTCCCGTTTCAGCGATATGGATCTCCCACTTGCCCTCCGCCAAAAACTTACTGAGCTCATCTCATTAACAAATAACCTTCCCTCCAATACTCCAGTGGAACTGCCGGAGCATTAATAATAAAAAAAAAATGAATTAGTTTACCTTATTAATAAATACCATCCCCTCATCCTAGCCATTCAAGAGACATGGCTTAAGCCTGGGTCCCATTTTAGGATTTCAGGTTATTCATGCCTCAGGAATGATAGGAATGATGGTCATGCTGGCTCTTTCATTCTTATCTCAAAATCAATTACTTATACATTAATTTCCCTCCCTTCTCATAGTCCTTCAATTAATGTTGTAGCAGTTAGAGTTCATAACACTTCTTTTCTTTCTATTTACATTCCCGAACCTAGTTTAAATATTTTATCAGAACTTACGAGGATCATATCCTCCATCCCGCCTCCTATGGTAATTCTTGGTGATTTTAATATGCAACATACTTTATGGGGCTCCCATTTTTGTGATCCCTGGTCTTCTACATTTTTAGACATCATTGATGATTTAGATCTCTGCCTCCTTAACGATGGTTCACCTACACGTAGAGTATCCCCCCTCCAAAATCCTAAAAGTGCAGTAGATCTGTCACTCTGTTCTCCTGCTCTGTCGTCCCTTCTTTCTCGGAGAGTATTACCCTTTTCCCATGGCAGTGATCATTTCCCTATTGTTATCAATCCCCCTAGCTCCTATACAGTCAATGTTCCATTTAATCCTAGGTTAAAATATAACACATCCAAAGCAAACTGGCAACTATATTCCACAGTTCTAGAGAAAGAACTTTCAGCCCTTCCTCCTGTTCAGAAAGATAATGTTCTCCAGGTGTATGCTTCTTTTAAAAACGCTATTTTATCTGCTGCCAATAAGACAATTCCCATCAAAAAACCTTATAAAAATAATGCCCCTTCACCACCTTGGTGGGATCAAGATTGTTCTGTAGCATGTAAGAAGAGAAAGGAAGCTGAAGTAAGATATTCCCACTCTATGAATTTTGACAACTATATTTTTCATAAAAAAAACTGCTGCTGAAACATTAAAATTATTATCCGGGAAGAAAAAGGCTGGATGGCTTAAATTCTGTGAGTCACTGTCGCCTAGGACTCATCCATCATTAGTCTGGAAAAATATAAAAAAATTCCGATGTTCAGTTTTGACCTCTGAAAACACAATTTCTAATGATCAGTCTTATTGGCTAGAAAAATTTGCTAGTAATCTTGCTCCTCCTTCAGTACCATCTTACAATGAATGTATAGCATTTCAATCACAGTCCTTGCACTATCAACACAGTTTTGACTCCCCTTTCTCTTATGAGGAGTTATATGCTGTTCTTAGTGTCCTTAAAGACTCTTCACCAGGAATTGATGGAATTCCTTATTCTTTTATTACTAATAGCAGTGAACCTATTAAAGTCCATCTTCTTTCTATTTTGAATTGTATTTACATGTCTGGTATTCCTCCAGAAGAATGGAAATCCCAAGTTATTTTACCTATTTACAAACCAGGTAAGCCTTACACTGATCCCTCAAGCTACCGTCCTATCGCTCTTTCTTGTACCATGGCCAAAATTCTTGAACACCTAATAAAAAATCGTTTAGAATGGTTTCTTGAAAGCAAAAGCCTTCTAGCAACAAGCTAATTTGGATTCCGAAAGGGCTAAGCACCATGGATAGCCTTAGTACTCTAGTTACTGATATTCGTTTAGCTTACTCTAAACATGAATACCTTGTTGGAGTCTTCCTAGATATCGCGTCTGCGTATGACAATGTACTTCTTCCTGTGCTCAGGCAAAAAATGCTCAATCTGAGTATTCCAGTGAGGATAGTAAATTTTGTCTCTAACTTTCTCTCTTCTAGATCCATTTATATTGATAGTCAACATTCTCTACTCCCACCAAGAATAGTATGGAAGGGTCTCCCACAAGGCTCAGTACTTAGTCCTTTGCTCTATTCTATCTATACTTATGATCTAGAACTTTCTGTTAACTCATTCTGTAACATCCTCCAATATGCAGACGATATAGCTATATATATATTTCCTTGGATAACCTCCCTGCAGCTTGTTCCCGCATGAATTTATCAATGTCCTATTTACAAGATTGGTTAACTGATCATGGTTTGTCTTTGGCTGTTCCCAAAAGCAGTGTTGTGATCTTCTCTCGCCATAGGCAAATGAAATCAACATTCTCTATAATAATGAACCTATCCCAATTAGGGAGAATGTAAAATTTTTGGGAGTTATTCTTGACTCCAAACTAGCCTTTTCCCATCATATCAACCATGTTTCCAAAAAATGTGAATAAAATATAAATATTCTTCGAGCTTTATCAGGTGTTTGGTGGGGCTCCCACCCATTCTCTCAAAAAATATTGTACAATGCCCTTATTCGTAGTCATTTGGATTATGGGTGCTTTGTCTTGGAACCCTGTAATAAGTCTTCCCTAAAGAACCTAGACAGGATTCAGACCAAAAGCCTTCGTATAATCATTGGGGCAATGAAATCTTCTCCAATAAATGCTCTCCAAGTCGAATGTGTAGATCCCCCTCTTTACCTAAGAAGACAATATCTTTCGGACCGATTCTTTTTTAAAATCTACCAACTCTCTTCCCACCCGCTCATTTCTAAATTACACCTTCTTTTGGAATATATTTCATCAAAGCATTACTGGACTCATAAAGAATCTCCCTGCTTATCCAACAGTTTGGTAACATTACTCCATCTACCACACCCAGTATCACAATGCAAGTCCTGTCCCATCTTTGATATCCCATATGATGCAATTATTTATCAACCAAATATCCACCTCGACCTTGGTATTGAGAAAGATTGCCCTATAGCAAATAGTAAACTAAGTAGAGTCATAGATAATTTATGGAAAGGCTGGCTTATTATATACACTGATGCCTCCAAAAAGTCAGGTGAAAGTTGCACTGGAGCAGCCGTTTGGATTCCCAGATACAAAATAATCCTCAATTTTAAATGCCCTTCTATTTCTTCCACTTTTACTGGCGAGGCCACGGCAATTTATGAAGCTTTAATTTATATAGAAGCACACAACTTAAATAAGTCAGTTATTCTTACCGACTCCAAAAGCTGTTTGTTAGCAATTTTGTCAAACCAGTTCCAAAGTAAATATAAGATACCCTTGATCCTCAAAATTAAACACACATTGTATACATGTCATCTCAAGGGTATTCAGGTTTCCTTAGCTTGGATTCCAGGTCATAGTGGCATCAAGGGCAATGAAACAGCTGATCTGATGGCTAAAAATGCAAGTCGAAATGGTTTGCCATGTAATTTAGTTTACTCTTCAGACATAGTGTTACTTGCAAAGAGGAAGTTAAATAATAATTGGAATACATTATGGAAAGCCACTCAAAATATAAAAGGTAAACACTATGCTGCTATACAATGTGCCATTCCTCCAAAACCATGGTTTTTCAAATTTAATAAAGCTAACAAACAGTCAACAACAACTATCTGTAGACTTCGTATTGGCCATGATTGTACACCAGTACATTTAGCCAGACTGAGGATTAGGGACAGTTCCCTCTGCGAATGTGGGTTAGATGAGGGAACTTCTGACCATATTTTTTTTAACCATCCTTAACTATCTTGTTCACTCTATGATCATCTCCCTCCTGACATCCCTCGTCCTATAAATTTTGATTCACTTTTAACCTACACAAACACTCCTTATGTATATATTCTGTGTGATTTTATTAACACTAATAGTATAAAAGTTTAATGTTTGTCAATACTAATATACTAAAGTAGTTATAGCAACTGTGTTTGTCATTTGTTCTAGGTAATTCAACAGTACAACCACTAGTATTATAAGATAAAAAGGAAAATTTAATTGTTTAAATAAAACAAGATACTTGTATTATCACAATCTTCTTTAGTTCATGGGCATAGTATTTGTAACTACTGAGCTTGTACTCAATAAACACTTCCACGCTGACATTGGCGAATAATCAAAAACCGCCATAAAAAAGAAAAGAAGAAGAAAGACATGCAGGAAGTCGTTGGATGCAGGCGGCTCAGGACCGTGCTTTGTGGCATTACTTGGGGGAGGCCTATGTTCAGCAGTGGACTTGTGAAGGGCTGTAATGATGATGATGATAGCTTCAATGGCTCCCCCATATATCAAAACTAGCTAGCAGACTTAGTTCTGCAGCATATGCTGTAAAAAAGATTAGAACTCTTACCAGTGTTGAAACAGCTAGAATAGTTTACTTCAGTTATTTCCATAGCATTATGTCGTATGGTATTTTGCTATGGGGACACGCGACTGACACTGAAATTATATTTATTTTACAGAAGAGGGCCATTAGAGCAATATATAATTTAAAACCAAAAGAGTCACTTAGACAAAAATTTAAAGAAATTAATATATTAACTCTGGCCTCTCAATACATTTATGAAAATGTAATGTACGTACACAAAAATAAAAGTAGTTTTGCGAAAATAAGTGATATTCATTCTGTAAATACTAGGAACAGACACAAGCTGGTAGTACCAGTTACTCGACTCCACCGAGTCAGTGATTCATTCTTGGGGCGATGTATACGCTTTTACAACAAAATCCCAGAAAATATACAAAATTTGTCATACACAAAGTTCAAAAATGTTATTAAACTAAGTTTGTATAAAAAGGGTTATTATAATATTAAGGAATTTATAGATGATAATAACCCCTGGGAAGGGTGATCGCTACCAAGCTATTTCTAATTTGTCTTGTGTTGTTGATTGTAAACATGATTGTAAGCTATTATTAAAAAAAATAGTCCCGCTGGGTTTCTTGCTGGTTCTTCCCAGGACAGAGGTTTTTTTGCGAACCAGTGGTAAATTAAAAAAATGACTTTCAATAAGTATTTTTATAATCTACATTGAATAAAAAAGTTTCTATTTCTATTTCTACTGGTATATGTTGTAACACTTGAAATGCAAAATGGAAATGCAAAAAATATCATATAGCTTACAGTAGATGGTGGTTTAAACATTCCTATGTTTTCTTTTAACTTTATATGTTTGACATAAAATACGAAGATCGGCAATGGGCAGTACCATCAAATGTACTATGTCTGGCACTACAATCTTCAACCAATCCCACTGGCAAGCATGACTATTAAGTATTATCCTTGTATTTCTCAACCTTGACATTGGCAGAGAATCATCGGCTAAATCGTTTAACCGATGATTCTCAGCCATTTTTCTTTTAAAATAAGAAGATGACCATTAAGGTAAATCCTCTACAACGGGAGAGCCACCAAGTAAATGCATGAAAACTGTTTCTATTTCCAAACAACTATCATCTTATGCCATTTTACGTGTTTTATCACATAATCCCAGAGAATATAAAAATATTTTTTTTAAGAATAAGGATGACAAACGAGCACACAGTCCACCTAATAGTTTGATCCAGTAGCCCATAGACATCTACATGTATCCTCAATTAAGAAGCAAAATGCAGATGCATTGTCACCTCTGAGGACTAAGATGAAATGCCTCGTTTCCCATAAAAAAACGGTCTCTGGATCTCTACACTCACTATACAGAACACAGCCGCCTTAAGCTGCTATTTTACGCTGATATTCCGTGAGTAACCTTAACATAGCTGTAGCATGGCTCTACCACGTAAATTTATTGTCTATCAATAAATTCAAAAATTTTACGGAAATTTAAGAAGAATGTATATAATAGGATATTATAATAATAAGAAATACAACACCACTGGGAATTAAGTGATCGCTACCAAACTATCAACAAGCCGTGGTAGCTGACAGTTAACGCTTGCTTTAAATGTAACAGTAGTTTAATGTAACCCGGGTTGGATCCCCGCCGGCACCAATGAAATTGTTAATTGCAATTTTAAGTGCTGATTTATTAACTGCTCTGAGGAATAAGAAAAAAATATTTCGAAGACATGTGAAGTTCGCCAACACGCATTGGGGCAGCGCGGCGGACACTTCCTTGCCCTAAAACCCTCTCAGAAATGAGGGGAGGCCTGTGCCCAGCAGTGGGACATATATAGGCTGTAACTTTACTTTACTTTACTTTTTTTACCAAACTATCAACGTAACACAATTCATCATCATTAAACTTATTTTTTATATAGTTCTGCAGGGTATATTACGTAGGTTTCTTTCTAGTTCTTCCCAGAACAGAGGATTTTTTGAAACTGTTGTAAAAATAAAAAATTCTAAACTAAGTCAAATAAATACAAATATATTTTACCATTTCTTCAGCATCCACTGGCACCAACGCATATGACGTGGTCTCCGTTAACTACCAGCCTAACAGGTCGCGCGGTAGAGGCGATGCAAACCGCTACGCCCTGAAGTTCTACCGGGAGACTGAGGAGGAATTGAGGCTGAAGAAGGAAGATGCCTTGTGAGTAATTCTGAAAGTGTAATGAATATATCGGAGTGGGTAAATTACCCTCGTTATCGTCCGACATAGTAATTCATTTTTACTGTAGGCGTACTACGGGAGGTGTTAGTTTAAAACGATAAAAAGCCGTTACGATATTTAACAACAATGTAATTCTAGGTAAAAATCACTAAATTAATTTTTTTAGCTATTGTTACACACACAATAGCTAAATATATATATATACATATATATATAAACCAATTACATTTTCTCATCAGATCTTTATATTTTACATTATAGAGTCACTCATTGAAATAGTTAAAATTTAAAATACAGTGTAAGCTCGCTAACTCGAATTTCAAGTGAAATGTTAAAAATTCCAAATTAATGAGTTTTTGACGTAGCAATAATTTCGAGTTTTTTTTCTCCAAACATAAACAAACATAAGGTATGTAACTAGAAAGTTTAATGGATATATTAATTGTATGTGAAAAGTATAAATATAATAGAACACAGTAATAGATGACAGTTATCAGTTGGAATGCTCAGTTGAACTGACCGTGTGTGTCGTCCATAACAAACATTTCTTTTCGATTTTATTGCTATGAGTTTGGGGAATTCCAAGTAAGACTTCATTATATTTTTCTTCTTATTTAGGGGTCCAGAGTTGGAGACTGGCATTTTTTTCGTCTTACTGACGATTACGACTTTACATGGTTCGAATAATTGACATTCAACTGTATACGATTTAGATAAAATTTATATGCGACTACTGTAAAATATTTCTTTCAACACCATGAAATAAATTGATAAATGGTGGCGTCGCAAGAAAATTGATCACCCCATTTCGAAACCATCATTTATTAAGTTAGGGGTAAAATGACTCAGACCGGTGACGGCAAGCAATGTCCAAGGTGCTTTTTTAATAGCATAAGGGTGACAAATGAGCACACAGTTCAGCTGATGGTAAGTGGATCATGGATGCTGTGGCCCAAAGACATCTACATTTATCCCCAATTAAGAATCAAAATGCAAATGCATTATCACCCCTGAGGACTAAGATGGAATGCCTCGTTTCCTGTAAGAAAGGGTATCTGGATCTCTACACTTACCATACAAAACACAGCAGCATAAAGCTGCTATTTTACGCTGGTATTGTCCCATTAGTACTACAACCATAATATAACTGCAGCGTGGCTCTACCACGTACCAGCCTCTGGTATTACCTCTATCACTGCAATCGTCTGCCTGCCTGCCAACCATCTATCAACCACCTCTGGTACTGAGACAGTTAAGGCAAATCCTCTACAGTGAGAGAGACCTATGGACCAGCTCTGTGGTATTTAATTGGGTGATGAAGGTGAAGAAAGATGCGAAACATATCATTTACATAAGTATCATTCTTTTTAAATTATAGAATAAGGGTGACAAACGGGCACACAGTCCATTTGATGGTAATAGGATGCTGTAGCCCATAGATATCTACATTTGGTCTCGAAAAAAATGAAGAACGTGTTGTCACCCCTGAGGATTAAGATGTAATGCCATCAGCTCATGATGTGAAACACAGCAGCATTTAGCGGCTATTTTACGCTGGTATTCTATGAGAGCGTGGTCGTACCCCATTCAAGCCGAACTATTTGTGTCTCAACCATAATAGAGCTGCAGTGTGGCTCTGCCACGTCAAAATATGTAATCAAATTTTTAAAATTGAATAAAATTAATTTCTGGATACAAGACTTACTATTTTAAGATTTGAGCTGGAAGCTATGTGGAGTTATGGAGGTTATGATCCTCTTGACTCCCTCACTAGATCCACGCCTGAGAACAGCTCTCTACTACATAAGCACTCGCGCCTGTCACCCAGAGGGGTAGGCAGAGACTACAGACTTCCATTTACCACGTTCCTGACACACCTCCACAGCCATATACCTACCGCATACATGCTCGTCGGTTAAAGGTACTCTTAATTTGGCCCATTTTCAATATGTCGCCAATTTGGTCGACAAACTTTCCCCTAGGGCGTTCATTACCGCATCTGCCGTTCACTTCTTTGACAGGCCTATTGGTCTAGTGGTTAGTGACCCTGACTGCTATGCCGGAGGTCGCGGGTTCGATTCCCACCCAGGACAAATGTTTGTGTGATGAGCACGATCATTTGTTCTGTGTCTGGGTGTAATTTATCTATAATATTTATGTATCTAGAAATATATCAGTAAATAAATTTATCAGTTGTCTAGTACTCATAACACAAGCTCTGCTTAGCTTGGGACTAGATGGCGTTGTGTGATAGTTGTGGAATATTATTATTATTATTATATTATTATTATTACTTCTGCAATATAAATTTCCTTTGTCAATTTCCTCATTCATTCTTTCCACATGACCAAACCACGGAAGCATTTCTTTCCTAATCTTTGTCACAACATCATCTTGCATTCCACACTCTTCTCTTATGAACCTCGGTTTATTCTGATGGAGTTATGGCATAGAAAATGTCAACTGACTTTATGTTGAGTTCTGGAAAAGAAAGAGTATTTTTCCTTTCAGGAAATCTCTGAATCCAGTATCAGAAGAAGCAATGGAAGTGAACCCTTCAGATTACTTCCCTGCTGATATATCTTTCCCAAAACGTCCACCATGGGACTTCAATATGACCGTCGCACAGTTGGATGCTCAGGAACAGAAATATTTTAGGGTAAGTAAGGACTAAAGAATATAACCACAGATATAACAGTCATATGACTTGAAAAACTGACAACGATGGGGAGAAAGGTTCTCGAAAGGCAGCCTCGTACTGGTAAGTAAAGTTTTTGGTGGCCTACTAGACGGAGGGATGACCTAGTAAGACTTGCAGAAAATCACGAAAGAAAACATATGAAGTTGGTTCAGGACTGTTTCCTTTGGGGAGGCTTATGGTCGGGCTTATATTTTAGCAGTGGATATATTAAGAGATATAATAGTTATTATTGATTAAAAGCATTTGGGGGCAGCGTTACATAATCCTCCAACCTACCTTATGCTGGCAGAAGTCCGAGATACCTATGCCTGGAACTGCTTTGCATTAATGTACAAAAAACATTTTGTGTTAATCTAGGAAGTAATATTTCTTAAAAACAGTAAATTTTTAATAAATTGTAATGTTGTTTAGTCAGTTTGACCGTTAATGCTGCTGTATTTTGTATGGTGAGTGTAGAGATCCGGAGAACCTGTTTTACTGGAAACGAGGCATTCCATCTTAGTCGATCTCTGTGGGCCGCAGCATCTGATTACCATCAGGTGGACTGTGTGATCGTTTGTCACCTTTATTCTATAAAAAAATTGGTATAATTTTCTATTACTAGAGCACATTCTAGTCGGCCGTGAAGTATTACGCTATATCATCCCGTGGGTGGCAAAATATAAAAAAAAGCTGACGTTGCAAACCTGCCTGCCAAATGTTATCATAATTATCATATGGTAATTATACGCGCTATGAGGCCATCAATATGGAAGGCCTTTTTCAACAGACTTTTGATAGGCTATAATGCATGAGACATTGTTTACATGTAGAAATTTATATAAAAAAAAAATACGTGTGGCACTCGGGGACTGCCGCGGTTAAGCTATTGCATAGCATTTTGTATTAATTTATGCAATTATAATTATTTATTTATTTTATTTATGCAGTATTTCTTTTTCTTTGATATTAATTCAAGTTACACTTTTTGAGCGCGGTGACCGATAAGAAAACAAATTTTTTTCTTTTATTAAATAAATAAATAATAAATGCACTTTGTTCATTCATATTTAAAACACTTTATATACAAATTTTACAAGTACAGCTGTTCACTGTTGTACATAAATACCTATACACCTATATACTTTCTCATAAACAGCTGCTTATGTATTCGTCCGATTTCGGAGCAGCTCGCCTCGATTCGTGCGAGCTTCGTAGAGTCTTACAATACGTCTAGTTGCACGCGCACAAACACCGTGTCGAAGACTGCCGAAAAGAAACGACGTTAGACAATGCACGGCCTTCAAGCCACACCTCCGTGCCCGTCGGAGTGGGGAGCGTGAGGTTTTTTCGTTACGGAATAAATTTCTGGATTCGGTCCCCGCGCTCAAGGCCCGCGATAGAAGCTATGCAATAGCTTAAAAAAAAACTTCAGTTAAATATCGTTTAGAAATCGAACAAACAGCATCACTCAATAGGCTGGTTCATTTACCAATGAGCAACTGTTGCATAATTGTTGTGTTTTTTTTTATGATTGTGAGCACCTGATGGTAAGTGGATGTTGTGGCCCATAGACATCTACATTTAACCCCTCGATTAAGAATCAATTTTATTTTTATTTTCATTTTATTTTAATAAGGATAACAACAGCGTATATCACTAAATACAATTTCAAATTTACTACAAGTATGCCAATCAACAATACCAACAGTTATCCACATATTAAATATAAAGGTAAGCTAAGTGCAATTACAATGAATAAAAACGATGGAAATTAAACAATTTAAAACAACTTAATAAAATAACAGTAATAAAATAAAGTAGTTTTAGTTTTACTAACACTAAGATATTAGTGATATCAAAATGCAAATGCCTTGTCACCCGTGAGGACTAAGATAGAATGCCTCGTTTCCAGTAAAAAGGGTCTCTCAGTTTAGCAAAGCAAGAAAGGAGACAATCAATTTTTCTATGGAGAATGGGCCCACTACAGATTTTAAAGATTATCAATGAAATGCAAGTCGATTTATTCCTTATAATCCATAGATTACGATAAAATTATTAGTTTTACTGCATCTAAACGGAGTCCTAAGAAATTAACAAATAAAATATGAATCTAACAATAACCTAAAAACAAACTGAAAGCGATTTTCTAGTAGTATTCATCGGTATTATAAGTTAAAATAGTGCACACTTGAATAATAGTACATATAAAACTAAGCTGTAGGTATATTCAGCATTTATAAATATTTTAAAATCGATGTAAAACCTTTCACTAGTTCGGGCAAAACATAGTGCCTGTCTATGCACAAATGTCGTATCGATTCTAACTTTGACATGTATTGATTGGTTGTGAGTGTAATTCTAAATACCAAGATGGCTAAGGGATAATGTCTTGAATAATAGTACATATAAAACTAAGCTGTAGGCATATTCAGCATTTATAAATATTTTATAATCGATGTAAAACCTTTCACTAGTTCGGGCAAAACATAGTGCCTGTCTATGCACAAATGTCGTATGGATTCTAACTTTGACATGTATTGATTGGTTGTGAGTGTAATTCTAAATACCAAGATGGCTAAGGGATAATGTCTATTTATATTTATGATATTACCAACACACAGTAAGATACGTTTTAAACTGATTGTATTACAAAAAAGAAAATATAATGTAGGTAATTCTATTTATTATTGTAAATCATAATTTATTTAAGTATTCTATTAACAGTAGTAGGTACAGAAACAGAAACCTTTTATTCAATTTAGATTATAAATAATACTTATTGAAAGTCACTTTTTTAATTTACCACTGGTTCGGAAAAAAACCTCTGACTTGAAGAGAACCAGCAAAATACCCAGTGGGTCTTTTAAAAAAAAAAGCCAGCTTACAATCATGTATGTCATAATTAACAACACAGAACAAATTAGAAATAGCTTGGTAGCGATCACCTTACCCACGGGTTATTGTCAGCCATAAATTCCTTTATACTATAATAACCCCTTTTATACAAACTTAATTTAATACATTTTTTGAACTTTGATGATTGACTGACATATATAGACAGCAGCGGGGTCAAGACATTATTTTAAAATGTTTTGGTTGATTAGTAAGTAGTATACATCATAATACAATGACTAGGAATTAACATGCCTTATCTATGTTATTACACAATGATAAATAGTGAGGAAGTAAGATGTTTTAAACTGTTTGTGTAAGGATTACAAAAACACAGGCTTAACTTAAATGTATTTATTACTAGCGATGCGCCTCAGCTGTGCACTGGTGATTAATGGATCTCGACAACAGTGCCATCTACCGAGTCCATATGTAAATATAAACCATCTAGGGATCCATCCAAACACACACAAACATTTTCATTTAAATTGGTTGGAAGGTTTCATTATGTTTTGTCTATAACGGACATAGGTAGAAACATTTTAGTGTTAGATATATTTCTGAAGGTTTTTTGAAAATAACTTGATGGTAACATGTACATTTACGATATTGTAAGCAATCAGAAGGAATTTTCAATTATAAGATATATGATATAAGACTGTTGTTTTTTTCTGCAAGCCTGCACGGCATACAGATTTATTCTAAGCGATCCACCTGAAAAGAAGTTAATGACAATTGTAAAGGTGTCTTAACTAAATAATAATTCTTATCAATATATTATTTTTTTCTATATTATATAGGAATTAAAAGGACATTTTTAATAATAAGAGATATGAGATAAGACTATGCCTTCAATGTCAATAAACAGTATTTACATATTTCTGTGAGCATTTTCTTATATCTGCCTTTTCATATGTTAAATAATAAAGAAATTATTATAAATTATACAGCATTAATCAGCTCCAGCTGATCAAATACAGAAGCAGTAATTATTGATTAACATCAATGATATTCAACCATGTAAAAGTTGTCTCACAATTTATTTTTACCGGTTTCATGTACTTACATAGTAGACAAAGATATTATTGTTATATTAAGTATATCTGATTCTAGATGACAAAATAATATTCCTTTCTGCACAGTGAACAACGCAGCTGTCTAAGCATAATAGAAACAACCATTACACTTTTTTTATGCAAACTATTATTATTAAACTTTATATTTGCTTCTAGTACAAATAATTACTACATTTTTTACACATAAATATATGTAACATTTATATTGCCTATCTACTGTGGCTGGTATAAATCCAGGATCTGTGTCTGGCTTAACAAAAAAGCCATTTAGTATTAAGCAACTTGCTGAATACATAAGGTACCTATTTGTACACAAATGCAGTTATATGAATTGCTCTTCAAAACCCTCTTTAAGTCCCTCGGCCCAAAGATTCTAATTTTCTTTTAACATTATAATAACTTCTTTTGTGCATTTATTCTATTTGTTATTTAATTTAGATTTTACTAATAAAATAAACTTAATACTTGGTCACTTATAACAAACTAATAAGGTTCTAAGACCTGTTTATTATTTGTATTTGTTTGAGGTAAAATATACAAACTTAATAATAGATTTTCACAACCTAGCTATTCTATTATATTGTAAATTAATAAACTCTTATATTCTATTTGCGAATTTTACCACAAAAACAAAAAAGAGAAAAACATACGTACTTGTGTCAATTAATATTTGGCTAACCTTTCTGATAATTGATAATATCCATATTTTCTTAAACATTAGTTTAATAATGCTTGTAAATAAAAAACTCCATTTTGTTCTTACCATAATGATGCGACTCCAACTATGTTTTATGTCACCCGAGTGAATCGAGTGAATTTGTCCAACTCGATAATCGATAGAAAATAAATTTTACCGAGTTACCGAGTTAACTCGGCGCAATGTATAGATTCAGAGGGTGCTATATAGATATTAATTTACTTGTATATATTATAAGTCGCTGCGGGTGACATCACAAGTTGCATCCAAATTCAAACTTGCATCTGGCATGTTGTAAACAAACCTGAACTTAGTTTTATTTATGATATTGATTTATAGTTTTAATTTCATGTTGCCACATATTACTTATTTATAAAGGTACATATTTAAAAATGGTTTAACTAAAGTAATCGCTGATCTCAACTCTAGTGATAAACTTTTCTGTAAATAGTTGATTTACTCAAAAACTAGTGTACAACTAGAATGACATACATACGTACTCGTACATACTCGTAAATTAACCCGAGTGGCTCGAGTCACAAAACTCTACTCGAATCGCATCTTTATCTTACGGCCAATGCAGTGTTTGTCTACAATTTAGTGATGAAATCGACTTACTAATTCGAGCAATTTATTGATATATTATGTAATAAATAAATTGATATTAGGTAATATGTATATAATGTTGTATCAATTTATGTTATATATGATATAAATTGATTATATATACTTTGGATATTCAAATTATTAATAACATTAAGACTTACGTCATAACGTTAGAGTGATATTATTTTATGAAGATGTCGATACGCATACCAAAAATAATATATAACTACCTATTAAGTGTAGTAATAATAATTGTGTTGTATGGAAGAACAATTATAAAAATAATTTGTGAAATATTGACACAGCTTCGTTCGTCTAATTTGAATTGTTTAACTCGAGCTCAAAATCGAGCTCGATGAATTTCAACTCGAGTCGATTTTTTCCGAGTTATCACGGGACATCTCTAAGACAATAATTTTATAAATATTACATTACCTTAGCCAATGATCAGAACACGAATGTCAAAACAACTAATTTTTTTTCAGATTTCTTGTTTCCGTTTACATTTTCGAAAAATCTATAGACCATTTACTATTATAATTTGGTGTCTTTTTTTTTGGTGTAAATACCATTAAACGTCGTTAATATTTCTAGTGGGCCCAAAAATGATTGTCCCCTTTAACAAATCTGTGTTTTTTTACAGGAGTACATAGATCAGCTACAAGCATCCGATCACTGGAAGAACATGTCCTACTTTGAGCTTAATCTCGAGACCTGGAGACAATTGTGGAGGGTGCTTGAGATGTGCGATATATTGTTGCTGATCGTAGATGTCAGATTTGCTGTAAGTATTCTGTAAATAAATTTTTATATTAAACTGTGACAAATGAACTTAGAGTCCTCCTGATGGTATGTGGATACTGCTGTTCATCGCTCTCTCCACTCTCAGGACTCCTGCAGCCAATTTGAGAGTTAGAAATCTGCAGATTCATACGTGGTAGAGCCATGCTGCAGTTATATTAGTAGTATAGTTGTAGCACGAATGGGTCGGCTCGACCGGGGAAGGACCACGCTCTCACAGAATACCGGCGTGAAATAGTAGCTTAATGCTGCTGTGTTTCGTATGGTGAGTGTAGAGAACCGGAGACCCTTTTTACTGGAAACGAGGCATTCCACCTAAGTCCTCACGGGTGACAACGCATCTGCATTTTGATTCGTAATCGAGGATAGATGAAGATGTCTATGGGCCACAGCAACCACTTACCATCAGGTGGACTGTGTGCTCGTTAGTCAACCTATACTATATAAAAAAAAGATATGATGCCATTTCTGAGGGTCAAGATGAAATGCTTATTATATAATTATATCGGATGCTTATGGGCGGCAGACCAGTCTCCATCCAATTTATGATGCCAAGCACAGAGAGAAAGGTGGAAATTTAGTCCTCGTAAAAAGTATCTAACTGTACTTATAAGAGTAAAACATTTTAAGAAAGGATATTCCCAGGTGTTTGTTTTGTATATCAAAATGGTCTAAAATCAATGTATTTCTACTTAAATCATCTGCTCGGAGTGCTCTGACGAATTGTTCGGATTAATCTCAGCCGCCAAATTTCATGAACGCACATCGCGCCAAAATTCAACATACCATCCTCACCATCCAGATGCTTGGCATTCCACCACTGTGCGTTTTACGAGTATTCTTCCTCGTACGATTTCTCTATGGAAATATTTACCACCGGTGATTTTTCCAGACCGATACGACTTAGGGACCTTCAAGAAAAAAGCTTACTCCTTTCTAAAGGGCCGGCAACGCACCTGCAATTCTCCTGGTGTTGCAGTTCTTCATGGGCGGCGGTAGTCAGGTACCATCAGGTGAGCCGCATGCTCGTCTGCCCCCTCTTCTATAAAAAAATAGGAGGAGGTTATGCTCAATAATGAACTTGGAAGATCTGTAATGACGATGATGGTGATAGTGATATTATCTAATTTGATCTCCAGGGTATGATGTTCCCACCGTCTCTCTATGAATATGTGGTGAATGAACAGAGGAAGGATATGATTTTAGTCCTGAATAAGATTGATCTCGTGCCAGCCAGTGTTGTTGCAGCTTGGAAAGCGTATCTGACTGAAAGATATCCAGGGTTGAGGGTTGTTTACTTCACATCATGCCCAGGGTATAATCTGAGGGGAGCCAGTAGTGATAAGGCTGGTAAGAATATAATATATTTTTATTTATATTAAGTGCTGTGGTAGTTTAGGGCTCAAGCACTACATAATTTCACAGTATGTGAGTAAGCCGGGTTCAATCCCTGCCGGCACCAATGATATTGTTAATTGCAATTTAAAGTGCTGATTTACCATGTGCCGGCTGGTGAGTAAAACATCGTGAGGAAACATAAAGTATGAGAAATGAAAATAATTTGAGGACATGTTAAGTTCGGCAACATGCATTAGAAATGAGAGTAGGCTGGAGGAGCAGAAATGGAAGAAAGAAACTGAGAGAAATTTTATTTATAGAATAAGGGTGACAAATGGGCAAACAAATCACCTGATGGTAAGTAGATACTGTGGCCCATAATAATGTACATTTATCTTCAATTAAGAATCAAAATGAGATGTATTGTCATTCTGAGGACCAAGATGGAATGCCTCTTTTCCAGTAAAGAGGATCGTCGGTTCTCTACACTCATCATTTCGATACATCGTAAGATAAATGCAGCGTACGAGGGCGGCACTGAAAATTTCAGGAATGAAGGAAGTGACACAATATTACTATTTAAAAGTGTATTTATTGCTTTTCGAAGTATTCTACGCGAAATTTGACACATTTTTCCATAAGATGGAACCAATCATCGAAGCAACCATTCCATTCGGAAGTTGGGGTCTCCAAAATGGCCGTTTTGTAGGCGTCCACAGTTTCTTCAGGTGATGAAAATCTCTGTCCACGCAATTTATTCTTTATTTTAGGGAAAGTATAGAAATCATTAGGGCTTAGGTCGAGGCTGTACGGCGGATGGTCTAATAATTCTATGTTTTCTTGCTCTAAAACTCTTTTGTTCTGTGTGCGGTGTGAGAACTCGCATTGTCGTGATGGAGGATGATGCGGCGGTTGCAGTTCTCTTTACGGAGTTCAGAAACGACCTGTGGCAAACAAATGCTGGCATACCATTCTGCATTAACTGTTTCTTTGTCCCTCAAGAGGAATAGTCGTAACATGGACGGTTTTGGAGAGAAACGTGGCCACCATTTTTTTTTGCAACACTCCGTGAACGAACAATTTTTGTTGGCTTTAACTCATTTTCGTTTTTTGTTTTGTTTTTTGTTTCGGGTTCGTTCGCATATATACAGAATTCGTCACCTGATACGATGTTGTATACAGCATTTGAGGTGCAATTGTGGTTTTGGATGGGGCTTCATCACCAAATGCAGAAATCATCCGGTCAACACACTGTTTTTGCGTTAAACCACTTCGAACTGTTTCTCAACGACTGAACAAGTTTGACAAAACCTTGTGACAAGACCAAGAATCTTTTTTTAAATAAATAAATGGTATTCGATTTTTAAAACCAAGGAGTTTTCAATTAAAAAGATTTTAATATGACAGGAACAGCGGAAATATTCCATTCCCGATACTTTTAGTGCAGCCTAGTAGTAAACTTTTATTTTTTTTGTATGGTAATACTTTAACAGGCCTACAAGTGCGAAGACGCAAGGGCCGTCAACGCATGTGTTCTGAAGGAGCCACTAAAATATTGGAGGCCTGTAGAGATGTTGTCGATGGTCATGTGGACCTCAGCTCCTGGGAGAAGAAGATCGCCGAGGAGACCAACTTGGAGTTTGATGATGACGAGCAGACAGAAGTTGGTAAGTTAAACACTTGCTTCTAGCTGTCCGTGTGCTTAGGTCACTTTTATAATGTAATTGATATCATCATTATCATCATCATCATCACAGCCCTTCACAAGTCCACTGCTGAACATAGGCCTCCCCCAAGGAATACCACAAAGCACGGTCCTGAGCCACCTGCATCCATCGACTTCCTGCATATCTTACCAGGTTGTCACTCCATCTAATGGCGGGTCGCCCTACGCTACGCCTACCGGTACGAGGCTGCCACTAGAGAACCTTTCTTCCCCATCGGTTATTGGTTCTTTGAACTATATGATATATCTCGTACTTTAGGAGAGGCAAATTGTGGTGAAGAAAAACTAACTTTTCACCTTGGGTTGAATCAAGGCGATTATGTTTTCTTTAGCCGTTTATGCCGTCAGAATTTACCGCCACGCTTCAGGATCCAGATAAGTGTAGATTGTAAATAAATATTATTATGATGATGATGATGATGAAAGTACGAAATAATTACTTGAGAAAACTGCATATGAATAAAGTAAATCTTCATCCATCCTGTTGTTAAAGGTTGATTTCATACTCTTTAGTTAACTAAAGGCTTATTGTTATCATTGTGGAGAAGAACGCAAAATACTTTGTTACTAGAGGTTAATATTATTTTTTACTTGAACTATAATAAATAAAATGATAAATATCATAATAAGTAAACTGTTTAGTGGGGATATGTGTGTAAGAATCATAGAATTCTATAATACATACATAATAGAAAGGGGGTGTGGGCGGAGCCCGTGTAGCCACTAAAATTCCACTAACACGTCAATTCACACGTATAAATGTCAGCATGAGATGTGTTTTGACGTTACAGTCGTTTCCGAATTTCACATGCAAATTATTTAGAAAATGCCAAATTGCACGCTATTTACAAATAAATATGTATTAAAATCTGTCTGTCAACACAGCGAATCGGTTTTGTAGTAGTGATTAACTGATAATACGACGTAATTGCTTGTATGTGTGCTCCCGGCGATGCCGAATCTCGTGCAAAATAAGGTTGACAACCATTATATTGTGTATTATAGTTTTAGGTAAGAGTTGTTTATCCTAAGAATATCCACTAGCCCATATCCTCCCGTGGGTGTCGTAACAGGCGCCAGACGAAAACCAAAACAGAAAACGGGCAGTAGCATCTTCCTGATAATAACTCAAAATAATAAAAAGCTCCGGCTGCTAACGCGTATGCTAAGCATTGCAACTATCGCAAAATCCTCTCTATGAGGCAATTTATGGGAGACTCATATGTTCAGCCCTGGACTTTTATAGGCTATAATAGCGATATCAGAATATATCATGCTATTTTCAATTGTTACAGTGTGGTCGTGCTGTTGCTATGGTTGTAGCATGAATGGATCTGTTAAGAGTAGCTCTCACAGAATACCAACGTAAAATAGCAGCTTGATGTTATTGTGTTTCGTATTGTGTGCAGAAAATTGTAGACCCTTTTTTACTGGAAACGAGGTATTCCATCTTTGTCCTCAGGTGTGACAACGTATCTGCATTTTGATTCTTAAACCTTAAGTGCATGAACATTTTGTTTTAACTCATTTAATCATATGATTTAGATGTTTAGGTCTTAAATCAAGGAAAAATAAAAAAAATATTTTTATTTTTTTAAAGTTATTTTAATAAAAAAAAAGTTTGTATCATTTTTGATACATTATGCATTAACGTCATTTTTTTGTATGGTAACTTAAGTATCTTTCTTACCTAACCAATTTTGTTGAATAGTTCCCAGACATAATATCCTTTCCTTAGCTAAGTAATATACATATATGAGGTAAAGAGGTGTGGTAATTGTCAAAGTAAACAATGTAGTTTACTTTGCGTGGAACAACCCTCAACAATTTTACAACAGTGTTCCCAACCACTCGCAGATCAGGTTTGTTTTCCATCATAGGTTCAATATTGTATGCCCACCTACATACACTTCAAGAAAACGTAGCATATAATGTTTGAACCCCCATTTGTGAGGTTTATTTGGGAGGTGTTGTTTTAGGAAGTGACCCATTTTCGTTACACGCATTTTTGTGTGTTCATGTTCTATGGAAAGCCTTTGATCTATGGGAATACTGGAAACTCTCATTCAGATGTTCTCCACAGGTCGCAGCTTGTGTAGTTTATCGTGATTGGGGTTGTTTATAGCCAGACGTTTGGAGTTGTCATAAAAATGTTATTTATTCAAATCTATTTAATGTCATACTCTGTGTAATTGGCATGATTCCGTATTTTTACCCCAGTAAGCTCCTATATTTGAATAATGAAACATTTACATAAAGATAATTCCCAAGTACTTTTGTAACTCTGATATTGTGATTGGATCTGGTCGGTCGGGGCTTTTTTTTGGATCTAATAGATTATTTTACAATCTTATCTAAAAATCAGCAGTAAAAAATAACTGAAAAATTGATATGGAGTTTCTAGGGCTACAACTTCGGGAGAATACTCTGTCTTGGTCTGAAAACGAATGCATCTTCCCAAAATTCTAAGGAACGTTTCCTCCATGTGAGTCTAGTAGTTTCAATCATAATATGCCGCCTGTTGGGAATATTTTGTGCATAACCACTATCTTCATTCACTGGGGGAGGATCATCATCATTTCGCATATAATTTTCACATTTACATGTGGTGGATCATCTTAGTCCTGGATTTGATGGTACAGGAATCACCGGAACACATTTGTTCTTCCTCGTGATTTTCTAAAGCTGCATGAACTTCCTCAATATTTGGGTGATAATCTAATTCATCATCAGACTCTGCTTCGTCCTCCGATAGAAGGTCCACCTTCCAATCTTGCTAAAAGGTCTTCGATCTCATTATCTTTTATTTTCTTTTTTCCATGCTCCAAAAGTGATGAAAAACATATTACAATCACATAACATACAAGCCTACTATAATAGCAAAAATGTATAAACGGGACCTACTAACTGCATAATGTATAATTTTTGATACAACTAAAATTATCATTTTTCTTATGAAACACCTGTAAAATTCACTTCAAATATATGTTTAATGGAAAAACAATACTGTTACACGTATGTTAAATATTTTTCGGGGTCAGCTTTTGTATTAAAACCGCTCCGAAATAAATCAACAAAAAGTTATAATCCCACGAAAAAGGTTACGGCAGACATGAAAAAAGTTTACATAAATAGCACCAAATTATTTAGGAAATGGTCATCGATTACTTAAACATATTAAAAGATGATAAGGCAAAGGACATATTTAACATACAGGGTAGTTGTATGTACATAGTAAAACAAAATTATGAATCGATTATCTCATTGTATCATTTTTGATACAATATGCACTTAAGGGTTAATCGAGGGTAATGATGTCTATGGGCCACAGCACCATCACTTACTATCAGATGGACTGTGTACTTGTTTGTTACCGGCATTACCGGCATATTGGTACACATACGACATATTGGTTGGTACCCGGTGTCATTATCCCGTACCCGGCCAGATCCTAAAAAGCTGATAAAAACCTAATCACCTTTTTAATTTTTTTTTATACAATAAGGGTGACGAACGAGCACACAGTCCACCTGATGGTAAATGGACGCTGTGGCTCATAGACATCTGCATTTATCCTCGATTGAGAATCAAAACACAGATGTGTTGTCACCCGTGAGGAAGGACTAAGATGGAATGCCTCGTTTCCAGTAAAAAAGGATCTCCGGATCTCTACACTCACCATACAAAACACAGCAACATCAAGCTGCTATTTTACGTTACGTTGGTATTCTGTGAGAATGTGGTCCTCACTGAACAGACCTATTCGAGTTACAACCATAATACGCTGCAGCTAGCGTATGTCTACCACGTAAAAATAATCATAATTGGTTGGGCAGTGGGCCTTAGGGATGCCGAGTCCGATTCCCCGGTTGAGCCTTGACCCTACTACGCGAGATGTTATACTAGATGGACTGTATACGCGGTAAGCTACTTCTGCTTCAACAAAATGGCGGATGTGGCACGCAGTTCCTTGACAATGCACTCGCTCTTCCGAAACCTATTGTTTGCCAAGGTTATGAAGGAATCCTGCTTGAGCACATTAGGAGAATTGAAATGGGGCGGGTTAGCTAACAAAACAAATACTCAAGCAGGCATTGAATTATAGGAAAATACTTACCGGGGTGTGACTTCGATGCGGCTTAGGTGCTTCCGTTTCTGTGGTGCGACTTCTGGTGGATCTCCTTGGGGCGCCCCAGGGATGCGGTTCTGGCCGGTGGTGCGATGGAAGAAAGCGGTGCGCGACGATATCTCACACAAGGTGAGGCGGTTACTCCTGGAGCGCGACTGTTCCAGGTTGGTCCGGTTTGAACGAGTGGCGCGTGGGCAAGAGCCCTCTAGGACGCGACTGTCCCAGGCGGTGTGATTCTAACTAGCGGCGCAAAGGCAAGACAGCGCTCGAGCCCAGCGCGCGAGCTTATATCGGCTTCTATCCCACCGAAGTCGGGCGCTCTTCTCATTGGTTGTAGGAATCACGCAAAATTCTAGAATCTCTTCTTTCCCCTCTCACCCCACCACCCCGGTGTGTACGGAGGGACGATAGGTTAAGGAAAGGACAACGCTTGGCAAGCATACCCTCGAATAAAATTAAAATACGAATGGTTTTCCGCGCAACCAATAATAATTAAATTCGTAATAAGGTTCTACATCCAAATTTTTTTCCAGGTGAAACGATCATAGAGAAAGCCGATACTTCTTACTTTACCCACGAGAAATACAAAAACGGGGTGTTAACTATAGGGTGTGTGGGACAGCCTAACGTCGGCAAGTCTTCACTTATGAACGCTATCATGGGGAGGAAAGTTGTGTCTGTATCCAAGACGCCTGGTCACACTAAGCATTTCCAGACAATATTTCTTACCCAACAGGTAAATACAATATTTTAAATATACTTGAAAATGAATTAGCTTGCCGTGTAGTTTTGACGGCTATGTGGTGCGGTTAGCATTGAGTTGCAGATCTAAAGGCCGTGGGTTCGGATTCCGCATATGCCATATTGTATTAATTGTCCTTGTGAATAATTAATATAATCGGGCTTTACTTTGCAGAAATCCATTATATTAAAGTTGTTAAGATTTAACTCGCACACATCCGCTCAATAAAATAAAATGATGTGTCTTACCTAGTTTGAAAAGCACCTCCCGCCCTCCCTCAATAGCGTGCACTAATCCCGTCACCACTAATCCCAGCACCACAACTACCAACATTACTTACACCGTAGGAAAGACACACCATGGACGTCACGTGTTTCGCCTCTACACAAGGCATCCTCTGCTGTAGCTGACCGCTAAGCGGTGCTCATCAAACTAGGTAACATCATTTTATTTTACTGAGCGGATGTGTGCGAATTAATTCTTAACAACTTTAATGTCCTTGTGAAATTAATGTATGTAAATTGCCTCAGACAGGAGACAATCCTAGCGTGGAGGTTACTTATTATTTTAAAAAAAAGTTGTTTACCCTTTATCATCCCTTGGGTGTTGTAAGCGACGACAGAGGGAAATAAAACAGGAAGCAGCGTCTTCCTCATAATATATTTTAAGAAACATAAACACGCCTGTCACCCAGAGGGGTAAGCAGAGACAAGATCCTGACACCTCTCTTGCCCCCTTAACATCCATACGCACCCACGCTCGTTGGTTAAGGGTATTTCTAATGTGGCCCATTTTCAAAATATCGCCAATTTGGTCGATATACTTTCGTCTAGGATGTCCCTTTACGACTCTTCCGTTCACATCTGCCATATAGATTTGCTTTGTCCAAAGTCCAGATTGTCTTTGATGAGCAAACCGCCGAAGCATTGCTTTTTTAATCCTGAACACAACATCAACTTGCATAACACATTTTTTTCTTCCTAATAACCACTCCAAATAATCTAGTTTGTATTATAATTACACAACATCCATATTAAAATTACCTCAATGGTGGTAGAGCCAGTTATATTATGGTTGTAGCACAAAATAGCAGGTTAATGCTGCTGTGTTTCGTATAATGAGTGTAGATAACTGGAGATTCTTTTTAGTAGAAATGAGACATTCTATCTTAGTCCTCACAGGTGACAACGCATCTGCATTTTGGTTCTTATTTGGGAAGAAATGTAGATGTATATGGTCATAGCATCCATTTACCATATGCTGGACTGTGTGCTCATTTGTCACCCTTATACTATTAAAAAAAAACTCCAATAGTAAAACCGACAGCCAAGTACTTGTCATGTGGTTTTATATTTTTATTTTTATATTTCCCGTATGACCTGGTCTATATAAGAGACCTTCGTTCAGCGGTGGACGTTTGATATAATGTAATGAATGGATTAACGAGTTCGTCAAAATCTCCCAAGGGCTTCGCAATGTGACACATCAGCATATTGTGAAGAAAAAGAATATAAAAATGATGATTCCGAAAGGAATGATAGGCTCAGAAGGGCTAGAACCCAGAGCCGTAAAGCCAGTTAATAAAAGAATGGATTAATGAGTCCTTATGCTTTTACGTTTCCAGGTGCGTCTTTGCGACTGTCCAGGTCTGGTGTTTCCGTCGAAAGTGCCCCGTCCCATACAAATACTAATGGGGTCCTATCCTATAGCGCAGCTGAGAGAGCCTTACACAACCATAAGGTAGGCTATACATTTTTTTTATAGAACAAGGGTGACAAAGGAGCCACACTTTACTTGTAGGTGACTACTGCAGTCCATGAACATCTGCAACCAACATTTGTTTGACAAAGCATGTTATAAATGTCTTGTCACATATGAGAGTAACATGAAAAGCCTTGCTTGTAATTGTTCTGTATTATATTGACATGTTTAGATATATATACATATGAGGGCGGCACTGAAAATTTCGGGAATCAAGGAAGTGACACAACATTACTATTTAAAAGTGTATTTATTGCTTTTCGAAGTATTCTACGCGAAATTTGACACATTTTTCCATAAGATGGAACCAATCATTGAAGCAACCATTCCATTCGGAAGTTGGGGTCTCCAAAATGGCCGTTTTGTAGGCGTCCATAGCTTCTTCAGGTGATGAAAATCTCTGTCCACGCAATTTATTCTTTATTTTAGGGAAAGTATAGAAATCATTAGGGCTTAGGTCGGGGCTGTACGGCGGATGGTCTAATAATTCTATGTTTTCTTGCTCTAAAACTCTTTTGTTCTGTGTGCGGTGTGAGAACTCCCATTGTCGTGATGGAGGATGATGCGGCGGTTGCAGTTCTCTTTACGGAGTTCAGAAACGACCTGTGGCAAACAAATGCTAGCATACCATTCTGCAGTAACTGTTCTTTGTCCCTCAAGAGGAATAGTCGTAACATGGACGGTTTTGGAGACAAACGTGGCCACCATTTTTTTTGCAACACTCCGTGAACGAACAATTTTTGTTGGCTTTAACTCAATTTCGAACACCCAAACTCGTGACCGGTTTTTTGTTTCGGGTTCGTTCGCATATATACAGGATTCGTCACCTGATACGATGTTGGATACAGCATTTGAGGATCCTGCGTGGAATCTTTCGAGAGTTCTGACGCACCAAGTAACGCGAGCCGCTTTTTGCTCTTCACAGAGCGAATGCGGTATCCATCGGGAAAACAATTTTTTTACACCTAATTGTAATTGTAACATGCAAGATTATTTGTATTTGACTCATGCCAATGTCTAAAGTTACCTGAATTTCGCGATATGTCACATGTCGATCTTCCTCAATCAGCTTACGCACAACATCAACGTTTTCTTGGGTGACTGCAGTTTTTGGACGACCTTGACGGGAATCATCACTGAGCTTGACACGTCCACGTTGAAATTCAGCAAACCAGCGACAAATTGTGGTTTTGGATGGGGCTTCATCACCAAATGCAGAAATCATTCAGTCAACACACTGTTTTTGTGTTAAACCACTTCGAAAGTCATAATAAATCATCGCTCTTGAATTTTCTCGAGTCAATTCCATTTTCTCAACGACTGAACAAGTTTGACAAAACCTTGTGACAAGACCGAGAATCTTTTTTTAAATAAATAAATGGTATTCGATTCTTAAAACCAAGGAGTTTTCAATTAAAAAGATTTTAATATGACAGGAATAGTGTAAATATTCCATTCCCGATACTTTTAGTGCAGCCTAGTATATATATATATATATATGAGCCGTGGTAGCTCAGATGGTTAACAGTCGCTGTAAATATAATAGAACGCGAGTAACCCGGGTTCGATCCCCGCCGGCACCAATGAAATTGTTAACTGCAATTTTAAGTGCTGATTTACGATGTGCTCGGCGGTGAAGGAAAACATCGTGAGGGAACCAGCATGTCTGAGGAATAAAAAAAATTTTTCGAAGACATCTGAAGTTCGCCATCACGGCACATTAGGGCAGCGCGGCGGACACTTCCTTGCCCTAAAACCCTCTCAGAAATAAGGGGAGGCCTGTGCCCAGCAGTGCGACGTATAAAAGCTGTAATTAACTTTACTTTTATTCACATAGTTTATAACAGGTTGTTTTTTCGCAACTCCGCGTCCATAGTTTCAGATCGAATTTCGGCCACGGCGGGCTGCCTCAACGTAGACTAGCCATCGGCGCAGGACAGGATTATAGTGCCCAATTGTATGCGCACAGGTGCACTCTCTATTCCCTCACTCTTATAATCCGATAGGACGGTAAACGGACACGACCGGAGAGAGATCAGACGCAGGACCAACGGCTTTACCTGCTTTCCGAGGTACGGGGCTGAGACACCGCCAACTTCCTGACTCCGGACAGCTACTGAGAGTTTATTGACGGAAAAACTCAACAGCAGATTTTTTGGCTCGACGCGGGATTCGAACCCAGGACCTCATGATCAGCAGTCGCACTACTACAACCGCTAGACCAACGAGTCAGTCTATAGTTATATTAGTAGAATAATTGTAGCACGAATAGGTCGGGAATTAAAAATAAGTTATAAGAAGTAAATTAAACGTAGATTTAAGAAATCATCATGTTTTTGAACACGTTTGCGGGTGTGCTACTCAATCTAACATATATATATATATATATATATATATATATATATATATATATATATATATATATATGTATATATATATATATAAAACATTTTTGAATATATTAACGGCTCTGTGGTGCTGCAATTAAACAATGGGTTGCAGCTCTTATGATAGCAGATTTGAATCCCACTCGGCACAAATATTTCTATGGCCTACAAGAAATTGTGTAAAAATTGTGTAATTTATGTATGTAAATTACATTCACGAAACAGGAGAAAAAGTTTTAAACCGTGTCCTGGATAAACAATTCAAGTTACACTTGGAAAATGAAATTGATGGCGTTTGTGTTATAACGCGAGCGGAGCTGCAAGTAGAAGCTAGCAATCGTAATAACAGTTGCAAATTAACTGCTATTAACAGCTTTTGATCAACTAACATCGTTTTGGTATTAAATGTTATTTCAAATGATGATTCATTTATAATAACAGTTATTAACTACGTAACAGATTTATTATTAACTGCTATTTCAAATGAAGTTAGCACTTGAAATAACAGTTTTACAATTTTCCTGTATTTTAGTTGTTTTAATTTTTTTTCTTATAGGTATTTAGCGGAGAGATTAGATCTGCCGAAATTACTTCGCATCAGTCATCCGGAAAACGATGACACATGGTCACCCAGAGATATATGCGATGGGTGGGCCAAGAAACGTGGCTATCTCACTGCTAAGTCTGCCAGGTGAGTACTTATTAACAATTTAACAACATAACAAGCATAAAGCTGTAGCAAAAACAGTGCGGTATATATATTGGAGAGTATAACAGAATAAGCCAATTGTGTGGGAAATAACAGGATAGCGTTAATTATAAAAAATGATAAAAGTGTGAGAGCCGATGTTCAACTTGCTCTCTTGCTTGCGCAATTTATCATTATCGTTAATATTATAGGACAGCGTAACGCACTATACATTCAGCATAGAGTAATTACAGTTTGACCTTACCGCAGGATGTCCCCATCACAAACACACCAGTGCAATGTGAAGGACACAACTACGTGATAACACCAAATTATGCAAACCAACAACAACCTTACCCATCTCAACGTAACACAGCACAGCCTCTCAGCAACACTATGCTCCTTGTCTGCACCAGTAGAATCACCACAATGGACCGATATAGATTTATTTTATGTAACAATTTCAAAAGAACACTTACCATCAGGTGGACTGTGTGCTCGTTTGTCACCCTATCCTATATAAAAACAAAAACAATTAAAGACTACACTAATGTTAAATAGTGGCTGCCTGCGGTGCAATGGTGGAGAAGCGACAGAGAGCGCAAAACGCAACAGGCGGCGTCATGTTTCCCCATTTTATCGCTCCACGGGCAGTGAGTGTTTAACATTAGTATTGGTTAAATAAAAAAAAGTCGACTAAGAGCTAAAATAAGTCTTAATTCAAAGTCAAAATATTTATTGTATGTAACGTTTAAGCATACTTTTATACGTGGTAGAACCACGCTGCTGTTATATTATGGTTGTAGCACGAATGTGTCGGCTCGACCGGGGAAGGACCACGCTCTTACAGAATACCAGCGTTAAATAGCAGATGATAGTGCTGTGTTTTGTATGGTGAGTGTAGAGATCCGGAGATACTTTTTACTGGAAACAAGGAATTCCATCTTAGTCCTCAGTGATGACAACGCATCTATGTTTCGATTCTTAATCGAGGATTAATGTTGATGTCTATGGCCCGCAGCATCCACTTGCCATCAGGTAGACTGTGTATATTTTATTTTTTATTTTTTTAATAGAATAAGGATGACAAACGAGTTGTTATCCTTATTCTATTAAAAAAAGTGCGACTGAACAGTTTTTTGACGTGACAACGTCTTATAAATTGGTTTGCCGGGTGACACTTCAAGAAACTGCGTTACGCTCCGCTCACGTTATGCGCTCACAATGAGAGCGAGTGAGAGGCACGCGTCCCTTCCACTCGGGCATGGTTAGCCCGCCTAAGAGCGAGAGAGACAGACATAAAAAGTGTTATTTCATCCTTCTTCCTACTATACGAATGAATATTCACATTAAAATTATTTTACCACTCAAAGTCGTTGTCACGTGAAACTTTCGCCCGTATACCGACTTTACAGGCAACCAATTTTTTTCTTGAAACGTCATTGCTTTGACATTGAAATGCAAGATTTTATTGTAGCAGAAAATATGACATAGCATTACTTTTTATTCCAACAGAAGCCAGACTGCATTATTGCTACATAGCATGCACTTAATGGAGTTTTTTTTCAGGTTGGACACATACAGGGCAGCGAACAGTTTACTGAGAATGGCGTTGGATGGAAAGATTTGTCTATGGCTACGGCCGCCAGGATTCACAAAGCAAAGAGGTTTGTTATTTTTAATTTATTCATATTTATATTTTATGTATATTTATCGAAGTCAGGCCTTCGAACAAATCTGCGTGTTACTCATTCAACATTAAATCGCTCACCTACTCGAAAGAATAAAAGTGGACCAATAATCCATAGCGGAGAGAGACGCGTAATTTACAATGTTTATAAGTACTTTAAACAGTGATTTAAATGGTATCCTTATCATTCGGTAAGAGTCGAAAAAATACCAACAACCAGCTGGAACAAGCAGCAAATAATAGATTGGCTGCAAAGCAAAGGCAAATCCATGGACATGACTTATTTAGAAAAAGAATTATTAATGACAGTTGCCGAAATCTCCCCACAATATCTTCTTCTTTCTTTTATGGCGGTTTGATAAAATTCGCCAATGACGTATTGAGTGGAAAATGAAAGCTTATGAGTTTAATTAAAATAAGAGTCTGTGATAATACAAGGATTCAGTTTTTCTCCGAGAATTTTGACAAATCTATTTGTTGAATTACCTAGAACAAATATGACAAACACAGATGTTAGACTCTTACCAGTATGTTAAAAGTGACAAGGATTTAAAGTTTCATATTATTAGTATTAATAAAATCACATAAAATATACACAAAAGGAGTATTGGTATATGTTAAAAGAGAATTGAAATCTATAGGTCGAGGAATATAAGGAGGAAGGTGATCATAAAGGGAGAAGGATAATTTGGGATAGTTGAAAAAAATATGGCTTGCGGAACCTTCATCTAAGCCACATTCACACAATGAGCTATCCCTTACTCTGATTTTTGCCAGATGTGCATGTGTACAGGCGTGTCCAATTCTTAATCTACAAATGATTGAAGTTGCATGTTTATTTGCTTTGTTAAATTTAAAGAACCAAGGCTTGGGAGGAATAACCTCTTGGATGGCAGCATAGTGCTTACCTTTAACATTTTTGGAAACTTCCTATAATTTATTCCAATTTTCATTCAGTTTCCTTTTGGCTAGCAAAATTAGGTCATGTGAGTAAATAAAATTTTGTAGAATGCCATTAGCAATTGCATTTTTAGCGAGTACATCAGCTGTTTCATTACCATGGATACCACTGTGGCCTGGAATCCAGGCCACTGAAACATAATCCATGTTTCAGTGGCCTTTAAGATGGCATCTGAATAGGGTATTTTTTATTTTAAGAATTAGACGAAATTTATGTTTGTTATGGAATTGATTGGACAAAATAGCTAACAAACAACTTTTTGAATCTGTGAAAATAACTGTTTTATTAAGATTATGTGACTCTACATATAACAAAGCTAAAAAAAAAAAACAAGTAAAAGTGTGTGTAAGTAAAAGTGGAGGATAGTGAGGGGCATTTAAAGTTAAGAATGATTTTGAACTTAGGAATCCAAACAGCAGCTCCAGTATAGTCTTCATCAGACTGTTTTGAAGCGTGTGTACATGACAAGCCAATCTTTAAGGGTGTTTTCTATAATTTCTTTTAATTTCAAATTTGCCATTGGAGAATCCTTTTCTATACCTAGATCTAGATGAATGTCAGGTTGGTAAACAATAGCCCCGTAAAGGGCATCAAAGAGTGGATTTATTTTACATTGAAAGATTGGGTAAGGAAGCTGAAGAAAAATTACAAAACTTTTAAACAAGCAGGGAGAGTCCTTATGGGTCCAGTATAGGTCAGATGAGATATACTCTGAAAGAAGATGCAATTTAGGAATTAGGGGATGATCTGAAAGCTGGCAGATCTTAAATAAGAATCTGTCTGAAAGGTATTGCCTTCTTCATCTTAAAGGAGGATCTACGCACTCAACCTGAAGAACATTTATTGGTGAGGATTTCATTGCCCCTGTAATAATGTGAAGGCATTTCGATTGAATTTTGTCCATTACTTTCAGGGATGATTTGCAAGGCCCCAACAGAAAACATCCATAGTCAAGGTGGCTTCGTATTAAAGCATTCTACAGTAATTTCTGAGAAAAAGGATCCCCACCAAACACCAGACAAAGACCGAAGAATATTTATGTTTTTTTCGCATTTTTGTGTTATATATTCAATGTATTGACCGAGGGCCAATTTCGAATCAAGGATAACTCCCAAAAATTTAACATTGCCTCTAACTGGAATAGGTTGCTTATCATATACAACAGATATCGGGAACTCGCCTTTGGCGGGAAAAGATCACCAGACTACTCTTGGCCACAGATAAAAAGAGGCCATGATTAGTTAACCATTCTTGTAAATAATCCATGAATGAGTTTAGATGGAAACGTGCTACTGTGAAGTTGTTTGAGGAGATGTATGGAGCTAAATCGTCTGCATATTGAAGAACATTACAAAAAGAATTTACTGAAAGTTCTAAATCGTGAGTATATATAGAATAAAGGAGAGGACTAAGAACTGAGCCTTGTGGAAGTCCTTTCCATATAGTTTTTGGTGGAAGCAGGAAATTGTTAACATTTATAGATATTGATCTAGAAGAGAGAAAGTTAGAGACGTAATTGACTATCCTCACTGGAATGCTCAGATTAAGCATTTTCTGCCTGAGCACAGGAAGAAGCACATTATCATATGCAGAAGAAATATCCAAGAAAACTCCTATGAGAAATTCATGTTTTGAAAAAGCAATATGAATATCTGTGACCAAAGTACTAAGGCTATCCATGGTACTTAAACCTTTTCGGAAACCGAATTGGCTTTTAGCTAAGAGATTATTCCTTTCCAAAAACCATTCCAAGCGATTTTTTATTAAATGTTCCAAGATTTTTGCCAAAGTACAAGAAAGGGCAATAGGTCCGTAACTGGAAGGGTCATTGCTAGACTTACCTGGTTTGAGAATTGGCAAAATAATTTGGGTTTTCCATTCAGCAGGAGGATCAGCAGTAATAAAAATAAAATTTAAAATGGATAGTAACACAGTTTTAGTGTTCTCACTACTATTAATTATAAACGAATAAGGAATCCCATCAATACCTGGTGAGGAGTCTTTAAGTCCATTGAGTACAGTAAACAATTCCTGAGAAGAAAAGGGGGAATCAAATTTATCATTTGTTTTTAAAAAAAGCAGAATTAAAAACTAGGCATTCATCATAAGATGTTTGTGGTGCAAGTTTATTAGAGAATTCATCTATCCACGGGGAAGGATCATTCATCATCATCATCATTACAGCCCTTTACAAGTCCACTGCTGAACTTAGGCCTCCCCCAAGGTATGCCACAAAGCACGATCCTGAGCCACCTGCATCCATCGACTTCCTGCATGTCTTACCAGGTCGTCACTCCATCTAGTGGGGGTCGCCCTACACTTACGTCACGTTACGTCTACCAGTACGAGGCTGCCACTCGAGAACCTTTTTTCCCCAACGGTTGTCGGTTCTTCGAGCTATATGGCCGGCCCATTGCCACTTCAGCTTACTAATCCGTTGGGCTATGTCGGTCACTCTGGTTCTACTGCGGATATCCTCATTTCTAAGTTTATAAGATAAGATAAGATAAGATAAGATATTTTTATTTACTCAAACATGTGTGAGATATACAATGCATGGGCAGAGATATGTTCTTGGTGTTAGTGTTGTTAGTGTCAACATGTCTTACCGACATATTCGGTGTGTAAAATTTAAAGTGATTAGGTTATTAATTTTCATTTAACATTGGCAAAGTCTATCAATATACAAAGTCAGCGAGATTATTACTTACAACAGTCACAATTAAAAATATATGTATGTATAAGGCAATTATATAATGTCAAAATTTATCATTGAGAAAGTCCGTTACAGTGTAGTAGCATTTTTCAATTAGAAGTTTTTTGAATTTATTTTTAAAAAGATTGCTGTTCAATGATTTATACATCTGAGGAATTTTATTATAGATTTTAGGAGCCATGCATACTACACTCTTTCTTAGCAGAGCCGTTTTTGCTTGTTGCAAATACAATTTACTTCCGTCACGACGGTTGCGCTTTACTTTATCAGTTAACCGTGGAAATAGGTTGGGATTGGCCCTGACAAAGAGAGCCGTCTCCATTATGTATAAGGACGGAAGTGTAAGATTTCTATGTTTAACAAAATACGGCGCACAACTATAGGTAGCCTGAAGACCAAACATTGCACGGATACATCTTTTCTGACTTTTAAATGCTACTTCTCTGTCAGTTGAGTTACCCCAGAAAATAATTCCATATCTAAGGACAGATTCGACTATCCCATAATAAGCTGTTAGAAGTGCGTCAATGTTAACTGTAGCAGAAAGTCTAAACAGGGCATAAGCCGAACTACTTATTTTTTTATTTAGTTCTAGTATATGGGCTTTCCAATTTAGTTTTTGGTCAATTTGTAAGCCGAGAAATCTGGTTGTATCTACTTCAGCAATAACAGTATCGTTGTATTTTACTTTAATATTAGATGGGGTGATTGGTCTTTGGCTAAAATGCATAATGTGTGTCTTATTTAGGTTAATTTTCAAATTATTATTATTTAGCCATGTTATTATTGATATTAATGATTCATTTATGTCATTTTTATAAGAAAAGACGTCATCACAGTTAATAGTTATAGTACTATCGTCGGCAAATAAGGTCATAGGTTGCTTAGTGGCATTTGGGAGGTCATTTACATATACTATAAATAAGAGAGGCCCTAAGACACTGCCCTGTGGGACACCGTATTTTACCAAACGCTCTGTCGATGAGCTTATGTTCTCAGATTTGGTCCTTACATTTAACCCACATATTTCCGTTTTTTGACGACGGTTATTTAGATAAGACTGGAACAAACTCAATACATTGCCCCTAATACCATATGCCTCGAGTTTGTGAATTAAAATATTATGGTCAACATAGTCAAAAGCATGAGTCATATCACAGTATAGTGAACATACCGGTGTTCTGTTGTCAACGTGTGTTATTACATTTTTATAAAAATCATAGAGTGCCATATTTATTGTTTTATTTTTGCGAAATCCTTTTTGTTCCCTACACAAAATGTCATTTTTTTCCAAATAATCATTAAGTTCATTATAAAGATATTTTTCAAATATTTTAGAGAATATTGATATTAAGGCTATAGGTCTATAACATTCTATTGATTCTTTGTCAGCTTTTTTAAATACAGGTTTCACGATGGTGACTTTAAGTTCATCGGGAAAAATACCCCTTTCTATGCTCAGGTTCATGATATAGCTCAGGTGATGGCAAATTTCTTTATTTACGGACTTGATTATTTTAGTAGCAATGCCGTCATGCCCTACGCTACTTGTGTTTCTCATATTTTTGATAATATTAAATATATGTAGTGGTAGACTTGGAGCCAAAAACATAGAGCCGAGCATGCGTCTGAGGTTTCTATCAATATTTTTTCCACATCCTTCTAATGGTTTAATTTTGTCAATAAAGTAGTTGTTAAATGCCTCAGCAATTTGTTCAGAATTAGTTATATGCTCTTTGCCTACCCTTATTTTTGATATAGACTGAGTGGGTAAATTTAATCTCGATTTATTAATAATTTGCCATGTTGTTTTAGACTTATTGTCACTTGTTTTTATTTTGTAATTATTTTGGGCTCGTTTAGTCAGATATATAATTTTTTTAAATAGTTTTGCATACTTTTTGTAGTTAAGTTTATTAGCACTAGTTGGTGATTTTCTATATTTCCACAATAAAGCTCTTTTCTTTTTGCTACAAATTTTTAGTCCATGCGATATCCATTTTGGTTTATAAGTTACTTTTATTTTAATTTGTTTTAATGGGAAACATAAGTTATAGAAAAGTCTATATTCTAGCAAAAAACAATTATATGCCAAGTTTGGGTCATTAATAGTATACATTTCAGAAAAGGATAGGTTTCCTATGCACATTTTAAATTTTTGTATGTTGTCTTTACTGTAATCTCGTATTGTTTTGTACCAGTGTTTTAGTTTAATTATTTTTTTAACCGGGAGTTTTATTAATTGTGCAGTATGGTCAGACAAGCCAAATTCCAACACTTCAGTCCTACATGCCTTTCCACAGTTATGTGCAAAGTTATCTATACAAGTTTTGCTACTAAGTCTAGTCGGTTGTTTAAGAGCTAATTCAAAATTATAGTTTAATAGTAAACATTCTAGGTTAGACGTTATATTATTATTTTTTAACATGTCAATGTTGAAATCACCAGCAATTAGTACATTATTACATTTTAATTTTGAAGTACACACTAAAAGCTTTTCTAATTTGTCAAAGAATATATCAAAATTGTTACTTCGATTTGGGACGCGATATATACATATAATTGCAATTTTATAGTCAGTTAGTTCAATGGCACAGCATTCAAATACATTTACTATTGATAACCTCTTAATTTCTAGAAGTTCTTTCCATTTGAGTCCGTTCTTAACTAAAATGCAAGCACCACCTCTGTTGATGTCCTCTCTGCTGAAGCACTCGGCCAGTATATAGTTTGGAAGATTTAAAAAATATTCAGATCCTGCTTTCATAAAATGTTCCGTAATACAAACAACGTCAACACTTATATATCTGTCAAGTAGTTCTTCCAAATTTACCATCAACGCATCCGACTTGCTCAGTAAACTTGCAATGTTTTGATGCATAATGTATAAGAATTTAGTCTCGAAAAAACGAAGATTCTATTTCTTTAGGAGACTCTTGGTCATTAATGATAAGCTCTTCGCTCGTGTAGTAGTAGTAGTCTTGAATTTCAAAAATTAACTCCTTTAAGTTTTTGAATATAGTATGCATTCCATTATTATTTACAAAACCATAATGCTTGTGAAACATGTCGTAGTCATAATTTATTTTTTTATTAGAGTCCAATAAGAATGCATGTTCATGGGTCATTATATCAAGGTATAAAAGGTTGTTGAATGTTTCAACCCTCCAATTTAAGATGTTATTTAGGTATCCATACTTATAAGTCGGAAGGCAAATTATGATATTCGTGTGCTTGATCTTCTGTAGGATATCACGAATATAGTAAATCAATTCGAAATAATTTTTGGTTATTTTAAAATCAGCCTCTCCGATCATTATAACGCAGTAGTCGTCCATGGAGTATCCATCCAATTTTCGCTCAATATCTTTCAGTAGGTACCGTAAATCACAATTTGGGTAGAGGTAATGGCACACTAGGAAGTCTTGGAAATTATTCTCGGCAATTTGAAGTATTTTATTGTTTTTATTTGTACTTAGTATGGAGATCTTCTTTGATCGCTTAATTTGTTTGCAATTATTTAAAGACTTGTCAATATTTAAATTCTGTTTATCAGGGTCAATTTTACTATTGTTTTTCCTTTCGTTAGATATACTACATGTTGCCGTTACTTCATCTGTTTGTATTTTTTTATAGATGTATTCGTGTTTGAAGTCTGTTCCTTAGGCGTATTTGTTTTATGTTTTTTGTTCGAAATATCAATCCTTTTTTTGTGGTTGTCATTTTTGTTAGCTAATTTATTGTTTAATTCTCTTAATTTATTATTTTCTAATGTAAGAGATTCGATTTTTGTTTGTGATCTGTTCAATTGTGTAGTGAGTGCAATTATCTGCTCTTTATATTTACTTAAGATGTCATCTCCGTCTTCTGTAGATAAATCCGGTAGGCTACTAACAGTGTCATCTAGTGTTGAAACAGTGCAAGATCTGTCCTTGGAGTCAGATTGTGTACGAGTGCGTCGTAATGTTATGTTCTCCAGAAAATTCATTTTTGTATCTTAGAAATATTTTTTCTCAAATAAATAATATGTACAAAAAGAACCAGCAATGTGAGATTTGAAGTCGGTGCTCGCTTACGTGATATGCGCTTTAATAACCGCGAGGCTATCCTTTCTTCACTGCTAAGGGCGAAATAGGCGTACATAAGACAGCAGTGAACGTAAAAGTTCGTTATTATTTACCGGGCACTGTTTTACGTAAAATATTTTGTTAAGTTTGTAACTTTACGTTAAAATGAGCTGTTTCACACTTTTTACGTAGAAGTTTACACTTTTTCACCAATATTTAAATAAGTGGTTCAAGTAAGTTTCAATAGATGGCGTTAGTAGCTTCAACTCTGGCCTATCGGTAACAAAGCGCTGAGAGTTCAAAGTCCAATTTATTAGACCGTATATGGCGGTTAAGAAGATAACTGGATTTAAAAATGTTCACATAAAAGTATAAAAGTTTCACAATTATTATAGCACAGTTTTCTTTTTTCACTTATAACTTTCTAAATTAATGAAGTTTAGTAATGTTTGTTTGATAGTTTTAATAGTTTATTATTACTTAATAGTTTTCGGATTACTAATAACTGCACTCGGTATTTCACCGTATCTAGTTCACTTTGAGTTTAGATAACACTATAAGTTGGATAAAAAAAACACTTGAATTTATCACGCAGAGAAACTAGCTATGGAGAGGGCTATGCTCGGCATAGCCCTCTCCATAGCTCGCTGAGCGACTTTGAGCGTCCTCATACGGCCAGCAGTGAAGGACCACGTCTCAGTTCCATATGTCATCACTGGCAACACGCACTGGTTGTACAACTTAGTTTTCAGGTTTTGAGGTATACCTGACGAGAAGATGCGTTGTAATTTCCCGAACGCTGCCCAGCCGAATTGAATCCGTCGATTGACCTCTCGGTCGAAGTTGGACTTACCTAGTCGGACTATTTGTCCCAGGTAAACGTACTCGTCAACAACTTCGAGCATAGTGCTCCCAACAACTACCGGCATAGGTGAGACATGGACATTAAACAATGATCTTTGTTTTGTCCATGTTCATCTTAAGACCTATCCGTTGGGAGCCACTATTGAGGTCATTGAGCATAGTGCTTAAGTCCTCCAGCGATTCTGCCATAAGTACTATATCGTCGGCAAATCGAAGGTGAGTGATGTACTCGCCATTGATGTTAATACCGTATCCTTTCCAGTCCAGTAGCTTGAGAACGTCTTCCAATGCAGCGGTGAAGAGTTTCGGGGAAATAACGTCACCCTTGTCTTACACCTCTCTGCAGTTGGATAGGTTTCATACTCTGGTTCTGTACTCGGATCGCCATCGTAGCCCTACTGTACAAACACTTCAGCACTTCGATATACCGACAGTCAACTAGGCACCGCTGAAGAGACTGTAGCACCGCCCAAATTTCGACGGAATCGAAGGCTTTCTCATAGTCCATATACGCCAGGCAAAGTGGCAGATTGTACTCTTCGGACTTCTGTACAATTTGCCGAAGGGTATGTATGTGGTCTAAGGTACTAAAGCCTTTTCGGAAACCGGCTTGTTCGGGAGGCTGGAAGTCGTCGAGTCTGCGTGCGAGACGATTCGTAATGACTCTCGAAAACGAGTAGACGCGGCTCAGAAGGGAAATCGGTCTGTAGTTCTTCAAGAGGGCGTTGTCACCTTTCTTGAAGAACAAGACTTCTGCTCCACGCCCCCGGAGTAGTTCCACCATGGAGGACGGAATTAAAGAGCTAATGAAGTATCTAAAATCATAGATGACTTGGATTCAAATACGAGCACAGGTATTGATGGTATAAGTACTAAAGTCGTAAAGTGTATAAAAAATTATGTAATTCATAATCTGACTGATTGCCTTAACAAACTTTTAAATGAAGGAGTCTTCCCAGAAAGCTTAAAAATTGCTAAAGTCACACCAGTGCACAAGTCCGGTACAAAAACAAATCCCGGAAACTATCGACCTGTTTCAGTTCTACCAATACTCTCCAAAATTCTTGAAAAAATTATTTACATGAGATTGGACGACTACCTTACTAAAATTAACTTTTTGTATAACCAACAATATGGCTTTCGGTCCAAATCTAACACCCTTGGCGCAACTATAGATTTAGTAACCACCATTAAAACCAAAATTGATCAAAAACAGTTTGCTTTAGGTGTTTTTGTTGATTTAAAAAAGGCTTTCGACACGGTCAGCCATTCCATACTACTAAAAAGATTGGAACGTATTGGCATTACTGGAAACGTGTACAAAATGCTAAAGTCTTATTTGGATGATCGGTATCAGATTGTAAAAATTGGAGACTATCAGAGTAGTCGCAAGCCTCTAACATGTGGCGTACCACAAGGCTCAATTCTTGGCCCATTGCTGTTTCTGATCTACGTAAACAACATTCACCAAGCGGGACTACAGGGTCGCCTTGCTCTCTACGCAGATGATACAAGCTTATTTTATTTCGGGAGCAATATCAAAGAAATAACGATGCGCGCACAAGAGGATCTAAACATACTTCACTGTTGGCTCCAATACAATCTATTAACAATTAATATTTCTAAAACTTCATACATAATATTTAGTTCAAAAAATAGAAAAATACCTGATCGACCTAAACTTAGCATTAACGGTGAGGTATTACAACAAGTTAACCAAGAAAAATACCTAGGCTTAACACTGGACAAAAACATTACATGGAAAGCTCACTTGCAATACATTCACAACAAACTCTCCTCACTTGTGGGCGCACTGCATAAAATAGTTCGATGTATACCGAAACATGCTCGACTTTTAATATACAATACGTTGGTGAAGCCTCACTTACTGTATCAAATCGAAATATGGGGCACTGCAGCTAAAAGTAATTTAAAACCAATACAAATATTACAAAATAAAATAATTAAAATCTTACACAACTATGACTTCTTAACACCATCGAAAACGATTTACAAAAACACAAAAATTTTAAATATTAAACAACTTTTTACGTATAATACATGTCTACTTATCTACAAGATAACTCACAAGCTTATTCACTCACACATAACATTCACAACAAAAAGTCAAATAAACAAATATATAACCCGCCGAGCCAACAATTTTGTATTACCTGCCGTAAGAACAAACTATGGAAAAAATAACATAACATTTGGGGGAGCACAGTTATACAATCAACTTCCAAAACATGTGAAAGAAGCGACTTCAATCAATATTTTTAAAAGAAGATTATTTGAATATATTTATAATGATGAAACTATGCATTAAAATTATACTTGGACCACCGCCTTATAGCTGATAAGAACACGATGAACTCGCTTCTTGGTTAACGATCGACCGGTATAATTTTTATTTATTTTTTACTACCCACACGCACTTGAATTATAATATAGATGTTATTGTTCTCATGTAAGTGACTTATTGTCTTAATGAGAAATAAAGTTCTTTAAACCGAAAGAGCCTCTGAAGGACTTCAAGTGCCGGTTTTCCACCCGCTTTCAGAAGCTGTAATTCCATCCTCGCCCGGGGACTTGCCGTTTTTAAGGTGTTGGAGAGCCATTCTAATCTCGCTCAGACTGACGTCCGGGATATGATCGGAATAGTGTCGGATAAAACTTGTTCTTGGATCGTTACTCACACTTGCGTGTGGCTCCAACGATGATGTGTACAGCTGCCCATAGAACCTCTCAATTTCACTCAGAATGTGGTGTCCCGGAAACGATGCTGCCACACTCAGTCTTCAGCTTTGACAGTTGGCTCTTACTGACAGATCTCTGACAAAGACTTTGGAGCCCTGGTTCCGCTCAATCGCTTCTTCAATACGAGCAGTATTAAATTTGCGTAAGTCTGGCCGCATGCATTTGGAGATCTGTCTGTTCAGTTGCCTGTATGCTGTCAAATCTGTCGACGATTGCAGCCTCATCTCCCGTCTAACAGCCATGAGATTAAGAGTGTGATCGGAGAGCTTTTGTGTTCTTCTGCGGCCGGTCTTGCAGAACTTGGCTCCGACCGCATGGACAGTTTCCACGAGCTTGTCATACATATCATCCACTGCATTGCAATCTTCTAGGCGCTGAAAGCGGTTACGTAACTCGAGCTGAAAAGTTTCGGGATTCCGGATTAGAGCACGAGGGGGACGGAGCGTTGACTTCATTAGACGAGACCTCTCCAACTTAACGTTTAGGTTCAGTGTGCCTCTAACCATTCGGTGATCGCTGCCAGTTTTCACCCTTGCGTTCACTGAGACATCACTGAACAGTTGGCGTCTGGTCGTCATAGTGAAGTCAATCTCATTTTTTGTCGAACCGTCGCGGCTCGACCAGGTCCACTTCCTGTGGGGCCGCTTCTGGAAGAAAGAGTTCATCATAAAGAGTCCCTCTTTCTCCATATAGTCGGCCAGCTGCTGGCCGACTATATGGAGAAAGTTCCGTTGTCCTACTCCAAATTTCCCTACCTTCAGCTCAGCGCTTTCTCTTGTGCCTAGTTTTGCGTTGAAGTCTCCCATCAACACCGTGTAGTGGGTTGTGGAGGAATGTATGGCTCTGGAAATATCCACATACATTTCCTCCACCTCCTCATCGGGATGTGCCGAGGTTGGTGCGTAAACCTGTATGACCTTCAGCGAATACCGTCAGGTGATTCTGAGTATCAGGTACGCGACCCTCGTCGACACATTCCCAATCTTTACAACGTTGTTGACGAGAGACTTGTGGACGATAAATCCGACACCTCCTTGGGACAGATGGTCGCCCTCCCGGTGATAGAACAAGTTGCCGGACTCGAGGATTACCGTGTCCTCCCCCTCTCTTCGGACCTCGGATAACCCAATAATATGCCAGCGCAACTTGTCTACCTCTTCTTCCAACTCTAGTATCTTCTCGTTAGTCCTCAGGGTGCGTGCGTTATATGTTGCCAGGTCGAGTCGTCGTAGTTGGCAACCGAACCTCCACCGGAGATTCTTAGCACCCCCTGCCCCGCCGTTACCATGGTCGCCACCGTAGCCAGGAATAGCGGGGCCGCCGGATACTGGGGGGCCGTTTCTTTGCGTCGTTACTCATGGGGGGATATTTGCCATAGTTGCCACGCTTGGCGAGCGGGTTGGCAACCGCAGTTTTTTATTATGTTATTGTTGTTATCTGGAAGACGCTGCGCCCATCTCCTGCCTGTCTCCCTCTGTCGCCTCTTACGACACCCACGGGAAGATATGAGGTAGTGGATATTCTCAACCGCCACTACACGGCACCCAAGGATCATTAGAAATTATATTTTCACTAGAAACTGCACAGCGATATTTTTTAACATTTCTCCAGACCAAAGATGGGGGAGTCCTAGGTGACAGTGACTCACAGAATTTAAACCAACCGGTTCGCTTTTTGTCAGACAGTAATTTTAAGGTTTCTGCAGCAATTTTATGATAGGAGATATAATTCTCTGCTGTCATAGAACGGGAGTATATTAATTCAGCCTCTTTTCTTCTCCTACAAGCTGCTGAACAATCTTGGTCCCACCAAGGAGAGGAAGGATAATTATTTTTGAAAGGTTTTTTTAAGGGGATTGACTTATTAGCAGCAGAAATAATTGCATTTCTGAACTCTATATATACAGGACCAATATTATCATTGTTAATTGGGGGAAGAGTTGAAACCTCTTGTTCCAAAACTGTAGAATATAATTGCCAATTAGCTTTGGATAGATTATACTTTAGTCTTGGGCAAAATGTAAAATTTATTCTAGGTGAAGTAGGAGGAGTGATGAATATAGGAAAATGGTCACTGCCGTAGCTAGAAGGTAATATTTGCCACAAAAGAAGGGAAGCAATATCTGGGGAACAGAGAGTTAGGTCAACGGCACTTCTAACATTTTGTAATGGGGATACTCGACGGGTAGGAGACCCGTCATTTAGAATAAAGAGATTAAAATTATCAATAAGATCTAAAAATAAGGGAGCCAATGAATCACACAGAATGGAGCCCCAAACTGTATGATGCATATTAAAATTTCCCAAAATAACCATAGAAGGTGACAGAGAAGAAATAAGTGTTGCAAGTTTTGTTAAAACATTTACATCAGGATTAGGAATGTAAACAGAGAGAATACAGACATCAAGGGCCTTAATAGCAACAGCATTTACTGCTGGACTATGAGGAGGGAGAGGAATTTGTGAAAATGTAACTGTTCTTGAAATTAAAATAGAGGTGCCAGCACGACCATCACTCCTATCATCCCGGAGGCATGCGTAGCCTGAAACCCTAAAATGAGACTCAGGCCTAAGCCATGTCTCCTGGATGTCAAGAATGAAGGGATTAAGTTTATTAATGAGGTAAATGAGTTCATTTTTTTATTTCTAATGCTCCGACAATTCCATTGAAGAATTAGTGGGACTGCGAATGTTACGCGCTAAGGAGGAAAGGTGAGTAAGTTTTTAGTGTAAGCTGAGAGGAAGTTCCGTGTCACTAAAACGGGAGATCATGTTAATTAGCATTGATATCATAAGTTCGCAGAAATTATCATTTCTAGAGGAGTTGTTGTCATTTCCCAGTAGAGCACACCCATTAGGAAGGGAAGAATTAGATTCTCCACAATTGCCTGATGGGCTGCCATATCATATCCAGAATTTAATGATTGGCTGCAGGTACGTTGAGGGATAAAAATTGTTTTTTTATATAATGCAGTTTGTGAGAGCTGAGCCGAAGGGGTTGAAAGACTGTCACTTATAGTATAAGGGGTCTGTTGAGAACAATTACGAGGCTGGATTCTTGTTGTATCAGCAAAGGATCTTTTTGTCTGAGGGAATCTAGCTGAAGCTTCTAAATATGAAATATTTTCTTGTGACATAACAAGTTTAATAGATTTTTGCCTTAGATGTTCAGGACATGTAGGGTCTTTTGCGGTGTGGGGACCTGAGCAGAAAAGGCAAGTAGGAGTTTGTCGAATATAAGATAAACCTTCATGATTCTGTGCACACACAAAGCAGCGAGGGGATGATCGGCACTGGGAAGTAACATGGCCAAATCTACAACATTTATGACACTGAATTAGTGGCAAAACATATTTTTCCACTGGCATTGAGGTGTAAAAACAGTAAATATGGGGAGGAAGTTTTTGTCCACAAAAAGTTAGAACAACCGTCTGAGTTGGAACCCATGAAACGCTATTGCTGTCACTCACTGATCGTCTATTAAGTCGCCGTGCTTTAATTATAGAACCGTAGCCAGAAGGAATTTCTATAGCTGCTATTAATTCTTGTAGTGTCCACTCTATGGGAACTTGTCTAACTAGCCCCATACGAGTGATACTATATGAGGGGATGGTTGCTTCATATTTAGAAATTTTGAGAGCTGGGTGATCAATAAAGGTGTTTGCATCTGCTGTTGTTTTAAACTCCACTGATATTCTATTTCGTCCAACTTTTTTGATTTCATCATGAACTATATTTTTAATATTGTTATGATACAGAAAGTGACCGAATTTAATTGGTTTAAGAGTTACTCCAGACAACTGATCATTTGAGATTTTACTTACGTGAACTAGAAAAGGAGCGGCATCATCTTGAGAGTACTTAATTTTTTTATTAATAAAATCAGGATGGGTATATGAGGATTGTATTGAAGGAAACTGTTGATTTGGATCAGTAATAACTACTTTTTGTAGATGGGCAGACTCGTTACTTGGGCACGTTTACGGTTAATTAGTTCTACATTATCAATGTTAATGGATAAGGAAAAGGAATCATTGCGAACCCTTCCGGGATCGGGAGGTTCGCAATGATTCCCCACAATATAATAAATATTTAATAGATGAAACTGCCAAAAGTAATGGCATTACAATTATTCGCCTACCGTCTTACCATTGCAAACTTAATCCAATTGAATTGATTTGGGCCCAAATAAAAAATTATGTTGGTGCGAATAACTCCACGTTCAAAATTATTAGATGACGCAATAGGATTAATAGACGCTAATCGTTGGAAGAAGTGCGTGATACGCGAAGAAAATACCATGTGGAATTTGGATGACATCATGGAACTTGCAGAACAAAATTCTTTCATAATTAATGTAACCGGAGAATCTAGCGATACTGATTAGTGATTAAAGTAATTTTAAGAAAATTTGTTTCCATTAAACTTAATTAAATCTTTGAAAAAAAAAGAGAATTTTTACTCCACTGTGAATACACCTTTACCCTGTAGTTGCACTGATGACTCACTATTTTCTTAACGCGAACGGACTATACGTTTTAACGGTTGAGTAAAAGATTTTTATTTAACACAAAATGCATTTTTTCTATGATTCTGGCCCTCCTTTAGAATTTCTTATACTTTGTGGCCCGCCATTAAAAAAGTTTGCCCACCACTGCACTAGAATATAGAATATTTCATATTGATTATATAATGCCAAACTTTTTCATAGAAAAATAGTCTCTAGATATAATTTTTTATGGGTTAAAGTGCTGTGAGTGGGTGCGACCTCATGACACCGCTAGGGATTTGACGGTCGCGGTCTCGTGAGACCGCTAGGGGGTTGAGAGGTTAAATTACAAATCTGACGAGTTAATTAGAAAATCTCATTTGAACGGCAATTAATAAGTAGCAAGTTAACAATTGAGTAAAACGGGATAGCCAGCCGGGCTATTTCTCGGCGAGTTGATTTCGAAGTGTTGCCTTCCCGCGCGCTTGTGAACGAGCGAGTTTAGTTCAGTGCATAAGTTGACAGGACGCAACGTGTTCGCGTTCGACCCTCAAAATATAAAATTGTTCCTTTTTAACTAAACTCGCCACGAAGACATTTGAACGCTACTGTCCACCTAACCGTTTACTGACAACTGCCCTGTAATAAAGATATTATTAGTTATTAGTTTGAAGCGCACCTCCCGCCCTCCCTCAATTGCGTGCACTATCCCCGTCACCACTAATCCCAGAACCACTACTTTCAACACCACTACTTCCGGCACCACTACTCCCAACACTATTATTCCAGGAAAGACACACCATCGACGATAATACGACACGTGTTTCGCCTCTACACGAGGCATCTTCAGACCGCTAAGTGACCGTTTAGCAAATGGTTTCAAAATAACTATTAATATCTTTACTATAATGGATTTCCGCAAAGTAACGCCTGATTCTATCAATTAAATGCTCTGTAACTAAGATCGCTACTGTACTTGTCGAAGTGTAAATCTGGTCTACCGTATCCATATAGCTTAAAGCTGATACTAGAAGAAAGGTTCTCTATTCGATCTCTTGCTGGCAAGAGCAGTGTTGGGCGAGCTCATTACTATATGAAGTACGACTGGAGTTTTGCGATCTCCTATTCATTTGTGAAAATTATAATGATTACCCCCAAATTTCAGAGCTACCTATGCCGAACGTCTTTTTCAGCACTAAATTTTCTTTCACAGAAAAATACGAGACCTGCGAAGAGATAAAGTACGTAAAATGGGTTCAAGCGCTCACACATGTTGAAGGCGAGGAGTCGGACGTGCAGTCGGACGACTCCGGACATTCCGGATCCGGACGTCACGATTCCGGACGACAGAGTTCCGAACAGTCCGGATCGGACTCCGAAGATGAGAGCGACAGTGAGGAGCAAACCGCTATCGCTAATAAGTTTGCCGCCTTGGCTAGTGACGAATGAGTTGTACGAAAATGTCTATCGTTTCCTATTTAGCGGGAAATCTCTAAATGCGGGTCTTAACGCGAACTTTGTTGACATTAAAAGTGTCACACAGTCCACCTGATGGTAAGTGGTTGCTATGGCCTCTAGTAGTTGTAGTCTACATTTATCCTCAATCACGAATCAAAATACAGGTGCGTTGTCATCTGTGAAGGCTCAGATGTAATGCCTCGTATCCAGTAAAAAGGTTCTCCGGTTCTCTACACTCACCATACTAAACACAGCAGCATTACTACTACTTGACGCTGGTATTCTGTGAGAGCGTTGTCCTTCCCCGGTCGAGCCGACCCATTCGTGCTACAACTATACTACTAATATAACTGCAGCATGGCTCTACGTAAAATGGAAGAGAAGTGGTAGAGCCACGCTGCATCTATGTTATGGTTTTAGCTATGGATCGGCTCGACCGGGGAAGGATCACGCACTCACGGAATACCAGCGTGAGATACAGCGTGTGAATTATGCGTGTGATTCGTATGGTGAGTGTAGAGAACCATAGACTTTCTACTGGAGCCGAGGCATACTAACTTAGTCCTCAAGGGTGACAATGGATCTGCATTTTTGGTTGAGATTTGGCGGGAACTTAGCCGTAGACGGGTTGTCGCTCCTGCTTTGTCGCTTGAATAATGGTTTGAAGTGGATGTTGATTCGTAAAAGTGATGCGATTTTGTGAATTAAGTGCCTGCGCGTGTGAACTATTAGAGAAAGCGACGAAACAAGTGCTTTGATGTTGATATAAACCTCAAGTTATTTTGATCGCTTGGGCGCCTTATGGACTTGAGTGGCTGTCTTCATCAACTGTCCGCTGGGTTGAGCTGTCGTCAAAATCTCCCAAGGGCTTCGCAATGTGACGCATTCGATCAATTCCGAAAGAAATGATAGGCTCGGAAGGGCTAGATCCCAGAGCCGTAAGGCCAGTTAATAAAAAAAATGCACTGGTTTTTAAATGAGGATAAACGTAGCATCCACTTACTATCAGGTGGACTTTGTGTTCGTTTGTCACCTTTATTCTATAAAATAACCACGATACAAAGTTACTAACATTTTGATATCAACAAGGAATATGCCTGTTGCAATGCGATCATATAACTATGTTGGGAATCGCTTGCCAGTGGAAATCACTATGTTATTTTTATACTTATTTAAATATATAATGCGACGGAATCTAACGTTAAAACAATAATGCCATCCATAATTCCCATCAAAGTTATCGCATTAATGGAGACCGAGCCGACCGGCCGAGCTTTTTTCAATGAGTCTGTTAAAAATATTTTATTAAAAAGAATAAAATAAAAAAAGCTGTTTTTGTATATGAATATATTTTATATATAATTTTGTATGTATGTATGGTATTATTTTTAATGTGAAAACTTTAGAATCATCGTGTTTTTGAAATTTGATGAAACAAAATAGCGACATTAAAAGGCGACAAATATACCAGGCGGTCCCATAATGAACTGGCCTGATATAGTTCAACGCGACATGTCGCTACATGTTGTGTTGCATTAAATAGAACGTTTATCGTACACTTAATATAAGAAACATGCATCGACATGAAATGCTTAGTCTTAGTTTAACAGGCATTTGAATAACGAGAGTCGCGTATTTTTTCAAAATGAGAAAACTGAGTATCGAAGTGTCATAAAGTTTCTGTTTAAAGAAGGTTTATCCCCTGCCCAAATAAAAGAACGATTGGATGGCGTGTATAAGGAGTCTGCCCATTCCTATAGCACAGTGAAAAATTGGGTGAAAGAGTTTCGCCTCGGGAGAGAAACCGTCGAAGACTTTGGCCACGACGATCGACCTGTGGAAGTGCTCACTACCGAAACGATTGCTCTTATCGAAGAGGAGGTTCTGAGTGACCGCCGTTTGAAGATTAGAGAAATTGCAGCAAGGCTTGGGCTCTCTAAGAGTATCATCATCGTTCATTGCGCGATCCATGAACATCTTCACATGAAAAAAGTGAGTGCAAGATGGGTACCGAAACTTCTTTCAGCGGTACAGAGACAGGAAAGAGTGCGCTGCGCTTCGGAGTTTTTGGATCTTTGTGGCGAAAATCCAAAGACTGTGATCGAGCGGCTAGTGACTGGTGATGAAACTATGATCTTGTGTTATGATCCACAAAGCAAGCGCGAGTCAATGGAATGGCGTTATAAGGGTGAAAAGCCCCCTAGAAAGGCAAAGGTGCAACAATCAACTAAAAAACTGATGTGCACAATATTTTGGGATTTTCAAGGCATTTTGATGGTGGATTTTAAAGAACGTAATACAGTCGTGAACGGCGAATATTATGCTTCTTTAATATATAAATTACGAGACAAGATAAAGGAAAAACGAAGAGGCAAGCTGTCTAAAGGTGTCCTGTTGCTCCATGACAACGCCCTTGTTCATACCGCTGGCGTTTCGAAGGATGCAGTTCGTCAATGCGGGTTCACAGAAGTTCAACATCCACCTTACAGTCCGGACATGGCCCCGTCCGACTATATTTATTTCCAAATTTAAAGCGAGACTTAAGAGGAAGAAAATTTTCAAGCGATTAAGAGTTGCAGGCGGCCGTCTTCAGTCATTTTGAGGATAAAAAATGTGATTATTTTTATAAAGGTTTAGAGATGTTGATTCACAGATGTCAGAAGTGTGTTAGTATTCATGGTGATTATATTGAAAAATAAAATTGGTTTCGTTTCATTTCCTTCATTGGTTCATAGTTAGGCCAATTCATTATGGGACCGCCTACGTATACATCTATAGGATTTAGCTTGCGAGAGATCGAGATAGACTACAGTATAAGGTGTTTCCTATTACCTAGGTCGGTTAAAATTAAGAATCGCTTGCAGAAGGGCGCATGTGATATGGTGGAGGGAAGAGGGAAGAGAGGGGGGTGTCCCCTACCCCGGACACCACTCCCATCAAAATGTAATACACCGTTCATGAGAAAAATCAAAACGAACTTCCCATAGACCTAACCTCAAAATAATAACATTTATTCATCTCCTGCAGGAGGTAGGAGGAGGAGGGGGGTGCGGGGTTGTCTCTTATAATAACTGTAAGAATTTCCGATTGCCCAAGTATTTCTGGGCACGATAAAAGCAAGAATAATACACTAGAGAACATACATTCACGCAAGAGGAGCAACTAACGGCGAAGTGAATAAAACTTAGTGCGTCATGCGATTTGACACTTGACAGAGAGTAAGACTATGGAATGTAGAAGCAAGGCGTACCAACTCCTATAGTAGAATAGTTGAAAAAGTGGCCATCTGTAAGCATGTTAATAACAGTTCAAAAACTCTCCACAACAGCGCTGGAGTAGCTACTGGGATGAAATGAACTTAGCAGTTGTCGACGGTTTGAAGTGTGCTGCTAAACTGCTCAGTAGCTCTAAAATCTAAAATAATTTTATTTAGTAAATATAACCTCGAAAAAGTCGTCTATCCCACTAATATTTTTCGGCACGTTCTTTAAAATTTACCCCGTAGCTATAGTGGCGCCACCCTTATTTAACGGTTTTCTGTGGACACTTTTTAATACAGTCTGTGCTCCTTACTTCTACACTCCATAGTATAGACCACAGAAGAATAAAAATACTATAGAAGTATAATAATGTGACACTAGTCTGATGTTTTTTATACAATGTTGGTCTCGGTTGACGTGAATAGCTATCAAAGTATAGAAGCCGACAAATTTAATTATTTGAACCATAATTTGGTACAAAATTACTTCATTTTTTTATCTATACAATACCGTTATTTGGACTGGATGGGTTTTTAGAAAATAAAAAAGAATGATATGTTTTTTATCAATCAGTTAAGTCGCAATTGGATGTTCAAAATTCTTTGGGTATGTTCCGAAACGTTTCCAGTATACTGCCGAATACAAATGACGTCAATTGTCGCCATATTGTACTGGCGTGCCGCCTCCATATTGTGTCGGATATCCGGCCATAATAAAACAATTTTTAATTGTGTGTACGCTGAATGAAGCACGCCAGAATTTGTTTTTATTTATTATATAAATTATAGAATAATTGCTGGTATCTATCTCCATTAGGAGGATATAATCTTTGGAGCACAAAATGACAAAATAATCGGGAACACTTTTCCAATATGGCGCAAATGTATGACGTCATGCGCTGTCCTATGTTTTGGGCCGAATCACCAGTATAGCGTTGGTTCGTGACGTCATTTGCATTGGACAGTGCACTAGGTTCTATTTTGGAACATACCCCAAACATTTATATCTCCACTTAACCTTCGTCTGGTGACGTGCATACGAGTCACAGTATTGGAGAGGTGACGTCAATATGACGTATTAATATAAAGCCACAAATAATGTATATAATGGATAGTAGCAATAACATAGGTCATGTTTTATAAAATTAGGTTTGTTTAATTTTAAAATTAAACGCCTTTTGACGGATTAAATGAAAAATTAATCATATACATGAACTTATAACGAAATTTTGGTTTGTGTTTTGGTAGGTATGGGATCAATTATTATAAAATTAAAAAAAACTCAAAAGAAATACAAAATCAACATTATTCTCTAACTAAGGGTTAGGTAATTATTTAAAAAAATATTTTAGTGTATTGGGTCCATACAAGAAATTTAAATTATGCCTGGTAACAATTGACACAAATTTTCTCAAGACAATCTGGGTTGGTTTTCTGAACTTGCATTAGTATGACATTCTTTTTTTTCTTTGCTGGACATATTGTACATGTCCCACGTTTTTCGGGGTTCAGGTTCTGCATCTTCTGTGCTCAAGATTCGTTTGATAGAGGCGCGTATGTCTCAAGAAATTTTTTGATTGTTACACCGGTGCAACATGTGTAGCTTGCAAATTTGGTCGGCTACTGTACACAAAAACGTGTATCTGTCAACATTTTTAGCATTTTGAGGGTATTTGCACTTGTACAACTTGTACAGTACATATGAATTTACTGCACAAATATCGAATAACCCGTAAAAAAGAACAATTGGCCATCGTTTCGTTCTTCGAATATAATAAGAATAGAAACTGCACATTTTGTCCAGACCATCAACACCATTTTTCGTGTTATTATAAAACAATAGTATTTCTGGTTTTTTAACTTCTTGATCGTCGTTACACTTGCCTCCATGGACGAAACAAGAACTGCTCTGTTACGTTTGGGTATATAAGAAACCACAGTTATTTCCTTTGCAAAACGTTAAAAGAATGTCTTAGGGTTGAATTCGAGGGGGAGGGGGTGTGATTTCTCTTTTATTCTTGTTTATAGTTGTTTATAGTACCCACATAAGGAAGACACCTTTTCCTTCAAAAGCTTCATTGCTTCGATTGATGTAAACCAATTGTCTCCGGCTACATTTCGCTTGGATTTTTCTATAGGTTTCGTCAGCCGTAAAATGCTCTGTGTAGGTTTCCAGTATTCCTTTTCTTCATGCGTCAATCCCTGTCCATCCGTATCTTTTCCGCAGTATATATAAGCACTGTAGAGGTGATTGCTCAAAGCGTCAGTCATGCACATCAGCTTCACACCATATTTGCCCGATTTCTTCGGCATATACATGGGAAATTTGCAGCGACTACGTCATCCGACAAGCATTTCGTCAATACACATGTAAGAACCTCGAACTCTGATATATATGTAGCCTGATCATTTTTCTTTTTGTCTTCTCTGGTATTGTGATTATCGAAACGTAATGCTGCTAGTGACAGAAGAAAATGTTTTTGCGAAAGAAATGCATCGAAATATTTCCCTTCCTTTTACATCTGTGGCAAACAAAAACTCAGTATCTTCTTTATTGTTTTTGAAAATAGCAGTCAAAAGCTGGCATACTATGAGTGCTCGTTACTCAATAACATCGATGTCTTTCAATTCGGGCCGATCTTCCTTCTTGTATTTATAACTCGTAACTTGTAATTTTTTATGTTGAATGACTTCTGAAAAAAATATCTTCAAAGAAGCAAATATTCCAGAAGTCTTCTTCTTCAGTACAACCACGCGTCATATTTGTGCCTTGAACTGTATCAATATTATGGCTTGGAGTTCTGACATTACTTCTTTGCGGATATTTATACCACTTGAACGGTTGGCTATGTCCAACTTTTTTCCCCTCAATAGAATGGTCTGCTACTTGCTATGTTGATCAAAGGCTCATCGTCGGAGTCGCTATCAATCTCTGGATCTCGTTGTTTACCCTCAGACTCGGCAATTTCACTTGAAGTGTCATGGTCGGATTCTAAGGCATGTATTTGATCCAACTCGCGATCCTCTTAGTCACTGATATATCACTGTAAGTTTGATCCAAAACTTCAGTAACTCGCCGCACGTAATCCTGATAATTTGGATTCATTTTGAATGAAATTTTACGACTGAGGCTCACAACTAAAACATAACACTATACTAGAATTACTTTGTCCGGGCAGTTTGGGTCGTAAATCATCGGAATATTTCGTCCTCTCTCCCACTCACGGGCCTTAGGGGTGAGCATAGTGATGCGTATTATTGTTGTCGATAAGCGTTATCGATAGTGTATTTAGTTTTGTCATAATGTGGGTTAGTAATAAAAATGAAAAAAAATGATAAAACAACGTATTTATTAAAATAAGAATAATAATGATTTAAAATAAATTATTAATTAGGTCTATGTATTAAAAAAAAACTATTAGTACAAATGTTTGGAATGTAACAAGTTATATTAAAAATAAAAATAAAGATAGTAACATATCTAAAATTAAGTATAAAACTTACATAACATTAAAATTCTACATCAGAGTCATCTCTTCAAGTCTTCCTCTTGGAGTTTTTCCTTTTGGTTGTTTCGCAAAAGAACTGGTAAGATGCTTCACACAATCTTACCAGTTCTTTTGCGAAACGTTTGAGATTGCTTCATGTAGTAACACTTCGACGTCTGCAGTTTTAAAAGTGCTGTTTTTGATAGCAATTTCATTTTTTGCTTGAGCCTATACCAACTAAATTGGGTTATATTGGCAATGGTAAGGTGGTAAGCGAATCACTTCATGTCCTGACTCCAAAGCTAACTGATCCAATTTGTATATTTTTTCTGGTCGGTTCCGTTGCACCTGTAAATATAATGTTGTTTGTATATTCAACTAAATACTTTAAAGAAAACAAATGTATTGAAAACTTTAAATAATAAAATCTGAAATACCTTTTGTAACAGTTCCGGCTTGAGCTCGCTATCACTAAACTCAATCCCGTGTTGGCGGAGCCACTCCTGAATTTCACTCTTCTTGTTAGCTGATGTCGGTGCCCGATTTATTTGCTAGGAGTGGTAGGGTGCGTTGTCCATTATGATGACTGATGGTTCTTCAAGACTGCAGCAGCTTTGTTAACCAGTCTGTGAAGCCTTTGGCATTCATTTCTGAATGGTAGTCCCCGTTCTGAGACTTCACAGCACGGAATACCCACCTGGCTTCGGGTATAAAACCATATTTTGCGCACCTGCACGACAAACTGAAACAACATAATTAAATGAATATCATATTTTGTATTAAATTATTATTAAGTTGTATTTCTCACATAAAAGATGAAAGAATATTTACCAATTAGTCTGCACCCCTTTCCCGTTTTTGTGTTTAAGCCGCCTTGTCCAACCGTGTCTAGCCAAATTCGTTTGTGGCTGTGATTTTGGTTCACCCAAGTCTCATCTAAATAAATTCTTGGTCGAGTGTCTTCCCTGTCTCTCAGTCTTGAGTTTTCTTAGGAATTGTAGCCGCGCACAAACGATGTCAGTCCTTTCCATCAATTGTTTGCGACCATCTGGAGCTTGTGTGTACTTGTACCCAAGTTCTATGAGTATGTTACACATAGAAGAAATAGAACACTGGAATCCGTCAATTCTTTCTTTTACTGTACTCAAAATTTTAGCCGTGGAAGGATATTCACCGTCGCGATAAAACGATGACACTATTTGTTTAATTACACTTTTGTCAAAGTCGTCTAACGTAGTTACTGTACAAGGCTGATAGACGCTTTCTCGCGGAAAGCTAACTTCTCCCTTTATACACTCTTTTTTAATTTTGTCGACCGCTCTAACACTCACATCACATATCGCCGCAGCAAGTTCACGAGAACGACAGAAATTAACACTTTGTAACTTTTCGGGATTTATTTTCATTTCAGTGAAAAATGTTAAAACAATGTTGATAACAACACTTGCTTGTGCTGGTATATTGGTGCCAACAGGCAAAATATTATTTTGAATAAATTCTGCCGTTTTGGTACAAAACAAAGGAGTAGCCATTGTGTCACTAAAGAAATTCAGGGAGCGAATGCGCATAAACAAATTTCTCTTCAATATACATATGTACTAAATTATCATTGCACTCATTTGCAGGTATTAGGCGAGGGTAATAATGGAAAACAAATGACTCATAACATAACAATGTCGCACCACCCTTTGTATACCGCCACGCCGCCGTGTACCTGCCTTCGATGATTTCATTTGTTGTTATCGATAATGGCGTTGCGCCCGCGCAACATGCTCACCGCCCCAGCCGGGCTAAGGCCGAGCTATGATTTATAACCCCAACTGCACGGACAAAATAATTTTACTATAAAGGTGCAGTAATGTCAAAATGACGTTGAGTAGCCTCTATAAACTAAACTTTAATTAATTTAAATAATTTAAATAAACTAATTTAAATAAACAAGCAGTGAAAAACGACCAAACCTCAACTTCGTAATAGGTAAAATTGATATAAATCTTTTTGTAATTAGCTAGTACTATACGAGTATAAGATATATTGAAAAGAGTACAAACATTGGCAGGGAAATTAATCTACTCGTAAAAATTAGTGGCTGTCCCGTACTTTTAAAAGTACCTAACACACAACACACAACAATGTTGAAAACTTCTTTAAATATTTTGAACATGATTAAAATATGTCGTTTAAATAAAATAAGTAATAAAATAAATGAGTCCGAGTAATACTAATTTGAATAAAAAAAGAACTATCAAAACCCGTAGTGGGTAGTTTCGTGCGTTATCTACGATTTTCATATAGAAATGGCGGCCACGTGGCAGCGGCAGTAAACAGTAAAAAAATAACAAATAAAATTAACCATATTGAAAAAAAACTTCAATTAAATTTCATGATTTCATAAATTCAAGCCATCTCTAGCGTCTATTTTACGTACCACCTTGGGTGTCAATCAGTTGTTCGATAAAGTGACTACCTATAGAATGAATTAGGTAATTTTACTCGAAAGGAAATATAATATCTATGTGTCTAATATATATTTATATTAAAAGGATTGTTACATTTGTTTACTATCAAATTGAATTTTCTTATATTTATGCCGAACTTGTAGTTTAAATTATAATATTAAATAATTTGCCGTAAAGTATTTGTATTTTATATTTCTTTTAATTTGAAGGTTTTACTTGTGTCGCGTGTGAGCTGCTCGAATGTTTTTTTTATTCTTTATTATAAACTTACTAATATTCAATGGATCAACATAAATAATGGTGAAAGCCCAGGCTCGAATAGGGGTTAAGATTTTTAGGTTGAGCTTTTTGCATAATGTTCGGAAGATCTCTCCAGTTTATTGTCACTGTTTCAACAGCAAATATTTTCATATGGTACAGATCGTCTAGTAAATTGCAGCTCGTGAAAAAGTTGTCGAATGCAACTAGAATATTTTCTGGCAAGTTATCGCAAATTTGCATAACCACGTTATAACCAAGCCCTCCATCTTCCACGTTTTCGCCTTTTCCTGCATAAACTTGAAATTGATATAAATACTCAGTTGTAGAATCACAGCGTGCCCAAACTTTAAAGCCCCTTTTAATGGGCTTTTTGGGCATATATTGTTTTAGGGAACTTCTTTTAAATTTTACCATGCATTCTACAATTGATTGAACATTAAAGTTTCCCATGGTATCACTATAGATCTTATTCAATTCGGCAATGAGAGGGCGCACTTTGTATAATTTGTCATGATACGACGAATCTTTGGTTAGTTCAATAGCATTATCATGTAGATGTAGGTTTTCGGTAATTTTCTTGAATCTTTTGCTTGTCATACATTGTGTAATTTCAGGGTTATTGTAGAAATGGTCAAGAGACCAATATACAGGAAGTCCGTATTCCGATTCCGTATTTACATAATCCAAATTATTTATTTATTTTATTCAAAAGGATAGTGCGGAAATCACTTCTTAAAAATTACTCCACTCAAATGACGTCCTTCTAGTCGGAAACATTCTTGCTGTCTTTCCTTCATATTGGTGAGAACTCTTTTGCAAAGTGCTGGACTGGGCGTTTATGGTTGATGGAGAATTATTGTAAACGCGAGACTTGAGATATCCCCAGAGGAAAAAGTCGCAAGGGGTCAGATCTGGAGATCTAGGGGGCCAAGCTAAGTCGCCGGATCGACTTATTAATTTTCCAGGAAAAGCTCTCTCACTTTAATCATTGACTCCCAGGCGGTGTGTGCTGTGGCCATATCCTGCTGAAAGTGAGTTCTGTTATTGTAGCCAACGTGACGATGCAGCTCGGGTATAAAAAAAATATCCAACATAGCGCGGTACCGCTCTGCGGTAACAGTTTCACCTCTGTTAAAAAAATGCGGGACAATTATGCCTGTTGTATATATTTCCAGAAATGGCGCACCAAACCGTGGTCTTCGGGCTGTGAAGAGGTTTTTGATGGACTTCATTTGGGTTGCTCTCACTCCAATATCGCATGTTCTGTTTATTGACATACCCTCCAAGGTGAAAATGCGCCTCGTCACTCAAAAGATGTTAAACATACGCGTAGGCGTAGAAAATCGTTCCAAAAACACTCTTGCGTAAGTCTGCCTCTTTATGTAGTCATCTTCTTTTAACTGCTGGATAATTTGAAGCTTGTGTGGATGAAACTTCATCTTTTTTCGAATTATTTTGTGAACTGACGTCTTTTTCACACCTGTTGCAGCTGCAATCTTCCGGATAGATTTGCGAGGATTTCGCAAAATTTCACTTCTCACAAGCTCTGTGTTTTCAGGCGTAGTTACAGACGTTGAAGGTCCAGGCCGAGGCTCATTTATGACTGATCCAGTTTTTCTGAACTTCTTGACCCACGCCCACATCAGTTGATTTGACGGACCATCCTTTTAATCGGCGGATACCGAAGTGAGAATTAAAGAACGCCTCGCCACATTGATCGAATTGTTGTTCGTAAAATAGGCCTCGACAGCGAAAGCGCGATGCGATCCCGTCCACTGACTCATTGCTACTAAACAACCCGCAACACTCTCGCGTCGAACGATACCCCGCACCCCCCGCCGCCGCCTTGCTGCACGCTGTGAGCTCGATGCAAAGTGTAAAATCTGCCGGCGAACACCCGTTAGCTGTTCTGGCTTGTCTGGTAGTGGGTTTTTGAGACCTTTCTCTATTAGGATAAGCTTTCATTTCCTCAGAACAAATTAGTTGCCAATTCTTACTTTTCTTTTGATGTGCATATCTGTTGGTTTGTTCCGTAATTATCTCTATTAGGTATTTTGAGAAAAATTTCTCAAAAGCAACTACAGTCAATCTGGGTATTATCTTTGGCCCACTTTTCTGATAAAAATATTAATAAATGCTTAGGTTAGTCGTTTAGGCTTTGGTACATATACGTTTTAGTGGCTTTAGGTGGTCTTTATTTTAAAAGTATTACCACTTCTTATCAGTTTTTAAGTAAAAGTTGGAGAAAAACTTTAAATTCATATCGGCCAAAGTTAGTCTATGAGTTGGGCTTGGATTGGCCCACGTCTCTACTAGTGACTGTTTTCGCTTATTTTATGGCATTTATAACGTATGTTAACATTGGCCTACGTATTGGTATTATAAATATAATGCCGACAGCCATAGACAAAGTTTTTTAAGACAGTTTGTTTTTTCAATTAAATATGGGGAAAATAAAATGTTGCCATGGAAAAATCAACATTTCTATTTATTAACATCTCTTTAGTCAACAATTAGGAACTTATATTTCATACAACTACTTTGAGGCACTAAAAACAACCAAAATTTTTTTTCGTATCGATATGGAGAAAAGTTTGCTTAGTCCTACGGAAAATGAGATCAAAATCTTAGTAATTAAGCACCCCATTCCATAGCTAGGAAGTCATCTTCTATTGAGTAATATCCTTTATTTCTTTTAATTTGGTTGTCATTCAGCACCCTAATAATATCTTTGTCATTCACTAAAACACATTCAATCTTTTTAGGAAAAATCCACCCTTCTTCAGCCTTTTGCAGGAAAGAAACTTTATATTTCGGATGAGTTGACATTGATATTCGTCCTGGAAATAGGGTTCCTTTATAGTTCACAATGCAATAACGATCCACAGCTTTTAGTGCATTATTAACCATCTGAAGCTCCAGTTCAGCATCAGCACTAACTTCAAATCTTTCTATAATGCAATCTTCTTCTCGGGCACTTTTTTCTTCCTGTGCCTTTTCTTCAAGGTTATCGCTCTTATGAAGCACATTTGAAGCGTTTTGTAAATTTTCTACATCATCATCTTCTTTCTCACTCATTTTCTTTTTATTTGTAACTAATTATATTTTCTGGTGTCTTCTGTACATCGTCCAACTGTTTATGACACACACTCTGGCCTTTTTTCTTCTTTTTTATTTCATTATTCGTTTTGGTAACCGTAGGTCGTCCTCTTTTCTTGGTCGCTTTTTTTGTTACTTAATTAGATTCTTCTCTTTGGTCAATGAACTTCTGGATTTCTTCCATGGATACACTTTTCCCGGCTACAACTGGTATCTGGAACTTTTTATTTGCTTCACCCCTAAGTCAATGTTTCTAATGTCATCAATGTATCTCTTGAAACGTTCTCCGACGCTTTCTCGTATTTCTTCTATGGGCTTTCCATAATCAGGAACTTTTTTTAGAGGTACGTTGACATCACAAGGAAACAATCCTGTTTCTTTTAATCCTGCAATTATGTTTTTTCCCGCCGTGTCTTTTCCCAAACCCAGAGTCCTGTGTAATAACGAAGCAAAGACATTTTTGGGAGAGCTGTTGCAATCTTTCCACGTCTAGTGCTTCTCCAATCATTCAAAACAGAACGCCAATTAGTTTTTAAAGAACTAAAATAGGCAACGTCAAGGAGCTGCAATAAATGTGTGGAGTTTGGTATCAAGCACATAAACTTAATATCATTCTCCTCGCATTGGCCTAAGGTTTAATTGAAATATGGGAGCTTAGATTGTCCCCTATTATAGCCTTTTTTCCTGGTTTGGCTTTAAGAGCTGGTAAAACCTGAGACACAAACCATTCATCAAATGTGGCAGCATCCATCCAGCCACCTTTTGTTACACTCATTCTCGTTCCAGTATAGTTCAATTGAGTAAATCGATCGATTGCTGTAAGACAATATCGGTACCCTTGCGCTGATGGTAATGGTCCTATTAGATCTATGTGAATCTGCATAAATCTGGCACGTGGTAATTTGAAATTGTCTATGGGTGAATTTACATGCCTAGTGATTTTTGCACGTTGACATGCCAAGCACGTTCTGGTCCATTCTCGGCAGTCTCTTTTAATTCCTGGCCACACAAATCTTTCCGCTACCAGCTTGGCTGTGGCGTTCGCTCCGGGATGGCTCAGAGAATGAAGGCTTTCAAAAACTTGCCTACGAAGTTCCTTTGTTACGTATGGTCTCGGGGGATTGCTTCTCTCATCGCAGTACAGTTCGGTATGAGTACCTGGTATTTTAAGTTTTTTAAGACACAAGGAAGTATTACCTTTCAGAAGTAGCTGTAATTCCTCGTCGGAGGCTTGAGCTCTAGCTAACACTGTCATATCAATGGGCTGAGTAATGTCTTCAACCCTTGATAAAGTATCAGCTACCACGTTGTTTTTTTTTACTGAGATATGTCTTATGTCAGTACTAAATTGAGAAATAAAATCCAGATGTCTGAACTGTCTTGGTGAGCAATTTTCTTTACGTGAGTGAAATGCGTAACAAAGGGGCTTATGATCTGTATAGATAGTAAATTCTCTGGCTTCCAGCATATACCTAAAGTATTTGATAGCTTCATAGACAGCTAGAAGTTCACGATCATAAAGCGGTCTACACACCAAAGCCGCTGACCCGGCGGCACAGCCCGGCGGCTTAGTGCCGGCGGGTTAACCCGGCGGATTCTGAATGTCCAAGCTGAACGAATTTGCCGGCGGCAATGCCGGCGGCACGACAGCCGCGGCATGTGGTGTTCTAGTAATTGCCAAATAGTCGTAGAGATTGGACGTGTGTGTTTCGAATAATTCGGAAGTAGTATTTTCAGATTGACATGGAGGAGGACGATAACAGTGATTTAATAATAGCAGTTTTTGGAGTTATTATCGGTGGATCCCTCAACACACGAAAGTGTTGGGTTAGGCCAAGTTTAATGAGTCGCAATAAATACAGTACTTGTCAAAGATTAAGTGATTTAAAGGAAGACGACTTGGTTCTATACAAACCCAATTCTTTTAAGACTTTCCTGTCATTAACCAGTACCGACTTTGAATATTTACTGAATATTGTTGGACACAAAATAGCTAAACAAGACACAAATTACAGAAAAGCAGTATCACCAGTGGAAAGATTGTCAATAACGTTAAAATACCTAAGCTCAGGAAATTCTTTTAGTAGCCTGTGCGACGTCTTTAAAGTATCTCCTCAACTAATTTCAAGCATTATTCCTGAAGTATGTGATGCTTTAGTTGAAGGACTTTCAGATTATGTGAAAATTCCAAGGAGTCAGGAAGGATGGAGAGAAATTGCAGATGAATATTTAAAAAGATGGCAAATACCCAATTGTCTTGGGTCAATGGATGGGAAACACATAAAACTTCAATGTCCCCCAAAAAGTGGAAGTGATTATATAAACTATAAAAAATATTTCAGTATTGTGCTCTTTGCTTTAGTAGATGCTGATTACAACTTTTTGTACGCTAATGTGGGATGTCAGGGTCGGATTTCAGATGGTGGGGTTTTTAATAATTCAGCATTAGGTCGATTGTTAAATGATAATGAATTGAATATACCACATACAACCCCTTTACCCGGAAGGAATCTACCAGTACCGTATTTTTTTTGGGTGATGATGCGTTTCCTCTGCAAGCCCATATTATAAAGGCTTATGATGGTAATCACACAATGGGATCATCTAAGAGTGTTTTTAACTATCGCGTATGTCGAGGACGAAGAGTAGTTGAAAACGTGTTTGGGCAGTTAACACACAAATTTAAGATTTTTCATAGACCTGTTCATCTAATCCCAGAAAAAGCTACTACTGTAACTTTGGCGTGTATACATTTATTTAATTATATCAAACGAACCGCTGCAACTCAGCAAAACGAATACGATACTGAAAATAATCAAGGAGAAGTCTTTCCCGGTGAATGGCGTAGACATCTTGAAAACGACAGTTGCTTAGATAATATGTCAGGAGAAGACAATCAAACCTCGGATACTACAGTAACCGCTGAGGATACAAGAGTGGAGTTGACTCATTATTTTCTTTCTAGTGTCGGAAGATTAGAATGGCAATATAACCAATAACTCAACTCATATAATAAATATTATTTTTAATCATTAAGTAGTTCCATGTATTATCCATTAAATCTAAAATCGTAAAATACACATAGTGAGATACACTTTTATTGTGATTCGTATAATAAAGTTTTAAACAAAATAAGAAATGTGTTTTTGTAAACCAATAACATGATATTAACTATTGGTAACAGTAGAAGTGTCACTAAACTAAAATTAAAACCTTGCTATTCCTTTCGCATATATGTCAAGCTCTACTCGTGTGAAGGGAATAGTCAACACTAATTTTAAATTTAACTTTAATGGGGCTACCTATAGCTACCTTTATTATACCAAAAAGAAAATTAAATATTTATAACATATTTTGAAGATTACTTTATAACACTATCAGAAGGATTTAGAGGTAGGTGTTCTTCAGCAAATGTTTCTAGTGACGAAGGTTGAATTGTTTGTGGATCTGGGTTTGTTTGGGCAGAGTATTCAGAAGAAGTTAAGTTATTTGTAGAAGGGCTTACAACCGTCTGTTGAAGTGAAGATGCTGTATAGTATCCTGGATGACTGTGTGAACTAGAAACACTACTTGGTCTTGCAAAATCCGTAAATGTATCGGATCTATATCCAGTTTCGGCTTCAAATATTATATTGTTGATCCGATGTCTCACAATAGCTTTCATTTGTCGATCCATTTGTCTTAACTGACCCGCAATATAATTTCCAAATAAACCATCCTCATCTTTTGTCACATTTGGTCGTTGGGAGACATTCTTCATAATATTCAATGCTTCGGATATCAACTCTTTATTAGGGTTGATTTTAGAACGTTTATTTCGTTGCCAAGTTGTATTTTCTGGCGACATCTGTGGTAAATCATTTTGATTTGATTGTGAATCTCGTTGTGAATCGTGGCTCGTCGACGGTGTGTCCTGCGAAAAAAGACGAAAAAGACTGCCCGTTTAGCCGTTTTACTTTTATTTAATAAAAAATAAATAAGTATATCTAGTCAAAATCAACATTTATTGTGTATTTTTTTATTATGGATTTTATTAAAGGCACTGAATAAGTCTTCAACATTTCAATTATTTTTTTTTCAAACACATTTTTTTTTACCTGAGTGGCAACTATTTTGCCAATGCCCGGGAAGGGTTAAAATGTAAATACAAAGATACACTAATAAATAAACTAATATAATTATATGTCTATGGGGCCCTAGTTGCCTGATTATAAATAAAAAAAATTAAATCTTTACTTACAGTATCGGTGGTTCCAGTAGGCACATTTTTGTTCTGCAGAAAATTTAGTGATTTGTAGGCAAACCATTTACTATGATAAATATCATCAGTACCCGCACCAGACTTATTTGAATTATCTTCTTTTTTTTCTCTCGGCAATAATGACTAGTTAAATTTTTTATCTTTCCCTCGATTTCCGGAACATCAGTAGCAAATTCACTGTCAATTTCATTAAATGCGTCGTAACGCTTTGGCCGGCTTTTGTAGTCACGGTTTTTTGGGTTCCATAATATTTCTTTTAAATGATAGAGGTCTATTAGTTTTATAACTGTTGCATCGTCCCACTCCATATTGGTTAGTTGATAAAAAATAAAAGTGCCGACACTTCACAACAACAGAGAATGAATAAGTGATACGTCACTACTCTATGAAAGCCGGCGGCCAACTGACTGAGTGAGTGGAGAGGGATGCCGTCGGCATCGGCATGCTGCCCCGCCGGCTTGCCCGCGCGGGCGCAAGCCGGCGGCATGATTGTATAAAATAAGGCCGGCGGGTTGGGCCGGCGATCCGTGCCGCCGGGTCAGCGGCTTTGGTGTGTAGACCGCTTAAGGCGAATACTTTTTTTGTGCTACACTTAGCTTTTGTGAAAAAAAAGCAAGTGGCTGCCACGAGCCTTCTTTAAGCTGCTGCAATACTGCGCCAATAGCAGTGTCCGAAGCATCCGTTATTAAAGCTATTTTAGCAGAACAGTCAGGATGCGCTAAAAGCGTAGCCTGGCATAGACTGCTTGCATGATTCAAATGCTTCTAGCTGCTCAGTGGACATCTGAATCGGATGAGAACCTTTAACTGCACCTTTCAAGATTTCGTTCAGCGGTGCTTGATACTTAGCTGCCTCGGGGATCAACCTCCTGTAAAAGTTAAGCATGCCCAAGAATCTTCTTAGCTCTTTGACAGTTTTTGGCTTTGGAAAGTTATTAATTGCTTCTACTTTGGATGGTTGCGGCTTTGAACCCTCTGCTGAAATACGATGACGAAGTCCGAACGTCATGTACGGGAATTCGTAAAGGCCAAAAGGCGTTGTAATAGCAGTTTTTGGGATATCAGCTTCGTTGACCGGAATTTGATTGTAGGCTTTGACTAAATCGATCGTTGTAAATACTTTGCAACCGGAAATATTTTGAGCGGAATTCTGAATGTGACGTATGGGGTAGCGGTCTGGAATCGTTCTAGCATTCAGTGCTCTATAGTCACCACATGGTCGCCACCCATTATCCTTCTTGGGTGTGAGATGCAATGGTGATGACCATGGTGATTCTGAAGGCCTAGCAATACCAACCTTTAACATTGCTGCAAACTCCTCTTTTGCAATCTTTAATTTATCAGGCGATAGTCGCCTAGGTGTACTAGCTACTGGCGGGCCCGGAGTGGTCCGAATATGGTGCACTGTATTGTGCTTTGGCACATGGTGAACCCCCGATGGGCGTGTAATATCAGGAAACTCTTTTAAGACATCATTATAAACCGAATCACCAGTAGCACTCTTAATAGAAAATATATCTAAATTAGCAGGCAAAGCCGTGGTGGAGAGTGTAGTGACACTGTCTATGAGGCGCTGATTTCTACAATTGACAACCAAATTGTAAAATGACAAAAAATCTACACCTATAATTGCTTTTGTAACATCTGCTACAACAAACTGCCAAGTAAAGTCACGGCGCAAGCCTAAATTTAACATTAAATGAACATACCCATAAGTATTTATTATCGAACCATTTGCTGCACTTAGTTGATAATTAGTCTTATGCCTATTCTCTTTCATTGCCGCTCGTGAAAAAACACAGAGATCGTTGCCTGTATTAACGAGAAACTGCATCTTCGTGTTGCGGTCAGTAACGAATAAGCGACCAGTACTTGGGCAATCGTAGGTCGCCGTTACAGATTGCCTTGCACATTTCCCAACTGGGTATAATCGCATGGTTTAATGCACTTACTTGCACGATCGCCATATTTATTGTGATACCAGCACATAGGGAACCTCCTGTGACTAGAAGACGACCTGGTGTTGCTTCTTGGGCGGCTTCTGCTTCGTAATCTAGGACGTCTCTTGTTTAGCTGAGTTGTTAGGGTCTTCACTTGCCTGGTGAGCTCAGCTATTTGACCTTCCAGCTTCTGTACTCTGTCCTCTGGTGCATGGCTTGATGCAGACGCTACTTGTGGATGTGGGTATGGAGGAACAACGTCGTGAATCTTATCGGCTAGCTCCGCTAGTGCCACAAGAGAAGTGGTCGTTTGTGACACTATTATAGTTTGCGTGCTGTTTGGTAATCGACTCATCCAAATAGTTCGAAGAAAGTCGTCAGGTATGCCTGGTCCAGCCAAATGTTGTAAGTGCCGTAGGAATTGTGAAGGTTTTCTATCGCCTAGTTCTTCATTCATTAGAAGTTGTTTTACTTTCCTATCTCTAGACGCCGACGGCCGTTTGATTAGTTCTGTTTTTAGCTTTTCGTACTTATCTGTGTTTGGAGGGGAGATAATTATATCTTCGACCTCTGATGCATATTGCGGTTCGAGTTGACTAACTATGTAAAAGAATTTCGTCGCATCTGCTGTTATATTTGAAATCGCAAACTGTCCTTCGATTTGCGCGAATCAAATTGCTGGTTTTTCCGGCCAACATGGCGGTATTCGAACACCGACTCGATAAACATCGGATGATGAGGCGAGATTTTGTTCGGCGGCCTTTTGTTTCTCACTCATAATTATATTGTGTACTTTTACGGGATCACCACTTTATAGTTCAATTTAATATTTGTTATGCTGCTTGTGTAAGTAAAATAAAATTCAATAGTCTTTCAGTTTAAATAATTATAATTTACACAAGTTACAAGTCTTTACAACACACAGAAGGAGAATAGAGTGATAGTTATATATAGAAAGATAACACAGGAACTAAGAGTCTCAAACGAACGAATTAATTGTAATAACAGTTTCTTATCACAAGTAAATAGTCAACAAACGAACAGTATGGCATACGTAAACGTACTGGTGGCATGGTGCGAACTCTCGTAGCAAGGGCAGCCAGCGGTGAACCGGTTTGCTGTTGTTGAGTCGCCCTTGCACCGACCGCTGCATTAAACAAGCCACTGCTAATACTTAATATATATATATATATATATATATATATATATATATATATATATATATAATTTCTGTAGAATGGTATGTCCGTAATTATGAAATATAAATTTATATAGAAATAATTTAAAATTAAATATTACAATTACACTAAACAATTAACTATTTTACTGTTATTTATAAAGTAATTTACATCAATTAATATTTTGCACACTACACATCGGAGTGTTGGCCGCTTTGTTGGTAGATGAAATCTCATCTTTGGACACAGTGATAGGGTCAGAGGCGGTAGGGGGCGAGTTCCTGCGACGGACCTCGTCCTCCACTAGTTGGATTTGTATGGGGTCAGTGGGTCAGCGAGCTTCGATATCCAGTTGTGGGGGTAGTACAGCTCATGGAAGATCCATCAGGATGGCATGACACTGCATGTATTGGGTAAGACCAGTTAGTTCCTCCACTCGATGGTAGGAGGGGTACTTGCAAATCCCCAAGTATGCCTGGAATCCCCTGGTTCAGATTGCATGTATTCACTCCAAAGTACAAATCATGATGCTGACGAACATTCTTAGGTGTGTAGGTGAATTCATGATTGACGCTGGCCAGATGAATACTGATGGGACTAGCTATCGTGGGTGCCGATGTGGTCAAGGCAAATGGGACTCTATTCCCTTTCACATCAATGTGTTGCATATGCAGAACTAGGTTCGTGTGCAGGTGCTCATAAATCAAATCACACTTCTCCTCTTTCAGTTGTCTGACGTGCTCATAAATGTCATTCATTTTGTTCCGCAAGTCAGTTGCATAATCGGTTATACTGCGTGGAGCATCAGGTGGTATCCCGGTGATCAGGTCCGCAGGCAGCCGTAATTCTCTCCCAAAGTTTGCGAAAGCTGGTGTCACTGATGTACTTTCGTGAACAGCGCTTCGATATGATAACAAAAACGGTTGTATGTGCTTGTCCCAATCTCGTTGCCGATTGTCTACAACTTTTGCTAGGTACCTCTCCAATGTCTGATTAAATCGTTCTACCATTCCATCAGATTGCGGGTGATAAGAAGTCGTTCTTGTTTTATGAGTACCCATAACTCGGCAAGTTTCCTGGAATATTTGAGACTCAAAATTCCTTCCTTGATCGCTGTGAATCTCTAAAAGTACTCCAAAACGACAGAAGACTTCATGAACTAGTTTATCTGCAACTGTTGAAGCTTCTTGATTTGGAATGGCGAAGACTTCTGGCCACTTAGTGAAGTAATCCATCACAACCATGAAATACTTGTTACCGCATTCACTCTCCGGAAACGGCCCCGCCACGTCAATGGCTATTCTTTCCCATGGTGCACCAACATTGTACAACTTCAATGCACCTCTAATACGAGTCTGAGGTCCCTTTACAGCCGCACAACCTGTGTACATTTGCGACACCAGTCCTCGATATCGTTTCGACAGTGGACCCAGTAAAACCGTTCTCGGATCTTCAGTAGAGTTCGTTTAACTCCCAGATGGCCTCCTGAATAATCATTATGGTACAGCTGTAGAACATCCGGTACTTTAGCTTTAGGGATAACCATTTGCAAATGACAGCTGTCTCCCCGAACACTTTCCCATTTACGGCACAGAACTCCATCCTGAAGCAGCAAGCTGTCCCACTGGGCCCAATAGCTTTTAGTGGTCGAACTCATCGCTGAGACGTCGCTCCACTTGGGCTTGGGAGCACAGGCCTTCATCCATTTCAGAATCGGCTTGATGTCCGGATCTTCCTGCTGTGCACATTGTAAACTGTCCTTCCACTCGTTGCTGAGGTGGTCTGCCCTGAGCATCCTCACGGATACCAGTTACTTACTCTCTTGCCTAGTACAATGTTTGCAATCTTCAGAACAAGGTCTTCTTGACAATGCATCTGCGTTGCCATGAGATTTCCCGCTCCGATGTTCGATCTCAAAGTCATATTCCTGCAGTAGTTCAATCCACCTCGCAACTTGTCCTTCTGGATTTTTAAACTGCAATAGCCATTTTAGTGCAGCATAGTCAGTTCGTAAGTGAAATTTCCGCCCCAGAAGATATTTGCTAAAATGCTGCAATGACTTTACTACTGCTAGCAATTCGCGTCTTGTGACACAATAGTTCCTTTCCGGTTTTGATAATGACTTGCTGTACGCTATCACGACCTCTAGGTCACCATTCCGTTGAGACAACACACAGCCAAGTCCTATATCACTTGCGTCTGTGTCAACTATAAATTCTTTGCTTGCATCAGGGTATCCCAAGATAGGTGTTTTGCACAGACGGTCCTTGAGCTTCTGGAATGCGATATTGCAATTTTCATCCCTGCAGAAATGTCGCTTCTCCTCGGTTAGCTTGTGCAGAGGTTTGGCTATATCTGCAAAGTTCTTCACAAATCGCCGGTAATAGGAGCACAAACCCAAAAATGCTCTGCCTCTTGTCTTTTGGATCCGGCCAATCTTTGACAGCGGCGATTTTCTCCGGATCTGTACGGATACCATCTTCCGACACTACATACCCCAAAAAGTTGACTTGCCGTTTGAATAGTGAACATTTCTTCGGACTCAACTTGAGGTTGGCACTCTGAATCTTCATGAGCACGCGTTCTAGGTTTTGAAGGTGTTCCTCAAACGTACGGCCCACGATGATGATGTCATCCAAGTAGACCAGACAGGCATCGCCAATTGGCCCGGTAAGTACAAGTTCCATCAGCCTTTCAAACGTTGCTGGAGCATTGCACAACCCAAACGGCATTACTTTAAGTTGCCACAGACCCTTTCCCGTCGAGAACGCAGTTTTCTCCTTGTCCTTAGGGTCAATTTCAACTTGCCAGTAGCCACTTTTTAGATCCAGCGTGCTAAACCACTTTACTCCTGTAAGCATGTCCAGCGTGTCATCAATTCTTGGCAAGGGATAGCTGTCCTTCTTCGTAACGTCGTTCAGACGGCGGTAGTCAACACAAAACCGCATGCTGCCATCCTTCTTCTTTACTAGTACCACGGGTGAACACCATGGACTAGATGAAGGTTCAATAACACCATCCTTCACCATTCCCTCAATCATGGTTTCCACTTCCTTTTCACGTGCTACCGGCAATCTTCTTGGCCGCTGACGGACAGGCAGTTCTTCACCTGTGTTTATTTTGTGTTGAACTAAGCCAGTCTTTCCTATGTCAGCATCGTTTGATGAGAATACATCGGCATACTTGAGTAACAACTTCTTCGCTTTGACCATTTCATTCGGGGAGAGAACGCTGCGACAGTCTTCTAAAAGTGTGCTCACTCTCGTTTGTGCATCCTTGCTGGGGGTCCCAGTCGATAGATATTGGCACCGACGTAACCAATCCACTTCCTCACAAGTAGCAACCAGTGTGCCTTTTTCTATAATCTGTTCCTGGCCACAAAGGTTCAGCACACGTACTCCTGAGATGTTAGTGGTTCTGACCAAGGTTCGAGCCACTTTCCATGGAAGGTCATTTTCTAACCTTTCCACGAGTACACAACGATGAGGTTGCCCAGGATTCCGAGGAAGACTAACCGGCACAATCGTTTCCGATCTCGGCGGAAGAACAATCTTCTCAAGGCTGTACACGTTCCCTGGTAACGCTCCTTCTATCTGACCTCATAATAAAGAAGATTATAATGTTTAGAATTAATTTTTGGACCTGCTTTCTATAAAGTGTGAGAATTATCATTAGTGTTATCAGAGTTATCAGAATAGAAACTAATATAGCCAGTAATATTGGTATTGTTTTATTGGCATATTTTTCTATATATTGATTGTAGACACAAAACGTGCTACACTCAGCACACTCAAAAAATGATACAATCTCTCCTTTGTTATTATTCTCGCATTCCCACTTTATTAATCCAAACATCGGTTTAGTGGTTACCAAGAATTGATTGTTATCACTCAATGTCATTTCTTCAGAAGTATCACTGCTATTGACAGTGCAATTGGTGGCACCACTAACTTTAAGTATTCCATTGGTTAAACTAACATCTATATCACCAGAGCATGAACCCCAGAGGAGCACCGTGATGACTAGGTAATACATTGTTTTATCAGTTAAATTTATTTTAGTTCCTGCTTGCTGCTTAACAGCTTCGATGCCGGCCTGACTATGGGGGTGGTTTGAGAAAATCCAAAATGTTTTTTTTATAATATGCGTTCGGCACATACCTAAAGAATATTTTAACCCTCTATTGCATGAATTATTAAATTAAAAAGAAAAAAAATATTTTTATGTTTCAATGTGTTTTAATAGGGCTTGTAAGACAAAATATAAAGTGAAAAAAAATAAGTATCTTATTTTAGAAAAAAAAAACAGAAGCCAAAATTGGCTTCCCATGCAATAACGTCTGTGTATGAGACTGCCATTTTTGGCTTCCTATGCACAACAAATACCAAAACGTACACAAGGTAAAATTCTCTAAAACAGTTTATTTTCTCATTCAAGCAAAGAAAAACGTCACATTTCTCACATTTTATATGAGAACGCAAAGAACAATCATTCTGACATAATTGACGATTCTTTTGGTGTATCGGGAAATGGTCAATTTTGTCTGTACGTACTGAATTTAGAGGTAGGTCTTGCACTTTTGCTGGGGTTTTCCGTGCCCTTTTTCGAGGTGTGAAAGATTCGTTTCTACTGGTAGGAGTACCCGTTCTAGATGACGTAGGAGTGTTTCCTCTTGACAAGGCAGGTGTACCGGGATTACTGATACTAGGACGGCCTCTTTTTCTTGAGATACTTTTGCCAGCCTTGCAATAATGTTCAGAAATGGCTAGCTTGAAGTCAAATAGTGACATGTATTGGTTAGTTTTGCGTCGCCACAGTAACCAAGCATTAACTGCACACATATCAACCAAGTGGAAAAATATTTTTTTATACCACTGACGAGATCTTATTTTGATCCTATACAGACCTAACAAAGAGTCAAGCAAATCAACGCCTCCCATGTGTCGGTTATACACATCAACGCATTGTGGCGATGTTATGTCCTTGTACTGTTTATCTTTTCTGAAATATCTAGTCTTAGTAGAAGTCGGTTCACTACCAACAAACACAGACAGTAAATTGACCACTTTATTGTCATACCATGATACCAGGCTTAGTTTTACGTCATCGACGATGGCGATTTTCTCAACCATAGTACCACGACCTATTTTCTTCAGGTCCTTTTCTGTAGGCATATCAGCGTTAGGTACTCTGTTCATCCTAATGGTTCCCAATGGCAGCAATCCATTTTTATACAGGTAAACTTGCAATTTTATACTATTGAACCAGTTATCGAAAAATATTTTGTGGTTTACATTTCGAGGCACAGTAGATGTGAGTCGTGTAACAACGTTGGAGCTGACACCAAGATCTGGTGCATCACTTGGAAAAATGTTGCTTTGACCGCCAGCAAAAATATCGAAGTCGTAACTGAACCCTGATACGCCACTCAACACTTGATTTTTGTACCCCCACTTATGAGGTTTGGCTGGATTGTACTGTTTGAGTTGGTGGCGAGCTTTCGTGGGTATAATTTGCTCATCTACGGCCAGATATTCTTCTTTGGGTATCAAAAGTAACCGCTCTCTTAACTTTTCTATGAGAGGTCGAATTTTAAACAGTTTATCGTGACTTTGTGTACCGGGTGGTTTGAAATCTTCATTATTATTGAAATGAAGATGACGTTTTATCATTTCAAACTTATTACATGTCATTATTGAATTGACTTGATGTTGACCAATGTTGTTGGACCAATACATCCGTGTAGATGGCAGGTGAACTAATGAGGTGAAGATGACAGTACCTATAAATTGCTCAATCTCAGTAGTTGTGATATTTGCTGGCTTGTTAACACTGACCTGAGTAGATTTCAGATTTGACTGTTCCGTAATAAATGTTATCAAATCTTCTGTGAAAAAAAATTGGAAAAATTCGGCAGGTGATTCTAATTCATGAGCAAACTCTGGCAATTCCAGGCTACCACTAAAATTGAAATTATTTTCATCATACGCTGGCATTTTTCCTTCAGTTCAGATAATTTTTTCCTTAACTGCTCGCTTCTGTTTCAAATTTTTAGGTCTAGGATCAACTATTTCGTCATCGGAAGTATCGGAATCGGATGGTAGAATAATTATAGGTTTTTTACGTGTTTGGTTGCGCAAGCGCGAAAGCGGAACATCGTCATCGGAATCAGATAGTGAATCATCGTTGCCAAGAGAGCCATCACCAGGAATAGGTTTAATGCAGTTAGCAGTGCCATAAAAGCGTGAAGGAAGCATTCTGGAATAATAAAAAAAAAACTCTGAATGCATGCGAAGCCATTTTAGGCGCAAACATACTTCATCGTAAATGCATGCGAAGCCAAAATTGGCTCCTGTAGAAAATATTGAAAATGAAGTATAAGGAGCAAATATTTTGAATAAACTGTGATAGGGGTCAAAAACAGAGGTTTTGCAGAAAATTATTTACATTTTTTAACATCAATTTTCTTACCTTTTCTATTTAATTTCCACCAACAAAGCTGCAATAAATTCACGAAGAACGACGTCGCGTACGCACCGGAGAAAAGTGAGGTTATAATGACACATGACGTTGGCCATAGATAATAAAAATTACGTTTCGGTTCAGTTTGAATTCCTTAATATTACTACATTGACATTTTATAATTTTGTTTAAAATTAGGGTAGAAATAAATTACTGAAGTTGAGCAGCCAAAATTGGCTTTGTATGCAATAGAGGGTTAATAAATGTTTGACTATTATTATCATGTTTTACTATGAAGAAAAAACAAAATTAATATTCCCGCAAATATGCGGGCCCGGCACTGGGGTTGAAATTTTCAATTTTAGTACCGGGCCCGCAAATTAGCGGAGTGGCTTATTTTATGTATAATCGTTTATTTATGTCATTTGGACACGACATAATGTACTTTTTCTTAATTCTAATACTCTTGAGAACAATCACTAGTTTTTTACATAGTAAGCTTACAAAATAAAGTAAAAATTTAACAGTAATAGTTAATAAAAACAGTAAAAAAAAACCAGTTGAACAAAAAAGCTTCTTCTTCAGCTTCTAACAGAAAATAACACTTCTAAAAAAATCCTAATGAGATTAGAAACAGAACTGTAATATAATCCACAGCTATGATGTCAAAATAAAATAAAGTCTAGATGGACAAATGGAATTCGTCAAAACACTCAAAGCACAGACCAGGTTTGTCAATGCAAGTTTCGCAGTGCCACATAGAGTCTCTCCGTATTTTTTGAGATTTTGAGCACATGCGGCACATCTTGCGCTTGATGTTTCCTTTGGAATTTCTCTCAGTTATTTTACTGATTTTGTGTGGCACTTCTCTGCTCGTTTTCGCTCTGCTTGGGCCGGTTAGAACAGCCACTGCAGTATTTTTTTCGGGTAAAAGCTCATTTATCACAGCTAAACGATAATCGTAGAGTGTCATTTTAGGTTTTCCAGAATACTTATTGTACATTTTGTAAGAGTTTATAAATAGAAGTTGAAAGGTGTGGATGGCTAACTTCAAATACCAGCGAAGAGTTTTTCTTTCGCACGGATAAAACGCGAGCAGTTGGTCTTGTCGGTCAACTCCTGACATAAACTCATTATATTTGGCAATAGTTGCAGGTTTTTCATTGATTTGGCCACGCTTATTAGCAACTGGTATCCTTATATCTTCGTATTCCGTGGTGACGTACATCACTGGGCGCTTATCTTTCCATTTTCCAATGTGCACACCTTCTCGAAACCTTGAAATATTATCGCCTTTTTTTAGCGTTTTTTGAACCACATTCTTTGGATTTTCTTTCAAATTCTTTCTTAAAGTTCCACTACAATAAGTCTTATTATGTAAAAGACGTTTAGCCAAGTGGAAACTATTATAATAGTTATCCATATATAATGAGTGTCCATTGTGAAGTTTCTCCTCCATCAATTGCATTACAACCTTTTCGGCGTGCCCTTTTCCAGCAACATCATGGTCTTGGCTCCCTGCATATACTCGAAACTTCAAAATGAGACCATCAGGTTCAGTCAACATGTATAGTTTGATACCATACTTATGGCGCTTGTTTTTTACATACTGCTTGAATCTCAGTCGCCCTCTCCACAGAACCATGCTCTCATCCAACGACAGCTGTTTGCCAGGATAATAGCATGTATTCATTTTTTGGTTGAAATAATCAACGACACTACGTATTTTATACAGTGGGTCGTCATTCACAATCTCTGTCTCTGAGCTGAAGTGAAGACATCTCATTATTAGCAGATATCTATTTCTACTCATCTGTTGACCAAAAATAGGTATTGAAAATAACCGGCTCTTTTTCCAGTAATCTTGTAGTCGGGGCAGCTGAAAAGAACCCATGTGGAAAAGTAAGCCAAAGAATATTTTTAGTTCAGGAACGTCCACGTCCTTCCAATTAGTTATTCTTGATGATTCCGAAACACCGAAAAGAAATAACTTTCCGGCTTGGGCATTAGTTTTTTTCACAAATCATTGCAAGAAAATGATCTTCAAAGAAGAAATTGAAAAATGCTATTGGAGTTGGGTCAGGCGCGCCAAAGAACTCATTTTTTTTAGTGAAATCAATTTTTTTTAGCTCACATGTTGTTGTCCATGAAGAAGTAGCTCCTTCTTCAGGTGGTGCTTTTGGTGATTTTTCTGGTGGTTGTAATGCTTCTAATGATAGGCTCCTTCGACGAGTACGTTGCGACGCCAATTGTACATCCATAGCCGCAATTTGCATAATATTCTGCCGCTCGATTTCCTCTTCATCATCATCTGATGACATGTCCTCAAGCTGGAAGTCATCATCAGAGTCGTTGCCCAAAAGCTGCTCTTCAATATCACTATCAGTAATCTTATAAACTGGCTCCATTTTCTTTCGTTTCGGCCGCGAGGGACCCGGTTGATCACTCATAATTGAACGCTAATTTCTTCAAAATAAAATTCAATTTTTAAAAACCACAACTTACACAACAATTTTGCAACATTCAAGCGTAGTGCCAACCTATAAACGTGTCGCCAAGCGCTGTGCCGGATGCGTACTGAGGCATACAAATTGAGCGGTGCTACTCCGCTAATTTGCGGGGTCGGCACCCCGCGCTCAGCCCGCCCCCCGCAAATATGCGGAGTTGGCACTAAAGTTGTTAAGCTATTTATAATCATTATACTAATCATAATACTAATATGGTACTGTGATTAGCCTGGGGATTATACTGGGTGGTCCAAACAGTGAGGTTATAATTTTTTTTTGATTCCTCACATCTAGGGGTATCCGAAAACACCCTATGTATGTTTCGCGATTTTTGTAGTTTTCGAGTTATGATTTTTTTATCCTTTTTTTGAAAGTGTTCACTCTAAACAGCCTAACATTAAAAAAATTTAATTGTGAGATTTGAGTGTGAGAGAGTGACTAGCTTCAACACAGTAATGACAAAGGTGGTGATAATTCCTATTCCTAATGATATCTGTAAACTACTCAAGAAATCAGGACTCTGCAAAGCCAGGTTCATTTTGTCATTAAAAGATTCCTGCGAACGGTGCGTCATAATGCCCCTTTCATATATTTGCCCTTTGAACTGATACTCTAAACTAAAGATTAGTGATTGATTGCTTCCTTTGAATTTCATCTCACAAACATCATACCTATCTAGCAGTTGCAGAGACTGGACTTGTTGAGAACAAGAAATCTCATACAAGTAGAACGAACAGTTACTACTAAAAGGCAATATCCCAGTTTTACTGATAGATGTAGTTGAAATAAACACAACAGGAAGTTCATCACAGGCCGAACAACCATAACTGGACTCAACTTTAACCTCGCAAGATGCAGACTCTATCACTTGACTTTCAACGGTATTAGTCTTCAACATGAAGCTAGCATAACCTCTAATAGATCTGTGGAAGGATAACAATTTACCTTTAATTACTTTGTTCATATCCAGTATATTCTTGGAATCCATCTGTAGCGAGCTTCGATATCCAGGTGTGGGGGTAGTACAGCTTATGGAAGATCCATCAGGATGGCATGACACTGCATGTATTGGGTAAGACCAGTTAGTTCCTCCACTCGATGGTAGGAGGGGTATCCCAAATTAGGTGTTTTGCACAGACGGTCCTTGAGCTCTTGGAATGCGATATTGCAATTTTCATCCCAGCAGAAATGTCGCTTCTCCTCGGTTAGCTTGTGCAGAGGTTTGGCTATATTTGCAAAGTTCTTCACAAATCGCCGGTAATAGGAGCACAAACCCAAAAATGCTCTAACCTGCGTCTTGTCTTTTGGAACCGGCCAATCTTTGACAGCGGCGATGTTCTCCGGATCCGTACGGATACCTTCTTCCGACACTACATACCCCATAAAGTTGACTTGCCGTTTGAATAGTGAACATTTCTTCGGACTCAACTTGAGGTTGGCACTCTGAATCTTCATGAGCACGCGTTTCAGGTTTTGAAGGTGTTCCTCAAACGTACGGCCCACGCTGATGATGTCATCCAAGTAGACCAGACAGGCATCGCCAATTAGCCCGGTAAGTACAAGTTCCATCAGCCTTTCAAACGTTGCTGGAGCATTGCACAATCCAAACGGCATTACTTTAAATTGCCACAGACCCTTTCCCGTCGAGAACGCAGTTTTCTCCTTGTCCTTAGGGTCAATTTCAACTTGCCAGTAGCCACTTTTTAGACCCAGCGTGCTAAACCACTTTACTCCTGCAAGCATGTCCAGCGTGTCATCAATTCTTGGCAAGGGATAGCTGTCCTTCTTCGTAACGTCGTTCAGACGGCGGTAGTGAACACAAAACCGCATGCTGCTATCCTTCTTCTTTACCAGTACCACGGGTGAACACCATGGACTAGATGAAGGTTCAATAACACCATCCTTCACCATTCCCTCAATCATGGTTTCCACTTCCTTTTCACGTAATACCGGCAATATTCTTGGCCGCTGACGGACAGGCAGTTCTTCACCTGTGTTTATTTTGTGTTGAACTAAGCCAGTCTTTCCTATGTCAGCATCGTTTGATGAGAATACATCGGCATACTTGAGTAACAACTTCTTCGCTTTGACCATTTCATTCGGGGAGAGAACGCCGCGACAGTCTTCTAAAAGTGTGCTCACTCTCGTTTGTGCATCCTTGCTGGGGGTCCCAGTCGATAGATATTGGCACCGACGTAACCAATCCACTTCCTCACAAGTAGCAACCAGTGTGCCTTTTTCTATAATCTGTTCCTGGCCACAAAGGTTCAGCACACGTACTCCTGAGATGTTAGTGGTTCTGACCAAGGTTCGAGCCACTTTCCATGGAAGGTCATTTTCTAACCTTTCCACGAGTACACAACGATGAGGTTGCCCAGGATTCCGAGGAAGACTAACCGGCACAATCGTTTCCGATCTCGGCGGAAGAACAATCTTCTCAAGGCTGTACACGTTCCCTGGTAACGCTCCTTCTATCTGACCTCATAATAAAGTAGATTATAATGTTTAGAATTAATTTTTGGACCTGCTTTCTATAAAGTGTGAGAATTATCATTAGTGTTATCAGAGTTATCAGAATAGAAACTAATATAGCCAGTAATATTGGTATTGTTTTATTGGCACATTTTTCTATATATTGATTGTAGACACAAAACGTGCTACACTCAGCACACTCAAAAAATGGTACAATCTCCCCTTTGTTATTATTCTCGCATTCCCACTTTATTAATCCAAACATCGGTTTAGTGGTTACCAAGAATTGTTTGTTATCACTCAATGTCATTTCTTCAGAAGTATCACTGCTATTGACAGTGCAATTGGTGGCACCACTAACTTTAAGTATTCCATTGGTTAAACTAACATCTATATCACCAGAGCATGAACCCCAGAGGAGCACCGTGGTGACTAGGTAATACATTGTTTTATCAGTTAAATTTATTTTAATTCCTGCTTGCTGCTTAACAGCTTCGATGCCGGCCTGACTATGGGGGTGGTTTGAGAAAATCCAAAATGTTTTTTTTATAATATGCGTTCGGCACATACCTAAAGAATATTTTAATAAATGTTTGACTATTATTATCATGTTTTACTATGAAGAAAAAACAAAATTAATATTCCCGCAAATTAGCGGAGTGGCTTATTTTATGTATAATCGTTTATTTATGTCATTTGGACTCGACATAATGTACTTTTTCTTAATTCTAATACTCTTGAGAACAATCATTAGTTTTCTAACACAAAATAACACTTCTAAAAAAATCCTAATGAGATTAGAAACAGAACTGTAATATAATCCACAGCTATGATGTCAAAATAAAATAAAGTCTAGATGGACAAATGGAATTCGTCAAAACACTCAAAGCACAGACCAGGTTTGTCAATGCAAGTTTCGCAGTGCCACATAGAGTCTCTCCGTATTTTTTGAGATTTTGAGCACATGCGGCACATCTTGCGCTTGATGTTTCCTTTGGAATTTCTCTCAGTTATTTTACTGATTTTGTGTGGCACTTCTCTGCTCGTTTTCGCTCTGCTTGGGCCGGTTAGAACAGCCACTGCAGTATTTTTTTCGGGTAAAAGCTCATTTATCACAGCTAAACGATAATCGTAGAGTGTCATTTTAGGTTTTCCAGAATACTTATTGTACATTTTGTAAGAGTTTATAAATAGAAGTTGAAAGGTGTGGATGGCTAACTTCAAATACCAGCGAAGAGTTTTTCTTTCGCACGGATAAAACGCGAGCAGTTGGTCTTGTCGGTCAACTCCTGACATAAACTCATTATATTTGGCAATAGTTGCAGGTTTTTCATTGATTTGGCCACGCTTATTAGCAACTGGTATCCTTATATCTTCGTATTCCGTGGTGACGTACATCACTGGGCGCTTATCTTTCCATTTTCCAATGTGCACACCTTCTCGAAACCTTGAAATATTATCGCCTTTTTTTAGCGTTTTTTGAACCACATTCTTTGGATTTTCTTTCAAATTCTTTCTTAAAGTTCCACTACAATAAGTCTTATTATGTAAAAGACGTTTAGCCAAGTGGAAACTATTATAATAGTTATCCATATATAATGAGTGTCCATTGTGAAGTTTCTCCTCCATCAATTGCATTACAACCTTTTCGGCGTGCCCTTTTCCAGCAACATCATGGTCTTGGCTCCCTGCATATACTCGAAACTTCAAAATGAGACCATCAGGTTCAGTCAACATGTATAGTTTGATACCATACTTATGGCGCTTGTTTTTTACATACTGCTTGAATCTCAGTCGCCCTCTCCACAGAACCATGCTCTCATCCAACGACAGCTGTTTGCCAGGATAATAGCATGTATTCATTTTTTGGTTGAAATAATCAACGACACTACGTATTTTATACAGTGGGTCGTCATTCACAATCTCTGTCTCTGAGCTGAAGTGAAGACATCTCATTATTAGCAGATATCTATTTCTACTCATCTGTTGACCAAAAATAGGTATTGAAAATAACCGGCTCTTTTTCCAGTAATCTTGTAGTCGGGGCAGCTGAAAAGAACCCATGTGGAAAAGTAAGCCAAAGAATATTTTTAGTTCAGGAACGTCCACGTCCTTCCAATTAGTTATTCTTGATGATTCCGAAACACCGAAAAGAAATAACTTTCCGGCTTGGGCATTAGTTTTTTTCACAAATCATTGCAAGAAAATGATCTTCAAAGAAGAAATTGAAAAATGCTATTGGAGTTGGGTCAGGCGCGCCAAAGAACTCATTTTTTTTAGTGAAATCAATTTTTTTTAGCTCACATGTTGTTGTCCATGAAGAAGTAGCTCCTTCTTCAGGTGGTGCTTTTGGTGATTTTTCTGGTGGTTGTAATGCTTCTAATGATAGGCTCCTTCGACGAGTACGTTGCGACGCCAATTGTACATCCATAGCCGCAATTTGCATAATATTCTGCCGCTCGATTTCCTCTTCATCATCATCTGATGACATGTCCTCAAGCTGGAAGTCATCATCAGAGTCGTTGCCCAAAAGCTGCTCTTCAATATCACTATCAGTAATCTTATAAACTGGCTCCATTTTCTTTCGTTTCGGCCGCGAGGGACCCGGTTGATCACTCATAATTGAACGCTAATTTCTTCAAAATAAAATTCAATTTTTAAAAACCACAACTTACACAACAATTTTGCAACATTCAAGCGTAGTGCCAACCTATAAACGTGTCGCCAAGCGCTGTGCCGGATGCGTACTGAGGCATACAAATTGAGCGGTGCTACTCCGCTAATTTGCGGGGTCGGCACCCCGCGCTCAGCCCGCCCCCCGCAAATATGCGGAGTTGGCACTAAAGTTGTTAAGCTATTTATAATCATTATACTAATCATAATACTAATATGGTACTGTGATTAGCCTGGGGATTATACTGGGTGGTCCAAACAGTGAGGTTATAATTTTTTTTTGATTCCTCACATCTAGGGGTATCCGAAAACACCCTATGTATGTTTCGCGATTTTTGTAGTTTTCGAGTTATGATTTTTTTATCCTTTTTTTGAAAGTGTTCACTCTAAACAGCCTAACATTAAAAAAATTTAATTGTGAGATTTGAGTGTGAGAGAGTGACTAGCTTCAACACAGTAATGACAAAGGTGGTGATAATTCCTATTCCTAATGATATCTGTAAACTACTCAAGAAATCAGGACTCTGCAAAGCCAGGTTCATTTTGTCATTAAAAGATTCCTGCGAACGGTGCGTCATAATGCCCCTTTCATATATTTGCCCTTTGAACTGATACTCTAAACTAAAGATTAGTGATTGATTGCTTCCTTTGAATTTCATCTCACAAACATCATACCTATCTAGCAGTTGCAGAGACTGGACTTGTTGAGAACAAGAAATCTCATACAAGTAGAACGAACAGTTACTACTAAAAGGCAATATCCCAGTTTTACTGATAGATGTAGTTGAAATAAACACAACAGGAAGTTCATCACAGGCCGAACAACCATAACTGGACTCAACTTTAACCTCGCAAGATGCAGACTCTATCACTTGACTTTCAACGGTATTAGTCTTCAACATGAAGCTAGCATAAACTCTAATAGATCTGTGGAAGGATAACAATTTACCTTTAATTACTTTGTTCATATCCAGTATATTCTTGGAATCCATCTGTAGCGAGCTTCGATATCCAGGTGTGGGGGTAGTACAGCTTATGGAAGATCCATCAGGATGGCATGACACTGCATGTATTGGGTAAGACCAGTTAGTTCCTCCACTCGATGGTAGGAGGGGTATCCCAAATTAGGTGTTTTGCACAGACGGTCCTTGAGCTCTTGGAATGCGATATTGCAATTTTCATCCCAGCAGAAATGTCGCTTCTCCTCGGTTAGCTTGTGCAGAGGTTTGGCTATATTTGCAAAGTTCTTCACAAATCGCCGGTAATAGGAGCACAAACCCAAAAATGCTCTAACCTGCGTCTTGTCTTTTGGAACCGGCCAATCTTTGACAGCGGCGATGTTCTCCGGATCCGTACGGATACCTTCTTCCGACACTACATACCCCATAAAGTTGACTTGCCGTTTGAATAGTGAACATTTCTTCGGACTCAACTTGAGGTTGGCACTCTGAATCTTCATGAGCACGCGTTTCAGGTTTTGAAGGTGTTCCTCAAACGTACGGCCCACGCTGATGATGTCATCCAAGTAGACCAGACAGGCATCGCCAATTAGCCCGGTAAGTACAAGTTCCATCAGCCTTTCAAACGTTGCTGGAGCATTGCACAATCCAAACGGCATTACTTTAAATTGCCACAGACCCTTTCCCGTCGAGAACGCAGTTTTCTCCTTGTCCTTAGGGTCAATTTCAACTTGCCAGTAGCCACTTTTTAGACCCAGCGTGCTAAACCACTTTACTCCTGCAAGCATGTCCAGCGTGTCATCAATTCTTGGCAAGGGATAGCTGTCCTTCTTCGTAACGTCGTTCAGACGGCGGTAGTGAACACAAAACCGCATGCTGCTATCCTTCTTCTTTACCAGTACCACGGGTGAACACCATGGACTAGATGAAGGTTCAATAACACCATCCTTCACCATTCCCTCAATCATGGTTTCCACTTCCTTTTCACGTAATACCGGCAATATTCTTGGCCGCTGACGGACAGGCAGTTCTTCACCTGTGTTTATTTTGTGTTGAACTAAGCCAGTCTTTCCTATGTCAGCATCGTTTGATGAGAATACATCGGCATACTTGAGTAACAACTTCTTCGCTTTGACCATTTCATTCGGGGAGAGAACGCCGCGACAGTCTTCTAAAAGTGTGCTCACTCTCGTTTGTGCATCCTTGCTGGGGGTCCCAGTCGATAGATATTGGCACCGACGTAACCAATCCACTTCCTCACAAGTAGCAACCAGTGTGCCTTTTTCTATAATCTGTTCCTGGCCACAAAGGTTCAGCACACGTACTCCTGAGATGTTAGTGGTTCTGACCAAGGTTCGAGCCACTTTCCATGGAAGGTCATTTTCTAACCTTTCCACGAGTACACAACGATGAGGTTGCCCAGGATTCCGAGGAAGACTAACCGGCACAATCGTTTCCGATCTCGGCGGAAGAACAATCTTCTCAAGGCTGTACACGTTCCCTGGTAACGCTCCTTCTATCTGACCTCATAATAAAGTAGATTATAATGTTTAGAATTAATTTTTGGACCTGCTTTCTATAAAGTGTGAGAATTATCATTAGTGTTATCAGAGTTATCAGAATAGAAACTAATATAGCCAGTAATATTGGTATTGTTTTATTGGCACATTTTTCTATATATTGATTGTAGACACAAAACGTGCTACACTCAGCACACTCAAAAAATGGTACAATCTCCCCTTTGTTATTATTCTCGCATTCCCACTTTATTAATCCAAACATCGGTTTAGTGGTTACCAAGAATTGTTTGTTATCACTCAATGTCATTTCTTCAGAAGTATCACTGCTATTGACAGTGCAATTGGTGGCACCACTAACTTTAAGTATTCCATTGGTTAAACTAACATCTATATCACCAGAGCATGAACCCCAGAGGAGCACCGTGGTGACTAGGTAATACATTGTTTTATCAGTTAAATTTATTTTAATTCCTGCTTGCTGCTTAACAGCTTCGATGCCGGCCTGACTATGGGGGTGGTTTGAGAAAATCCAAAATGTTTTTTTTATAATATGCGTTCGGCACATACCTAAAGAATATTTTAATAAATGTTTGACTATTATTATCATGTTTTACTATGAAGAAAAAACAAAATTAATATTCCCGCAAATTAGCGGAGTGGCTTATTTTATGTATAATCGTTTATTTATGTCATTTGGACTCGACATAATGTACTTTTTCTTAATTCTAATACTCTTGAGAACAATCATTAGTTTTCTAACACAAAATAACACTTCTAAAAAAATCCTAATGAGATTAGAAACAGAACTGTAATATAATCCACAGCTATGATGTCAAAATAAAATAAAGTCTAGATGGACAAATGGAATTCGTCAAAACACTCAAAGCACAGACCAGGTTTGTCAATGCAAGTTTCGCAGTGCCACATAGAGTCTCTCCGTATTTTTTGAGATTTTGAGCACATGCGGCACATCTTGCGCTTGATGTTTCCTTTGGAATTTCTCTCAGTTATTTTACTGATTTTGTGTGGCACTTCTCTGCTCGTTTTCGCTCTGCTTGGGCCGGTTAGAACAGCCACTGCAGTATTTTTTTCGGGTAAAAGCTCATTTATCACAGCTAAACGATAATCGTAGAGTGTCATTTTAGGTTTTCCAGAATACTTATTGTACATTTTGTAAGAGTTTATAAATAGAAGTTGAAAGGTGTGGATGGCTAACTTCAAATACCAGCGAAGAGTTTTTCTTTCGCACGGATAAAACGCGAGCAGTTGGTCTTGTCGGTCAACTCCTGACATAAACTCATTATATTTGGCAATAGTTGCAGGTTTTTCATTGATTTGGCCACGCTTATTAGCAACTGGTATCCTTATATCTTCGTATTCCGTGGTGACGTACATCACTGGGCGCTTATCTTTCCATTTTCCAATGTGCACACCTTCTCGAAACCTTGAAATATTATCGCCTTTTTTTAGCGTTTTTTGAACCACATTCTTTGGATTTTCTTTCAAATTCTTTCTTAAAGTTCCACTACAATAAGTCTTATTATGTAAAAGACGTTTAGCCAAGTGGAAACTATTATAATAGTTATCCATATATAATGAGTGTCCATTGTGAAGTTTCTCCTCCATCAATTGCATTACAACCTTTTCGGCGTGCCCTTTTCCAGCAACATCATGGTCTTGGCTCCCTGCATATACTCGAAACTTCAAAATGAGACCATCAGGTTCAGTCAACATGTATAGTTTGATACCATACTTATGGCGCTTGTTTTTTACATACTGCTTGAATCTCAGTCGCCCTCTCCACAGAACCATGCTCTCATCCAACGACAGCTCTTTGCCAGGATAATAGCATGTATTCATTTTTTGGTTGAAATAATCAACGACACTACGTATTTTGTACAGTGGGTCGTCATTCACAATCTCTGTCTCTGAGCTGAAGTGAAGACATCTCATTATTAGCAGATATCTATTTCTACTCATCTGTTGACTAAAAATAGGTATTGAAAATAACCGGCTCTTTTTCCAGTAATCTTGTAGTCGGGGCAGCTGAAAAGAACCCATGTGGAAAAGTAAGCCAAGGAATATTTTCAGTTCAGGAACATCCACGTCCTTCCAATTAGTTATTCTTGATGATTCCGAAACACCGAAAAGAAATAACTTTCCGGCCTGGGCATTAGTTTTTTCACAAATCATTGCAAGAAAATGATCTTCAAAGAAGAAATTGAAAAATGCTATTGGAGTTGGGTCAGGCGCGCCAAAGAACTCATTTTTTTTAGTGAAATCAATTTTTTTTAGCTCACATGTTGTTGTCCATGAAGAAGTAGCTCCTTCTTCAGGTGGTGCTTTTGGTGATTTTTCTGGTGGTTGTAATGCTTCTAATGATAGGCTCCTTCGACGAGTACGTTGCGACGCCAATTGTACATCCATAGCCGCAATTTGCATAATATTCTGCCGCTCGATTTCCTCTTCATCATCATCTGATGACATGTCCTCAAGCTGGAAGTCATCATCAGAGTCGTTGCCCAAAAGCTGCTCTTCAATATCACTATCAGTAATCTTATAAACTGGCTCCATTTTCTTTCGTTTCGACCGCGAGGGACCCGGTTGATCACTCATAATTGAACGCTAATTTCTTCAAAATAAAATTCAATTTTTAAAAACCACAACTTACACAACAATTTTGCAACATTCAAGCGTAGTGCCAACCTATAAACGTGTCGCCAAGCGCTGTGCCGGATGCGTACTGAGGCATACAAATTGAGCGGTGCTACTCCGCTAATTTGCGGGGTCGGCACCCCGCGCTCAGCCCGCCCCCCGCAAATATGCGGAGTTGGCACTGAAGTTGTTAAGCTATTTATAATCATTATACTAATCATAATACTAATATGGTACTGTGATTCGCCTGGGGATTATACTGGGTGGTCCAAACAGTGAGGTTATAATTTTTTTTGATTCCTCACATCTAGGGGTATCCGAAAACACCCTATGTATGTTTCGCGATTTTTGTAGTTTTCGAGTTATGATTTTTTTATCCTTTTTTTGAAAGTGTTCACTCTAAACAGCCTAACATTAAAAAAATTTAATTGTGAGATTTGAGTGTGAGAGAGTGACTAGCTTCAACACAGTAATGACAAAGGTGGTGATAATTCCTATTCCTAATGATGTCTGTAAACTACTCAAGAAATCAGGACTCTGCAAAGCCAGGTTCATTTTGTCATTAAAAGATTCCTGCGAACGGTGCGTCATAATGCCCCTTTCATATATTTGCCCTTTGAACTGATACTCTAAACTAAAGATTAGTGATTGATTGCTTCCTTTGAATTTCATCTCACAAACATCATACCTATCTAGCAGTTGCAGAGACTGGACTTGTTGAGAACAAGAAATCTCATACAAGTAGAACGAACAGTTACTACTAAAAGGCAATATCCCAGTTTTACTGATAGATGTAGTTGAAATAAACACAACAGGAAGTTCATCATAGGCCGAACAACCATAACTGGACTCAACTTTAACCTCGCAAGATGCAGACTCTATCACTTGACTTTCAACGGTATTAGTCTTCAACATGAAGCTAGCATAACCTCTAACAGATCTGTGGAAGGATAACAATTTACCTTTAATTACTTTGTTCATATCCAGTATATTCTTGGAATCCATCTGTAGCGAGCTTCGATATCCAGGTGTGGGGGTAGTACAGCTTATGGAAGATCCATCAGGATGGCATGACACTGCATGTATTGGGTAAGACCAGTTAGTTCCTCCACTCGATGGTAGGAGGGGTATCCCAAAATAGGTGTTTTGCACAGACGGTCCTTGAGCTCCTGGAATGCGATATTGCAATTTTCATCCCAGCAGAAATGTCGCTTCTCCTCGGTTAGCTTGTGCAGAGGTTTGGCTATATCTGCAAAGTTCTTCACAAATCGCCGGTAATAGGAGCACAAACCCAAAAATGCTCTAACCTGCGTCTTGTCTTTTGGAACCGGCCAATCTTTGACAGCGGCGATTTTCTCCGGATCCGTACGGATACCTTCTTCCGACACTACATACCCCAAAAAGTTGACTTGCCGTTTGAATAGTGAACATTTCTTCGGACTCAACTTGAGGTTGGCACTCTGAATCTTCATGAGCACGCGTTCCAGGTTTTGAAGGTGTTCCTCAAACGTACGGCCCACGATGATGATGCCAAGTAGACCAGACAGGCATCGCCAATTAGCCCGGTAAGTACAAGTTCCATCAGCCTTTCAACCGTTACTGGAGCATTGCACAACCCAAACGGCATTACTTTAAATTGCCACAGACCCTTTCCCGTCGAGAACGCAGTTTTCTCCTTGTCCTTAGGGTCAATTTCAACTTGCCAGTAGCCAATTTTTAGATCCAGCGTGCTAAACCACTTTACTCCTGCAAGCATGTCCAGGCAAGGGATAGCTGTCCTTCTTCGTAACGTCGTTCAGACGGCGGTAGTCAACACAAAACCGCATGTTGCCATCCTTCTTCTTTACCAGTACCACGGGTGAACACCATGGACTAGATGAAGGTTCAATAACACCATCCTTCACCATTCCCTCAATCATGGTTTCCACTTCCTTTTCACGTGCTACCGGCAATCTTCTTGGCCGCTGACGGACAGGCAATTCTTCACCAGTGTTTATTTTGTGTTGAACTAAGCCAGTCTTTCCTATATCAGCATCGTTTGATGAGAATACATCGGCATATTTGAGTAACAACTTTTTCGCTTTGACCATTTCATTCGGGGAGAGAACGCCGCGACAGCCTTCTAAAAGTGTGCTCACTCTCGTTTGTGCATCCTTGCTGGGGGTCCCAGTCGATAGATATTGGCACCGACGTAACCAATCCACTTCCTCACAAGTAGCAACCAGTGTGCCTTTTTCTATAATCTGTTCCTGGCCACAAAGGTTCAGCACACGTACTCCTGAGATGTTAGTGGTTCTGACCAAGGTTCGAGCCACTTTCCATGGAAGGTCATTTTCTAACCTTTCCACGAGTACACAACGATGAGGTTGCCCAGGATTCCGAGGAAGACTAACCGGCACAATCGTTTCCGATCTCGGCGGAAGAACAATCTTCTCAAGGCTGTACACGTTCCCTGGTAACGCTTCTTCTATCTGACCTCATAATAAAGAAGATTATAATGTTTAGAATTAATTTTTGGACCTGCTTTCTATAAAGTGTGAGAATTATCATTAGTGTTATCAGAGTTATCAGAATAGAAACTAATATAGCCAGTAATATTGGTATTGTTTTATTGGCATATTTTTCTATATATTGATTGTAGACACAAAACGTGCTACACTCAGCACACTCAAAAAATGATACAATCTCTCCTTTGTTATTATTCTCGCATTCCCACTTTATTAATCCAAACATCGGTTTAGTGGTTACCAAGAATTGTTTGTTATCACTCAATGTCATTTCTTCAGAAGTATCACTGCTCTTGACAGTGCAATTGGTGGCACCACTAAATTTAAGTATTCCATTGGTTAAACTAACATCTGTATCACCAGATCATGAACCCCAGAGGAGCACCGTGATGACTAGTTAATACATTGTTTTATCAGTTAAATTTATTTTAATTCCTGCTTGCTGCTTAAGCTATTTATAATCATTATACTAATCATAATACTAATATGGTACTGTGATTAGCCTGGGGATTATACAGGGTGGTCCAAACAGTGAGGTTATAATTTTTTTTTGATTCTTCACATCTAGGGGTATCCGAAAACACCCTATGTATGTTTCGCGATTTTTGTAGTTTTCGAGTTATGATTTTTTTATCCTTTTTTTGAAAGTGTTCACTCTAAACAGCCTAACATTAAAAAAATTTAATTGTGAGATTTGAGTGTGAGAGAGTGACTAGCTTCAACACAGTAATGACAAAGGTGGTGATAATTCCTATTCCTAATGCTATCTGTAAACTACTCAAGAAATCAGGACTCTGCAAAGCCAGGTTCATTTTGTCATTAAAAGATTCCTGCGAACGGTGCGTCATAATGCCCCTTTCATATATTTGCCCTTTGAACTGATACTCTAAACTAAAGATTAGTGATTGATTGCTTCCTTTGAATTTCTTCTCACAAACATCATACCTATCTAGCAGTTGCAGAGACTGGACTTGTTGAGAACAAGAAATCTCATACAAGTAGAACGAACAGTTACTACTAAAAGGCAATATCCCAGTTTTAGTGATAGATGTAGTTGAAATAAACACAACAGGAAGTTCATCACAGGCCGAACAACCATAACTGGACTCAACTTTAACCTCGCAAGATGCAGACTCTATCACTTGACTTTCAACGGTATTAGTCTTCAACATGAAGCTAGCATAACCTCTAACAGATCTGTGGAAGGATAACAATTTACCTTTAATTACTTTGTTCATATCCAGTATATTCTTGGAATCCATCTGTAGCGAGCTTCGATATCCAGGTGTGGGGGTAGTACAGCTTATGGAAGATCCATCAGGATGGCATGACACTGCATGTATTGGGTAGGACCAGTTAGTTCCTCCACTCGATGGTAGGAGGGGTATCCCAAAATAGGTGTTTTGCACAGACGGTCCTTGAGCTCCTGGAATGTGATATTGCAATTTTCATCCCAGCAGAAATGTCGCTTCTCCTCGGTTAGCTTGTGCAGAGGTTTGGCTATATCTGCAAAGTTCTTCACAAATCGCCGCTAATAGGAGCACAAACCCAAAAATGCTCTAACCTGCGTCTTGTCTTTTGGAACCGGCCAATCTTTGACAGCGGCGATTTTCTCCGGATCCGTACGGATACCTTCTTCCGACACTACATACCCCAAAAAGTTGACTTGCCGTTTGAATAGTGAACATTTCTTCGGACTCAACTTGAGGTTGGCACTCTGAATCTTCATGAGCACGCGTTCCAGGTTTTGAAGGTGTTCCTCAAACGTACGGCCCACGATGATGATGTCATCCAAGTAGACCAGACAGGCATCGCCAATTAGCCCGGTAAGTACAAGTTCCATCAGCCTTTCAAACGTTGCTGGAGCATTGCACAACCCAAACGGCATTACTTTAAATTGCCACAGACCCTTTCCCGCCGAGAACGCAGTTTTCTCCTTGTCCTTAGGGTCAATTTCAACTTGCCAGTAGCCACTTTTTAGATCCAGCGTGCTAAACCACTTTACTCCTGTAAGCATGTCCAGCGTGTCATCAATTCTTGGCAAGGGATAGCTGTCCTTCTTCGTAACGTCGTTCAGACGGCGGTAGTCAACACAAAACCGCATGCTGCCATCCTTCTTCTTTACTAGTACCACGGGTGAACACCATGGACTAGATGAAGGTTCAATAACACCATCCTTCACCATTCCCTCAATCATGGTTTCCACTTCCTTTTCACGTGCTACCGGCAATCTTCTTGGCCGCTGACGGACAGGCAGTTCTTCACCTGTGTTTATTTTGTGTTGAACTAAGCCAGTCTTTCCTATGTCAGCATCGTTTGATGAGAATACATCGGCATACTTGAGTAACAACTTCTTCGCTTTGACCATTTCATTCGGCGAGAGAACGCTGCGACAGTCTTCTAAAAGTGTGCTCACTCTCGTTTGTGCATCCTTGCTGGGGGTCCCAGTCGATAGATATTGGCACCGACGTAACCAATCCACTTCCTCACAAGTAGCAACCAGTGTGCCTTTTTCTATAATCTGTTCCTGGCCACAAAGGTTCAGCACACGTACTCCTGAGATGTTAGTGGTTCTGACCAAGGTTCGAGCCACTTTCCATGGAAGGTCATTTTCTAACATTTCCACGAGTACACAACGATGAGGTTTCCCAAGATTCCGAGGAAGACTAACCGGCACAATCGTTTCCGATCTCGGCGGAAGAACAATCTTCTCAAGGCTGTACACGTTCCCTGGTAACGCTCCTTCTATCTGACCTCATAATAAAGAAGATTATAATGTTTAGAATTAATTTTTGGACCTGCTTTCTATAAAGTGTGAGAATTATCATTAGTGTTATCAGAGTTATCAGAATAGAAACTAATATAGCCAGTAATATTGGTATTTTTTTATTGGCACATTTTTCTATATATTGATTGTAGACACAAAACGTGCTACACTCAGCACACTCAAAAAATGGTACAATCTCCCCTTTGTTATTATTCTCGCATTCCCACTTTATTAATCAAAACATCGGTTTAGTGGTTACCAAGAATTGTTTGTTATCACTCAATGTCATTTCTTCAGAAGTATCACTGCTATTGACAGTGCAATTGGTGGCACCACTAACTTTAAGTATTCCATTGGTTAAACTAACATCTATATCACCAGAGCATGAACCCCAGAGGAGCACCGTGATGACTAGGTAATACATTGTTTTATCAGTTAAATTTATTTTAATTCCTGCTTGCTGCTTAAGCTATTTATAATCATTATACTAATCATAATACTAATATGGTATTGTATTGGGCTGCAAACATTTATATATAATAAATATAAATAAATATTTATATAAATGCTAGCTGAAATATAAAAATTTACATAGAAACGTTTCATTACTGATGTTTTGTTTTACTTACTTCCACTCTGCGGGGTGCGGGGCCTGGTACAGCCTCCGGAGCAGCCACTGGAGCTGCAGCCGGAGCCGGAGCAAGTGACCCCTGTTGAAATAATAAACACATTTTTATTGGGCTGCAAACATTTATATATAATAAATATAAATAAATATTTATATAAATACTAGCTGAAATATAAAAATTTACATAGAAACATTTCATTACTGATGTTTTGTTTTACTTACTTCCACTGCGGGGTGCGGGGCCTGGTACAGCCTCCGGAGCAGCCACTGGAGCTGCAGCCGGAGCCGGAGCAGGTGACCCCTGTTGAAATAATAAACACATTTTTATTGGGCTGCAAACATTTATATATAATAAATATAAATAAATATTTATATAAATACTAGCTGAAATATAAAATTTACATAGAAACATTTCATTACTGATGTTTTGTTTTACTTACTTCCACTCTGCGGGGTGCGGGGCCTGGTACAGCCTCCGGAGCAGCCACTGGAGCTGCAGCCGGAGCCGGAGCAGGTGACCCCTGTTGAAATAATAAACACATTTTTATTGGGCTGCAAACATTTGTATATAATAAATATAAATAAATATTTATATAAATACTAGCTGAAATATAAAAATTTACATAGAAACGTTTCATTACTGATGTTTTGTTTTACTTACTTCCACTCTGCGGGGTGCGGGGCCTGGTACAGCCTCCGGAGCAGCCACTGGAGCTGCAGCCGGAGCCGGAGCAGGTGACCCCTGTTGAAATAATAAACACATTTTTATTGGGCTGCAAACATTTATATATAATAAACATAAATAAATGACTGATGCTATAAATATAACTTACAGACACCTCCGCAGGCTCTACCACCAACTTCAACAGGTCCCCCCATGACCCGTCGGACCGCATATAGTACATTGGCATGTTCTGTTGAAAAATGAACCCGTTAATATCTATAAGTGTCTATTTATCTATACTTGTGTGTGATGTTACATATAAATATTACTTACAGATACATCCCAGTCACCTTGTTCCCCAACCTCTTCATCGATGACCGCCTCTTCCTCGATGACCACTTCTTCGGCTTCCTCCTCATCGAGAAGGACATCGATGAAGACCTGGGGAACTGGGTTGTTTCCGGGGTTCCACATGCTAAAAAAGAAAATAATAATTGTTACATACCATAGTAAATAGTTATGCCTATGATATTATATATATATTCATGTTATATTATATATATATATATATATATATGATATATAGGGATAAATATTTATTTATTTATTTTTATTTACACTTTATTGCACCATAAAAAGGTTACAAAGGGCGGACTTAATGCCATTAGGCATTCTCTCCCAGTCAATCCGGGACGTGTGGAAATTATGTGATAGGTGACAAAATATAATGTACAACAGAGTAAATCAAGGAAAAAACTACTGATAAACTTAAAAACAAACTAATATTATATATACAAATACAACAAACGTATATACTCCAAAATATAATACAGGTAATATATAATATATACATACATATTCATAGATACCTAAATACCAGGTGTCTCAAAAGAAAGTTCACATTTAAATCTTTTTTTAAAAGAAAAGTCTTAGCTTTATTGAAAAAATGTTTATTTTATATTGAAGTACACTGTTTGGGAATTTATTTTTTAAAAATAACATTGTCCAAATGTAAACCGTTGCGCTCTCGGCATTCATTTAGTCGGGCACTAAAATTGCCTATGACAGCTCGGCAGGTAGTCTCCGTGATGGCTGCCATTTCATGACGGATATTTTCTTTTAATTGTGCCAGGGAAGTCGGTTTATTAGCGTAAACTTTTGATTTGACATAACCCCACAGGAAAAAATCCATAGGCGTTAAATCGGGACTCCGTGGAGGCCAATTTATGTCACCTCGCCAGGAGATTAATTTGTTCGGAAAAATTTCTCGAACTCGAGGCAGAGATCTGTTGGACGTGTGTGAAGTTGCTCCATCCTGCTGGAACCATGTTCTTTGGTTGTAACCAGGAAAGTTTTGCAGTTGGGGTACGAAAAACTCGTCTAACATCTCCACATAACGCTCTGAATTCACTGTGAGTGTGCGTCCCCTTCCATCTTCAAAAAAGTAAGGGCCGATAATTCCTCGCGCCGACATCGCTGCCCATACGGTGACTTTGGGTGAATGTAGCGGTTTCTGATGTTTTTGTTTTGGGTTGGTTGCACTCCAGTAACGACAATTTTGCTTGTTTACATGCCCATTCAGGTGAAAATGGGCTTCATCGGAAAACAAGATGTTGGTGAACGTTGGAAAGCGCTCAATCATCTGATTTACAAAGGCAAGCCTCTGACCAGCATCTTGAGGCTTCAGTTCTTGCACTAACTGAATTTTGTACGGGTGCAGCTTTAAATCTTTGTGTAAAATGCGGCATAATGAAGATCTGTGCACATTTAAAGCAACAGCACGCTTCCGAATCGAGAGGTTTGGATCATCTCGAATAGACTGAGTAACACTGTCCACGTTTTCGGCTGTTCTTGATGTTCTTGGTCGCCCAGATTTTGGTTTCTCCAGAGTTGACCCAGTCTCTTCAAACTTCTCAACCCATTTTGCAATGAGACGAGTGCTAGGCGCATCATTTAAGTGACGAATATGTCGAATACTGCAGAATTTTCTACGCGCTACAGTCGCCGAATTACCGTTTTTGTAAAACTCACGTACGCACAACGCACGGTCCGCACCAGAGAAACGCTCCATAGCGACTAAATTCCCAAGAGCCAGACTACCGACTGACATACCCCCCGCGCCCCTCAGAATAGTTGCTTTCGCGTAATAAGATAAGCAAATGTGAACTTACTTTTGAGACACCTTGTATATACGTATTTTAAATACAAATAGATATATAATATAAACTTATAAATAAAATAACAGCAAAGGTAACCAAAATTAACCATATTAACTATCATCTAATATTTTCATAAAATGCTTATGTACCAATCTTTTAAAGGCAGCCTTATTAGATGTTTTTCTGACGTCATCGGGCAAGGAGTTCCAGAGCAGTGCAGCCTGAATTGTGAAGGATTTACCAATAAAATTAGTAGAATGTAGAGGGATACTTAGTTTATTATTATATGAGGAACGCAGAGTTCTATCATGCGTTAGGGAAATATATTGAAATTTCTCCTTGAGATAAGAAGGAGTGGATGGATCATTTAAGATAGAGAAGAGAACAAGCAAAATTCTAGAGTCACGCCTCTGTTTAATAGTGAGCCATTTTAGGCGAGAGCGATAGTGAGAAATATGATCAAATTTACGGAGATTGAAAATGTATCTGACGCAGTTGTTGAGAAGGCGCTCTAGCTTATTGAGAAGATTTTGGTTTAAATCCGGGTAACACACGTCTGCATAATCAATGATTGGTAGTATAAGTAACTGTACAAGCATAATTTTAGTCTTAAAGGGGAGAAAATTTTTCAATCGATAAAGAGAACGTAAAGAACCAGAGACTTTACGACATGTTTCGGAGATATGAACCCCCCAGGACAGAGTACTATCAATATGGAGACCAAGATTTCTAACTGAGGGAGAGAACGGTATCAGACGATCATTATAATAGACGGGAGGTAGATTAGCGGCATTTATTTTAGCAAGCATCCTTGAGCTACCCACAATCATCGCTTGGCATTTCGTAGGGTTGACAGACACTCCAAAACGCATAGACCAATCACAGACTGACTTGAGATTTGAATTCAATATGTTATCGCATAATGGATGTCAGAAATGTCAGACTGTACATAAATTTGTAGGTCATCAGCGTACAGATGGTACGAACAATCAATATTAGATGTGATGGAATTAATAAAAATAGAGAAGATTAATGGAGAAAGTATACCGCGTTGCGGTACGCCAGAAATCAGGTCAACCCACTGTGAAGTCATTTGCTCCACGTGGACAGACTTGACGTCCGCGAAGATAAGATGAGAACCATTCCAGGACTGACGGTGCAAACCTATAATGAGAAAGGATAGCAAGAAGGATATCATGGTCAACTGTGTTAAAAGCATTAGAAAAGTCAACGAGCACCACAACTGTAACTTTCTTGTTTTCCATTCCTTCTCTAATGTCTTCAGTTATTTTAAGTAAGGCAGTTGTGGTGCTGTGACCAGGACGAAAGCCGGACTGAAAAGTACTCAGCAGGTTATGTTTATATATGAAATTGGAAATTTGCTTATGAACACAGGCTTCCAAAACTTTAGATAGGAAAGGTAAAACTGATATGGGACGGAAGTGATTGGGAAGTGTGGGATTGGATACTTTAGGAAGGGGTCTAACGAAAGCATTTTTCCACTGACTCGGAAACTGACCCGAGTCAAGCGAAAAATTAACAATATGTGTGATTGCGGAGATAATGTGTTCTAGAATATTAACAATCATGGCTCTGCTAATATCATCGCAACCGACAGCCTTGGATTTTATTGCCAGAAGGATCTTTCTGATTTCATCCTGATCTACAGGGTTAAAAAGAAAGACTGGTATGTGTGGAGACGGAATTGAGGCTATGTAAGCGACTGTTTGGGATCGGATTGAAAGGTCCAACGCAGAAGCAGAAGCAAAATGAAGATTTAAAGCATCGTGAGAAAGCGATAAACCACAATCCAAAGAGGGTGTTTTGCCCACACCTAGAGAACTAAGAAATTTCCACACATCAGCTGGCGAAGAATTACTTATATTGCTATGGATAAATCGGCGTTTTGCAGAACGTACCATCTGATTGCATCTGTTTCTGGCCTTCTTAAAAGACAACCAGTTGTCCTCAGATCTGCTCCTCTTGTACCGGGCAAATGCTCGATTTCGCCTAGTCATGGCCTTCCGTACCTCTTCAGTCATCCAGGGAGCTGGTGGCCGTCGTAGTTTCACTTTACGTACAGGAGCATTGATATCATACAAAACACGAATTATGTTATTGAAAATGGTTACTTTATCATCTACTGTTGATGCAGTTGCTAATGGCGTAAAATCTATAAGCGATGCGTCTTTCAAAAGCTTATCCATATTAATTCTACTAAAATTACGTAGGAATAGTACAGTAGGTCGATATTTGGGAGGTTTAAGGTTGTATGATACATAAATAAGATCATGGCGGGAAAATCCCGGCGCTTCAAGTTGCCCATATGACAGCACCCTGTCAGAGGAGTCAGTTATAATGGGATCAATCAGAGAGTCATCAGTGTCGATATTATGATGAGTTGCCTTTAAAGGAAGAATGTTGAGATTGACAGACTCAACGATTTTACGAAGCTTTTGAAACCGGACTGAATTTTTCAGTAAATCCGTGTTGAAATCTCCCATGATTATGCAGTGGGTGTACTCAGAACCAATGTTATCAAGAGCCTCTTCTAAATTGGTGAAGTAATCAGTGGAAGGAGGACAATACACTGCTCCAAGAATCATCCTTGAGCCCTTTACATCAAGTTCTATAAAAAGAAATTCTGCGGAAGCAGTGTAAGGAGAAGGGGATGCTAATATGATTTTGTAAGAAATAGTAGCGTGGAGATATATTGCAACCCCACCTCCTCCTTTATCTATACGATCATTCCTAATCAGCACAAACCCAGGAAGAGGATACAATGCCGAATTTAAAGACGGTTTCAACCAAGTTTCTGAAACTAAGATAGCATGTATATTGTTGTTGGAGAACGATGCTTCTAGCTCAGAAAAGTGGCTGGGAATGCTTTGTGCGTTAATATGGCAAACATTTAACGTTCTATCAAAAAAGTGAAAAATGCTATTCAATTGGCTACTTAAAGAGAGCACACTATAATTCGTCTCATCGTCAAAAGGTTCAAAAGAACTCTCTGACTCAATAGAATAAAAAGAGTCAGAGTCAGACATGATAAGTTAAAAGCATAATATACCTAATATAAAAATAAATAAAATAAAAATATATAAAAATACGATATTAAATAAAAATATTTATCAATAATATATATAACAAAAATACTACCAAGATATAAAAAAACAATGACTTAAATAGTAATAAATCATTAAACATCATCCCACCAGTTAACTGTTTACATAATATAATCAGTACTAAATAACAAATAAAACAATTGTACTGAACTATCAATAAAAATAAACATAAGCTAAGTAATTAAATAACGTGCCAACACAGTGATTCAATTATAAACAAAAATAACATAAATATTAAAATAAGACAACTAAATATTTTAATAGCAGGGCACTACAGAATTAATCGAATAATTAGCAATAAAAATCAGCTTAATCACAAGATTTTGAAACCCAATTAGTTAAAAACATCCAGAAAATTTAAATCTCACAAGAGTACATAATTCAGCTGTGTGGCAAAAGGATCTGTGCCCATATTACCATTACTGTGTTGACAGTAAAAGTTATTATCTATGGTCAACAGTAATTGCTCTTTGCCTTGTCTTTGCAACTGTCTATGCCTAGCTCTAGCATCTACGGACTACAATAACATTTATCTATGATATTTGGTTACATTTTAACACTTTTACATGTTAAAAATTATAAACACAAACTAATTTACTAAAGTTTACAAATATAATTAAATTTACTACAGTATAACAATAAAATAATAAAACTAGCTAATAACATAAAACTATTGGAATATGAATAAAGGAAATTACTAAAGACAAGTTGTAGCAAATTAGTTACATACAATTGGACTACAATCGATTTATATTCTTGTCTAATGCTGCCGGTTAATAAAACTAAAAATAGTTATTATGTTACCAGACAAAGTAGACTATAAGAGAAGGAAAAAAATACGAAAGGAGATGAACATAACCAAAATATGATAACAAGAATAACAAGGATATCTCAGAAAGTTAATAGCAATGTAGGAATTACTTCTTGCCTACCAGTCGTCTAGATCTCTTTACGTCATCAATTTGAGTTACCGCTGAAGTTTGAGTGCGACGTGCTGCATCATTTTGCCGATTCGAAGAGCTCTGCTGCGTTGGGGTGACCTTTGTATTAGGAGCCTTGTTAGAACTCTCAGGGGAACCATCCATGGGGTACTTGGCTATTAGATCGTCCAATTCCTCCTCAGTGGAAATCTTCGTTCGGCCTCCCGAGGGCTTTACATAGATTGCACCATCAATTGTCCAGACATTTCTAATTCCGAAATGCTAACGGGCATTCTTATGTATGGACTGACGAAATTTAGTGAGGAATTCACACATTGAAATGGCAGACCCTTTAAACTTTGATTTTAAATTCCAAATCGCAGACTTAGTGCTATGATCATTAAAGTGCACAAGAATTGGCCTTGGACGGGTACTGGATTGAACACCAAGTCTGTGGCATTTCTTGAGAGAGTCATCAGTAATATGAGTTAGACCCAGATACTTGTGCAACAGTTGTAAAATTTGCTGTTTTAGGTCAACTTCAGAAGCCTCAGCTAATCCATGAAAAAGCAGAACTTTTCTCCGGTGATACATACTGATTGCATCGATACTTTTGTTGCATTCCTGAATTTGCTGTTGCAGCAGGCTGAACATGGAACTAACAAGTACCTTGAATGAATCAAACTCCTCCCGAAGCTGTAAAACTGTTGGGTTAGTTGGAGTAGTTGCAGCCTTCGGACGTTTCTCAAACTCCATCATCTTCCTGGTCAAGCTCCCTTCCAATTCCTTTTGGATATTCACAACTTCAGAGATATTTGCCATTGTAGTAAAGTGAATTAACCGAGGAGAGATAGAAAAATAGTAATTTTTATTTAGTGTGACAGAGGTTATGGAGGGAAGATGAATATAAATATTTTAACTAGATTAAATGCACATTCCTATAATTGATAATAATGCTAAAACTTATTATTCCAAATTGGAGTTAAAAATTAAACAGCTAAGTTAATTATACTTATTTTTAAATATAAATAAAACACAAGAGATAATTTCAGCTGTTATCTGTTTTGCACCTACCCTCAAAATACCCAAAATACCCTCAAAAAATATGTATATATTCAGCAGAGAATATATAGACAATAGGGTCATATTATGTTATTATATCAGCAGAAATTGCTATATACATACTGAATTTATCCAAATGAAAAAAAAGTGAAGCACATGTCTGTACAATAAAAATACGTAAAATTTATCACTTTTTTTTTGTAAATATCTTCATATTGATCGCCTTATCGATAAAATTCGCGCGATCCCTCCAAATATGCTAAATATGGCGAAATATTTGAATTGTTATATAGGTATTGGACCTTTTTATGAACAATTGTATAGGTTATGATACAATTTTGATAGGGAAAATGAACGAAATCTTGAAGAATATGAAATTATCTCGTAATTTCATTAGAATTTTACCGTATTCAATTAGATTTATCCGTAAAATATAGACATTTACATTTACTATTTCGTTTGAACTTTTCTACGTCATTTCGATTTCAAACTATTTTTAGCATTCACTTTTCACTTTATGCCACAAATTATATATCTACAGGTTTGTTATATCACAAGGATTACAATAATGTATAATACTTACGTTTTTCTCGCAGACAAAATGATAAATTAGTTTATAAGTATCACAGCACTTGTGCACGACGCGCGACGCGTAATGGCGGAAATGCAAAGTGAATTCTTTTTTTTTTTTCTAAGAAACATTGCCAGGTTACGTTTTAAAATAAAAGAGCATATCCTTGTCTTTGGTACTATTATCTATTGCATAGTGTCTTTGGTTTTGTTTAAAACGAAAAAATAGTTTTTTCATAGGTACATAATTCTGATCTAATTAGATCACTACTTGGCGGACGTAAGGTTGGTTTTGTACGATCGAAGGTGAGCATGGCTTGGTTAACAGGTTAAACTAACATCTATATCACCAGAGCATGAACCCCAGAGGAGCACCGTGATGACTAGGTAATACATTGTTTTATCAGTTAAAGGGGGATGCCCATATTAGGCCACGGAACGCCCAACAATGTGCATTTGTTAAAAAAATATATCTTTATTTATGGTTATAAATCGCGGTATTCATTTATCCTAAAACAATGGGAATATTTTTGCACAAATTAAAAGTACCGAAAAGATAAAAATAAAATTAGGTAAATACGTAATTCATTAGTCTGTGAATAAAATAAAAAATGTTGCCAATCACAAAAATCATTAAAAAAATCGATTCCCCTTTTCGATCGATTACTTATGGTGTCATTATTACAATGCTTATATAATTTTTCGATAATTATTACGATGTTATGATATAGGTTTAAAATAACCGTTGACAATGGATATTTATCCAAAGCAGTCGATACGCAACCGTTATTAACCAATTGTTTATCCGACTACAGACGAAAAAGGATGGTTATGTTTTTACTGTGTGTGCGGGTTAGGCTATGTTGAATCGTTTTTTGCTATGGTGCTTAAAACGTAGGATGCATTTTATTATTGAGGGCGCTACTATCAAAGAATATTTTATTCGCTAAACTCGTAAAGTACTTGACCAACTTTGAGAATTCTTTCACCACTAGATTGTGATGTATAATTTTAGATATCCAATATAGGGTTAATTTTATTATAGAGGGCACTACTTTCAATGAATACGTTTTTTGGCTAATCTCAAAAATTACTAGACCGATTTTGAAAATTCTTTCACCATTACATTGCTAATGAGGGCGTTAGCTGTGTGATAAATTTATATTATTACAATAAATGATTGTGAGATTAATATTTTCTAAATAAATAAAACTAAATACCTACCTAAGATGTTCAAATTCAATTATTATTTTTACAATTTAAGAATCGTATTTACACACTTTACTTACTCACATTGATTATTATAGATAAAGAGGTAATAAATCTAAAGTAAAAGAACTCCGCTTAAACGAAAACACTATTTATTACAATAAAACTAAATGTTGAAAAAAAGTGCTTTAGTTCTAGTCGGACTCGCAGGCCCATGAAGAGTTCAGTAGTAACAAGCATATATTTTAAATCGAGTCAAAATACCACTATCATTATCGCCAGCAACAAATTATTTTGTTTTTCATAGTGTTTGTATAAATAACAAAGTTGTTTTTGCGGTTCTTTAAAATGTGCTACTTGTATCTAAAAAAAAGGACTATAATACATTATGGGGGTTTCTGTGGTTTATTTATTACCAAAGAGAAAAAACTCATTGCGCAAAATAGGTTTTTATCCATTTCAAGTCATCAAAAGCGGCAGTCAACCGTTAAAAACTAAAACAACCGTTGTTATAGGCTCGGTTGAATTCATTGACAACCTTCACATTTATAGTTATGATAATTAAATAATAAAAATCAAGAATTATTTAGAGTATAACAAAACGCTACTGCACAAGTTAACTGTTATTCTTATCTGTTTTTAACATAACATTTAAAATGGAATCATGTTATGATAATTCAAGAAGTTAATTTCCAGCTGATTTACCACGAATTCTCTAAAGCATAACAAAACAATACAGCACAAGCTAACTGTTCTTAAAAGTACATTTGAAATAGAGTTTCAATAAATGAAGGAAATTATATTTTAAAAAGCGTGCAGAACTTAAAACGCGTCAAAGATTATTCTTTTTATGATATTATTAATCGAATAAAAATCGATATCATTTCATAGATTTTATGACAGTTAAGTGGCAACATCGAATCTGACATGTAGGCCGCTGTCACTGTTATGTCACAAGAATTCAATTGCGTGTTAGTATCGTGTTATTTTATTTTGTTGGAAAATGCAATTGTTGATCTCTCAACAATTGGTTCGAACACAGCAGGTAAATAGTTGGTACATATCACGATGTGGCATGTCTTCCTCTAAGAAATGCTTTATAACTGAGTTTACTTGAATAATATCAATATAATAATTGTAGCTTCTTTATTAGGTACAAGTTTCGAGTACAGTGAACGTGTAGTGTGGCACTCGCAAAATGCACCAATAGTTCGTCTTGAATATGTATACATCAGCTGTGGGACTGACACTTATGAGAATAAGATCACACACATTGTTTGGGTTCGATTTTCCACGTGAGGAATTATTTGAGCTACGTGAGGTAAGTGTTTAACATTTTTCAATTTATTAAATGTGATCCATATATATGATAATTATACATGTTTTTACACTGATTGTATATCAACTCAAGAACTTGTTTTATTTTTTCACATCTGCCCTAGCTATATCTGACAAACATACTAGCTTATTTATGAGATTGACCAGTTTTATCAACTACCAAGAAAGGAGACAGTTGATTTTTCATTGTTTTTGGACTGCTGGTAGTCTGTCAGGCCTTAATTATTAAATAATATAGGGCATTAAATCCGTCCTTGTGCAGTAACATTTAACTTGATAAATATTTTATTTATATTTGAGTTTGAAATAAACAAATCTATTTTATTTTTATTTTTTCACTTTGACTTCATTTTTTGTATTTTACATTATTTCAGTTGTCATGCCGTGTATATCATAATTGCTGGCAATGAACTGATAGAATAACACCATGTTCAACTGCAGAACGGGAACCATCTGAATCATCTAGTCCGTCCTCGTTGCAATCTGAAGTGAGTAATGTATTGCACCCAGAACAACAAAGCTTAGATCATACATCACACAGTGTACTGCTAACTAATTATTTAAAAGCACAATGTTTTTTACCTGGTTGTAACAGTTCCATCAGCATTGCGAGTATGTCTCTTTTGTGATTAACTACATTTTGCGATAACAAACATACATAGTGACAATTACTATGTATGTGTGTTATACTTGGTAGAGCCATGCTGCAGTTATATTAGAAGTATAGTTGTAGCATGAATGGGTCGGCTCGACCGGGGAAGGACCACCCTCTCACAGAATACCAGCTTGAAATAGTAGCTTAATGCTGCTGTGTTTTGTATAGTGAGTGTAGAGAACCGGAGACCATTTTTACTGGAAACGAGAAAATGATCTTAGTCCTCACGGGTGACAACGCATCTGCATTTTGATTTGTAATCGAGGATAGATGTGGATGTCTAAGGGTCGCAGCAATGTCTCCAGCAGATGGTGAATCTCAGTTAATGACAAGATATGCTAATAAATCCAGAGCCGTGACTATGTGTCGATATGGGTAGTAGAGGTGGTGAATGGCATTTTTAAAACTGAATTTAAAATATTTCATCAAAATTACTTTAACAGGACTTCTACACATTTGATGATAGACTGCTGTGGCTTCTGCTATAGTTAATAAATTCCACACAAAAATAAGGGACAGGGATGATGCGGCTCAAATACTTGAAATAGTTCATCAAAATATGAAGACAAATAATGATTTTTCTGAGTATGCTAAGAAAAACAATCTAAATAGAGCTAGGGCAGGCAGACTTTAAAAATATAAATGAAGACTTTAAAATGTTAGGGAATTTCCTGTTTTAACTTACAGCGACTTAATATTAATTGCTTGTGTCACATACCAATTAAAGCAAGCTCGCTACTATTATGGTGAGCATATAAGATTTAATGGTTGCTACCGGATAGAACTCTGTAATAACCAGAGGAGCAGCATTATGGAAGGAATAAAGTTAAGCCCTAGCTGATCTTTACTTAGGGCTAGAATTGCAAGTCATCACTATTAGCCGTAAAGTGTATTTTATTATATAAATTCTATATAATATCTAATATATAAATTCTTTTTTCAATAGAGAAGGAGGCTTGGTACTACCACCTGCTTAGGACCCTGTAATTAATGAAATTAAAATTAAACCCACGCATACCACTGCAAGACTTCAAGACACAGTAAGTTCATTCTGTAGATCGGACCATAAATAAAAATTAAAAATCTGAAGGTACTCCGGGTTAACATTGACATTGGGACGTCGGTCATCTCAGTCTGCCGTAACCATGGGTGCTGGAAAGCACCCGCAACGTCTGGAATTAAAAATCAAAGAAATAAAACGCGATAAAATCGATAAAAATAGTTGTTAAAAAAACTGCATTTGTGAAAATAAAAACTTCAAATATTTTCAAAACCCCGACTTTTTTTAAAGCAATTCCTTTACCATTTCATTGTTTTAATTACATATTGTTACGAGCTTGAGGTTCGTGACAATAAAAATTGCCGATAGAATTACCTAAATTAACACTTTAATTTACTTTACACAAATTAAAGTTAGAAACACTAATAATTAAATACACTAATTCACTTAATTCCGCTCCGAAGCTTCGCTTGTGTCGCCGAGTTCAACTCTGCCTCGATCGCATCTCGCAGCACCTATTTATTTAAATTAGCAAAGAAGCGTCCCGAATATTCAAGTAAATGCGCGCAAAGGGACGAGTGTGCGAGTATAGATTTTCTAGAAACTTAGTTCTTCGGATGGCGCTGTCGGTTGAGAGATTTGTGATGTCATTTTCTGCAACGCTCTACTCGCTCTCGTTCCTGACACTAGATGGCGCTAGTATATCGTCGACTTGAGCGCGTAACACGGCCCCCTCTTAAGACATGCTCGTCCCGAGCATTATCGGCCCCATAATAACGCGCCAAGCGATCCACATGGACGATCTTAGGAGTCCCTCTTGCGCCTTTCTGTATCCGGTAGGTCACATCGTTGATCCTGGTTACAATCCGGTACGGGCCGTCCCATTTAGCTTGAAGCTTAGGAGATTTCCCTTTGCTGCGGACTGGATTGTGCAACCACACTAATGAACCTTCTTTGAACCCTTTATTGTTCATTTTGCGGTCGTACCGGGTTTTCATTTTCTCAGACATTTGCTGGCCCGATTGTCTGACGTGCTCATAAATGTCATTCATTTTGTTCCGCAAGTCATTTGCATAATCGGTTATACTGCGTGGGGCATCAGGTGGTATCCCGGTGATCAGGTCTGCAGGCAGCCGTAATTCTCTTCCAAAGTTTGCGAAAGCTGGTGTCACTGCTGTACTTTCGTGAACAGAACTTCGATATGACAACAAAAACGGTTGTATGTGCTTGTCCCAATCTCGTTGCCGATTGTCTACAACTTTTGCTAGGTACCTCTCCAATGTCTGATTGAATCGTTCCACCATTCCATCAGATTGCGGGTGATAAGAAGTCGTTCTTGTTTTATGAGTACCCATAACTCGGCAAGTTTCCTGGAATATTTGAGACTCAAAATTCCTTCCTTGATCGCTGTGAATCTCTAAAGGTACTCCAAAACGACAGAAGACTCCATGAACTAGTTTATCTGCAACTGTTGAAGCTTCTTGATTTGGAATGGCGAAGACTTCTGGCCACTTAGTGAAGTAATCCATCACAACCATGAAATACTTGTTACCGCTTTCACTCTCCGGAAACGGCCCCGCCACGTCAATGGCTATTCTCTCCCATGGTGCACCAACATTGTACAACTTCAATGCACCTCTACTACGAGTCTGAGGTCCCTTTACAGCCGCACAACTTGTACATTTGCGACACCAGTCCTCGACATCGTTTCGACAGTGGACCCAGTAAAACCGTTCTCGGATCTTCAGTAGAGTTCGTTTAACTCCCAGATGGCCTCCTGAATAATCATTATGGTACAGCTGTAGCACATCCGGTACTTTAGCTTTAGGGACAACCATTTGCAAATGACAGCTGTCTCCCCTAACATTTTCCCATTTACGGCACAGAACTCCATCCTGAAGCAGCTAGCTGTCCCACTGGGCCCAATAGCTTTTAGTGGTCGAACTCATTGCTGAGACGTCGCTCCACTTAGGCTTGGGAGCACTGGCCTTTATCCATTCCAGAATCGGCTTGATGTCCGGATCTTCCTGCTGTGCATGCTGTAAGCTGTCCTTCCATTCGTTGCCGAGGTGGTCCGTCCTGAGCATCCTCACGGATACCTCTTCCTTACTCTCTTGCCGAGTACAATGGTTGCAATCTTCAGAACAAGGTCTTCTTGACAATGCATCTGCGTTGCCGTGAGATTTTCCGCTGCGATGTTCGATCTCAAAGTTGTATTCCTGCAGTAGTTCAATCCACCTCGCAACTTGTCCTTCTGAAAATATCCGGGGGAAACAGAACCCGCTCACGGCCTTTAGGTTTAGGCGAAAGAAATCATCCATGTATTCGGGGCCGCACCTGACTTTCCTGTTGTTCCACCTTGCCGGTATCACTCCCAGCAGATACCTAAGGTCCATAGCGCTCTGCCTCTGCCCCACACGCTTTAGGCATGTGTAGTAGAAGTACAGCGGCCATGAACACGACACTTCTAGTGGTATGGGCCAGTCTTTAGAGACATCACCCCGAAGCCGCTTCAGCTGTTCTAGCCCGCTCGGACGTACCCGTAGGTCTTGTGGCTCGTCAATGACGTCCAGGATCCCACTGTCCAAGATCGAACTATAAACCTGCTGAAACGGTGCCGGCATGGTCACTCCTCGTACCGATGTGCTGTACTTGGCTCTCCCTTTCTCTCCGGTTATTGGGCGCCAGACGCCGCAGTGTCGGCCACCTTGACCTTGGTCGTTTCCAGCACTTCCTTCACCACGTTCAAGTGCTGGGATGGAACCAGGTCCTTCACGGCCTGGTTTATGATGTGGCTCGCCCCGGCTACGACTGCCCCGGTTGGGCCTCCTGTCACGAAGCCCAACACGGTGGACAGAGCCGGGTACACCAGATAGTTTTTTGCCGCGGTGATGATGGCATCCATGGTGATCGGGTCCGGATGTTGTATGTCCGTGACCTTTATTGCGGTCCTCTCAGGACTCGAGTTGTCCATGCGCGAGTATAGTGTGTACACCCGCCTCGGCTCAATAATCTCAGTCGAGAGAGACAGCGTTGTCATTGCCGGGGTTCCACTCATCATGACTGTGCTCGGTTGGGCGGCATGGGCCTTCGTCACGTGATTCGTGATGTATGGGTCACACTCAACCCATATCCCCAGAGATCTCAGGCGCTCGTTCTCGTTGTCTGGGTAGACCACAATAGGCGCATAGCGCTCGTAATCGATCGTGGCCATCGCCTCCATCTTATCGCCAGCTGTCTCGTGGGTGACCAATAGCCCCCTTCTGTGCTGTCCTAGGTACCTGAAGACTCCGGCCTTCTGTGGCCCGCCTTCCTCCAGCTGAAGCTTGCGAGACCACTGGGTCGTGATTACTGCGGGGGCTGGGTGGTAAGACATCCAATTTGTATCCGCGTTCAAGTCCATGCCGTAGTACTCTGCGGTGCACTCTTCGTCCCAAGCGTGCCACGGCTCAATCACGGCGGCGATGTCTATATATCCGCACAGGCCGTTGGTCGCCATCCTAATGAGCTGTGTGTATGTGTTTCGCGTCACCAAGTCTTGTGAATCTCGCTCGTAGCCCACCCACACACGCAGCGACAAGTCAGACCGGGCAAACAGAAGAGACGTCTGCAAGGTTATGGCCATGCTAAGCATCCGGAACCATGACCGGGCGCCGCTCGCAGACGTGAAGCCACTTTGGATGTCTTCGGTGATGACCAAACCGAGATATGTGGCTACGCGAGACATGGAGTCCATTGTCTTCAGGGTCATTGCTGGGGCGTGGTTGTCTGGCTGGTTGTGTGTCCATATCCGACCCTGGTGCATGTGGTTAAGTGCGGAGTTGACGCCTCGGGTCGCTGTTTCTCCCGAGTATGGCCGGGCCAGAGGGCTGATGGCGCCAAAGTTATAGCCAACCATCAATCGGCGCGTCGCGGTCGTGTCGCCACAAGACACCATCCTTGATGCCCGAAATCTCGAATTTGGGTACAGGTGAGGGTTGTCTTCACCGTCCATCACCCACCCGCCGCATACAGCCTCGTTCTCCTGGTACTGTATACCTTCGGCTGGCACCATCACAGGCAGATACTGCGCTCCATGAAGCTCGGCTGCGACGCTACAGGCCTGGCGCGCTACACCGTCGATTGCCAGTTTGCTTTCAATTTCGTTGGCTGCGGTGATCAGGTCTGATCCGCCAGCCGCCGCATCGAATGGTGCCCACCAAACGACCACCAGATCGTCGATGGCCGTGGGAGCTGGCAAAGGATGATCGGCATCCGCGCGCCGATACGCACTGGCTACGGGAATCTCGTATCCAACCCCTCGAATGCTGTCCGGAGCGGAGGCCGTAGTACAATCAGTCAAGACAAGGACTGCGTGGATGGCGCCGGGAATGTACGCGAGGTTTGAACGCGGGAACAGACGATAAGAACCCATCTGCATGCGCTGCCTGTCGTGCTGGGGGTTGTTAAGCTGCCCATTGACCAGGTGATTCGCTGTCCCATTAGTGTATGCGCTAGTTAAGAACGATAGCATGTATGGGATCAGCGCTTTTGTGCGCATCAGGTCGTTGCTCACGGGGATTGCCACCCAGGTCTCATCCATGCTATCGAGAGAGAAGTTCTGGACGCCAGCCCCGATACCCGGGAAAGGTGTGTTGAAGTTCAAGAACACGTACTCAACGAACATGTCGTGAGGAACGGCTATCACTTGCCCGCGCACGTCTTCGCTTTTAAAGTTCTCCAACTGTACTTCGCCTGATGGTACAAAGTTACGGAACCACTTGTACGTTATGGGGTCTGGAGGTATGTGGGCAGCTCCTGTCGCTGTTAGCATGTTGTAGCACCGAACCAAGGGTGCGACTTCTCGGTAAGATCCGGTACCCTTCTGCATGTGTTTTACGAGCGTTATCACGTTGGCCGAGTCCTTCATTGTCGATCCTTTAACTAGCGCACCCAATGCTCCTGTCGCATTCGGGTCCGTAATTCTCTCAGCGACGTGATTGTATAGCGAGCTGAATGGTACAACCTCCGATTCTTCAGCCCACGTGTTGACCCCGACGCTGTAAACGGGGACCGTGTCGCTGTAGGTGCCCCAGTTATTGTTGCCGACTCTAGCAGCGCGTTCAAATCGTCGGCCGAGGGCTGGTGCCGCGTCTCGAGCTCCGGCTGCATCCACAGCCACGGCCGGGCCGAGATCTACCCCGGCAGGTGGAATAGGAGCAGCTGGCCCGGCTACAGCCGCCTCCACAGCGCGGTCGACAGCCGCATCTCGTGCGGCTAATGCCTCAGGGGCACGGATCTCCGCTATCCGCCTCTGGTACCGGTCGTTGGCTAGTTGCTTCCGGGTCAAAAACCCTATGCCCCTGATAAAAGTCTGCTTCCCAGCTGCGTGGAGCCGTCTCTGAGATGGAAGGGCCGCGGCTAGCTCGTCGCGTGTGGGGTCATCCCCGGCCAGTTGATCGCGAGGAAGGTTCAGTCTGGCCGGTCCATCGCCAGCATACAATTGTAAGGAAGCCAGCGAGGAGACAGATCCCTGCGCCCAGGACGAAAGAGAGCCGCCACGGCACCCAGTTGCTGAGTACACGTCCTGGCCTCGAGGCGCGCCAGATAGTCCGGTACTCTTGGCCCCAACCTGGGGGAGAGGGTTCGCCATCCACGCTGCTACTCCAAGGAGCAGCTTGTCCCTCATCGCGTCTGGTTTCGACGTCATCGTCAGTTATGCTGAAGAGGTCTAGTACAGTGTCTTGTTCCCTAACAGGGCAATACTTAAATCTAGGGACAAGGTTGTTACTCTGGCGAGCCACGTTGCTGACAAGAACAGGGCAACACTTTAGATTCTTGTCAACGCAACTAGGCGCTGTGTCATATCCGGTTGTACGAGCAGCTAGGTGGTTAGTACAAACAACAGGGCAACACTTTAAATTGTTTGTTATTAGCTGCTCGACTTGGTGTCTTTGATGTACAATGTCCTGGTGGATCAAGAATTGGATCAACACGATGCAGGCATGTACAACTGCTAAAATTCTCATTCGAGTCCAGGCGCGTTCGGTAGCCCCACTATCGTAGAGGCGCACGAGAACAACGGTTTGCTTGTCAAGCTTCCTCTCTGTTCCCTCCTTAGGTAAAATCGGCATTATTTTATCCCACTTCTGACACCAATTGTTACGAGCTTGAGGTTCGTGACAATAAAAATTGCCGATAGAATTACCTAAATTAACACTTTAATTTACTTTACACAAATTAAAGTTAGAAACACTAATAATTAAACACATTAATTCACTTAATTCCGCTCCGAAGCTTCGCTTGTGTCGCCGAGTTCAACTCTGCCTCGATCGCATCTTGCAGCGCCTATTTATTTAAATTAGCAAAGAAGCGTCCCGAATATTCAAGTAAATGCGCGCAAAGGGACGAGTGTGCGAGTATAGATTTTCTAGAAACTTAGTTCTTCGGATGGCGCTGTCGGTTGAGAGATTTGTGATGTCATTTTCTGCAACGCTCTACTCGCTCTCGTTCCTGACACTAGATGGCGCTAGTATATCGTCGACTTGAGCGCGTAACACTGCCCCCTCTTAAGACATGCTCGTCCCGAGCATTATCGGCCCCATAATAACGCGCCAAGCGATCCACATGGACGATCTTAGGAGTCCCTCTTGCGCCTTTCTGTATCCGGTAGGTCACATCGTTGATCCTGGTTACAATCCGGTACGGGCCGTCCCATTTAGCTTGAAGCTTAGGAGATTTCCCTTTGCTGCGGACTGGATTGTGCAACCACACTAATGAACCTTCGTTGAACCCTTTATTGTTCATTTTGCGGTCGTACCGGGTTTTCATTTTCTCAGACATTTGCTGGCCCGATTGTCTGACGTGCTCATAAATGTCATTCATTTTGTTCCGCAAGTCATTTGCATAATCGGTTATACTGCGTGGGGCATCAGGTGGTATCCCGGTGATCAGGTCTGCAGGCAGCCGTAATTCTCTTCCAAAGTTTGCGAAAGCTGGTGTCACTGCTGTACTTTCGTGAACAGAACTTCGATATGACAACAAAAACGGTTGTATGTGCTTGTCCCAATCTCGTTGCCGATATTCTACAACTTTTGCTAGGTACCTCTCCAATGTCTGATTGAATCGTTCCACCATTCCATCAGATTGTGGGTGATAAGAAGTCGTTCTTGTTTTATGAGTACCCATAACTCGGCAAGTTTCCTGGAATATTTGAGACTCAAAATTCCTTCCTTGATCGCTGTGAATCTCTAAAGGTACTCCAAAACGACAGAAGACTCCATGAACTAGTTTATCTGCAACTGTTGAAGCTTCTTGATTTGGAATGGCGAAGACTTCTGGTCACTTAGTGAAGTAATCCATCACAACCATGAAATACTTGTTACCGCTTTCACTCTCCGGAAACGGCCCCGCCACGTCAATGGCTATTCTCTCACATGGTGCACCAACATTGTACAACTTCAATGCACCTCTACTACGAGTCTGAGGTCTCTTTACAGCCGCACAACTTGTACATTTGCGACACCAGTCCTCGACATCGTTTCGACAGTGGACCCAGTAAAACCGTTCTCGTATCTTCAGTAGAGTTCGTTTAACTCCCAGATGGCCTCCTGAATAATCATTATGGTACAGCTGTAGCACATCCGGTACTTTAGCTTTAGGGACAACCATTTGCAAATGACAGCTGTCTCCCCTAACATTTTCCCATTTACGACACAGAACTCCATCCTGAAGCAGCAAGCTGTCCCACTGGGCCCAATAGCTTTTAGTGGTCGAACTCATTGCTGAGACGTCGCTCCACTTAGGCTTGGGAGCACTGGCCTTTATCCATTCCAGAATCGGCTTGATGTCTGGATCTTCCTGCTGTGCATGCTGTAAGCTGTCCTTCCATTCGTTGCCGAGGTGGTCCGTCCTGAGCATCCTCACGGATACCTCTTCCTTACTCTCTTGCCGAGTACAATGGTTGCAATCTTCAGAACAAGGTCTTCTTGACAATGCATCTGCGTTGCCGTGAGATTTTCCGCTGCGATGTTCGATCTCAAAGTTGTATTCCTGCAGTAGTTCAATCCACCTCGCAACTTGTCCTTCTGAAAATATCCGGGGGAAACAGAACCCGCTCACGGCCTTTAGGTTTAGGCGAAAGAAATCATCCATGTATTCGGTGCCGCACCTGACTTTCCTGTTGTTCCACCTTGCCGGTATCACTCCCAGCAGATACCTAAGGTCCATAGCGCTCTGCCTCTGCCCCACACGCTTTAGGCATGTGTAGTAGAAGTACAGCGGCCATGAACACGACACTTCTAGTGGTATGGGCCAGTCTTTAGAGACATCACCCCGAAACCGATTCAGCTGTTCTAGCCCGCTCGGACGTACCCGTAGGTCTTGTGGCTCGTCAATGACGTCCAGGATCCCACTGTCCAAGATCGAACTATAAACCTGCTGAAACGGTGCCGGCATAGTCCCTCCTCGTACAGATGTGCTGTACTTGGCCCTCCCTTTCTCTCCGGTTATTGGGCGCCAGACGCTGCGGTGTCGGCCACCTCGGCCTTGGTCGTTTCCAGCACTTCCTTCACCACGTTCAAGTGCTGGGATGGAACCAGGTCCTTCACGGCCTGGTTTATGATGTGGCTCGCCCCGGCTACGACTGCCCCGGTTGGGCCTCCTGTCACGAAGCCCAACACGGTGGACAGAGCCGGGTACACCAGATAGTTTTTTGCCGCGGTGATGATGGCATCCATGGTGATCGGGTCCGGATGTTGTATGTCCGTGACCTTTATTGCGGTCCTCTCAGGACTCGAGTTGTCCATGCGCGAGTATAGTATGTACACCCGCCTCGGCTCAATAATCTCAGTCGAGAGAGACAGCGTTGTCATTGCCGGGGTTCCACTCATCATGACTGTGCTCGGTTGGGCGGCATGGGCCTTCGTCACGTGATTCGTGATGTATGGGTCACACTCAACCCATATCCCCAGAGATCTCAGGCGCTCGTTCTCGTTGTCTGGGTAGACCACAATAGGCGCATAGCGCTCGTAATCGATCGTGGCCATCGCCTCCATCTTATCGCCAGCTGTCTCGTGGGTGACCAATAGCCCCCTTCTGTGCTGTCCTAGGTACCTGAAGACTCCGGCCTTCTGTGGCCCGCCTTCCTCCAGCTGAAGCTTGCGAGACCACTGGGTCGTGATTACTGCGGGGGCTGGGTGGTAAGACATCCAATTTGTATCCGCGTTCAAGTCCATGCCGTAGTACTCTGCGGTGCACTCTTCGTCCCAAGCGTGCCACGGCTCAATCACGGCGGCGATGTCTATATATCCGCACAGGCCGTTGGTCGCCATCCTAATGAGCTGTGTGTATGTGTTTCGCGTCACCAAGTCTTGTGAATCTCGCTCGTAGCCCACCCACACACGCAGCGACAAGTCAGACCGGGCAAACAGAAGAGACGTCTGCAAGGTTATGGCCATGCTAAGCATCCGGAACCATGACCGGGCGCCGCTCGCAGACGTGAAGCCACTTTGGATGTCTTCGGTGATGACCAAACCGAGATATGTGGCTACGCGAGACATGGAGTCCATTGTCTTCAGGGTCATTGCTGGGGCGTGGTTGTCTGGCTGGTTGTGTGTCCATATCCGACCCTGGTGCATGTGGTTAAGTGCGGAGTTGACGCCTCGGGTCGCTGTTTCTCCCGAGTATGGCCGGGCCAGAGGGCTGATGGCGCCAAAGTTATAGCCAACCATCAATCGGCGCGTCGCGGTCGTGTCGCCACAAGACACCATCCTTGATGCCCGAAATCTCGAATTTGGGTACAGGTGAGGGTTGTCTTCACCGTCCATCACCCACCCGCCGCATACAGCCTCGTTCTCCTGGTACTGTATACCTTCGGCTGGCACCATCACAGGCAGATACTGCGCTCCATGAAGCTCGGCTGCGACGCTACAGGCCTGGCGCGCTACACCGTCGATTGCCAGTTTGCTTTCAATTTCGTTGGCTGCGGTGATCAGGTCTGATCCGCCAGCCGCCGCATCGAATGGTGCCCACCAAACGACCACCAGATCGTCGATGGCCGTGGGAGCTGGCAAAGGATGATCGGCATCCGCGCGCCGATACGCACTGGCTACGGGAATCTCGTATCCAACCCCTCGAATGCTGTCCGGAGCGGTGGCCGTAGTACAATCAGTCAAGACAAGGACTGCGTGGATGGCGCCGGGAATGTACGCGAGGTTTGAACGCGGGAACAGACGATAAGAACCCATCTGCATGCGCTGCCCGTCGTGCTGGGGGTTGTTAAGCTGCCCATTGACCAGGTGATTCGCTGTCCCATTAGTGTATGCGCTAGTTAAGAACGATAGCATGTATGGGATCAGCGCTTTTGTGCGCATCAGGTCGTTGCTCACGGGGATTGCCACCCAGGTCTCATCCATGCTATCGAGAGAGAAGTTCTGGACGCCAGCCCCGATACCCGGGAAAGGTGTGTTGAAGTTCAAGAACACGTACTCAACGAACATGTCGTGAGGAACGGCTATCACTTGCCCGCGCACGTCTTCGCTTTTAAAGTTCTCCAACTGTACTTCGCCTGATGGTACAAAGTTACGGAACCACTTGTACGTTATGGGGTCTGGAGGTATGTGGGCAGCTCCTGTCGCTGTTAGCATGTTGTAGCACCGAACCAAGGGTGCGACTTCTCGGTAAGATCCGGTACCCTTCTGCATGTGTTTTACGAGCGTTATCACGTTGGCCGAGTCCTTCATTGTCGATCCTTTAACTAGCGCACCCAATGCTCCTGTCGCATTCGGGTCCGTAATTCTCTCAGCGACGTGATTGTATAGCGAGCTGAATGGTACAACCTCCGATTCTTCAGCCCACGTGTTGACCCCGACGCTGTAAACGGGGACCGTGTCGCTGTAGGTGCCCCAGTTATTGTTGCCGACTCTAGCAGCGCGTTCAAATCGTCGGCCGAGGGCTGGTGCCGCGTCTCGAGCTCCGGCTGCATCCACAGCCATGGCCGGGCCGGGATCTACCCCGGCAGGTGGAATAGGAGCAGCTGGCCCGGCTACAGCCGCCTCCACAGCCCGGTCGACAGCCGCATCTCCTGCGGCTAATGCCTCAGGGGCACGGATCTCCGCTATCCGCCTCTGGTACCGGTCGTTGGCTAGTTGCTTCCGGGTCAAAAACCCTATGCCCCTGATAAAAGTCTGCTTCCCAGCTGCGTGGAGCCGTCTCTGAGATGGAAGGGCCGCGGCTAGCTCGTCGCGTGTGGGGTCATCCCCGGCCAGTTGATCGCGAGGAAGGTTCAGTCTGGCCGGTCCATCGCCAGCATACAATTGTAAGGAAGCCAGCGAGGAGACAGATCCCTGCGCCCAGGACGAAAGAGAGCCGCCACGGCACCCAGTTGCTGAGTACACGTCCTGGCCTCGAGGCGCGCCAGATAGTCCGGTACTCTTGGCCCCAACCTGGGGGAGAGGGTAGTACAATCAGTCAAGACAAGGACTGCGTGGATGGCGCCGGGAATGTACGCGAGGTTTGAACGCGGGAACAGACGATAAGAACCCATCTGCATGCGCTGCCCGTCGTGCTGGGGGTTGTTAAGCTGCCCATTGACCAGGTGATTCGCTGTCCCATTAGTGTATGCGCTAGTTAAGAACGATAGCATGTATGGGATCAGCGCTTTTGTGCGCATCAGGTCGTTGCTCACGGGGATTGCCACCCAGGTCTCATCCATGCTATCGAGAGAGAAGTTCTGGACGCCAGCCCCGATACCCGGGAAAGGTGTGTTGAAGTTCAAGAACACGTACTCAACGAACATGTCGTGAGGAACGGCTATCACTTGCCCGCGCACGTCTTCGCTTTTAAAGTTCTCCAACTGTACTTCGCCTGATGGTACAAAGTTACGGAACCACTTGTACGTTACGGGGTCTGGAGGTATGTGGGCAGCTCCTGTCGCTGTTAGCATGTTGTAGCACCGAACCTATACGTGATATACGTGTATACGTATATACGTGATTGTGTAGCGAGCTGAATGGTACAACCTCCGATTCTTCAGCCCACGTGTTGACCCCGACGCTGTAAACGGGGACCGTGTCGCTGTAGGTGCCCCAGTTATTGTTGCCGACTCTAGCAGCGCGTTCAAATCGTCGGCCGAGGGCTGGTGCCGCGTCTCGAGCTCCGGCTGCATCCACAGCCATGGCCGGGCCGGGATCTACCCCGGCAGGTGGAATAGGAGCAGCTGGCCCGGCTACAGCCGCCTCCACAGCCCGGTCGACAGCCGCATCTCCTGCGGCTAATGCCTCAGGGGCACGGATCTCCGCTATCCGCCTCTGGTACCGGTCGTTGGCTAGTTGCTTCCGGGTCAAAAACCCTATGCCCCTGATAAAAGTCTGCTTCCCAGCTGCGTGGAGCCGTCTCTGAGATGGAAGGGCCGCGGCTAGCTCGTCGCGTGTGGGGTCATCCCCGGCCAGTTGATCGCGAGGAAGGTTCAGTCTGGCCGGTCCATCGCCAGCATACAATTGGCCTGGCCTCGAGGCGCGCCAGATAGTCCGGTACTCTTGGCCCCAACCTGGGGGAGAGGGTTCGCCATCCACGCTGCTACTCCAAGGAGCAGCTTGTGCCTCATCGCGTCTGGTTTCGACGTCATCGTCAGTTATGCTGAAGAGGTCTAGTACAGTGTCTTGTTACCTAACAGGGCAATACTTAAAACTAGGGACAAGGTTGTTACTCTGGCGAGCCACGTTGCTGACAAGAACAGGGCAACACTTTAGATTCTTGTCAACGCAACTAGGCGCTGTGTCATATCCGGTTGTACGAGCAGCTAGGTGGTTAATACAAACAACAGGGCAACACTTTAAATTGTTTGTTATTAGCTGCTCGACTTGGTGTCTTTGATGTACAATGTCCTGGTGGATCAAGATTTGGATCAACACGATGCAGGCATGTACAACTGCTAAAATTCTCATTCGAGTCCAGGCGCGTTCGGTAGCCCCACTATCGTAGAGGCGCACGAGAACAACGGTTTGCTTGTCAAGATTCCTCTCTGTTCCCTCCTTAAGTAAAATCGGCATTATTTTATCCCACTTCTGACACCAATTGTTACGAGCTTGAGGTTCGTGACAATAAAAATTGCCGATAGAATTACCTAAATTAACACTTTAATTTACTTTACACAAATTAAAGTTAGAAACACTAATAATTAAACACTCTAATTCACTTAATTCCGCTCCGAAGCTTCGCTTGTGTCGCCGAGTTCAACTCTGCCTCGATCGCATCTTGCAGCGCCTATTTATTTAAATTAGCAAAGAAGCGTCCCGAATATTCAAGTAAATGCGCGCAAAGGGACGAGTGTGCGAGTATAGATTTTCTAGAAACTTAGTTCTTCGGATGGCGCTGTCGGTCGAGAGATTTGTGATGTCATTTTCTGCAACGCTCTACTCGCTCTCGTTCCTGACACTAGATGGCGCTAGTATATCGTCGACTTGAGCGCGTAACAATATTATCATATCTATATGCTTTTATATGTGGGCACTCATGGCTGAAGTGTCTATGAAGAGTGGGCATTCCCCTTTATTTTAATTCCTGCTTGCTGTTTAAGCTATTTATAATCATTATACTAATCATAATACTAATATGGTACTGTGATTAGCCTGGGGATTATACTGGGTGGTCCAAACAGTGAGTTTATAATTTTTTTTTGATTCCTCACATCTAGGGGTATCCGAAAACACCCTATGTATGTTTCGCGATTTTTGTAGTTTTCGAGTTATGATTTTTTTATCCTTTTTTTGAAAATGTTCACTCTAAACAGCCTAACATTAAAAAAAAATTATTGTGAGATTTGAGTGTGAGAGAGTGACTAGCTTCAACACAGTAATGACAAAGGTGGTGATAATTCCTATTCCTAATGATATCTGTAAACTACTCAAGAAATCAGGACTCTGCAAAGCCAGGTTCATTTTGTCATTAAAAGGTTCCTGCGAACGGTGCGTCATAATGCCCCTTTCATATATTTGCCCTTTGAACTGATACTCTAAACTAAAGATTAGTGATTGATTGCTTCCTTTGAATTTCATCTCACAAACATCATACCTATCTAGCAGTTGCAGAGACTGGACTTGTTGAGAACAAGAAATCTCATACAAGTAGAACGAACAGTTACTACTAAAAGGCAATATCCCAGTTTTACTGATAGATGGAGTTGAAATAAACACAACAGGAAGTTCATCACAGGCCGAAAAACCATAACTGGACTCAACTTTAACCTCGCAAGATGCAGACTCTATCACTTGACTTTCAACGGTATTAGTCTTCAACATGAAGCTAGCATAACCTCTAACAGATCTGTGGAAGGATAACAATTTACCTTTAATTACTTTGTTCATATCCAGTATATTCTTGGAATCCATCTGTAGCGAGCTTCGATATCCAGGTGTGGGGGTAGTACAGCTTATGGAAGATCCATCAGGATGGCATGACACTGCATGTATTGGGTAAGACCAGTTAGTTCCTCCACTCGATGGTAGGAGGGGTATCCCAAAATAGGTGTTTTGCACAGACGGTCCCATCCCAGCAGAAATGTCGCTTCTCCTCGGTTAGCTTGTGCAGAGGTTTGGCTATATCTGCAAAGTTCTTCACAAATCGCCGGTAATAGGAGCACAAACCCAAAAATGCTCTAACCTGCGTCTTGTCTTTTGGAACCGGCCAATCTTTGACAGCGGCGATTTTCTCCGGATCCGTACGGATACCTTCTTCCGACACTACATACCCCAAAAAGTTGACTTGCCGTTTGAATAGTGAACATTTCTTCGTTCAGACGGCGGTAGTCAACACAAAACCGCATGCTGCCATCCTTCTTCTTTACCAGTACCACGGGTGAACACCATGGACTAGACATGGTTTCCACTTCCTTTTCACGTGCTACCGGCAATCTTCTTGGCCGCTGACGGACAGGCAGTTCTTCACCTGTGTTTATTTTGTGTTGAACTAAGCCAGTCTTTCCTATGTCAGCATCGTTTGATGAGAATACATCGGCATACTTGAGTAACAACTTCTTCGCTTTGACCATTTCATTCGGGGAGAGAACGCTGCGACACACTTCTAAAAGTGTGCTCACTCTCGTTTGTGCATCCTTGCTGGGGGTCCCAGTCGCTAGATATTGGCACCGGCGTAACCAATCCACTTCCTCACAAGTAGCAACCAGTGTGCCTTTTTCTATAATCTGTTCCTGGCCACAAAGGTTCAGCACACGTACTCCTGAGATGTTAGTGGTTCTGACCAAGGTTCGAGCCACTTTCCATGGAAGGTCATTTTCTAATTTTTCCACGAGTACACAACGATGAGGTTGCCTAGGATTCCGAGGAAGACTAACCGGCACAATCGTTTCCGATCTCGGCGGAAGAACAATCTTCTCAAGGCTGTACACGTTCCCTGGTAACGCTCCTTCTATCTGACCTCTTAATTTTATTTATTTTTATTTATTTATTTATTACAAAAACAGTAACAACATCATAACAGTACAAAACCAAGACGATGCTGTACAAAAACCAAACAATAACTGATAAATATAACTACTGACATAAAATATATACTTATACAATTATAATTAAGAAACAAAATATAAATTGAAAAAAAGAAAACAAAAAAAAATTATAATAAAATCTCACAGACCCTGTTGATATATTTATCTTCATGGGGATTCCAAATAATTGCACTCGTTTCCAGCCGGCTGCGAACAAGTGCATTGTATAAAACTTTAATAATCGCCGTACTAAGAAAATCCCTGCAATTCCTTATGATAAAACCTAAGTTTCGGAATGCCTTACCGCATATATCTTCAATGTGATTATGAAACGTTAACTCCGCCACCATCTGCACACCTAAGTCAAGTACGAAAGTAACGCGCGGCATTACCGTTCCGTCAACCTCGTACCGATATTGTAGCGGCGCCTGTCTGCGTCCGTAACTTATCACCTCACACTTCGTTGTGTTAAAATATAACTTATTAATAGCACTCCACTGCACGACCCTATCTATATCTCGCTGAAGCTGCTCACAATCCGAAACGTCTGCTACCGACAAAAATAGTTTTAAGTCGTCTGCAAATAGGAGACATTTCGAGACCTTAATGACCTCTGGGAGATCATTTATCAATAATATGAACTCCAAGGGGCCCAAATTACTCCCCTGGCTCACACCCGAAAACGTGAAGTAAGGTTCGGATTCATACCCCGCGAACTCGACGTACTGCCGGCGTTCACCAAGGTAACTCGCGAAAAATTTTAAAAGATGCAGTGTGAAACCCACCGCCGCAAATTTTTCTAAAAGGATATCGTTATCAACGGTATCAAAAGCTTTCCGAAAGTCGAAGTAAGCGGCATCCACCTGCCCCCCAGCGTCGATAGCTGGCGTCAGGTATGTCATAAATGACAGCAAGTTACTCGCTGTACTTCGGCCCGGCCGAAACCCATGCTGAACATCAGTCAGCTGCGAACTGACCTGCGTATAAATACATTTTTGTAATGCGGATTCAAATACCTTGGCGAACGCAGACAGCACCGCCACAGGTCGGTATCCGCTTACATCTGAAGTCGAACCTCCTTTAGACACCGGTATTACTCTTGTCAATTTCCATTCTTCGGGATAGTAGCCTTCTCGGAGACACAGGTTAAAAACGTGAAGCAAAGGCTTTTCAAAAACAGAGCGACAGTCTTTGACTATGTAAGGTGGTATACCGTCAGGGCCTACAGAGCGCTTAGGCTTGAGGTGTGCGAGAGCGGTGTGGATGTCGCGCACGCTCAGCTGGCCGACGTGCACACGAGCTGCGCCAGCACGCGCGCTCGCCGCACGCTCCGCCGCTTTCGGATCCAGCGCCGGCCGCGTCTCGCTATATACAGTTTGAAAATAAGACGCGAAACATTGCGCACTCGACTGATCACTTAACTCTAGACCATTTTTTGTTACTCGAGTTTTGTTACGTCTAGACTGCTTACATCTTACGTAATTCCAAAAAGATTTCGGATCGTCCTTAAAATTCAGCTGTAATTTCTCCTGGTAGGCTTCATAATTGACTTTTAACTTATATTTTATCTGAGATCGATACCGAGCAAATGCTTCGTAATCACATTGCGCACTCGTCATTTTATACAGTTTATGATACCTCCACTTTCGCTTTATATCGCGTATTAAATCGGATGAGTACCATTCCGGGTAAACATACCTGGCATGATTCCTATTAAGTTTGGCCCTACGGGCTCTAGGAATACAACGGTCTACTACCTCATTTACAACCGTATATAGGTACGATATGGCTACCTCCGGGGTGTCAATTTGATACAAATTACCCCAATCAATTTGTTGAAAGCTGTCGTACAATATATGAAAGTTGGCTTTATAGAAATTCCATCTCCGTTTAATACAAGATTTATCAATCTCATCACGGGAATAGAGGCGTTGCACCTGCTGCTCCCTGGCAGTGCCCATCGTCACGCTGACATACACCGGAGGATGTTGTACGTCAATATCTACTAACGGGTCATTACACAACTTTACCTCCACTTCACGTGCTAAAAACGTTGTAAATACTAAATCTAAAGTACGGTCGTTAATATTACGGACATTATTTACCTGGCGAAATCCACAGACGGCGTTAAAATATTCCATATAACTGTGCATTTCCACAGGTGCTGAAGGCATATTAAAGTCACCAAGCACTATAACATTATTGTATTTAACACAAATATTTTCTAATATAAGAAATAATTGCATGTATTCTCTAGCTACACTATGCGGTGGGATGTAAACAACGCAACATAAAAACATAAACTTCTTATCACGGTGTACCGTCGCACACACAATTTCAAATAAGGCGGTGTCCACATTGCCGACAGGAACGCTTTTCAACTCCAGCGATGACGAAGAAGCTAGAAATACTCCTCCGTGCTTGCGGCCATCAGCTCGATCGCATCGCAGTATTTGGAAACCACGTGGTATAAGTTCACCGTCATGTATCGATCTATGAAGACTTGACTCCGTAATTGCAAATAAGTCGTATGGTGACTCCAAAATATTCAAATAAAAAGTAGATAATTTTGTTCTAAGTCCTCTAACATTCTGGTAGTAAACATTGATGCCCTTATAACAGGTTTTCATTACCTGTTTCTGGTTTACGGGTGTTTCGAAACCACACCCATTCATTAAATCGGGTATGTATTGGCCAACTATCTCTGCAGTTCATTTTTTAAAACGTGGATTCTGGAACAACAATCCTGAATGACGAATAGTCTCTCTTGGTTTTTGGAACAATCTTTTCAATTTTGATATCCTCAGAACCACAAATTTTTTTCACGTGTTCCCTTATCGCATCTTCCGAGGTTTCAAGATGGAGTGACCACACGTGTAAAAACTTCTTCTTCTGTATAGCCTGGAACGAACCGATTTGGGAGTTTCCTCCAGTTTGGATTGCCTTAAGATAGGCCTTCCTAGACTTTTTATGGTCACCTACTACTTTCCATTATTCAGTCGCAGACATTTCAATTATAGTTGAATCATCTTTTTCTGAGTGTTTTACTTCCAGTGTGGAAGCAGCCTTTTTTGCCCGCTGCATAGCTCGGAGCGCGCGCTGCGTTATTTTTTTCTCTGTTATAGCGACCGTATCTGAGGATATCGGTGTCTCGCTTGCACTTGGGACTGTCAGTACCTTAGTCTGTACGTCGGTCTCGCTGCTCGACTGCCCAGCCCGCAATAGGTCGATTGTTCTAGCGGGCATTTCTTCGATTACCCTCTTCAGGTCACTTATCGTCGAAAACAATTTCTCAATAATGCGCTGCTGATTTTCTATCTTCTTATTCTGCGCTTCAATTAGGGTCACTTGCGTTGTGATTTTTATTGTCAACGCTTCTACATTCTTTGACAAATTGGCGAAAGCAGACTCCACTTTAAAACTTGTCATTTTTACCGAAATACGGAATAAAAACACAGTGACTAAAGTTCTCGTGTCAAGCTCAATAATAACAACTCAAACACATAATAAAGTAGATTATAATGTTTAGAATTAATTTTTGGACCTGCTTTCTATAAAGTCTGAGTACTGATAACTCTGATAACACTAATGATAATTTCATTAGTGTTATCAGAGTTATCAGAATAGAAACTAATATAGCCAGTAATATTGGTATTGTTTTATTGGCACATTTTTCTATATATTGATTGTAGACACAAAACGTGCTACACTCAGCACACTCAAAAAATGATACAATCTCCCCTTTGTTATTATTCTCGCATTCCCACTTTATTAATCCAAACATCGGTTTAGTGGTTACCAAGAATTGTTTGTTATCACTCAATGTCATTTCTTCAGAAGTATCACTCCTATTGACAGTGCAATTGGTGGCACCACTAACTTTAAGTATTCCATTGGTTAAACTAACATCTATATCACCAGAGCATGAACCCCAGAGGAGCACCGTGATGACTAGGTAATACATTGTTTTATCAGTTAAATTTATTTTAATTCCTGCTTGCTGCTAAGCTATTTATAATCATTATACTAATCATAATACTAATATGGTACTATGATTAGCCTGGGGATTATACTTGGTGGTCCAAACAGTGAGGTTCTAATTTTTTTTTGATTCCTCACATCTAGGGGTATCCGAAAACACCCTATGTATGTTTCGCGATTTTTGTAGTTTTCGAGTTATGATTTTTTTATCCTTTTTTTGAAAGTGTTCACTCTAAACAGCCTAACATTAAAAAAATTTAATTGTGAGATTTGAGTGTGAGAGAGTGACTAGTTTCAACATAGTAATGACAAAGGTGGTGATAATTCCTATTCCTAATGATATCTGTAAACTACTCAAGAAATCAGGACTCTGCAAAGCCAGGTTCATTTTGTCATTAAAAGATTCCTGCGAACGGTGCGTCATAATGCCCCTTTCATATATTTGCCCTTTGAACTGATACTCTAAACTAAAGATTAGTGATTGATTGCTTCCTTTGAATTACACCTCACAAACATCATACCTATCTAGCAGTTGCAGAGACTGGACTTGTTGAGAACAAGAAATCTCATACAAGTAGAACGAACAGTTACTACTAAAAGGCAATATCCCAGTTTTACTGATAGATGGAGTTGAAATAAACACAACAGGAAGTTCATCACAGGCCGAACAACCATAACTGGACTCAACTTTAACCTCGCAAGATGCAGACTCTATCACTTGACTTTCAATGGTATTAGTCTTCAACATGAAGCTAGCATAACCTCTAACAGATCTGTGGAAGGATAACAATTTACCTTTAATTACTTTGTTCATATCCAGTATATTCTTGGAATCCATCTGTAGCGAGCTTCGATATCCAGGTGTGGGGGTAGTACAGCTTATGGAAGATCCATCAGGATGGCATGACACTGCATGTATTGGGTAAGACCAGTTAGTTCCTCCACTCGATGGTAGGAGGGGTACTTGCAAATCCCCAAGTATGCCTGGAATCCCCTGGTTCAGATTGCATGCATTCACTCCAAAGTACAAATCATGATGCTGACGAACATTCTTAGGTGTGTAGGTGAATTCATGATTGACGCTGGCCAGATGAATACCGATGGGACTAGCTATCGTGGGTGCCGATGTGGTCAATGCAAATGGGACTCTATTCCCTTTCCCATCAATGTGTTGCATATGCAGAACTAGGTTCGTGTGCAGGTGCTCATAAATCAAATCACACTTCTCCTCTTTCACCTTAAAATCCCAGTAGTACCAAACACAGGACTGCATGTAAGTGCAAAACATATCTGACAGATTGGGGACTAGCCGGCATCCCATCTGAGACTCAGGCAGCTTGTAAGCCTTTGGCCCCACAGCCTGTAACTTAACGCCTGAGTGACAGGACCCTGCACTCCAACAAAGCCCAGAGCCCATGCAGGATTAATGACTCCTTACTTCCAGATCAAAATCATATGTTCTGTATTTTGCTCCATAACTTTCTACAGCCACAATGCTTCTAAGAATGAGCTCTTCCTGTGTTCCATCAGTGAGTTTGAAACACAAACTGCTACCAGTGTGGAGCAGTGCTAAACCATTTGAGACATGCTGCATCTGCTTGTCTTCATATATCACCCCTTGCGAGGAGAGGAAGAAAAGATTATCACAGGCTTTTGCGGAAGTCAGTCCCAAAGTTAAAAGCAAAGCACGAGAGACTGAGCCTTTAATCCCGGAGTCCATTGAAGCTAAACTCCCATTCCTACCGTTGTTTTGGGAAGGCTGGCTAATCACGTCTTGTAACTCAACAAAGTGATCCTCATCATCCAGCCTTGACTCAGATTTCAATATTTTCCTAATCCTCATTATATGTTTCTCTTCCCTCTTCTCTATTCGTCTCAATCTCCATGCTTCCAGCCTCTGTAAAACACGATCAATCATATTAGTATGTTTATCTAGACAGGAGAGTATCAACCAAGTTACAAGAACTATGGCCAGTGTGATGGACACTGCTAATGCAACTGGAACCACTACTGACCTGCAACTTTCAATTCCTTCATTATGCTCGCACAACCAACAATCATCACACCCTTCAAATTTGGACAGTCGGGACAGAGCACAGTCTTGACAGGAGACCTGTAGAATCCCATATGCTCTCATTGATAACAGGTCAGTATTATTAACTTGGATTCCATTCAATATGAATGTGCAGGTGGACAAATCTCCATTGGTCAGAAAACGTCCCCTAGAGCTCATGACCTCTACACAAGCCATGGAATTACGAGCAAGTGCCAAAAGCAATACTGCGCAACTGAAAACCATTTTCTTTTATTTCTTCCGTCTATGTGTTTGAACTTGGACACATAGACGGAAGAAACATACTTTAACTTCAACTTCGACTTGGAAACATACTTTAACTTCAATCGTACTTTTATAATTCTGTTATCTAAAGCTTCATTTTGACAAACATTCTTTAATTCATCTAACGTTAACTGCCAGTCGTCACTGCTTTCGATTAATTTAAAAATTTCGTCAATCGCAGAGTTTATAGCCTCGTTGAGGACGCCCAATTTTACCGCCAGTATTAGGTCTCAGGAAATATAGGTATTTAGCATCAGCTGCTATTAAATCATACTCAAAATTAATACGTGTAATGACAGCTTTTGATACGTCATCAGAACGACCTATAGCTAATTTCTAAAGGGATTCTTTAAAGTAAGGTGTAGAAACTTTGTAATTTTTTTTTTCGAAGATTCGGCGATTTCTTTTTCTCAGCCGCTTCATCTGCTTCATCGCCACAAAATAAACAGTTTTCTTTAAAACAAACGCTGGATTCACTTACTCGCGCTCTAGTACGAGGTGGACTTACTTTTGAAGTACTGGCTTCTTCATTCTCACGTTGTCTTTTGAATGCAGAGATTAAACTTTTCCGGGTGTATGCTTTTCTGCAATCCACGTGGATTGTAACGGACTTTTCACTTCTTAAATTCTCAGTAAATTTATCATTTCTCGCAACACTTGCATCGATTAAAGTTGGCATTCCACGACTAACCACAACAGACAACAAAATTGTGACATTTTGTTTTCACTATTGATCAGCACAAACTCTAATAGTAGACGCTTGTAATAAATACGTATATTCAATCGAACAACACGTTTTACACTAAAAGAAGCAGGTATAAGAATGACACCACACGAACAATAGAATAGCCAGATATTGTTCAAGGCCATGCGGGTAGAGGGGATTCTGTCTGACTTCTTTTCAAATGTATGTTTATATATATACATATATATACATATATATATATATATATATATATATATATATATATATATATATATATATATATATATATATATATATATAATGACTTGAACATTAATTCGACATAAGAATTATTAAAGGGTTTTTAACTCTAAAGTGCTTAAAGTCTTTGTTTATCCCTACGGACAACAGTTTATGGTGAATAAAATAATTTGCATAAAAAGATCGAATAATCTTTTGAAAAGTGTGTGTGGTAAATATAAATCGTTACAAAATTCAAAACCAAATCCATGTGCTATGATGTACGACATCCATCGAAGTGTAGCTAACCTAGCACAGTTGATCGATAATATAATACTAATATGGTACTGTGATTAGCCTGGGGAATATACTGGGTGGTCCAAACAGTGAGGTTATAACTTTTTTTTTGATTCCTCACATCTAGGGGTATCCGAAAGCACCCTACGTATGTTTCGCGATTTTTGTAGTTTTCGAGTTATGATTTTTTTATCCTTTTTTTGAAAATGTTCACCCTAAACAGCCTAACATTAAAAAAATTTAATTGTGAGATTTGAGTGTGAGAGAGTGACTAGCTTCAACACAGTAATGACAAAGGTGGTGATAATTCCTATTCCTAATGATATCTGTAAACTACTCAAGAAATCAGGACTCTGCAAAGCCAGGTTCATTTTGTCATTAAAAGATTCCTGCGAACGGTGCGTCATAATGCCCCTTTCATATATTTGCCCTTTGAACCGATACTCTAAACTATTAGTGATTGATTGCTTCCTTTGAATTTCATCTCACAAACATCATACCTATCTAGCAGTTGCAGAGACTGGACTTGTTGAGAACAAGATATCTCATACAAGTAGAACGAACAGTTACTACTAAAAGGCAATATCCCAGTTTTACTGATAGATGGAGTTGAAATAAACACAACAGGAAGTTCATCACAGGCCGAACAACCATAACTGGACTCAACTTTAACCTCGCAAGATGCAGACTCTATCACTTGACTTTCAACGGTATTAGTCTTCAACATGAAGCTAGCATAACCTCTAACAGATCTGTGGAAGGATAACAATTTACCTTTAATTACTTTGTTCATATCCAGTATATTCTTGGAATCCATCTGTAGCGAGCTTCGATATCCAGGTGTGGGGTAGTACAGCTTATGGAAGATCCATCAGGATTGCATGACACTGCATGTATTGGGTAAGACCAGTTAGTTCCTACACTCGATGGTAGGAGGGGTATCCCAAAATAGGTGTTTTGCACAGACGGTCCTTGAGCTCCTGGAATGCGATATTGCAATTTTCATCCCAGCAGAAATGTCGCTTCTCCTCGGTTAGCTTGTGCAGAGGTTTGGCTATATCTGCAAAGTTCTTCACAAATCGCCGGTAATAGGAGCACAAACCCAAAAATGCTTTAACCTGCGTCTTGTCTTTTGGAACCGGCCAATCTTTGACAGCGGCGATTTTCTCCGGATCCGTACGGATACCTTCTTCCGACACTACATACCCCAAAAAGTTGACTTGCCGTTTGAATAGTGAACATTTCTTCGGACTCAACTTGAGGTTGGCACTCTGAATCTTCATGAGCACGCGTTCCAGGTTTTGAAGGTGTTCCTCAAACGTACGGCCCACGATGATGATGTCATCCAAGTAGACCAGACAGACATCGCCAATTAGCCCGGTAAGTACAAGTTCCATCAGCCTTTCAAACGTTGCTGGAGCATTGCACAACCCAAACGGCATTACTTTAAATTGCCACAGACCCTTTCCCGTCGAGAACGCAGTTTTCTCCTTGTCCTTAGGGTCAATTTCAACTTGCCAGTAGCCACTTTTTAGATCCAGCGTGCTAAACCACTTTACTCCTGCAAGCATGTCCAGCGTGTCATCAATTCTTGGCAAGGGATAGCTGTCCTTCTTCGTAACGTCGTTCAGACGGCGGTAGTCAACACAAAACCGCATGCTGCCATCCTTCTTCTTTACCAGTACCACGGATTAACACCATGGACTAGATGAAGGTTCAATAACACCATCCTTCACCATTCCCTCAATCATGGTTTCCACTTCTTTTTCACGTGCTACCGGCAATCTTCTTGGCCGCTGACGGACAGGCAGTTCTTCACCTGTGTTTATTTTGTGTTGAACTAAGCCAGTATTTCCTATGTCAGCATCGTTTGATGAGAATACATCGGCATACTTGAGTAACAACTTCTTCGCTTTGACCATTTCATTCGGGGAGAGAACGCTGCGACAGTCTTCTAAAAGTGTGCTCACTCCCGTTTGTGCATCCTTGCTGGGGGTCCCAGTCGATAGATATTGGCCCCGACGTAACCAATCCACTTCCTCACAAGTAGCAACCAGTGTGCCTTTTTCTATAATCTGTTCCTGGACACAAAGGTTCAGCACACGTACTCCTGAGATGTTAGTGGTTCTGACCAAGGTTCGAGCCACTTTCCATGGAAGGTCATTTTCTAACCTTTCCACGAGTACACAACGATGAGGTTGCCCAGGATTCCGAGGAAGACTAACCGGCACTATCGTTTCCGATCTCGGCAGAAGAACAATCTTCTCAAGGCTGTACACGTTCCCTGGTAACGCTCCTTCTATCTGACCTCATAATAAAGAAGATTATAATGTTTAGAATTAATTTTTGGACCTGCTTTCTATAAAGTGTGAGAATTATCATTAGTGTGATCAGAGTTATCAGAATAGAAACTAATATAGCCAGTAATATTGGTATTGTTTTATTGGCACATTTTTCTATATATTGATTGTAGACACAAAACGTGCTACACTCAGCACACTCAAAAAATGATACAATCTCCCCTTTGTTATTATTCTCGCATTCCCACTTTATTAATCCAAACATCGGTTAAGTGGTTACCAAGAATTGTTTGTTATCACTCAATGTCATTTCTTCAGAAGTATCACTGCTATTGACAGTGCAATTGGTGGCACCACTAACTTTAAGTATTCCATTGGTTAAACTAACATCAATATCACCAGAGCATGAACCCCACAAGAGCACCGTGATGACTAGGTAATACATTGTTTTATCAGTTAAATTTATTTTAATTCCTGCTTGCTGCTTAAGCTATTTATAATCATTATACTAATCATAATACTAATATGGTACTGTGATTAGCCTGGGGATTATACTGGGTGGTCCAAACAGTGAGGTTATAATTTTTTTTTGATTCCTCACATCTAGGGGTATCCGAAAACACCCTATGTATGTTTTGCGATTTTTGTAGTTTTCGAGTTATGATTTTTTATCCTTTTTTTGAAAGTGTTCACTCTAAACAGTCTAACATTAAAAAAATTTAATTGTGAGATTTGAGTGTGAGAGAGTGACTAGCTTCAACACAGTAATGACAAAGGTGGTGATAATTCCTATTCCTAATGCTATCTGTAAACTACTCAAGAAATCAGGACTCTGCAAAGCCAGGTTCATTTTGTCATTAAAAGATTCCTGCGAACGGTGCGTCATAATGCCCCTTTCATATATTTGCCCTTTGAATTTCATCTCACAAACATCATACCTATCTAGCAGTTGCAGAGACTGGACTTGTTGAGAACAAGAAATCTCATACAAGTAGAACGAACAGTTACTACTAAAAGGCAATATCCCAGTTTTACTGATAGATGGAGTTGAAATAAACAAAACAGGAAGTTCATCACAGGCCGAACAACCATAACTGGACTCAACTTTAACCTCGCAAGATGCAGACTCTATCACTTGACTTTCAACGGTATTAGTCTTCAACATGAAGCTAGCATAACCTCTAACAGATCTGTGGAAGGATAACAATTTACCTTTTATTACTTTGTTCATATCCAGTATATTCTTGGAATCCATCTGTAGCGAGCTTCGATATCCAGGTGTGGGGGTAGTACAGCTTATGGAAGATCCATCAGGATGGCATGACACTGCATGTATTGGGTAAGACCAGTTAGTTCCTCCACTCGATGGTAGGAGGGGTATCCCAAAATAGGTGTTTTGCACAGACGGTCCTTGAGCTCCTGGAATGTGATATTGCAATTTTCATCCCAGCAGAAATGTCGCTTCTCCTCGGTTAGCTTGTGCAGAGGTTTGGCTATATCTGCAAAGTTCTTCACAAATCGCCGCTAATAGGAGCACAAACCCAAAAATGCTCTAACCTGCGTCTTGTCTTTTGGAACCGGCCAATCTTTGACAGCGGCGATTTTCTCCGGATCCGTACGGATACCTTCTTCCGACACTACATACCCCAAAAAGTTGACTTGCCGTTTGAATAGTGAACATTTCTTCGGACTCAACTTGAGGTTGGCACTCTGAATCTTCATGAGCACGCGTTCCAGGTTTTGAAGGTGTTCCTCAAACGTACGGCCCACGATGATGATGTCATCCAAGTAGACCAGACAGGCATCGCCAATTAGCCCGGTAAGTACAAGTTCCATCAGCCTTTCAAACGTTGCTGGAGCATTGCACAACCAAAACGGCATTACTTTAAATTGCCACAGACCCTTTCCCGTCGAGAACGCAGTTTTCTCCTTGTCCTTAGGGTCAATTTCAACTTGCCAGTAGCCACTTTTTAGATCCAGCGTGCTAAACCACTTTACTCCTGTAAGCATGTCCAGCGTGTCATCAATTCTTGGCAAGGGATAGCTGTCCTTCTTCGTAACGTCGTTCAGACGGCGGTAGTCAACACAAAACCGCATGCTGCCATCCTTCTTCTTTACCAGTACCACGGATGAACACCATGGACTAAATGAAGGTTCAATAACACCATCCTTCACCATTCCCTCAATCATGGTTTCCACTTCCTTTTCACGTGCTACCGGCAATCTTCTTGGCCGCTGACGGACAGGCAGTTCTTCACCTGTGTTTATTTTGTGTTGAACTAAGCCAGTCTTTCCTATGTCAGCATCGTTTGATGAGAATACATCGGCATACTTGAGTAACCACTTCTTCGCTTTGACCATTTCATTCGGGGAGAGAACGCTGCGACAGTCTTCTAAAAGTGTGCTCACTCCCGTTTGTGCATCCTTGCTGGGGGTCCCAGTCGATAGATATTTGCACCGACGTAACCAATCCACTTCCTCACAAGTAGCAACCAGTGTGCCTTTTTCTATAATCTGTTCCTGGCCACAAAGGTTCAGCACACGTACTCCTGAGATGTTAGTGGTTCTGACCAAGGTTCGAGCCACTTTCCATGGAAGGTCATTTTCTAACCTTTCCACGAGTACACAACGATGAGGTTGCCCAGGATTCCGAGGAAGACTAACCGGCACAATCGTTTCCGATCTCGGCGGAAGAACAATCTTCTCAAGGCTGTACACGTTCCCTGGTAACGCTCCTTCTATCTGACCTCATAATAAAGAAGATTATAATGTTTAGAATTAATTTTTGGACCTGCCTTCTATAAAGTGTGAGAATTATCATTAGTGTTATCAGAGTTATCAGAATAGAAACTAATATAGCCAGTAATATTGGTATTGTTTTATTGGCACATTTTTCTATATATTGATTGTAGACACAAAACGTGCTACACTCAGCACACTCAGAAAATGATACAATCTCCCCTTTGTTATTATTCTCGCATTCCCACTTTATTAATCCAAACATCGGTTTAGTGGTTACCAAGAATTGTTTGTTATCACTCAATGTCATTTCTTCAGAAGTATCACTGCTATTGACAGTGATGTGGCGTAGCCACATAAATATATGTCAAAAAATTAAAAAGATAGTTCTGACTGACAACTGTCATAAGCGATATTCACTTCGTTTCCTTAAATATAAAATGTAGTTGCTAAATGAGTAAAAAAAGCCTAAATTCTTACAAAATTGAGTTAGCCTTCTGCTTAAAGATTTGTGTGTTGTTATAAACTGTATCGTGATAGTATATGTACTGTTAGTGTGAACTTTAAATGCGTTTGTGTTCTGTCCGAAATCTGTGTAATCTATCTCTTGTAATTCTCAATTTATGAACATTTATTATTATAATAATAAACTCTAATTTGTGTATATTTTTGAATTGTGCAGCTGTATACAAGGGAAATAAACATTATAACAGTGAACAGTGAGTATAATTTTATCACCAATTTCACTACACTGGTGACCCCGACGTGATTCTGGTGCCATTTTTTAATCCTTGATATGTCAACATCTTCTTCATCTCTCTGAAGGCTGAGTCCATTTTCTCTTGATATGATCCTAGTTCATTTACGACATTGATGATCGTGGACTTAATGGGAGTCAAGTCAATTTGAATCTGCTTGACATCAGTAATCAGTTGTTCATTTAAGTTTAGTTGTGTCTAGAGTATGTTCTTAAGCCCATTAACATATTCAGTCAGTGACTGAGACTGGACTTTTAGGTTTTCAATGTCTCTGAGAGTGGCCACTCCAGTGAACTTCGAGTTAATTTCCCCGATAAAGGGAAGAAGTCCCTCACTCGTCAGGTTCAAGCCCTATCAGTTCGGGACAGCAGGAATAGATCCCGTTCAAGGAACCGTTACAGTCGCAACCAACGAAAAAATAGTAGGTCTCGTCGATCACAATCCAATTATAAAAAAATTCCCATTTGTTTCTATCACCACAAGTACGGCGACAAAGCAAAAATATGCCTTAATCCATGCGACTATAAACAGGAAAACTCTCAAGGCAGTCGTTAATGGCGACAGACGATTGCCTTAGTTTATCCGGTCGCCTGTTTGTTTCGGATCGACGATCAAAAGTGCAATTCTTAGTCGACACAGGTAGCGACATCTGCGTTTTCCCCCGCGCCGAAACAAAGCAGAGACGACCGCAAACTACGTACGAACTTTTTGCTGCCAACGGAACGCCGATATCTACGTATGGGTTCGTACACTTTAATTTAGACTTAGGTCTTCGGCGCGATCTCAGCTGGCGATTTGTAGTCGCTGATATAAATAAGGCCATAATGGGTGTTGATTTTTTATCATTCTACCACATAATTATTGACTGCCGGAATCGACGTCTCATCGATAGCAGTACAAATTTATCAGCTTCTGCCACATCAGCTCTTTCGTCGAACGCCATATCATCGGTAAAAACGATTTCCGGTGAATCTTAAGTATCACAATCTTTTGCGCAACTTCCCTGATATAACTCGCCCTTCAGGCACGCACAAAGTTCCTACTCATAATACTCTCCATTATATTAGGACAACTCCAGGACCTCCAGTTTCTTGTGCACCAAGGCGATTGGCTCCTGACAAATTGAAAATAACCAAGGCAGAATTTGAAGCTATGCTCAAAAATGGAACAGCAAGGCCTTCAGAGAGTCCATGGTCATCTCCACTACATCTGGCACCCAAAAAGGATAACGGGTGGAGACCATGTGGCGATTATCGGCTATTAAATGCACGCACGATACCCGATAGGTATCCTATACGTAATATACAGGACTTTACGTACAATATATCAGGATGCAAAATATTTTCAACCCTTGATTTAGTGAAAGCATATAATCAAATACCGGTAAATCCAGAAGATATTTCGAAAACGGCTATAACGACACCCTTCGGACTGTATGAGTTCCCGTATATGACGTTTGGCCTCCGCAACGCTAGCCAAACGTTTCAGAGGATCATGGATGAATTGACGAGAGGACTCGATTTTTGTTACTCCTATTTGGATGATTTTTTAATTTTTTCGAAAGATGAACAAATACACCTTAAACATCTAGATCAAATTTTTACAAAATTACAAGAATATGGAATGGTAATAAACACGTCCAAATGTGTATTTGGAGCCTCCACTGTAACATTCTTAGGCTACACCGTTTCACCCGAAGGCGTAAAACCCTTGGCTTCAAAAGTACAAGCTATCAAAGATTTTCCAGTGCCAAAGAACGTGAAAGAATTAAGAAGATTCCTGGGAATGTTAAATTTCTATCGCAGATTTGTCCCAGGAGCAGCAGAAACTCAAGCACCATTAAATTCACTCCTAACATGTGTGGTGAAGGGCTCACATCCAGTTAATATTACAGATGACGCACTAATAGCATTTGAAAAATGCAAAGAAGAATTATGCAATGCAACCCTTTTGGCCTACCCTGATCTAAATTCAAAACTAGGAGTAGTAACAGACGCCTCAGATATAGCAATTGGAGGAGTTCTGCAGAAATTTAAAGATGGTGAATGGCAGCCTCTGTCCTTCTTTTCTCGCAAATTGAGTCCTTCACAGAGAAAATATTCTCCGTACGACCGAGAATTATTAGCGATCTATGAAAATATAAAATATTTTCGACATATGCTCGAGGCCAGACATTTCACCATATTTACTGATCACAAACCAATATGCTACGCATTTCAACGTCGAAAAGAAAATTGTTCACCACGGCAATTTCGCTATTTAGATTACATATCCCAATTCACCACGGACATACAACATATTTCTGGAAAAGAAAATGTCGTAGCTGACACTCTTTCACGAATAGAGGAATTATCTAAGCCTGTCGACTTAAGCACACTCGCAAAAGCACAATTAGAAGATCCTGAGCTAGAAAATTTAATAAATGGTGAAACATCGCTTCAACTAATTAAGGTTAAAATACCGGGTACACTAGAAGAACTAAACTGCGACAATAAATTGAAGGAAGCACGCCCTTATGTGCCCAAAAAACTTCGACGGCAAATTTATGCAACACTGCATTCACTGAGTCACCCAGGCGCTAATGCTACCGCAAAATTAGTAGCACAGCGTTACGTTTGGCCCGGTATAAACAAAGACTGCCGAGCATGGGCTAAAGCATGCCACGCCTGTCAGACTTCAAAAATTACCCGACACGTGTCATCTCCACTACATACATTCGAACTACCTTGTGCCCGGTTCCAACATATTCACATAGACATAATTGGACCTCTTCCACCATCAGAAGGTTTTCGGTACTGTCTGACAGCGGTAGATAGATTCACACGGTGGCCAGAAGCAGTCCCTTTAATAGACATTACTGCGGAATCCGTTGCAAAAGCCTTGCTACTAGGTTGGATTTCACGATTTGGATGCCCTGTGGAAATAATAACTGATCGGGGAAGGCAGTTCGAATCATCGCTGTTCAAGTATCTTTCAGACTCAATAGGTTTCCAACATAAGAAAACAACTGCTTATCACCCTGCATGTAACGGAATGGTTGAAAGAATGCACAGGCAGTTAAAATCAGCCATAGCTTGTCACAGTAACCAAAACTGGACTGAATATTTGCCTCTAGTACTATTGGGTATGAGAAGTGCTTTGAAGGAAGATCTACAAGCATCGCCGGCAGACTTAGTTTATGGTGAACCGTTAAGACTACCGGGAGAATTCTTCTATCCTTCCTCAACAGCAACCACCGATGTGACGGATTTCACTGCGCGCCTACGTGCTAATATGGAAAATATACGTCCATTGCCAGCGTCACGGCACTGTAAATACAAGACCTTTGTTTTCAAAGACTTGCCAACAGCTACACACGTGTATCTGAGAGATGAAACAAAATCGCGAGCATTTCAACCATCTTATTCAGGGCCATACAAAGTCATAGAAAGAAATGATAAAGTTTATAAACTTCTAATTAGAGGAAATGAAGTTACAGTTTCCATAAATAGGTTAAAACCAGCCTACACAATCCAGGAAAACACTGCACTCCCAGATACTGCCATAATGCAGACGCCTAAAAGTAAAAAAGACACAAACATTAAAAAAACACGTTCAGGACGAAGTGTGAGATTCCCAAATTACTATCGCCCGTCATGAGACGGTCTCGGGGGGGAGTGATGTGGCGTAGCCACATAAATATATGTCAAAAAATTAAAAAGATAGTTCTGACTGACAACTGTCACAAGGGATATTCACTTCGTTTCCTTAAATATAAAATGTAGTTGCTAAATGAGTAAAAAAAGCCTAAATTCTTACAAAATTGTGTTAGCCTTCTGCTTAAAGATTTGTGTGTTGTTATAAACTGTATCGTGATAGTAAATGTACTGTTAGTGTGAACTTTAAATGCGTTTGTGTTCTGTCCGAAATCTGTGTAATCTTTCTCTTGTAATTCTCAATTTATGAACATTTATTATTATAATAATAAACTCTAATTTGTGTATATTGTGAATTGTGCAGCTGTATACAAGGGAAATAAACATTATAACAGTGAACAGTGAGTATAATTTTATCACCAATTTCACTACAGTGCAATTGGTGGCACCACTAACTTTAAGTATTCCATTGGTTAAACTAACATCTATATCACCAGAGCATGAACCCCAGAGGAGCACCGTGATGACTAGGTAATACATTGTTTTATCAGTTAAAGGGGGTGCCCATATTAGGCCATGGAACGCCCAACAATGTGCATTTGTTAAAAAAATATATCTTTATTTATGGTTATAAATCGCGGTATTCATTTATCCTAAAACAATGGGAATATTTTTGCGCAAATTAAAAGTACCGAAAAGATAAAAATAAAATTAGGTAAATACGTAATTCATTAGTCTGTGAATAAAATAAAAAATGTTGCCAATCACAAAAATCATTAAAAAATCGATTCCCCTTTTCGATCGATTACTTATGGTGTCATTATTACAATGCTTATATAATTTTTCGATAATTATTACGATGTTATGATATAGGTTTAAAATAACCGTTAACAATGGATATTTATCCAAAGCAGTCGATACGCAACCGTTATTAACCAATTGTTTATCCGACTACAGACGAAAAAGGATGGTTATGTTTTTACTGTGTGTGCGGGTTAGGCTATGTTGAATCGTTTTTTGCTATGGTGCTTAAAACGTAGGATGCATTTTATTATTGAGGGCGCTACTATCAAAGAATATTTTATTCGCTAAACTCGTAAAGTACTTGACCAACTTTGAGAATTCTTTCACCACTAGATTGTTATGTTTAATTTTAGATATCCAATATAGGGTTAATTTTATTATAGAGGGCGCTACTTTCAATGAATACGTTTTTTGGCTAATCTCAAAAGTTACTTGACCGATTTTGAAAATTCTTTCACCATTACATTGCTAATGAGGGCGTTAGCTGTGTGATAAATTTATATTATTACAATAAATGATTGTGAGATTAATATTTTCTAAATAAATAAAACTAAATACCTACCTAAGATGTTCAAATTCAATTATTATTTTTACAATTTAAGAATCGTATTTACACACTTTACTTACTCAGATTGATTATTATAGATAAAGAGGTAATAAATCTAAAGTAAAAGAGCTCCGCTTAAACGAAAACACTATTTATTAGAATAAAACTAAATGTTGAAAAAAAGTGGTTCAGTGCGAGTCGGACTCGCAGGCCCATGAAGAGTTCAGTAGTAACAAGCATATATTTTAAATCGAGTCAAAATACCACTATCATTATCGCCAGCAACAAATTATTTTGTTTTTTATAGTGTTTGTATAAATAACAAAGTTGTTTTTGCGGTTCTTTAAAATGTGCTACTTGTATCTAAAAAAAAGGACTATTATACATTATAGGGGTTTCTGTGGTTTATTCATTACAAAAGAGAAAAAACTTATTGCGCAAAATAGGTTTTTATCCTTTTCAAGTCATCAAAAGCGGCAGTCAATCGTTAAAAACTAAAACAACCGTTGTTATAGGCTCGGTTGAATTCATTGACAACCTTCACATTTATAGTTATGATAATTAAACAAGCGAATTACTAGCTGATTTACCAAGAATTCTTTAGAGTATAACAAAACGCTACTGCACAAGTTAACTGTTATTCTTATCTGTTTTTAACATAACATTTAAAATGGAATCATGTTATGATAATTCAAGAAGTTAATTTCCAGCTCATTTACCACGAATTCTCTAAAGCATAACAAAACAATACAGCACAAGCTAACTGTTCTTAAAAATACATTTGAAATAGAGTTTCAATAAATAAAGGAAATTATATTTTAAAAAGCGTGCAGAACTTAAAACGCGTCAAAGATTATTCTTTTTATGATATTATTAATCGAATAAAAATCGATATCATTTCATAGATTTTATGACAGTTAAGTGGCAACATCGAATCTGACATGTAGGCCGCTGTCACTGTTATGTCACAAGAATTCAATTGCGTGTTAGTATCGTGTTATTTTATTTTGTTGGAAAATGCAATTGTTGATCTCTCAACAATTGGTTCGAACACAGCAGGTAAATAGTTGGTACATATCACGATGTGGCATGTCTTCCTCTAAGAAATGCTTTATAACTGAGTTTACTTGAATAATATCAATATAATAATTGTAGCTTCTTTATTAGGTACAAGTTTTGAGTACAGTGAACGTGTAGTGTGGCACTCGCAAAATGCACCAATAGTTCGTCTTGAACATGTATACATCAGCTGTGGCACTGACACTTATGAGAATAAGATCACACACATTGCTTGGGTTCGATTTTCCACGTGAGGAATTATTTGCGCTACGTGAGGTAAGTGTTTATCATTTTTCAATTTATTAAATGTGATCCATATATCTGATAATTATACATGTTTTTACACTGATTGTATATCAACTCAAGAACTTGTTTTATTTTTTCACATCTGCCCTAGCTATATCTGACAAACATACTAGCTTATTTATGAGATTGACCAGTTTTATCAACTACCAAGAAAGGAGACAGTTGATTTTTCATTGTTTTTGGACTGCTGGTAGTCTGTCAGGCCTTAATTATTAAATAATATGGGCATTAAATCCGTCCTTGTGCAGTAACATTTAACTTGATAAATATTTTATTTATATATGACTTTGAAATAAACAAATCTATTTTATTTTTATTTTTTCACTTTGACTTCATTTTTTGTATTTTACATTATTTCAGTTGTCATGCCGTGTATATCATAATTGCTGGCAATGAACTGATAGAATAACATCATGTTCAACTGCAGAACGGGAACCATCTGAATCATCTAGTCCGTCCTCGTTGCAATCTGAAGTGAGTAATGTATTGCACCCAGAACAACAAAGCTTAGATCATACATCACACAGTGTACTGCTAACTAATTATTTAAAAGCACAATGTTTTTTACCTGGTTGTAACAGTTCCATCAGCATTGCGAGTATGTCTCTTTTGTGATTAACTACATTTTGCGATAACAAACATACATAGTGACAATTACTATGTATGTGTGTTATACTTGGTAGAGCCATGCTGCAGTTATATTAGAAGTATAGTTGTAGCATGAATGGGTCGGCTCGACCGGGGAAGGACCACCCTCTCACAGAATACCAGCTTGAAATAGTAGCTTAATGCTGCCGTGTTTTGTATAGTGAGTGTAGAGAACCGGAGACCATTTTTACAGGAAACGAGAAAATGATCTTAGTCCTCACGGGTGACAACGCATCTGCATTTTGATTTGTAATCGAGGATAGATGTGGATGTCTAAGGGTCGCAGCAATGTCTCCAGCAGATGGTGAATCTCAGTTAATGACAAGATATGCTAATAAATCCAGAGCCGTGACTATGTGTCAATATAGGTAGTAGAGGTGGTGAATGGCATTTTTAAAACTGAATTTAAAATATTTCGTCAAAATTACTTTAACAGGACTTCTACACATTTGATGATAGACTGCTGTGGCTTCTGCTATAGTTAATAAATCCCACACAAAAATAAGGGACAGGGATGATGCGGCTCAAATACTTGAAATAGTTCATCAAAATATGGAGACAAATAATGATTTTTCTGAGTATGCTAGGGAAAACAATCTAAATAGAGCTAGGGCAGGCAGACTTTAGAAATATAAATAAAGACTTTAAAATGTTAGGGAATTTCCTGTTTTAACTTACAGCGACTTAATATTAATTGCTTGTGTCACATACCAATTAAAGCAAGTTCGCTACTATTATGGTGAGCATATAAGATTTAATGGTTGCTACCGGATAGAACTCGGTAATAACCAGAGGAGCAGCATTATGGAAGGAATAAAGTTAAGCCCTAGCTGATCTTTACTTTAGCTAGAATTGCAAGTCATCACTATTAGTCGTAAAGTGTATTTTATTATATAAATTCTATATAATATCTAAAATATAAGTTCTTTTTTCAATAGAGAAGGAGGCTTGGTACTACCACCTGCTTAGGACCCTGTAATTAATGAAATTAAAATTAAACCCAAGCATACCACTGCAAGACTTCAAGACACAGTAAGTTCATTCTGTAGATCGGACCATAAATAAAAATTAAAAATCTGAAGGTACTCCGGGTTAACACTGACATTGGGACGTCGGTCATCTCCGTCTGCCGTAACCATGGGTGCTGGAAAGCACCCGAAACGTCTGGAATTAAAAATCAAAGAAATAAAACGCGATAAAATAGATAAAAATAGTTGTTAAAAAAATTGCATTTGTGAAAATAAAAACTTCAAATATTTTCAAAACCCCGACTTTTTTTAAAGCAATTCCTGTACCATTTCATTGTTTTAATTACATATTGTTACGAGCTTGAGGTTCGTGACAATAAAAATTGCCGATAGAATTACCTAAATTAACACTTTAATTTACTTTACACAAATTAAAGTTAGAAACACTAATAATTAAACACACTAATTCACTTAATTCCGCTCCGAAGCTTCGCTTGTGTCGCCGAGTTCAACTCTGCCTCGATCGCATCTTGCAGCGCCTATTTATTTAAATTAGCAAAGAAGCGTCCCGAATATTCAAGTAAATGCGCGCAAAGGGCGAGTGTGCGAGTATAGATTTTCTAGAAACTTAGTTCTTCGGATGGCGCTGTCGGTTGAGAGATTTGTGATGTCATTTTCTGCAACGCTCTACTCGCTCTCGTTCCTGACACTAGATGGCGCTAGTATATCGTCGACTTGAGCGCGTAACACTACCCCCTCTTAAGACATGCTCGTCCCGAGCATTATCGGCCCCATAATAATGTTACGCGCTCCAGTCGACGACACAACTAGCGCCGTCTAGTGCCAGGAACGAGAGCGAGGGGAGCGTTGCAGTTTATGACATCACAGATCTTTCGACCGACAGCGCCACCCGAAGAACTAGAAAATCTATACTCGAACTCTCGGTACCTTGCGCGTGTTTACTTGAACATTCCGGATATTTTGCTAATTTAAATAAATAGGTGGCGCAAGATGCGATCGAGACAGAATTGAACTCAGCGACACAAGCGAAGCTTCGGAGCGGAATTAATAATAATAATAATAATAATTTTATTTCAGATACAAGCTCCATAATTTGTTAGTAATAAATAATATAAACTTAAAATTAATGTTAATAAATATACAACTAAGAAAACAACAATGATTATTTTATATTAAATATAACAGCTCTGGACCCCATATGCACAGTGTTCCAGTGCCGCACTACCGGACAATCAAACCTACCTAATACAGTACATAGGAGTCTGTTGGCACTGTCTCGCACGCGTCGCATCAGGGAGGCCACTCTCTTCCGCATTATTGCATCAAAGCTGTCCGTGTTAGCCTCAACAAACATACCTGATGCGCTGCAATATCGAGACAGCCCCATTAGCATCCTAAAGCCATTATTATATTGAACACGTAGAGCATTTACGGATCTGCGAGTATACTTGACCCACAGGCTGCAGGTGTAAAATGTTTGGCAGTACGCCTTAAAAAGGGTTATCTTGACAGCTTTTGTACACCTTGCAAACCTGCGAGCCAGCATGTTGCACCTCACTGCTAACGCTCTACGTTCTCGTTCAATATCCAAGTCATCAGAGAGGTCATCTGCAACCCAGTGCCCCAGGTATTTAAATTTGGTGACCCTAGTTAAAGGTACTCCTCCAAGCATGACCAGTGGGATATCCTTGGGTTCTTTATTCCCTGCCTTGAAAATAAGTAGTTCACTCTTTTTGGAGTTATACCTGAGACCATGGGCTTCAGCATATCTCTCACATAAATTTATTAAAGTTTCAAGTGCTCTGATCGAAGGGCTCAGCAGCACCATGTCGTCCGCGTAACTGATGCTGTTTACGAAGTTACCATCTATTGAGCATCCGACGCCAGCTCTGCTAAGCTCCTCGATCAATCCATTTATATATAGATTAAAGAGCCTCGGTGAAGTTAAGCCCCCCTGTCTCACTCCACATTCCAACCTATATCCACTTGAGTATGAACATGCCCACCTTACATTATTTGATTGGTTGTGGTACCAATACCTTAATATATCGACTATCTCTCTAGGCGTACTCGTTTCCCTCCGAAGCTTATCCCATAATAGGTTGTACGAGACCAGGTCAAATGCCTTCGACAAGTCCAAAAAACAGGCGTAGACAGGCGTTTTTCTCGTAACATAATACTGGACGGTATGCTTGAGTCGCAAGATTGCAGTTTCAGTGGATAGTTCAGGTATAAACCCAAACTGTGCCTCATGTACCTGTATATGTTTACTTATTCGACGATCAAGCAATCCATCCAATACTTTGGCTATCACAGTAGCCAGCGAGATCGGTCTATAATTGTTCTTGTCGGCAGTATCCCCGGTCTTATTCTTTAGAACTGGTACCACTATGGTCTTCATAAGTTCCTGAGGTAAGTATTCATGCCCTATACATACATTATAGAGCATAGTCAATACCCTAGGCAGATGAACTCCCGCATACTGCAGGTGCTTAATACTGAGGTCGTCATGTCCAGGTGATTTACCACGTGTCATATTATTTATGACATTTGCGACTTCTTTCGCAGTAAATCTGGCAAATTCACTGCATGATTTCTCCTCAATATCGAACACCCGCTGCACCGGTCCCAATGGAGATTCCACTTTGAAGTGTTCCCTAAAAACTTCTGCGATATGATGGGGCTCACTCTTACCATCGATACTCGCAGGTAAGCATGATGCAGTTTCCAGCTTCTTTGTTTGTTTCCAAAAACTCTTAAAATCTTTTTCTTTGTGGTGAGTAGCCAAAATATCCATTTTTATTTGGTACTCATTGTCTTGACACCACTTAAGCTTTGACTTAAAACACCTCCTAGCTTCTCGCATTCTGTCATATACATAACCATACAGCCAGCAGCCACATTTGGAAACTGCATCGTGCCTCCTGATGGACCTCCCGTAAGTACCTATTCCACCCAACAACCAGTTTGTGTTTACTACGCTTTCTTATCTCATAGCTAGTTTCAGCAGCTTCTCTTAAGATGTGAACAATATTATTATACAACCTATCAATTACAGTTCTATGATCTACATTTTTACACACTTTATCGGCACAAAAACTAAATTCTATCGGAAAATCAATATTTCTTAATTTATTATGACATATTTTACTGTATATGTTAATCTGATCAACGCCCCTCTCACCCCACTTCACCTTGTTACAACATTTTTCTTTATATTGCGTTTTAAATGACAGATTACCTATCTTAAAATCTACTTCCAGTAGAAAATGATCTGACCAATAAACATCAAGGCATACCTTACAATTTAGTACACATCGCCAAGCTGCCTCTGTTACCAGACAGTGATCAAGCCATCTTCGGCAGTCCTTTTTAATGTCACTTATGTAAGTGTATGTGTCTGATGTCATTTTTAAATGGACCACGTCTGCACAGAGCCACCTCCGCTCCTCACAGAAATCGGATAACTCATTATAGAATATTTCTCCGGGATGCGCATTAAGATCACCGAGAATAATTGCAGATTCAATTTCGCAACTCTCGATTACAGCGTCTATTTCACTTAACACCTCTGTAAACTCAATTAAATTATCTTGATTGTCTGTAGGCATATACACCGAAAAAACCAGGAACAAACGGTTATTCGCACATATTTTAATAGCTGTCAGTCTGACACTATTACACGGAACGATTGTAACTGACGAAAACACACTTTTCTTCCACATTATCGCCACCCCACCATAGGGTCGACCACGGAGCATGCTGGTTGATGTGTGCACCGCTGACTTGCTCGTGAATTTAAAGTCACTGTCAATATTTCCTATGTATGCAATGTCATGCGGTAATAACCATGTCTCCTGAAGAGCTATTACGTGTGCCGTCTTGCATAATTCCCTCACCCCGTCCACTGATCTCGTTACTGACTTGCAATTAAAACTAATAAGTTTTATACTGTGATCATCATTTATGTCCATACTATACATTTTAATAACTTTTACCACCAGCCTCACTCAAGCCCGTAGCAGGTAATTTCCTGTCATTAAAATTAATAAATCGCCGAAACGATATACCTTCAGGCCAAAGATTCTTGTCCAGGAACATTTCCGTCATATGCCTGGGAACAAACACTTTATAAGACTTATAATCTTTTTGACGTTTCATTTTAATTTCCACCAACTGTACAGCAACATTGACTGGGTTGAAGTTTCTTTATCAACATTGTTTATAAACAACGGTATTCTTATATTTGCTGTAGGATCCTTCGACTGCCCCTGTAACCCAATAAATCTGTTCCTAAGTCTTTTCCTCTGCACCGTGATCCATTCTTCATCCCTTTTATTTATAAATTCGCCACCTCCCCGTACTACTTGTGAGAATGTACTCCGTTCGTTAAGCTTACTCACTGGCACAGTACCGCTCGCTCTTTCCGCTACACCTGTAGTTGAGGCCACCAGAGTCTGCGCGCACGCATTATTTTCGGACTGCGTCTGTGCGGAAACCGCGGTACTCGTAGAGGCCTCCACGCGCATGCCCTTATCTATTATGTTTGCTTCAGTCGCTGTTGATTGCCCGGCAGGGACAGGTGCAATCGTAAGTGCATGCTGACTCATCGTGTGCGACGCATCCAGCCGACATTGTGAGTCACACTGAGTAACTGTATTATTCTCGGCTATTTTAAATGCCGTTTGATTTGAAGTGGCCGTCTTTTCTACCTCCAAGTTTATAAAACCAAATGGCCCGCTATCCGATTCAAGGTTATCGTAATGTACCAAATTACTCATGCCTCTTTTCTTATTTAAGGAATGTTTAAATTGGTAATTATTTAACAGTGAACCTTGCTTCATGTTATCGATCTCCATTTTTAATTTGTTAATTTGCTCAACTGTAGCGTACTGCTCCGATATAACTTGAACCTGATCTTTTAGGATAATTATGTCTTTCAGTAATCTCGTGACATCGACATGGTCAAATGTAACCGGTGGTAGTTTTCGTAGCTCTCGGGCTACGAATATGGGAATTAGTTCTGCTGATGTACACTTGATAAGGGATATAATGTCCTCGAGATCCCGCTGTATTTTTCCGTCTGCTTTGCCCTTTCTCTTTATCCTTTTCCCTGAAGTTTGCACAGATTGATAGAGTAAGTCTTTTGCAGCCGCAATCTCTTCAAGAGAGAACGCAGTTGCACACAAGCGAACTATGCTTTCTTCATTCATCACATCTACTTGATTCTGAATAAATGTCAAAACTTCACTAATGACAATGTTACAGCTATTACATTTTACTACATTCACAGACATTGTGTAGAACGCCACACAACTCTTTCACGTTAAACACGTATTATCGCGGCAACGTACGCGACCAGACTGAATTAAGTGAATTAGTGTGTTTAATTATTAGTGTTTTAACTTTAATTTGTGTAAAGTAAATTAAAGTGTTAATTTAGGTAATTTTATCGGCGATTTTTATTGTCACGAACCTCAAGCTCGTAACAATTGGTGTCAGAAGTGGGATAAAATAATGCCGATTTTACCCAAGGAGGAAACGGAGGGTGTCCGTACCCGAAGTCAACGCCAGCAGGAGACGGACCAGAGGAGATTTGGTGGTGCAACGCCGCAGATGTCTGAGGGCCAGCCGCCGGCCACGGAAGCCGGTCCGTTAGCAGCTTCTACGTCTGTGGCACCTGACTTAGGTGCTCTGATGGCCATGCTACAGGAGCAGCTGCAGCGCGGACGAGAGGAACAGGCCCGTCTGTTGAAAGAGCAGCGGGAGGAACAGGCTCGCCGACAAAAGGAACAGGCTCGCCGACAGGAGGAACAGGCTCGCCGACAGGAGGAAAAGGTCCGTCGGTTGGAAGAGCAGCTGCGGGGTGGACAGGATGAACAGGCCCGTCGGTTGTCGTCGACTGGAGCGCGTAGCACTGCCCCTCCTAAGACATGCTCGTCCCGAGCATTATCGGTCCCATAATAACGCGCCAAGCGATCCACATGGACGATCTTAGGAGTCCCTCTTGCGCCTTTCTGTATCCGGTAGGTCACATCGTTGATCCTGGTTACAATCCGGTATGGGCCGTCCCATTTAGCTTGAAGCTTAGGAGATTTCCCTTTGCTGCGGACTGGATTGTGCAACCACACTAATGAACCTTCGTTGAACCCTTTATTGTTCATTTTGCGGTCGTACCGGGTTTTCATTTTCTCAGACATTGCTGGCCCGATTGTCTGACGTGCTCATAAATGTCATTCATTTTGTTCCGCAAGTCATTTGCATAATCGGTTATACTGCGTGGGGCATCAGGTGGTATCCCGGTGATCAGGTCTGCAGGCAGCCGTAATTCTCTTCCAAAGTTTGCGAAAGCTGGTGTCACTGCTGTGCTTTCGTGAACAGAACTTCGATATGACAACAAAAACGGTTGCATGTGCTTGTCCCAATCTCGTTGCCGATTGTCTACAACTTTTGCTAGGTACCTCTCCAATGTCTGATTGAATCGTTCCACCATTCCATCAGATTGCGGGTGATAAGAAGTCGTTCTTGTTTTATGAGTACCCATAACTCGGCAAGTTTCCTGGAATATTTGAGACTCAAAATTCCTTCCTTGATCGCTGTGAATCTCTAAAGGTACTCCAAAACGACAGAAGACTTCATGAACTAGTTTATCTGCAACTGTTGAAGCTTCTTGATTTGGAATGGCGAAGACTTCTGGCCACTTAGTGAAGTAATCCATCACAACCATGAAATACTTGTTACCGCTTTCACTCTCCGGAAACGGCCCCGCCACGTCAATGGCTATTCTCTCCCATGGTGCACCAACATTGTACAACTTCAATGCACCTCTACTACGAGTCTGAGGTCCCTTTACAGCCGCACAACTTGTACATTTGCGACACCAGTCCTCGACATCGTTTCGACAGTAGACCCAGTAAAACCGTTCTCGGATCTTCAGTAGAGTTCGTTTAACTCCCAGATGGCCTCCTGAACAATCATTATGGTACAGCTGTAGAACATCCGGTACTTTAGCTTTAGGGACAACCATTTGCAAATGACAGCTGTCTCCCCGAACGTTTTCCCATTTACGACACAGAACTCCATCCTGAAGCAGCAAGCTGTCCCACTGGGCCCAATAGCTCTTAGTGGTCGAACTCATCGCTGAGACGTCACTCCACTTGGGCTTGGGAGCACTGGCCTTTATCCATTCCAGAATCGGCTTGATGTCCGGATCTTCCTGCTGTGCATGCTGTAAGCTGTCCTTCCACTCGTTGCTGAGGTGGTCTGCCCTGAACATCATCACGGATACCACTTCCTTACTCTCTTGCCTAGTACAATGTTTGCAATCTTCAGGACAAGGTCTTCTTGACAATGCATCTGCGTTGCCATGAGATTTCCCGCTGCGATGTTCGATCTCAAAGTCGTATTCCTGCAGTAGTTCAATCCACCTCGCAACTTGTCCTTCTGGGTTTTTAAACTGCAATAGCCATTTTAGTGCAGCATGGTCAGTTCGTAAGTGAAACTTTCGTCCCAGGAGATATTTGCTAAAATGCTGCAACGACTTTACCACAGCGAGCAATTCGCGTCTTGTGACACAATAGTTCCTTTCCGGTTTTGACAACGACTTGCTGAAGTACGCTATCACGACCTCTTGGTCACCACTCCGTTGAGACTGCACACCGCCAAGTCCTATATCACTTGCGTCTGTGTCAACTATAAATTCTTTGCTTGCATCAGGGTATCCCAAAATAGGTGTTTTGCACAGACGGTCCTTGAGCTCCTGGAATGCGATATTGCAACTTTCATCCCAGCAGAAATGTCGCTTCTCCACGGTTAGCTTGTGCAGAGGTTTGGCTATATCTGCAAAGTTCTTCACGAATCGCCGGTAATAGGAGCACAAACCCAAAAATGCTCTAACCTGCGTCTTGTCTTTTGGAACCGGCCAGTCCTTGACAGCGGCGATTTTCTCTGGATCTGTGCGGATACCTTCTTCCGATACTTCAAACCCCAAAAGGTTAACTTGCCATTGGAATAGTGAACATTTCTTCGGGCTCAACTTGAGGTTGGCACTCTGAATCTTCATAAGCACGCGTTCCAGGTTTTGAAGGTGTTCTTCAAACGTACGGCCCACGATGATGATGTCATCCAAGTAGACCAGACAGGCATCGCCAATTAGCCCGGTAAGTACAAGTTCCATCAGCCTTTCAAACGTTGCTGGAGCATTGCACAACCCAAACAGCATTACTTTGAATTGCCACAGACCCTTTCCCGTCGAGAACGCAGTTTTCTCCTTGTCCTTAGGGTCAATTTCAACTTGCCAGTAGCCACTTTTTAGATTCAGCGTGCTAAACCATTTTACTCCTGTAAGCATGTCCAGCGTGTCATCAATTCTTGGCAAGGGATAGCTGTCCTTCTTTGTAACGTCGTTCAGACGGCGGTAATCAACACAGAACCGCGTGCTGCCATCCTTCTTCTTTACCAGCACCACGGGTGAACACCATGGACTAGATGAAGGTTCAATAACACCATCCTTCACCATTCCCTCAATCATGGTTTCCACTTCCTTTTCACGCGCTACCGGCAATCTTCTTGGCCGCTGACGGACAGGCAGTTCTTCACCTGTGTTTATTTTGTGTTGAACTAAGCCAGTCTTTCCTATGTCAGCATCGTTTGACGAGAACACATCGGCGTACTTGAGTAACAACTTCTTCGCCTTGACCAATTCGTTCGGGGAGAGAACACTGCGACAGTCTTCCAAAAGTGTGGTCACTCTCGTTCCTGAATCCTTGCTGGGGGTCCCACTCGATATATATTGGCACCGACGTAACCAATCCACTTCCTCACAAGTGCCAACCAGTGTGCCTTTTTCTATAATCTGTTCCCGGTCGCAAAGGTTCAGCACACGTATTCTTGAGATGTCAGTGGTTCTGACCAAGGTTCGAGCTACTTTCCATGGGAGGTCATTGTTTACCCTCTCCACAAGTACACACCGGTGAGCCTGCCCAGCATTTCGGGGAAGACTAACCGGAACAATCGTTTCCGATCTCGGCGGAAGAACAATCTTCTTAATGCTGTACACGTTCCCTGGTAACGCAACTTCCATAAAAAGTTTCTCCTGTCCACATTTCAAAACACCTTGTTTAACGTCGATCTCACAACAATTATTTCTCATAAAGTCTAGGCCTAGGATGCAGTCGTCCATTATATCAGCCACGATGACATTATGCAGGTAGATCACGTTGCCTAGCTTCAACTCCATCTCCTTCTCTCCACGGACGGGTATACGCTGACCGGTGGCTGTTACCAAATTAATGCGTTCTCGGTTGTATGCGGAGTCCCCAAGGAACTGACTTATAAGTTGGGAACTAACAACCGTACGAGAGGCCCCAGTGTCTATGGTCAGTTTACACGGCATTCCGTTGACCTCGCCCTTGATGATTAGACTGTTCCCATCATGCGTTTGTGAGATAGAGATCCTTGGGGCTCTTTTAACATCAGTCAGCACCCGCCCCGCAGTTCTGGCTTTTACTCGTTTCCCTGCTGCTGCTGGGCGGTGCTGTTGGCTGCACTACCCTCCTGAGACCGATCACCTTCCCTTTCTAGGGTTCGCTTAGGGCAGCTGGATCGAAGATGGCCCTTTTCCCCACAGCCATAGCACCTAGGGCTGTATCCTTTGTTGCGGTCGCGAACTGTAGCTGCTGCAACCTCCCTGACGCGATGGGAACGATGATCCTGCCGCACGGCTTCTACCTCCAGTGCATGGGCCAAGGCGTCCTTAAGCGTCTCGTGGTGCCCGAGCCTCACAGCAGCTCTGACTTCCAGGTCGCGGATGCCGTCGATGAGACATTCATCACCAGGTTCCCTTCAATGAGCACAGGTACAGACTGGTATGCTTTTCGAACCATCTTCTCCACCTCAAGGGCCCACTGCTGCAGGTTTTCATTGTTGCGTTGCACGCGATCTTTAAGCTGCGCGCGAAAGACGTGTTCCAGGTGAGCGTCACCATATCTCGCCTCCAATGCCTCAAGGAGCTGCTCGTAGGTCACTTTCTTACCGAGAGCTTCCAACACGGTTAAGGCTTGGTCGCGCAGGCCTAAGGTGAGTGCAGTCATGGCCTGGCTTTTATTCCAGCCGTTTGCCTCCATGACGGCCTCGAACTGGATTTTGTAGGCCGACCAGGAAGAAGTCCCGTCGAACGGTGGTACCTTGAACCCACGTAGCGAAGGTGTTGTAGCTACTACGGGAGCTTGTCAATCGTAACAATTCCTAAAAGGAGTTCCGGAGAATCGGTTTTGTGGCAAAATATTATATTTGATCAAACCTCAAATTGTTGGAAAAATTCTATATGTTTATTTTATTTATTAAAAAGTGATTAAGGAATACTTACGTTTATACATTGAGTGACGACAAGGCACGTTCTAGACGAAAGTTTAGCGACCAAATTAGTGATATACAGAGGTTGGGCAAAATCAAGAGATTGAAGAAGAAGAAACATTAGGGATATGAAAAAGTGAGTGTGGTGTGTCAGGGTCGTATCAAATTAAGCTCCATAGTCTCTGCCTCTCTCTCTGTGTGTGACAGCCTAGAGAGTTTATTTATATTATAATGTCTTCTTCCAGTTAACCGTTAGTTAGTCTACGTAACATATTTTATATGTACCAGTGTGTTCGATAACTTGTTACCATCTTGTAGGTAATGACATAATCCCGCTGCTGTAGAAATCTTGAGATTTTTGATCAACAAAACGCGACAAGAAGTTTTAGCAATCCTGTCTTGATGTTTATTTTACACTACCCAAAGAATTCTGAAAAGACCAAAGACAACTCCTTCTTTCATTATGATAACGCCACACCACACACATCTTTGGCCACTTAGCTAAAACTGAGAGAGCTTGATTGGGAAGTGTTAATGAATCCACCATATAGTACTGACCTTGCACTCTCAGATTTTCACCTGTTTCAGTCTCTTCAGATCTTTGTGTAGCGTTAGGTTAACATAAAACAGGACTGTCAACTTCCGTCATAATACACACAGATAAAAACAGTACAACCAACATTGTACCCACCAAACGTCCACCAGATCGTCGATGGCCGTGGGAACTGGCAAAGGATGATCGGCATCCGCGCGCCGATACGCACTGGCTACGGGAATCTCGTATCCAACCCCTCGAATGCTGTCCGTAGCGGAGGCCGTAGTACAATCAGTCAAGACAAGGACTGCGTGGATGGCGCCGGGAATGTACGCGAGGTTTGAACGCGGGAACAGACTATAAGAACACATCTGCATGCGCTGCCCGTCGTGCTGGGGGTTGTTAAGCTGCCCATTGACCAGGTTATTCACTGTCCCATTAGTGTATGCGCTAGTTAAGAACGATAGCATGTATGGGATCAGCGCTTTTGTGCGCATCAGGTCGTTGCTCACGGGGATTGCCACCCAGGTCTCATCCATGCTATCGAGAGAGAAGTTCTGGACGCCAGCCCCGATACCCGGGAAAGGTGTGTTGAAGTTCAAGAACACGTACTCAACGAACATGTCGTGAGGAACGGCTATCACTTGCCCGCGCACGTCTTCGCTTTTAAAGTTCTCCAACTGTACTTCGCCTGATGGTACAAAGTTACGGACCCACTTGTACGTTATGGGGTCTGGAGGTATGTGGGCAGCTCCTGTCGCTGTTAGCATGTTGTAGCACCGAACCAAGGGTGCGACTTCTCGGTAAGATCCGGTACCCTTCTGCATGTGTTTTACGAGCGTTATCACGTTGGCCGAGTCCTTCATTGTCGATCCTTTAACTAGCGCACCCAATGCTCCTGTCGCATTCGGGTCCGTAATTCTCTCAGCGACGTGATTGTATAGCGAGCTGAATGGTACAACCTCCGATTCTTCAGCCCACGTGTTGACCCCGGCGCTGTAAACGGGGACCGTGTCGCTGTAGGTGCCTCAGTTATTGTTGCCGACTCTAGCAGCGCGTTCAAATCGTCGGCCGAGGGCTGGTGCCGCGTCTCGAGCTCCGGCTGCATCCACAGCCATGGCCGGGCCGAGATCTACCCCGGCAGGTGGAATAGGAGCAGCTGGCCCGGCTACAGCCGCCTCCACAGCCCGGTCGACAGCCGCATCTCGTGCGGCTAATGCCTCAGGGGCACGGATCTCCGCTATCCGCCTCTGGTACCGGTCGTTGGCTAGTTGCTTCCGGGTCAAAAACCCTATGCCCCTGATAAAAGTCTAATTCCCAGCTGCGTGGAGCCGTCTCTGAGATGGAAGGGCCGCGGCTAGCTCGTCGCGTGTGGGGTCATCCCCGGCCAGTTGATCGCGAGGAAGGTTCAGTCTGGCCGGTCCATCGCCAGCATACAATTGTAAGGAAGCCAGCGAGGAGACAGATCCCTGCGCCCAGGACGAAAGAGAGCCGCCACGGCACCCAGTTGCTGAGTACACGTCCTGGCCTCGAGGCGCGCCAGATCGTCCGGTACTCTTGGCCCCAACCTGGGGGAGAGGGTTCGCCATCCACGCTACTACTCCAAGGAGGAAGTAAAATCGGCATTATTTTATCCCACTTCTGACACCAATTGTTACGAGCTTGAGGTTCGTGACAATAAAAATTGCCGATAGAATTACCTAAATTAACACTTTATTTTACTTTACACAAATTAAAGTTAAAAACACTAATAATTAAACACACTAATTAACTTAATTCCGCTCCGAAGCTTCGCTTGTGTCGCCGAGTTCAACTCTGCCTCGATCGCATCTTGCAGCGCCTATTTATTTAAATTAGCAAAGAAGCGTCCTGAATATTCAAGTAAATGCGCGCAAAGGGACGAGTGTGCGAGTATAGATTTTCTAGAAACTTAGTTCTTCGGATGGCGCTGTCGGTTGAGAGATTTGTGATGTCATTTTCTGCAACGCTCTACTCGCTCTCGTTCCTGACACTAGATGGCGCTAGTATATCTTCGACTTGAGCGCGTAACAATATTATCATATCTATATGCTTTTATATGTGGGCACTCATTGCTGAAGTGTCTATGAAGAGTGGGCATTCCCCTTTATTTTAATTCCTGCTTGCTGCTTAAGCTATTTATAATCATTATACTAATCATAATACTAATATGGTACTGTGATTAGCCTGGGGATTATACTGGTTGGTCCAAACAGTGAGGTTATAATTTTTTTTTGATTCCTCACATCTAGGGGTATCCGAAAACACCCTATGTATGTTTCGCGATTTTTGTAGTTTTCGAGTTATGATTTTTTTATCCTTTTTTTGAAAATGTTCACTCTAAACAGCCTAACATTAAAAAAATTTAATTGTGAGATTTGAGTGTGAGAGAGTGACTAGCTTCAATACAGTAATGACAAAGGTGGTGATAATTCCTATTCCTCATTATATCTGTAAACTACTAAAGAAATCAGGACTCTCTGCAAAGCCAGGTTCATTTTGTCATTAAAAGATTCCTGCGAACGGTGCGTCATAATGCCCCTTTCATATATTTGCCCTTTGAACTGATACTCTAAACTAAAGATTAGTGATTGATTGCTTCCTTTGAATTACACCTCACAAACATCATACCTATCTAGCTGTTACAGAGACTGGACTTGTTGAGAACAAGAAATCTCATACAAGTAGAACGAACAGTTACTACTAAAAGGCAATATCCCAGTTTTACTGATAGATGGAGTTGAAATAAACACAACAGGAAGTTCATCACAGGCCGAACAACCATAACTGGACTCAACTTTAACCTCGCAAGATGCAGATTCTATCACTTGACTTTCAACGGTATTAGTCTTCAACATGAAGCTAGCATAACCTCTAACAGATCTGTGGAAGGATAACAATTTACCTTTAATTACTTTGTTCATATCCAGTATATTCTTGGAATCCATCTGTAGCGAGCTTCGATATCCAGGTGTGGGGGTAGTACAGCTTATGGAAGATCCATCAGGATGGCATGACACTGCATGTATTGGGTAAGACCAGTTAGTTCCTCCACTCGATGGTAGGAGGGGTATCCCAAAATAGGTGTTTTGCACAGACGGTCCTTGAGCTCCTGGAATGCGATATTGCAATTTTCATCCCAGCAGAAATGTCGCTTCTCCTCGGTTAGCTTGTGCAGAGGTTTGGCTATATCTTTTTTTTTTTTTATAGGATAGGGTGACAAACGAGCACACAGTCCACCTGATGGTAAGTGGTTACTGTGGCCCATAGACATCTACATCTATCCTCGATTACGAATCAAAATGCAGATGCGTTGTCACCCGTGAGGACTAAGATGGAATGCCTCGTTTCCAGTAAAAAGGGTCTCCGGTTCTCTACACTCACCATACGAAATACAGCAGCATTAAGCTACTATTTCACGCTGGTATTCTGTGAGAGCGTGGTCCTTCCCCGGTCGAGCCGACCCATTCGTGCTACAACTATACTACTAATATAACTGTAGCATGGCTCTACCACGTATAAAATCTGCAAAGTTCTTCACAAATCGCCGGTAATAGGAGCACAAACCCAAAAATGCTCTAACCTGCGTCTTGTCTTTTGGAACCGGCCAATCTTTGACAGCGGCGATTTTCTCCGGATCCGTACGGATACCTTCTTCCGACACTACATACCCCAAAAAGTTGACTTGCCGTTGGAATAGTGAACATTTCTTCGGGCTCAACTTGAGGTTGGCACTCTGAATCTTCATAAGCACGCGTTCCAGGTTTTGAAGGTGTTCTTCAAACGTACGGCCCACGATGATGATGTCATCCAAGTAGACCAGAGAGGCATCGCCAATTAGCCCGGTAAGTACAAGTTCCATCAGCCTTTCAAACGTTGCTGGAGCATTGCACAACCCAAACGGTATTACTTTAAATTGCCACAGACCCTTTCCCGTCGAGAACGCAGTTTCTCCTTGTCCTTAGGGTCAATTTCAACTTGCCAGTAGCCACTTTTTAGATCCAGCGTGCTAAACCACTTTACTCCTGTAAGCATGTCCAGCGTGTCATCAATTCTTGGCAAGGGATAGCTGTCCTTCTTCGTAACGTCGTTCAGACGGCGGTAGTCAACACAAAACCGCATGCTGCCATCCTTCTTCTTTACCAGTACCACACCCGTGGTTCACCCGAACACCATGGACTAGGTGAAGGTTCAATAACACCATCCTTCACCATTCCCTCAATCATGGTTTCCACTTCCTTTTCACGTGCTACCGGCAATCTTCTTGGCCGCTGACGGACAGGCAGTTCTTCACCTGTGTTTATTTTGTGTTGAACTAAGCCAGTCTTTCCTATGTCAGCATCGTTTGATGAGAATACATCGGCATACTTGAGTAACAACTTCTTCGCTTTGACCATTTCATTCGGGGAGAGAACGCTGCGACAGTCTTCTAAAAGTGTGCTCACTCTCGTTTGTGCATCCTTGCTGGGGGTCCCAGTCGATAGATATTGGCACCGACGTAACCAATCCACTTCCTCACAAGTAGCAACCAGTGTGCCTTTTTATATAATCTGTTCCTGGCCACAAAGGTTCAGCACACGTACTCCTGAGATGTGGTTCTGACCAAGGTTCGAGCCACTTTCCATGGAAGGTCATTTTCTAACTTTTCCACGAGTACACAACGATGAGGTTGCCTAGGATTCCGAGGAAGACTAACCGGCACAATCGTTTCCGATCTCGGCGGAAGAACAATCTTCGCAAGGCTGTACACGTTCCCTGGTAACGCTCCTTCTATCTGACCTCATAATAAAGAAGATTATAATGTTTAGAATTAATTTTTGGACCTGATTTTAGAAATTAAAGTTAAAAACACTAATTAAAGTTAAAAACACTACTACTACACTACAAGTTGGTTAATGTCTAACCAACCTTTCCACATGAGAAGACTCATCGAAAGATATATTTTGGTCTAAAGCATACATACTTTGAAACTATCGCCCGAGATGTGTCAAAACTGGTTTTATTTTAAAAAGTTTTGCCTCAGAATACTCCAGTTGTAGCTCACCCTTGTCATCATTATTGTTGAAATGAAGACATTTGTTCAACAAAATGAAGCGGTTATATGGCATGCGTGCGCTAAAGCCGGGTGTGTAGAATATGTCAGAGGCAGTCGAACAGTATTCCTCTAACCTCGACATGATAACAACCCCCATCGCAAGAACCATAGCAAGATAGGTTTACAGCTCGTTGGAATTAGTGTCCACCCATCTTGTAATGCGGCTATTGAGATGGAGGTTGTTGTCGCGGAACATCTGGTCGGCCACCTGCTGAGCATATCTGTTTGTTTCTGAGGCAATGTACTCCATAAATTGCCTATCCCACATGGCAACAAATATGTCATATGGGTCGACATGTGGAGCTGTCGGACCAACATTTCTTGGTGAGCTTGCCGATGAAAATCAGAAAAGCTCCAAGGCTAGTCCGTCGTCGTCGGAGCTACATGAAACATACTGGCACTGGTAGGTATAGCGGTGGCGGTAGGAAACCTATCATTGTTCGTGGTGGTACAATGGGCAGAGGAAGTGGCTTCATCATCAGTCTCGATGTCGATTGGCGTGTCCATCAAACTGATGACCGTCCGAAGCAGAAACGGACTCGCCAATTTTTCCTTTTCGTTGCTCTCGTCAGAGTTTGTTTCGCTGCCTGTAACAAACGATGAAAAGTTCATCTTTATGCATACCAAATATAGATTATTGGCCGGCTGAGATAACTGATTATTTCACTTACCATAGTTGTTGGCCCTGTTCTTTCCGGAAGAAACGTTTCTCTTTCACCTTGAAAGGAGTCCATGGGGCGCCAATCAAAGTGAAGAGAAGTCGCATCTCCTTCGAATAGGGCCGCACGTCCAATGTCATCCGCCACATCATCATTATCTATTTCCATCCTTCTCCTTTCGGCCCTACGCTCTCGAGCTTCCCTATCAGCCACTACTCTCAAAATTCAATTGCGCAAATACTCAGGCATATCATAGTCTGTCACACATACTTGAACAAGGTGGTCGCTGCGCCGCCACGATGAGGAGGCGGAGACACGAGCACCGCGAGCGCGGCGCCCGCGGCGGGCTCGTCTGCTACTGCCGTCGCTGGGAACCGCACGCCTCGCACAGCACCACCACTCGAACTCGCCACCACCTCCTCGTGATATAGTTCATGCTGGTCCGCCAACAAATAATCGTTGCCGTTCTCTTCATCTAACCGCTCAACGACCTTTTAAAAGCATCCACACCGGCATTGTGTTAAGACGTTTACATGGTCTTGAGAATAAAGGTCATACTGTGTGGATATGTAAGCAATCTAAAAAGACACTGACTGACTGAGACTGATGATGAAGCCACTTTATGTACATGTATCTTAAGATAACTTTTTTGAAGATATTTGAAGTATATGAAATAAATACTGTTTTTAGCTTTCATTTAAAAAAAACTAGGCTAGATTTTTTTCGTTCAAATCTCTTTGAAAACATGCTTGATTATCGCTCTTTGTTTTGAGGTATTCATGCAGATACCTTTAAAAAAATGTTGAATCTAAATCTTACAAACCAATTTGAGGGGTTAAAGCCAAACCGACTTAGTTACTAGGGAAACAGAGTCATGTTTCTTTAGTTAAGGTCAGTTATAATTAACTAAATGGATCGGGAAGCCATAACATTAGTCAAATAACTACTGCCCTTGTGAGTGGACGTTATCGCGTTGATACACAATTTAACCGTGTTCAGTTGAAGCCCTCTGCGCTCCTGCAAGTGTTGATCTCGTTAGTTGTTTACAACTTTGTTAACCGTGTCCAGTCGTAGCCTTGTGCTCCTGCACGTGTTGATTTTGGACTATTTAGATATTATTGTTTCTTGATTATTAAGGTTTGATTGGATATCATCTTTATGTGTGGTAGAGCAGATGGCAATGGATCATCAGCACGACAGATGTATCAAGGGCGCTATAAGAATCGTAGAGTACCGAATGTTCGAGTATTCTACAACACGTATCGACGACTGGCTCAAGATGGGATACACCACGTGGAACCTGGAGTAAACCCAGGCGTACATGCACCTGGCGTCGTAGATGATATTTTGGCAGCGTTTGAAGCGTATCCTACAACTACTACTAGAGTAATAGCTTGAAATTTAAACATTTCCCAATAAAAGGCGTGGCATACAATGCACCAAAACGACCAATGATGAGGTTAGGAACAAAAAGTGACATTTACGAATTTTGCTCTATTTGATTTTTTTTATCGACTCAAAATGTTACAAAATTATATCTTTAACTCCCAAGATTTGAAGAAGACTAGTTTCATAGAAAAATCGATCTGAACTGCTGCTTCCAAAACAAAAAGTTACATTTTAACCCCTTCAGACCCAGCGTCCATTTCAATGGACACGTTTTATTATTGCATGAAATATGAGGTAGATTAATAAAAACGCTAGTGTAAACATTTGATTGTACCGACCACTTACCTAGACGTTACGATAAATAAAACACCAAAGGATTTATTTTACGTAGGATGAAATAATTACGTAAGTGTTGACGTTCGCCATGGATACGCGCAATGCGAGTAAGTCTTTCTTACTGTATACTGCATTTCTGTCATTACACGTATTAATTTTGAGTATGATTTAATAGCAGCTGATGCTAAATACCTATATTTCCTGAGACCTAATACTGGCGGTAAAATTGGGCGTCCTCAACGAGGCTATAAACTCTGCGATTGACGAAATTTTTAAATTAACCGAAAGCAGTGACGACTGGCAGTTAACGTTAGATGAATTAAAGAATGTTTGTCAAAATGAAGCTTTAGATAACAGAATTATAAAAGTACGATTGAAGTTAAAGTATGTTTCCAAGTCGAAGTTGAAGTTAAAGTATGTTTCTTCCGTCTATGTGTCCAAGTTCAAACACATAGACGGAAGAAATAAAATAAAATGGTTTTCAGTTGCGAAGTATTGCTTTTGGCACTTGCTCATAATTCCATGGCTTGTGTAGAGGTCATGAGCTCTAGGGGACGTTTTCTGACCAATGGAGATTTGTCCACCTGCACATTCATATTGAATGGAATCCAAGTTAATAATACTGACCTGTTATCAATGAGAGCATATGGGATTCTACAGGTCTCCTGTCAAGAGATTTGTCCACCTGCACATTCATATTGAATGGAATCTAAGTTAAGAATGTTCGTCAGCATCATGATTTGTACTTTGGAGTGAATGCATGCAATCTGAACCAGGGGATTCCAGGCATACTTGGGGATTTGCAAGTACCCCTCCTACCATCGAGTGGAGGAACTAACTGGTCTTACCCAATACATGCAGTGTCATGCCATCCTGATGGATCTTCCATAAGCTGTACTACCCCCACACCTGGATATCGAAGCTCGCTACAGATGGATTCCAAGAATATACTGGATATGAACAAAGTAATTAAAGGTAAATTGTTATCCTTCCACAGATCTGTTAGAGGTTATGCTAGCTTCATGTTGAAGACTAATACCGTTGAAAGTCAAGTGATAGAGTCTGCATCTTGCGAGGTTAAAGTTCAGTCCAGTTATGGTTGTTCGGCCTGTGATGAACTTCCTGTTGTGTTTATTTCAACTCCATCTATCAGTAAAACTGGGATATTGCCTTTTAGTAGTAACTGTTCGTTCTCTACTTGTATGAGATTTCTTGTTCTCAACAAATCCAGTCTCTGCAACTGCTAGATAGGTATGATGTTTGTGAGATGAAATTCAAAGGAAGCATTCAATCACTAATCTTTAGTTTAGAGTATCAGTTCAAAGGGCAAATATATGAAAGGGGCATTATGACGCACCGTTCGAAGGAATCTTTTAATGACAAAATGAACCTGGCTTTGCAGAGTCCTGATTTCTTGAGTAGTTTACAGATATTATTAGGAATAGGAATTATCACCACCTTTATCTTTACTGTGTTGAAGCTAGTCACTCTCTCACACTCAAATCTCACAATTAAATTTTTTTAATGTTAGGCTGTTTAGGTTGAACATTTTCAAAAAAAGGATAAAAAAATAATAACTCGACAACTACAAAAATCGCGAAACATACATAGGGTGTTTTCGGATACCTAGATGATGATAATATAGATGTGAGGAGTCAAAAAAAAAATTATAACCTCACCGTTTGGACCACCCAGTATAATCCCCAGGCTAATCACAGTACCATATTAGTATTATGATTAGTATAATGATTATAAATAGCTTAAGCAGCAAGCAGGAATTAAAATAAATTTAACTGATAAAACAATGTATTACCTAGTCATCACGGTGCTCCTCTGGGGTTCATGCTCTGGTGATATAGATGTTAGTTTAACCAATGGAATACTTAAAGTTAGTGGTGCCACCAATTGCACTGTCAATAGCAGTGATACTTCTGAAGAAATGACATTGAGTGATAACAAACAATTCTTGGTAACCACTAAACCGATGTTTGGATTAATAAAGTGGGAATGCGAGAATAATAAACAAAGGGGAGATTGTATCATTTTTTGAGTGTGCTGAGTGTAGCACGTTTTGTGTCTACAATCAATATATAGAAAAATGTGCCAATAAAACAATACCAATATTACTGGCTATATTAGTTTCTATTCTGATAACTCTGATAACACTAATGATAATTCTCACACTTTATAGATGTCCATGTTCATCAAACATGGCCAGTAGGATAACCTCATTGCAGTTATTGAAGTCCCCCTGCATATCCTGCCGATGAAAAACAAGTAAGGTGAGACATTTTAGATACACATATAACATATTTTTATGGTCATGAGTTGGATTGACCAGAATAACACTGCTGTCTTTTAATTAGTAAATGAGAAAAACCAGAGTCTTTTCATAGATGTGTTTCATGTTTAAGTTATATGATAGGTGTAGATAATTTATAGGCTGTTTTAATACAAATGGTATATAAATACGGGGCGGTAAACCAACATGACAGGAGAGAGATCATGCGCAGGACCAATGGCTGTACATGCTTTTGGAGGTACGGGGGTGAGACAGCGCCAACTTCCTGACTCTGGGCTGATACTGGGATTTTTTTGACGGAAAAACTCATTAAATAATTTTATTGACCCGACTCAAAATTTGAACCCGGGACCTCATAACCAGCAGTTGCGTTGTACAACCACTATATGCACTCATATTTATAATTATAATAAACATTATTATGTGAAAATATTTCTTCCTCTTCTTCGCTGAGATTGCCCTCGCCTGAGTCACACCATAAAATATCAAATTTCGTTATTTTTCTGAAATTGTATGTAGTACACACATGTGAACATTTTGTGTCTTCATGAAAATCGAAAAGAGTAAGAAGACAAAGTTTATAAAATGTATATATATGAATTATGAAATACTAAATTACTACACTCAAATATCTAACTAATATGTAGAAAAAAACACTCGAAATTTCGTAAACAAATGAAATATACATATAACATAAAATTATATCGACACCGTAATAATATACACTCTAATAAATCGAAATAAAATCAATCATAGGTATATATTTATTTGTTGTTTATGTATTGTTTATTGAGCAACGCCATTTTTGTTGAAAACAATTTTGCCATAATTTTCACGATATATCGAAATTATAATAAAACGTCATTTTTGCACATTGGACTGTATAAAATATGAGTTTCTATGTTTTTTTCATGATTTATGGTGATTATTTACACTTTATATTGCATTTTCAATTAATTCTGAGTACTTTTTTTGTACGTGAACGACGGTATTTGAATGCTAATTTTATAAATTGAATAAAAACTGTTAAATAACGAAATATAAGCAATTTAAAAAGAACAGTGTAATTACTTACACTTTGTATAAAAAAAAAACTCAACAAACTTTCATAAATGGTTAAACACTTTCAAATTATAAAAATAATACATTAGGGCAAATGTCACTCACACGGCATAGAAATATACTGTAGTAAATACGACGCATCGTGGCGGAAACTAGTCATTTGAACTAAATACTCTTATTTTATAGAAGATTAATTTAGTACCGAGACTAATTCTAATAAAATTTTTAGGAAATTACACTAGTTTACACAATTTTCATACCCCAGCTGAAAGTTGTTATTTTGTTATTCATTTATGTAGATTTATCCAGAAAAAATAATAAAAAATTCTGTCACGTCTAGTTTAAGAAATATTTATTAACTTAAATACATAATTTTGGTATAAAAACTAAAAAAAAATTAAAAATTACTAATTCTTGCCTTCTTTTTATAGCTATTTGTATTAGTTTCTCTTATAGTGGACCAGCGGTAATCCCCTAACATGTTTTCATCCCGAAATCCTTGATGTCGTTCTTCTAAAACCTATAAATCTTGGTGAAAACATTCCCCTTATTCGTCACTCATAATTCCTAAGTTTTCAGGGAAAAAACTCGGATGCAAGTGCAAAAAATGAATCTTTAATGACATGTGAAAATTTTTAAATAAATCTGTAATAATTTCTTTGTATTATTACAGATTTATATATTTAATAAAATGATATATTTTTTTATTTTCCAAAAAAAAATCCTACAACCATTTTGAATGACTTCCAAGCAGATTTTTCATTAACAGATAAAAGGCTTTCAAACTGAGAATCTTTCATAATTTTGCGGATTTATGGGGCAACAAATATAACCTCTTTCAGTTTTTCCTATGTAATGTTTGGAAAGACTTTTCGAAAATACCGGAAAGCATCACTGTTTTTGTCAAGCGCCTTCACAAAATTTTTCATGAGCCCCAATTTGATGTGTAAAGGGTTAGTGATGTTATTGGGATCTACCAACAGCTCGTATTTAATTTTCATTTTCAGCGGAATATACTCATTCCAAATAAGCCATTGTTTTCTAACAAGATGATGTTGTTTAGCTTTACTGTCCCACAAACAAAGGACACAACAGTATTTTGTGTAACCAGCCTGCAATCCCAACACAGCGTAGCATTGGTGAACCAAATAGAAGGTGAACGTTTTCTCCAGATTACCACCGGAATAAAACAATTCTACAGCTTTCGCAAAACACATAAGGCACCCGCTTTTTATCTTGATTTGCAACAGGAAATCCAAAATAATGAAAATATGCACTTTTTAACGAATCTACAATGGGTCTTGTCTTTTTTGAAAATATAAACTGTCCACAAACATAACAAAATCGATAATAAGTTTGTTAACACTTTCTACTCGACATTTTAAATCAATCCGAAACAAAATAATTGCCGTTTGAAGTAAACAAATAAACAATAAATTGTCGTCACCATGTTAGGTAGTTAAAAAAAACATTGAACTGCAGGAAGAAATTGGGACGTGATAAAATATTTCTGCTAACACTTTTAGGTTTAAGGAATGTATATTAACATATTTATATACATTTATTTTGGGGTATAAAAAAGTTCAATTTTGTAAACTAGTGTTGTGTATTATAAATAACATTTAAAAAAGAGTACAAAGTGACATTTTGAGAATCCAATTAGATTCGTCAAGCTTTTACAGGTTAAGCTTAGGGATATAATGAATCATCACACACATATCGATTTTATTTTTTACTAAACCCAATGTTTTACAAAGAGTCGCTAAAATAGCTTGTACTTGTGATTTCAACACCTCTAAAATCTTATTATAATCATACTTTGATAAAATAACGTAAGTAATTTTTTTCTTTTTTCAATGGCTATGCATAAAATTTAAAATATTTGAAGTGCACCTATCGAGTAAGTCATAAATTAAGTTTTATTGACGGCGGCGGGTCGAATGTGCGAAACAATGTCCCGACCTACTGGCAAAGTAAGCTCCCTATTCTTTTAGGCAAGCAATCGAGCGGTTAATTAGTTAAAAAAGCATGCTAACTCATCAATTGTGTAAGGCCCTGGTCTGGCATTATACAGGCCAGGGCTTCCTCGACCACCTCGACTCCCGCGACCGCGAGCGGCAACCACCGCAACCCCAGCCACCTCAGCCCTAGCCACGTGTAGGCGTCTCGTGTCACTATTAAAATAAGCATGGCATATTGAATGGTATTGTGACCTTTAGACTAGACTTTTATTGAATCCTTGTTCTAATGTCTTGATAACAGTAAAGTTAGAAAGAGAGAGGATTAGTAGAACCGATATAAATTGAAGTGTTAAGCTTCGCGGAAAGGCTACATGTCTATAAATATGCAAGCTATGGGAAATTCTCCGTTATAAATTTTAGATTTGGTGACGATATGGCCAGGAAGTAGCCAAGATCAAACTATTTGGAACGGAACCTACAGACGCACTATATTTGAAGTGGTCGATACGGTGATGCCTTTCTTTTAGCAGACAGTGGTTATATGAACCGACAATACATTAGGATGCCACTGCAGAATCCAATAACCCCAGAGGAGAGATTGTACAAGGAATCTCAAATAAGAAGCAGGAACCCCATTGAACGCCTATTTGGAGTATGGAAACGTCGATTCCCAGTACTTGCATTGGGTATACAAGTACAGTTAAAAATTGCCTCCCTATAATTGTTGCTACGGCTGTGTTGCACAACATCTTAATAAAAGCAAATGAAGATTTGCCATCTGATGATCCGGAAATAAAACTACTTGCTCATTGGGAAGATTTAATGCCTAGAACTAGGGCATATTAGAGAGCACAGATATAGTGATATCATAAACAGAGACAAAAACAATGTGCGCAGAAGTCTTATTAATGATTAATTCAGAAGTTTGCATTTACAATTATAAATAAAAGTCATTTTTTGGTGTAACCTCCGTTCCGTTTTTATTTTCTCATGTTTAAGTTGCTCATCGAGCAATACATTTTTTTCTCAGCCTCAAGTTGTGCATTTTTTTTTTCAAAATTTCAACTAGCTCTAACTTGCTAGTCAGTAAACTGTCAGCTATTGAAGCCCTTGGTATTTGTCTTCTCCTGCGAAGCCATGTTAGGCTCCCCTTTTTTTGTAACTAGTGCATCCGACATTTTGGTTTTAAGTGCAGCTGGAGACCAACCATGCCAAATATTATCCTTATCCTAAAACAAAAAGAAGGTTTTATTATATTCCATCATTCATCCATGATATCTGTAGTCTAGGCCATCTTCCTTGGGTGTGACGAAAAAGTGATAAATATTTGTAATGAGATAGTTACCTGAACATCACGACGACTTCCATCAATGCTTCCTTATTTAAATTCTCTGATTCTGCCTGAAAGCTATTCAGTCCCGAGGAACCAACTTGGTCAATCTGAAAATAATATATATATATATATATATATATATATATATATATATATATATATATATATATATATATATATATATATATATATATATATATATTACAAATGAAAACTATCCATATTCAAATACCTTTTATATATCATAAAACAAAATATGTTTTGGCTATTCTGAAAATCCACTTTAAATTTGTTTCAGTTATAATTAAGGTAGTAGTTAAACTCATCCATGTAAATGTACTATAATAAGTATCTAAGGGGATTTTATGCACATGTTATGTGTTGAATACACTATTACTATATATTAATTAAGGACATAGAGAATTGGCTAGTATGTTTATAATTACCACAGTTGAACAGCCAGGTACTGCATCTAATAATACAATGTTCGGTAATACTTCTGCTGAATCTTCCTTCACTTTATTAGATGCTGTGACGGACTATTGAAATTTACCATCACTATCAAATTAGTTTGCAAGACCATCCAATGTTGGGCCAAGTAATATTTCTAATTGCCCTTGAAATGGCCCTGGTGGTAGATGATTGAGCCTGCCTCCTAGAAATAGCAAAGTATAGATTATGAAACAGTGTAAACATTAAAAAGGCGCGTAAGTAGTCATAAGGCATCACTACAATCACTTGTCTGTTCGCAGACTTGAAACCACTGAATGAATTTTGGTGAGAGTTTACAGTCAAGAATTGTTAGGTATTCGAAATATATATAGGTCATAAATTATTACTGCGCTAGGATTTTTGAAAGTATAACGTGTTATTAAGTTACAAATAGATCATTCCTGTTAAGAAAATCTCCTTCTTTGTGGCAGCTTTGTTTTTCTTGTCGTTCTTTTGAGATTTTCCCAACACGTTCTAAGTTGATCCGTATTTCGGACATTGAAACTGCTCAGGGAGTTGAATTCTTCCGTGAGCACCTTCCAACCCTCATTTTTATGAGCAATCGTCACTGCATCTTTTTTTTTTTGTTTTCTACGACATCTTTATATTTTAGGATAAGTTCTATTAAAATTTCTTTTCACTGGCGTAGAAATTAGGGCTGCTACTTTTTTTCGACATTAAATTTTAATTTTTAATATTTTAAGTTATATTACTAATTGATAGAATTAAAAACCACCACAAAACAACATCTACAAGCGCGAAACCGAAAACATATGACGTTCTAGATAACCAATATAGAATTACACTGTCTACGGAATATTTTGTGTAGGCGCTATGACATTTTGATTTGCCTGCGTAATAATGAGAGTGAAGTGTGAGAGAATGACTAGTCATACCGGTCGTTTTTGTTCACTTGATCAAAGATAATTTCTACTTGATATTTGATTTAGCAATTTGTTAGGATCCTAGGATCCTAGGAACAGTACATTTGTTAATGGCTAATAAGAATAGTTTGGTGAAATCGGGTCTTAGCCTTCTGACCTTACGAGTCCTTACGACCATCCGAGTCAGACTGCTCTAAGTTCTTTTTTGCGCCCGATGCAAATAAGGGCAAGCCTCCGGTAACGGGGAAAGGAGGTAGTGAATGCTCATAGCATACCACGCAGCCGGCTGTGTGGTTATGTGGAGGACTTTCACCCACTAAACACCACCTTTTAGGATGGGCGTAATGATCTAGGGAGAGATCTTTAAGCCGTAAACGGAAGCGACCTTCCTTGGCTGAAAGGAGGGCGCAAGCGGCGAGTAGCCGCTAAGAAGTGTGTCTAACTAAGGCAGATTATGAGATGAGTTAAGTAGGCTCAGCCTGAGCCGCCAGGAGGCAGTTCAGTTCAGCCGAAAAGGGGGGTCCGAGAGAGAGTTTCTAGGCCTACGGACACTATAGCGAGTGCGAAGACGGGCTGCATAGGCAACTGCCTCGCGAATGAGGCGATTTCACATCACTTCTAATTGTGTTTAATTGATGATCAACAAGTTTCATTATTTTATCATCCAGTTCGCTATCACTATCCACTTTTTTCTTTTTTGATGATAATTCTAAGCGTGTTTCTTTCTGATTTGCTTGTTGATCGTCATTTTCTCCTAGGACTTCGTCTCTTGTATATAGATTATTGTTATGTGTATCACCTGGTTTAATAATTGGCTTTCAAAAGCTCAACTCTTAATCATATTTGTAGAGTCTAGATGTTGCACCAGAACCAGATTTTTTGTTTCTTTGTTTTTATCTAATGATTTCTTCCAAATGTCTCTTTTTTAGGTATTTGGCGTTAAGACTTTCCTTTGAAGATCTTCATTTTAGTTATCGAATGGACAAATCAACCATTTCCAATATCATAGTAAAAGTAACGCAAAGTATATGGAATAATTTATATGAAGAATTTATGCCTCTTCCTAATAAGAAAGAAGAGTGTAAAAAGGCCCAATTTCCCTCACTGCCTTGGAGCAGTAGACGGGAAGCATATTCGTCTTCGAAAGCCATCAAATAAGGGTACAGTAAATATGAACTACAAAGATTTCTTTTCAATAGTGTTATTAGCAGTCGTAGATTCACATTATCGATTCCTTTACGTCAGTGTAGGTGCCTATGGAAAGAATGCAATTCATCAATATTTAAAGAGTCAAGTTTTTGGGAAGGCCGTTTGAATATGCCTGAACCAAGACCTCTATTTACGGACTCAGAAGTTCAAGTTCTTGATGTGGTAACTAAAATCAAACATAACATTGATAAGAAAACTTCGTACTAGGTGTTTAATTATCTAACTATGTGCTGGAACTAGATAGGACCTTAACTACCAATTATTTCCGAAATCAAACAACCGTTAGGGCTTGTACACAATAATGCGATGCGAGGCGATGCGAATCCGCAACGCAGAAAATTGCGACACGAATTGCTGCGATGCTATTTCGTGCGGCAAGGCGTCTTCCTTCCACGATTAGGGTGATCATTCCTTCGACGACCGTCAACCGTACTGAACGTATTTTGAAAACTAGCTCGTGACATGGATCGTAAAAAGAAGTGTGCCCTTTTGTTATTGCTAAGGAGATACAGGAAAAAGAAACAAAGGAGATTTTGGGTTCATCCATTTATTACTATTATGAATGCCGATGGGAACTATTTTCATCCAAAATATGAAGCTTTGAAAACCGACGAAAAATTTTTTTGATTATTTTAGAATGAGCATATCTTCATTTGAAGCGCTTTTAAGTTTATTATCACCATATCTTCAGAAACGATCGTACAAGGGGAGAATTCCTGTTATGCCTCTGGAAATGATTGGCCTCACTATCCGGTAAGTAAAGTAAAACAATAATTGTTCACATTAGTATTTATTGAGAAAAGAGTTTTCCAAATATTACAATCGATAAAATTTACGAAAAATCAAACTCTTCTTCCGTTGAAAGTGTGCTTAATATGCTTGAGTTAGAAAAATCATTACTAGGTAAATCAATTTGATCTGGTATGTTAGATGATTGTGGACGTACCAGTGGCGTTTGTTGAGATGTTCCAAAATGTTGAGTTTGATAGCCACCCTGGTAGTTGCTATTCGGATAGTAGTCGCCATGAGGTTGATGCAATTCTGTTAAAATTTAAAGAACTCTGCTTTAAAAGATTAGTGTTTTATTGTCATCTAATCTTTCAAGTGATGGTAGAATACCTTTAAAAAAAGATGTGTCTATTCTCCGGTTCCTTTAAAATCTTTATAATATCATCTTCAAAATTATTACTAACCATCTTTCTTTTTGTTGGCTGCTTTTGGTAACGTTTTTCATATGTACCTTCTTGATTATCTTGCTCATTTTTTGTTTCATTTATATGTAGTGGTCTCATTTTGTAAATTTTTCTTAAGAAATTGCAATTGTGTGTATAGATGGTATTCTTTAATATATTTTGATCCAGACCCTGACCTACTTGCATCTTTGAGTTTCTTTTCATACTTATTAAAGGTATCCTTAATCCCTCTCCATTTTTGTATTACTGAATTACCTGCAAAAAAAAATGTAATGTTTTTTTTTAATTTATTTTATAGGAAATCTGACAGCTGCAATAAAATCTTAATCTTAAATCTTAATTTATGCTGAAGTTCGTGGGTTCAATCCCCATACAATGCAAGTAATTGTAAAGTATATTTTCAACTACTTGAGTCTGGGTGTTTATATAATATGTATTTCTTGACCAAAAAAATTATTTATCAGTTAACTAGCACTCATAGTACAAGCTTAGCTTAGTTTGTGGCTAGATGGCGGGGTGAATAGTCCAAGAATATTATTATGATATATGTATGTTTATGTCTTTTTAGGTTAGTATTGTTTACTTTTCAAGTTTGTTATATAAATTAATCCTAATTTTTTTTATTTATGTTACAGATTCTTAGCAACCAGAAATGAAATCAGAAATATACATTTTAGTTATTATTGAGGAGTAAGTACAGTTGCTAAGATAATGTGATTAGTTTGTAGCGCAATATGGAAACATTGTTTAAATACTAACACACCAAAAATAACGCAACAGCTGCTTGAAGAAATTGCTGCAGGCTTTGACAGGAAAGCCAACTTACCTATAGTCTTATTTTTAATTAGACGAAGTCAACTGACGTTTACTGTGTTGTCAGTTTTTGATGAAATAAAAATAGTGTTGTGACAAAGTGAATGATTGAAAAACTCCTGAATTAATGAAATTGCCTCGATTGTCTAGTGAATAGTTAGTGTGCTGAACTGCCGATATCGGGTACGGGGTTCGAATTTTAGTCGTGCTTTTTACATACCAACGAGTTTTCGACGACTATGTTCCTATAATATCTACCTATACTGAATACCGAGTGTTTTAAACATTAAGGAAAATATTGCGAGGAAACTTGTAAGACTGTCCTATTTTCAATACATCATGTAGTTGAAACTATAGATGTATAAAATATAACAATTATAGGTAGGTAATCAGAATAAAAAAAAATCGCTTATTACATAATTTGTTTTTATTCATTATCAGATAAAAAATCGTCACTATCGCTTTCGGTGACATTAATTAAAAATCTGTCAGTAACATTGTCAATCATGTGGTCGAGACCATACATTTTGTCTTCTTTTTTAATTATATGAGACACGCAGCTATTCTATTTTTCAGGTGTGATATGTTGAAGTCCTTCTTCAAAAAGTTTTTTTACTTCTGTCATTTTGAAGGTTTTGTTATTTCTTGCAACATATCCTTTAGCCTGCGCCCATACCAACTCAATGGGATTGAGCTCACAGTGGTATGGGGGCAGACGTAAAACAATTATCCCATGCTGCGCTGCCATCTCGTCCACAACATACTTATCGCAATGTTCTTGCTTGTGCTGCCGTACAATGTCTATAAGAGTAGCTTTAACCATTGTTGCTTCGAATGAAATATTTTTGCTCGTTAGCCACTCTAGTATTCTAGGTTTAGTCCAAGACATTTTAGGCAGCGATTCTAGTTTCCTGGAGTGGTAGGGGGCATTATCCATCACTACTACGGAATTTGGTTTTAGTTTTGGCAAGACACCCCAAAACCACTTCTCAAAGGAATCGGCATTCATCTCTTGATGATAATCTTCTTTTTTTTTTTTGGCTTCAAATATTAATAGGCTGTCTTCTACGAATCCTTCTTCCCCGCCTATATGGCCGATAATTAATCGTTTGCCCTTTCCTGAAGGCTGTTTTAAGCCAGTGGTCAAGCCATCTAGGAAGGCCTGGCGGGACGATAACACTGTCTGGTCAATCCATGCCTTCTTCGGTGCATGACCTTCAAGATAGTGAAAAATATCAATTAATTATTTAAAAGTACAATTTAATGTAAAGAAAACAGAAAATTGTAATTACCTTCGTTGATCCAGGTTTCATCTTGGTAATAAATATACCTTTCTTTCCCTTCGATACTCTTTAATTTTTCGAAGGTATCGCTGGCGCCATAGAATAATGTCCTGTCTGTCAATTAAAATGCTGTGTCTTGATTTTGTGACATATTTGAAATTTAAATGTTTCATAACATTTCTTAATGTACTCCAAGAAAAATTGGGTAAGTCTGGGTCTTCATTGACAACCTTAAGAATCTGTAAAGTAATAAAATATGTTTTGAGTAAGGAAGTCTACGCAATCTAATACTTTGGTTTTACAAAGAACATTATGGTGGACACAGAATATAATGCAGTAGAAGGAATAAAGTTTAAGTTACCTTTATAATGGTGGGTGACTCATTTGCATAAAAAAAAAATTATGTACTTTTCGCCTTATAGCGGCAAAAGTAAAATCGTCTAATTTATCTTTGAAACTGTGTTTCGGTCCACGTTTCTCGGGAGACTTAAATTGTTCATTTTCTTTGCATTCTTTTAACACACTGTAAACTAAGGTCACACCAATTCCCAAAATGTCAGCTGTTTTCGAAACACATTCTTTTTTTTCGGGGGCCTCAATAGGTAATAGTGAAGCAGCTTTTTCCTCAAATACGTGTTTGTAGACGTTTTGTATCATAAGTTTTTCGGTAACGCTTAAAGCAATCCGTGGTCTCTTCTTTCTTGGAGACAAGCTTTGGCTTGACGTGCTTGGTTGAGGATCCATATCGTTTGTACGAAACAATATAGCAACAAATAAACACAACAATTACCACAAACACAACCTAACGAAAAACTTAACAAAAACAATAACTAAACAGCGTGAGCGCAGAAAAAACATTCGTGCTATCAGACCAGAGGTTAGAAGCCGAATAACAAACAAAATGGCGACCGACGCGCGCGGCGTTGATCGGTGTTGGCACTAGTCGCCGCGCCGCGCTTTGTAATAAAACCTCAAAAAACTGATTGTAGTTACATACTACTAGTAACTTATATCAGAGCACTTTTATACAATTTTATTGTAAAATAGAAATAATATTCTTTTATAGTTTGAAATGATTAACTATTCACACTCATTGTTCATTCATCTGATTGAACGAGAACTGAACGCATCACTATTACTTTAAATATGGCAACATTATTTTACAAAGTGACATTAGCTACTGTCAGTTGGCTTCGTCTAATTAAAAATACGACTATAACTGTGTTGGAGCCGTTGATGGGAAACATATTCGTATTCGTAGTCCAACAGTGGATCACTTTTTTAATTACAAGGGCTACAATTCAATAGTTTTGTTGGCTATTGTTGACTCGGAATACAGATTCATCTATGTGGACATAGGAGCATATGGAAAGGAAAGCGACTCTACTATTTTCCACAACATAAAACTGTACGACTTACTGGTAAGAGGTGATTTGCCTACACCAATATCGAGGCCGTTACGGGGCTTTCAAGAACCGGTTCCATTTGTTTTTGTCGGGGACGAAGCTTTTTCTATTTCGAATAATGTCATGCGCACTTATTCGGGCAAGCATTTGTCTCTTAAAAGTTCTAAATAATTATCACAATTTAAAGTCGACGGTATTTCCACAGGTCCTATGATACGGCCGTTAAAAATACCTGTCCACAAATTAATTTTAAACTGGTATTGCGAATGGATCTTTCCTTGTTTCGTGGGAGTTGACTGTTTGCCAACTATGCAGGTTGTGTAACTTTATGTACCCGTCCTACCTGCAGGCGGATTCATCGCTCCACAAAATTTTGTTGAAAAAGTTCGGTTCCTCCCGATAAAACTCCAACATTCTTCGGCAAAATTGTACCCGTGACGCATAGTCGCGAGAGAGGAGAGTCTGGACCTTTTGAATATGGTAAGGATGATATTTCATTCTTTTTAGAATTCGATTAACGGGTGACTTAGGAATTCCGGTTCTCCGGTATGCGGCCATTTTAAGATTAAGTTTAAACACTTGACTCTTGCGGCGCGCTAAATTTTCATATTGTGCTTCATACTAGTTTGCGACTGCGCTCGTGTTGTCGTAGAAAGTTTTTGTATTTGTATTTAGTATTTTGGCTGAATTTCTTTACAATGTCGTCAAGAACTAGCCCCACACAATTTACAATAATGGTAGAGTTCATGGAAAAGTAAGTAACTGATTGATACACAACAACAATAATTATATATTGATGACTGTGTGGCCGGTGAGGAAAAGGGGAGATCTCCCGCCGGGCAAGGTGTTCTGCCCGGGGAGCGGCCGACACTCCATGTAATAGTTCGGAGATGTTCTATATATACTGTTTATGATTCGGAATGTTGATAGCGCGATTTAGGCTTCGGTGTGCTAGTGGCGTGACGACAGCGCCGCTACATCACCCCCCTGCTCAGACCGGAGTTCGATAGTGCAGCCTCGTTGCCGACGAATGTGCAAGTGCCAAGAGATTGCCATGTAGTCTGCGGTGAGTCGAGAAGAGGGCACGTAATCTGCGAGAGTGCCGTGAAGCAGAGGCGAGCAGCAAGGGTGACAAATCAACATCGAGCTATGCTGCGCTGTACTGCGCTGTGTTGTGCTGTGTTTCTTAGGCTACGTTTTTTAACAATCAACATCAAGCTGTGCTGCGCTTTGCTTAGCTCAGTATAAGGGTGACAAATCAACATCGAGCTATGCTGCGCTGTACTGCGCTGTGTTTTGCTGTGTTTCTTAGGCTACGTTTTTTAACAATCAACATCAAGCTGTGCTGCGCTTTGCTTAGCTCAGTATAAAAGTAATCAGCAGCTCGTGTAGTAGTTTATCTCGCCAAAAATGACTTTATTTTCAAAAAAACGTAAACATTACGACATAGTTGAATCCGATGAAGATGAAAGTGAAGAAGAAGCGGATATGGATATTTTATGTGTTATTTTGTCGTTAAAGGAGTCCAGTCACGGCAGCTTGTTACCACACACCATACGTGAAAAATACGGAGAATTTAATTTTCTAAAGAATATTGCCACTGAAGACGATTTTTTTTAAATATTTGCGAATGACTAAAAATCATTTTAATTATTTACATTCGTTAATAAGTCCATATATAAAAAACAAAATTGACTGTAAGAAAGCCATAAGCACAGAAGAGAAATTAGCAATCTGTTTGAGGTAAGTAAATTATTTGAATGCACAAGATAAGGCAATTTTCTCTTTACAATTTCCCTCGTGTATGTATTAGTAATTAATTTTGTATGTAGAATAATAATTGATAAAAATTTTACATGGTAAGATAGTGAACCTATTTTGACATATCTTTTCAAAACTTTACATGCAATGCGGCAGTACTCTAGTATGTATGTAGTGCGTGCGTGACTTGTCAATATAATAAAACAATGGTAAAAAACGTTCATTAACTTTACTTATGTTACATTATATAAAAAACAAGTACTTAGAAAAAATGAAATTAAAATGGTACCGCTAAGAATTTTTAAATTAATCAATTAGCGAAGTAGCATTGGCCTCCTCTCTCGCATACGGTCCGAACACGGTGTTCCCACCGACTGGAAGGTCATTGGCATCTTGTTCAGCTGTATATCCTCCTACAGATTGATTTGAGGCACTACTTGGAGATGTAAACACATTGTGTAATGTATGACAATTGGTATCTGAGGATTGGACACCTTGAGCTTCTGTATACCCTCGAGTACTAGTTAAGGCACTATTATAACTCTCAGATGCATACATATCATTGTAAATGTTTAACTCTTCTTCTTCCGTAACTAAATTAAAAATCTTTCTCTTAAGACGAAGCTGTGCCGGTTTGGGTAATTTTTTTGTACTTTCACAAACACTAAGAAAAAAATGATCCATGTCGTCCATTTTGTCAATTACTTGGTTTCTCAAATCACGTTCTGTTTTTCTTTTCTCTCGGTCTGTTTGCTGGATCTTAACAAAATTTAAAATTTCATGTTGAACACTATGTACACGTTTTCGTGTTAAAGGTGTGCTTGTATTTTGTGATGTGGTTTCGGAACTTGCAGCAGTTATATTAGAAGATTGGCTGTTTTCATTTTCGTTTTCTACTTCAAAGTTGTCCTCGTCCAATTCCGAAACTTGAGTATGATTACTTTCTTGAGACACCTGTGTATTATCTTGGGAATAATTTCCAGTTGTGTTCCTATTTTGCATGTATGGAACAAGGAATTCCATAACTTTCTGGAATTTCCAAAGACGCGTGTTGTTGGCAGCTTGACAACTTTTTCCATCCTTCTGTCTTTTTAAGGCTTCCCTATGGTTGACTCGCAATTTTTTCCAAGTATTTTTTGCTACTTTGGCTGTAACAAATAATAAATATATATACATCACTACATAATTATGAAAATTTATTATTAACTTATCACTAAAAATTATGAAATAAGTTTATTAAAAAAATAACAAACCGACTTCAATTCTTCCCCACTAACTAGTCACTAAAAAGTAATGAAATAATTAATTATCTAAGTATGTCAAGAACTTGAACTTTCAATTTAATTCATAGTTTTTTTTAAATAGAATCAAAGCTCTAGTTCTTGACATACTTAGATAATTAATTATTTCATTACTTTTTAGTGAATAGTTAGTAGGAAAGAATTGAAGTTGCTTATTATAATATTATTTATTAATTCGCAGGTACATGGCTACAGGTAGTTCATTTACTACAATTTGTTACAATTTTAAGATAGCGGGCCCTACAGTTTCAAAAATTGTATCCAAAGTTTCCAATGCAATATGGAAGTGTTTACAGCCGAAATGACTACAGAATTGTGGCTGGAAAATGAGCTCTATTTCAGGCAGAAATGCAATTTTCCAAATTGTGTAGGCGCTATTGATGGCAAGCATGTTTATATCAAATCACCTCCCAACTCAGGATCAGACTATTTTAACTATAAGAAATCGTTTTCGTTAGTACTACTTGCTGTTGTCGATGCAAGATATAAATTCATTGCAATAGACGTTGGATCAAAGGGACGTTTCAGTGATGCAGGAATATTTAGCAACTCTGCATTTGGAAAGAAACTAAAAGATAATTCATTATTTGTACCAGAATCCAAATCTTTAGAAGAAGGTGGTATGGAAATGCCTTTCATATTTGTTGGTGACGAAGCATTTCCTCTGCTTCCAAATTTAATGAGACCATACCCTCAATCGCAACTAAATAATCAGAAAAGAATATATAACTATCGTCTAAGCAGAGCACGGCGAGTTGTTGAACAAGCGTTTGGAATACTAGCAGCACGATGGCGAGTATTTCATACTGCATTTGGTTGTAATATCCACACAGTTGACAAAGTTATTAAAGCGGCCTGTGTTCTGCATAACTATTTGAGTGAAGATAACGAAATTCAGACTGAAAACAGTATTAACAGTGTGTTGCGTCCTTTGCGACGAGGAGCCCTTCTATTACAGCCTATCAAATAAGAGAAGAATTTTCCAATTATTTTAACGGCAGTGGTAGCGTACCTTGGCAAAATACAAGTGCCCACATAAATGAAAATTAAATAAAGACAAGTTTAATAAGCACGTAAAAATGTTCTTTTATTTCGTTTTTTAAAAAATGAGAATGTATCTATTTACTTACAATGTTGTATCTACATACATAGACTCACGACTGTAATCCCATTAGGGGGTAGTCAGAAATCACACTACAACTGTTTCAAATTTAATGTATTGAAACAGTTGCAGTATGATTTCAAAGTAAATTGAAGTGATCGCGTTAACTCGACGTTCAGTGAAGAGATAAATAATTTTTGTACTGAACGCCGAGTCAACGCGATCACTTCACTTTACTTTGAAACCTATGCTAAGTCCACTGGTAAAAAGAGAGCTGTAATCGATTATTCTAATATAGGTGTACCAATGAATGATGAACCTCAGAGTGGTTACATTTTAATTAATTTACAAGTTATAAAACTGAAAATTTAATAAAAAAAATATTTAATGAGTACATATGGAAATCTTTTATACAAAAATAAGTTTATTTAATTAATGATTTCATTGCAACACTAAAATTAATTACTACTAAAATTAATTACAATGTAACCACTCCGAGGTTCATCATTCATTGGTACATCTATATCACTCAAATGCTTCTGTTTACCTCGTTCATGATTACGACCTTGAGTTGAGTCTCTGGTTAGTAGCTAACATATCCGGGATTATAACTGTGAGTATATACATACAAAATTGTACCAATACACCAACGATAAGCACACATAAATACACACGCACACACACGTTTATTAAGTAAGTACTTACTGTTTTCCATCTTTGTTGTTTGTATAATGGCGCGCCAGGAGGCTTCTCTTTTTTCTGAATCTTTATAATATGGGGTATGTTGAATTCCACAAACATTCGTGTTTCCGAACTTCTTCTATAAAAATCTCCATTTTTTAATCTGACCACTGCCCTCGATGAACAAATTTCGACACAACACGTGTTACCTGACCTGTTTGAATGAGCTAATGAAACTCGTTCGTTCTTGTTTGTTTGTGCACGCATACACTAGTGCGAGCAAGATGGGAGTACGAGAAAGAGAGAGACGTCTGAGGGCGATGGAGGGGCACGCAGCGTGCTCCATGTTTGAAAAACCTAGCACAGCTCGACACAGCGCAGCATGGCAGAGCTCCATAAAAAACATAGCACAGTTTGGCACACTCAGCACGGCGAGTATCGCGCCTCGCTCGAGACTGCTGCGTTTTTAAACAGAGCGTAGCCTCACACAGCGCAGCACAGCATGGTTTGTTTGTATCCTCATTAAAATATTAGACGAGCGAGTTGACCGAACATAGCACAGCGCAGCATAGCTCGATGTTGATTTGTCACCCTAAGGCTCAGAGCCGTGCCGAACACTGTATAGTGCAGAGAGTAGCTTGAAGGAACAGGAAGCATTATTATTCCAGTGCTGCGATGAACCTTGTGAATCTAGATGGCTTGCTGGATATGAAAGACTGCAGACGATATATGCTCGGGAGCGAATGGGTGGGGCACTCTATGACGATGATGAAGCTTGAAGTTTCCGAAGGTTGTTGGTTACGTGTTCAGATCACGTCGGGGTCACCACAGTGGCCGTGGTTGGAAAAGGGGAGATCTCCCGCCAGGCAAGGTGTTCTGCCCGGGGAGCGGCCAACACTCCGAGTGATAGTTCGGACTTGTTCTGTATATACTGTTTATGTTTTTCTTAGATAATGGTGTTGAGATTGTGGTTTCACTTGTATCAACTATTTGTTCTGTCTGCACCGTCACATTTCCAATTTTTTCAAGATCACCACTTATTCCAACTATACCATCAGCACCACCACAAACATCAAACCAAGCCATTTCCTTATCACCCCCAAAAGGCACAGTAAACCCACTGACTGTACTTCCTAATAGACTGGTCACCCGGTCTAATATGTCATCTGGAGGTATATAATCGGCAGGACCACCACCAGTCTGCAATAAGAATATTAGATTTAACATTTATTACAACATGGCATTAAAAGTCTTAGTCTTAGACTATGAATAAAGATATACATGTGTTAGAAGTAGATAACCTTAATTTGGTTCATCCTTATTTGGGTGCTGCGCTTGCGCGAGTTCTTTTTTAAATTTTCCCACTTCAAACGCAACTGCTGTGGTGTTCTCGGACAATTCGTAGCTGTGGCATTGAACCGCTCTGCCAAACGAATCCACTCTTCAGTTTTCAGTTTGTTGTTTGTGGCGTTGGTTGTTTTGGTGGTTTTTATTTTGCTACCTTCTATTAGTCCAAGCAAAGACTTTGTCTCTTCTTTTGTAGGAGGTTTGCCTTTTACCTAGTAAAAGAAAATTATAACGATTAACATCAATGTTACAAATAAGGCGGGAATAGTAAGCATCACAAAGTAAGCGCGCGCAACTTAGAAACATATTATATAAAACAATAAGTACTTACGATTTCTGAATCCATTTTACTGTAATTACTAATATATAACAAGAGATAATATTGTCTTAAGTTTGCTACACTGAAATAATTTACGTCGCAACTCGCAAATGCAATCAAAATGATGTCAAAATCAAAATGTGTCAAACATAAGACGCCTAACATCATACGTTCCATTTTAGCTAAATAATGTCATAGTTTTAATACCAAGAATAGACTGTGAAATTATAATTTCTGTAAATTTTTAGACATAATATTGCTCGATCTAACTTACAAAGATTATTTTGAACAATTTTTTTAAGTAGTTGCGTGAATGATTTATTTTTAAAACTCACTTAATATATTTTTATGCAATCGATATTTTTCATCAAAAGGAACGGTCAAGAGGGATCGGATTGCTTGCAATCTTTTGTCGAAAAAAATTTGGGATAGCCGAGTTCAGTTATTGGCATGCGGATTGAAGATCAATCGAACTACATGCCAAAATCCGAGATTGTGGTTAATCTTGGATTCGAGATACATTATTAATATCGGCGTAAATTATTATACACGTCCGGAAACGATTGCATTTGTGCGAACCTAACTAACATATGTTGTGACGCATTCAATTCACTAATACTCAAGGAACCGGTATTGCGATGTTGTTAACGCTCTAACTTAATCTGTGCGTTTTTTATAAAACGAAGTATGTACGCACCTATTCGTTTTAACTTAATAAAAGAAGAATATCGTTCAAAATTAATAATGCAATTGTTTTCCACAAAAACGAGATTTATTGTTTTTGATTTTATTTCTGGTAAATTATATAAATCCGAAATATCCTTATTATTATAAATCGTCCAATCAGAATTATGAGAATGTAGATATGATGGGCCGTGCCACCATAAATCGCAGTTTACTAATGAATCTAGATACTGACCTCTAGATAATAAGTTAGCTGGATTATGTTTACCATTAACGTGTAACCATATTAAGTCACCCGTTAGTTCATTTATTTCTGTAACTCTGTTTTGTACAAATGTTTTAAGTAGATGAGGAGACGTTCGAATCCAACCCATAACAATAGTTGAGTCTGTCCAGAAGAAAACACTCGTAAATTTTAATCTAAGCGACTCAACAATTTTTTATATAATTTTGCCCCTATTAATGCTCCGGAAAGTTCGAGACGGTGTAAACTAATCGTTTTCAAAGGCGCGACTTTACTCTTGGCACATAATAAGTGCACACATATGGATGACTTATCATCATATGTGCGTATGAAAGCACAAGCACCGTACGCGATTTAGGATGCGTCGGTAAAAATGTGGAGTTCCGTATATTGATTGTTATCACTTGTTACTCGTCGTGGTATATTCAAATCATTCAATAGTTTTAATGAGTTAATAAATTTATTCCACGTTAAGATTATATCCGAAGGTACAGGAGTATCCAAATCGATTTTACTTAGCCACAATTTTTGTAATAGTATTTTGCATATAATAATTGTTGGAGATAACAGGCCTAACGAATCGTATACTTGAGGATAACTACAGGATAACATTTTCATTTAAGTCAAAATAAGTTCACTTAAATCATTATTAAATTTGGTGTCAAAAAAGATTTTATCGCTATTATTTTGCCAGCCTAAGCCTAGCGTTTTATTTTGTGTATATTTATCAATAAAATGTTCTTCCGTATTATCATTATCTTTTACACCAAAATTAAAGGTCCATTTACGCAACGGAAAACAACCAGACTGTAATACCTTTGAAATTTTGTTACAAGTTTGTAATAAACTTTGACAATTGTCGTCACCTGTTATTAAATCATCGACAAAAAAATCTTACATGAAAACGCGCGTTATGTCGTCATCATTGCATTCTATTGCTAGTTGTCGAATGCAGCCCATACTAAGGAACGGCGCTGAGGCGGTGCCGTACGTCACCGTGTTGAGTTGGTATGTAGCTAAGGGTTCCGTAAGATTTTCTCGCCAGAGTATAAGTTGCAAAGACCTTTGGTCTGCTTGAACAAGTACTTGACAAAACATATTTTCTACATCTGCACATGCTACGTATTTATATTGTCTAAATCGCAACAAGATAGAAAATATGTCATTTTGTAATGCTGGACCAGGAAACTGAATATCATTCAACGATTTTTTTGAGCTGGTCACAGCACTTCCATCGAATACTACGCGTAATTTTGTTGTAAAACTGCTATCCTTAAAAACTCCGTGATGAGGAAGATAAAAATTAGGAGAACTACTCGAATAAATTCTAGTCATATGACCCATATTTATATATTCACGCATGAAATCATTATACATTCGTTTATAATCAGGTATACGTTCGAGTTTACGTTCTAGTGATAGAAATCGTTTCTTCGCTGACGTATAAGAATCCCCAAGCGTATCAGCTGATTCTCTTAGCGGTATTCGAACCGAAAACCTACCATTATTTTCACGTTTAGTAGTTTTTGTAAATAACTCCTCGCACACACGTTCGTCATTACTTAGAATGTTGCGAGAAGCTGTGGGTATATCCTCTAACTCCCAAAATTTTTTTGAGCTGTGCTCTGACTAAAATTACACTGAACCTGATTAATGCGCAAGTTCTTGGTGTAAATGGGACCAGATATCAACCACCCGAATTTAGAACCTTGTAAATACGGCCCGCATGGTAAACGAATTTTATTATTATCTAAAAGATCCCAAAAAATATTGGCCCCTAATAATAAATCTATATCTGAGGGTACATTAAAATTAGGATCCGCAAGTTGAATGTTATTGGGAATATAACGTTTAATATCGAATTTAATGTTCATCGAGGGTAAACTAGAAATAATACACGGCAAGACGAAACAATTTAAATTTACTTTATAATCGTTTATTTTTGAACGGATAGATACATCGCATGAATGTCTCGATTGTGAAATGAATTTTCCAACACCCGAGATTTGAACAGTGGACTGTATTAGAGGCGCATTTAACCGTTTAGACAACTTATCCGAAACAAAACAATGATGGCTTCCATTATCGAGAAGAGCACGTATTGTGTGAAAACAATTATTACTATCTACTATTTCGACTAAAGCGGTGGACAGCAAAACCGGTTGTAGTAAACTTTTTTGCTGCACGGTTGTCTCAGCTGATAATGAGTGCAACGCAGCTGTGGACACTGTTGTGTGTGTGTCGACTGGAGTCGGCTCGTCTATCACACGCGCATCTACATTAAAATGTAACAAAGTATTATTTTTGCGTTGACACTGTTTGCAAGGGCCGAATAAGCAGTCCTTTACTGAATGCCCCGCACGCAAGCAATTACGACACAAATTTTTATCTTGTACGAATTTAAGCCTATCTTTAACTAATAAATTTAAAAAATTAACGCAAGTGTGTAGTGCATGATTCTGGCTACATAATAAGCATTTAGGAAACTTCTTTTTAGTGTTCCATTTAGGTTTGCAATTGCCATTATTAGTTGAAACGTAACTATGAATATTACCTGATACCGACTCGTTTAGCTTATTATTGTTAGGAAGTGATTTATTTTGCGATTTGTGTGCCTGAACAGTGCTTATCATATCCAACATGTTTGCTTTATTGCGTAGAAATGAAAATAAATCTTCTAAACATATTTTCTCGGAAGAATCACCTTTAAATCGACTACCAATATCAACTCTCCGCGTTTCCCATTCACGTTCCTTATTAGTATCCAGTTTCGAAATTATTAAATGGATTATCAAAGTATCCCAATACTCGGTGGGCTCGTTAAATGTTTTTAGAGCGCGTAAATTTCTAGAAACTGTGTCTATTAATTTACGAATTTGTGATGGTGATTCCTGTTTAATACTTGGAATATTAAATAATGATTTGACGTGATTATTAATTAACAATCGAATGTTATTATAACGATTTTCAACTAGCTCCCATGCTTGGATATAATTAAGCGCTGTAAATTCTAGAAAACTTATCACTTGTAAGGCAGTACCAGTCAATGATGGTTTCAGATAATGAAATTTTTGAATTTCATCCAAGTCAGAACGTTTATGTATCATTGTAATGTATGAGTTTTTGAATTCTAACCAGTTATCGTAAGAGCCGTCGAATATAGGCAGTTTAATTTGAGGTAATTTAACGTTAGATTGCAATGAAGCTTTTGAGAAATTGATACAAATTTCGCTATCTGAAGAATTAAGGTCTATTTCGCTTTCTATACAATTAAAATTATGAAATACTTCACTAGCCGATTGTTTCCTTAACTTTAATTCTGCAATTTGAATTTTGTTGAGGCTAGCACCTTCTAAACTTGTAACGTATTTTTTAAACTGCGTTAGTTTGCCCTTCAAATGACCTCTTTTTTTCTTGAGATCCGAAAGATATTCGTCTACTGATTTCTTTTTCGAAGGCGAAAGAGATAGGACAATTAATTTTACACTAGAACTTTCACTCATTTTGGCGGCCTATGAAGAAATAATGTGGTAAAAGTAGGTACTCACGTGTAAGTATTTACGGCTGTAGCGTTGCAACCAGACAGAAATCTCGATCACTGTAGATGTGAAAAGAACATGGTTTAGCACAATTTGAAAAGGATTAGGAGTAAAAGGGAATAAAAACCTGACCGTTTCGCTGCTACTACGCTTAGTTGTGCGACACTGGCTCAGTTCTTGAAATCCGGCGATGATGGTCCAAAATATGGTGCGAGTTTCAGGTTCCCGGTTCAAATGAATCGTTTATTTTTTCTTTAAATAAAAATATTTATTTAAAATTACAATTTGAAATAATATAATATGTGGTTGACAAAATTTGTGTTGCTTGCTAGACGTTTAGAATATTAATGAACGCTTCTCCTGAGGTTTCTTTCAAGAGCTTCCTACTCGCGTTTTATACGATACGACATCAGAGGGCGTTCGCTCTCGTAAGTGGCGTTAGTAGTCGTAACATCAGAGGGCGTTCGCTCTCGTAGGTGGCGTTAGTAGTCGTAACAATGTTTTCGTCAGATTGTTATATACATCTGCCTCTGGGTCAGGTACGCCAAATTGCATAGCTATGTTATGTAGTACACAACAAGCTATAACTATTTTGGCGCATTTTTCTGGTTTGTAATGCAGAGTGCGATCCTTGTTTACACATCTCCACCTATTTATCAATCTTCCAAAGGTATTTTCAATAACCACTCTCGCTTTCCCGTGAAGTAAAGTATAATTAAAAGATTAAACGAACTTACCTTAAGTGAAGTTCTATCTTAATTATACGAAGCTGCTAGTCCGAGACGAGAGTCCCAAAATCCCTCCCACTAATATGTAATATTATCCCATTACAGGGTTGTTCATAATAACACCTTTAAACGTAGATGTTTAAAGCTAGGGTTTTGAATAATGTACTCAATATAGTAATAAAAAGAAAATGTATTGTATTTGCATATTAAAATTAAAAATTATAAAAAATATATCAATTGACAAATCAAGTAATCAAATTACATATGGTATTGCAGAAATCAGTAGGATCTTTGATTATAGGTCTGTTATAATGTCTGGCAAATGTGGCTGAACCTTGAGACCAGCCAGTGGCTTTACGTATCTGGTCAATACTGATACCCGATCTGCTAGCGGCAGACGTCGAAGCATGTCGGGTGCTGTGGCCTGTGAAAGTAGCAACATCTATTCCTGCCTCCCCAAGTATAGATTTAATCCACCGACTTATAGACTGAGTGGATGCCCATTTATATGGCTTTTTGAAGGTAAGAATAAGTCTATTTTCATCCCCTCTCAGAGATTCTGTCAAATTTAAATATGACCTCAGAGTGGTGACAGGACAAATTTCTTTCTTATCAGTAAATTCCTTTAAGTTTAATATTGGCTGCAAAGTGCCTTTCTTTGAAGTCTTGATAATATCTGGAATGTATATGCGGACTCCTTCACCTATAAATTTGATATTTTCTAAGGTGATCTTAGACAATGTTTGTACTCTATGACCAGTTGTTAATGCCAGGATGGTGACAAGTTTCTTTGTTAGCTGCTCTAGAGATATTGTATCGTTAGGGTAGAAGTTAGTCAGATAATTTAACACAAGGCTTGGGTCCCACGTCACATGATATTTAGGTGCCGGAGATTTAGTCCGGAATACTCCTTTCATGAATCTTTTAATGCGATCATCTAAACCAATTCTAGGCCCCATTATTAATGATAAGGCTGACCTAGTAGTGTTAAGAGTACCATATGATGAACCATTCTCAAAACATTCACTTAGAAACTTCAAAATAAATGGGATAGAAGCCTGAAAAGCATCTATTTTATGTTTTATGCAAAACTGCCACCAAGTTTTTAAGGAAGAATCGTATTGTTTCATCGTGTTTTTCGCTAGAGAGTTTACCATTATTTTAAGTGCAGAGGATGGAGTTCCTCGCCTTATATATGTGTAATAGTGGAGACGAACGGTCCACTATTAACAGACTCCGAGTGGTTTTAAGGTGGAGAAATGAAACTACTGTTTATGTAAAGCCGAATGGAGTATGAATATGGAATGGAATGTGGAATGGAATGGAATGGAATATATTTGCATCAACCTTGCCTATATTTATATGGCTGGCTACGTTTTTGGTTTACCAATGGTAACAATTTTTATTTTACCTAGCCAATTATTACGTACGTTTCGTTTCCCGGCGTGAGACTTGTGTGTTGTTCACGAAGCTACGTCGCTGAACCGGGCTATAAAAGACATGCAGACCGGTGCGCGCGCCGCGCCCTCCTTTCTGCCAAAGAGGGTCGCGTTCGTATACGGCTTAGAGATCTCTAGTCAGATCGTTAAGCCAATTCCTAAAAGGTTGGGTTTAGTGGGTAAAAGTCGCCACATAACCACGCAGCCGGCTGCGTGGTATGCTATGAGCATTCCCAACCTCCCTCCCCCGCTTTCCGGAGGGTTGCCCATATTTGCTTCGGGCGCAATAAAACAAAAAAAAGTGCGCGCGCGTGGTCAGTGAGCGGCGGTGGCGTGGAATACAGCTCCGGAACAACAAGAAGAAGAGAGCTGCGGCGTTGAAGAAACGGCTCACAATTGGTCGACGGATACGTGACGATAGCGGCGTGTGAAGTCGATGTGGCGCTGAATGATATTTGCGGCTGCTTCTTGTTTCTTTATAAGAACGTCAAATTATCTATTTGCGGTCCGCAGTATCTCAGTAGCCAGGGATAGTTAGGAAATAAATGTTTTTTATCCTCGCCTTCGCTGTGTGATAGCGCTTGCCATGCGTGTAACCCAGGCGTTCAAAGTATTTAAATATTTATTTGCTCTCTAACTATACAATAAGTAACTTTGTGTAATTAGGTATAACATACCTGTAGGGTGTACTCATCTTATTCTGTGATAAAACAGAATATTGCAAAAAAAATCGGGTGAAACTTAATAAAAATGTTTTATTTTATATAAGAGAATCAACCACACTTTTGTTTACCATATGAGCAATAGTAATCATATTTTTCAAATGATAAACCTAAAGTAAATGAACTTTATGCATAGCTTGATGATTTGTGTAATCCGGTGACAATCACTTTAATTCGGTGATGGTACTACTCTAATTGTGATATAACAGAATTAGGTGAGTATTTATTTTTAATCTTCACAAAATTCGCGAAATTTATTCCAATTAAAAATTATTTTACTAATCAACTAAAAGCTAAGAAACAAGGAATAAATTTGTACATTTTTAATTATTAATAATAAAAAGTTTATGTAAGAATTCAATGAATTTCTTAAATATTTTAAGATACTCTTATTATTATTATTCATGTTATTTTACTCTTCACCACTAGATTCATCAATGCTGCAACTATCACACATAAAAACTTCTTGGTTATCACCTATAATTTGACTTTGGCAATGGATATGATAAGGATTAGTACAGAAAGAACATGTAATCCAGTCGGCTCCATTTTGTAACTTTACATCTTGTGAGTACAGCCCATTGCAAGATCGGCAAACCCATTCATCATCCGAGATTGAAGATTTTAATCTATTTAATGGTTGAGAAGTTTGTTTGACGTTTTCTTTTACTTGTTTTCTTAAGTTTGGTTGTGGTGTTCGCCGATCTTTCACTTTTTGATCTTCTTTTTTAAAAGTTGTTCGGCGGACATGTCTTAAAGATACGTTTGTAGATGATGTTGTGGCGACCGGTGTTAAGCACTGAGCTTTGGGAACATTTCTCTTTTGTCGTGTTTTTATATTAGGTTTCCATTTTGGTAATATTAATATGTCGTGTATCTCAATTTTATTTTTATTTTGAAGAATAGGTCTCGGTATATCGTCAATGGTTATATTATTTGTTACAGTATTTATATTATACATTGAGTTCGGAACTTGTTCTAACTCGCATTCCATTTGCAAAGTCTCAGAAGGAGCACTATTTTCAATTTGTGCCTCGGCAATAAAACTAATGCTTGGGATTGAAGGTTTGCTAGCGTCTTTCTCGTTGATTGCTCCTTCACTAAGGGGATCATAATTAGTTTTTATTATTTCGGCTTGAGGAATATCAACATCGTAGTCTTGACCGATAATTATTTCTTCCATAGAGAACTGTGATGTAGGAACAGGTTGATCTGATAATATTGAAGGTGCAATAGCTTCTGAACATACAGCATTTTTATTTATTGGATATATTCCAGCTTTTCTAAATCCTGCTCGTATATTGGTAGGCGTAAAACATTGTTCATAAACCGGTGTCAGGAATTTGTGAAAATCAAATCTTGTAGGTACTGAGGTGGGATTGTTTACTTTATAATTTTGCAACTCTGCTCTCCATGCCGCTTTAAGTGGTCGAAAAACTCCAACATCCAGTGGTTGCAAAATGTGGCTTGTGTGAGCAGGCATAGTAAATAATATTATCTGGTGGGATTTAGCATAATCAAGAATTTTTGGAGCTATATGACTCGCATGTGAATCCATAATCAACATAACCGGCCTTGTAGGAGGAATGTTTCGGTCGAAAAATTTCAACCACTCATAGAATAAATCTGCATTTATCCAGCCCTTTGGCGACAGTCGCGTTAAACTATTTGGCAGAGACCCATTCGATAGTCCAGGGATATTTCTTACCCCTTTAAATATCACCAAAGGGGGAATGAAATGCCCAGCTGCATTAATGCAAGCTAGCACTGTAGTTGTAGTGCCTTTCTCAGCATATGTTCGATTATATACGTATTTTTTTCCTATTTTGGTGACAATTTTAGTAGGTTTGTTGACGTACATAAGACCTGTTTCGTCACAGTTCCATATTCTATCTGGGCAATCCAACAAGTTATGATTAACTAAAGTTGCCTCTAATTTTTCATAAAAATCAGCTAATATTGTGGGATTTGAGCAAATAGCACGACCGGATGAAAGATTTTCCGGAATCCTTAAACTTAAACCGTAACGACCTTTAAAACTAACCCACCAATTCCATCCAGCACATCTTTTGCTTTTGTTGAAGTAATGCTTACATTCAGCTGTCTCAGCAAGTGAAAAGGCTATTTGTCTTATCTGGTTTACAGTAAGGCCAAATCCAAGCTCTTGCATTTGTATAATGTATGACAGTAAGCTTTGTTCTAAATTCGCTGACAAAGAAAATGGTCTACCTACTTTGAGCATCCTAATCTGTGTTATTCCCTGCTTGCGTTCTTCTTTAACTCGTTCAACATTGGCCTTTAATGTACTCCACGGCACGTTGAATTCCTTTGATGCCATGTACAAAGTTAATTTTGACTGTAAAACACTTTCAATGGCTGATTTTAACATTATCTCATTATATTTTCTGTTTTTTTTTCTTCGAATTCTTATTTTCCTCCATGGTGTCTGAAATAACATAACAACTCACTTAATTTCGTGATAAAAAGTACTAACAAAACGTCATAAAAATTAACAAAAATTTTAAAAAAGCTAGAAAACGGCCGCTATTCTTATATCACAATTAAAATTATTTTTTAAAATATATTTTACTATATTAGTCACAATAACTAAAACTATTAATATAAGAATAAGAAAAACATCACACTTACCTTCGTTAATTCGGTGACACTGTTTCGCGCTTAAATCTCGAAAATCGTTAATTTTTGAATCCAGTAGATAAGGTATTATTCAAATATTAATCAGAATTGATCAAAACCATTCACAGTGGCAGCAATTATATGTTTTCAACAACTGATTCACCAAATTTCATAAAGTTACACCTATGTTTTTCATTTAAAATGTATTAATTATCACAACTCAAGACGTACGTTGCCGCTGGGAAGCAAAAATGGCGGGTGAAATGACAAATCACGTGACTGTTATTATTTGTCTAACAAGTATGGAACAAAATTTTATACACAAAAAGAAGCCTTATCGTTCTATCACAAAGTTGAATTTAAAGTAGTAAATTTTGCTCCTATAAAGCAGTGGAAGCATCAAAACATATTATCACAGAATTAAGTGAGTCACATATTTACGCTAGTTTACCCTACTTAAATCTGGCTCTTGTGTAACTGAGGCATTTGATGGTCCAGCCTCCGGTTCTATTTGTGTCATTGATATCGGTGGAGTCACCGCATCTGGTGTCATCATTTGTTCTCTCAAGATGGAGCATTCGGAAGCCGAATCCTCGTGGCTATCACTCCGAGATAAGTTTTTTAGTTTCTTCTCCAATTTGCGTATTTTCTTCTTAATATAATCTTCATCTTTCTCTCTGCTGTTCGTTTTTCTTTTCCCTATTTTAATTTTAACTTTTTAGTAACAAGCAATCCCCGAACCAAATAAAATGTACACTACGCGAACGGTGAACCCAAGCGACGCAAACCCAAACGTAATAAAATGTGAAGAAAAAAATAACGGTAAGAAAGCGGAAACGGATAATATGTTATCCCACAATAATGTCACAGAAGAGGAACGCTAATGACTAATAAATAATAACTATCGAAGTATCATACTTCCGTTATAATTTAATTTAGTTCAAAAAAGAAAAAAATATATCATAATATACTTAGTTTTGATCTAATTGTAATATAAAAATACACATACCTTTAAGATTTCAGTGATAGTCAACCACTATTTACGACATAACAAACCATTATTCCATGCTTGAAAACATCACTAATTGTATCTGACAACCGGCTCGATAATTTACGTAAAACATTATGAGCACAAGTTACATTTACTTCTGCGCTAATAATAAAATGAGTATTGTTGATGTTTAGTATACCAACAATTAATAAAAAACATTTTACGAGAGAAATCAACTTGACCGCGCTGTGCACAAAAACGTAATGACATTCAGCTTCAGTGTTGCCATTCCAGAGACTTGTTTTGTTTTTGTTTTTTTTATAGCTTAGGACTTATGTGACCTGCGCTGTAAACAATCAGCGTTACTACTTGTTAATATCGTCTCGGACTAGCAGTGGAGTATAATTAGCTTCAGGGCTTCCCTCTACGGCATCAGGAATGTGTATCATTAACCATGGCCTTTGTGGATATCCAGAATCACCTGGACCAATTATGAAAATGTATTATTTATATTATAAAAAGGAAGATATTCATTATAAAAAGTATTAAAAATAATTACAAAAATTAAATTGGAAAACTGAAAAGGACATTTAATTAACATGTAAAAAGTATTTTTTGTAGCTAACATAATAACACAACTTACCAAGTAGCCATACTTGTTCATTGTTTTGATGTAATTCTTGCATATACTGGTTTACTAGGCTATTATCCCAAATAAAATCATCACATTTAAAATGCGGCATTCACTGTCACAAAGCTACAAATAGTATTTTTTTGTTAGTTAACCGCTCGATTGCTTGCGAACAAAAAAATGGTAGCTTACTTTGCCAGTAGGTCGGGAGTGTGTTTCTCACGTTCGACCCGCCGTCAATAAAACTTAATTTATGACTTACTCGAGGGGAGCACTTCAAATTTCTAAAATTTTATGAATAGCCATTGAAATAACAAGTACAAGCCATTTTAGCGTCTCTTTGTAAAACATCGGGTTTATCAAAAAAAATAAGATCGATAAGTGTATGATTATTTACTATATCTTTAAACGTAATGAATTACTTGATATATTTATCTATATTATAAAATGAGTTATATTTGAATACATAGTAAAAATATTTAGTGAAACCTGATGAAGAATTCACGGATTGCACAATCGATCGCCATTTGTTACAATCTAGGCTGTTATTACATAAAAACGTATAATATGATGAACAATTTATAAAACTTTATAACTTAAATTGAATAATTATATTCAAATACTACTACGACTATTTCGTATTTAAAGAATACAACATAATTACGATAATGTAAGCTATAGAAATTTATGTTTAGATTCGCGTCATTCTGAGTATTTTTAAAAGTCGACTTTATCACATTTTTCATACAGTTTTTGCAAAAATATTACTATAATACAAGAAAACACTAATAAGACATTAATTTGATATATAAATACTAGCAAAAATCAATAAAATTCAATACTCACGGCATATTTTATCACCTCGATAAATCCACTCAAGCGTCACTTCACTCACCAAACTTTTACTAACAAAGTTTCGATATTTTTAGTCCAAGAGGTTGGTAATTTTGTTTCAAATCTATGATTTATATCTTTGTTTTTGGTTTTAATACGTAATAGTTAGACTCTGTGCGTTTAAAATACGGTCTAAATTCAATTAAAAGAACTTCGTCGCAAGCAAAATTAAGGATTCTGTTTTTGCAACTGTGCAAGAAGCAAACGAGCGGTTAACAAATAATAACATAAAATATCTAATTACTTAATTAAATACTTAGTTCAAAATTCGTCACCATAATCATTATCATTACAGCCTATTAATGTCATAGTTATGGTACGAGTATACCTAGTTGCCAGCAAATGCATTGGCAACCGCAGTTTTTTCATTTATTAATTATTATGAAAGTGCTGCTACCCAACTCCTTCCCCCTGTTGCCTCTTACGACTAGAGAAACGGAAGATACGGGGTAGTGGATATTCCCATACCGCCACTACACATTAGACTACAAGCTACATGGAGTACCCACAAATTAAACTTACAACTTGTACATTAAGGGAATGAAAATGCTTTCTGCAATAAAACAAGTGTTCAATTTCTTTTTATGGTGTAAATATGCGGAATTATGATCCATCTATGCAGCCAATGACACCCGGTATCTTATATGTAGTCAAAAATCTGTGAAAAGTAATTATTTTTTTAATTTAATTCGACTAGAGAATTTAACAAAGTTACAAACGAAACATTTTAAGTTTGTAAGTACTTTTGCTTAATGACGTCTCTCTCAGCCCTGGAAGTGGGGAACTTGATAAAATTGTTACATATTATTTGGCTGCTAAGTGCCTCCGTAACTTCAGAAACACATTTGCTAACACTTGTTTGACCTAAGTGTTTACCCATACCAACTAAACGTTGATAAGAGCCCGTTGGGTAAAATGATAAAGCACATAGAACCTAAAACATAAATGAAATAAACTTTGAGCATTGTATTATACCTTATCTCTAAACTTATTATTTCACTATCTCTCAAGTTTGTTTTAGGCCGGCTCCACACGTTGGTCCCAACGCTCGTACCAACGTTGGACTGCGAGTTCGGTGAGGCGTACACACGTTGGCTAATAAACTAGTTCTGTCCCGTCAGGGCCAATGTGAAGATGTCCGATACAGAAATCGAAACTGCTCTGAGCGCTTTTGTAGTACTGAGTGCACATTTATATTTGTTACTGAGAAAAAATAAAAAGCCACGTCAAAGAAGATGGTGGATGACGACACATCATAAAACACGGAATCAGTGAGTAAAGATCTTGTTATACACTCCATTTTAAATATTCTAATAACATCAACAACAAACTATAATTATATCAGCAGTTGTTTACAGGAGCTGTAATATTAAATTTCTTTTTGATTCTATATTTACATTTTCTTTCTTTTTTAGGTATGATGGAACCCGATTATTGAGTAATTTGATTCAAGAGCCATCAGGACAGTTTGATAACTTTTGTCGTATGTCTTCGATAGATTTCGAATACCTTCTACAGTTGATTGGACCAAGAATAAAAAAGCAAGATACAGTATTCAGAGACTCAATACCAACCAAAGTACGCCTTGCTGTGACACTTAGATTTTTAGCGACTGGTGATTCATTCAAAAGTCTTCATTACCTATTTAAGATTTCTCCTCAAGTCATATCGTTGATCGTGCCGGAAGTATGTAAAGCACTATGTGAGGCATTGCGTTCTTTTGTAAAAGTAAGTATTTTTGTATATTTTGTAAAATAAAACCATAATAATAATAATCAAAAACACGTTTATTGAGAAAAATAATTAGAGAAAGCAATCGAGTCCTTGCATTAGCATTCAATTCTTATTTTGTATCTGAGAAAGAGTAAATGCCTGAGAGATAATATCATTTGATATAATTGTCACCTTTGGAGTAGATGTGGTGGAGGTGGATGAACCTGTCACATATTCTACTTGGCTATGATTTGGTGATACAACTGTATAATCACTATAATCATCAGCAACGTGATATGACGGGCTTGGCATCACTTGAGGCGAAGGGGATGTTATAGGTGCATAACGTACGGAATCTCGGGTAGACATATCGTACGCCAACATTTGTGATGAAGGGGACGGTGTAGGTGTAAAACGCACGGAATCCGGGGTAGACCTTACGTACGAGTAAGTGCTGCTACGAGCAGGGCTATTAATATTTAAGTAAGACTCATTTCGCTTCTGATAAATAAGTTCGTCTATATCGTGCATTATAACCTCCCTTTGTCGCTCATTAAATTTTTTAATTTTTTTGGCCAGTAGTTGACAGTATAAACCTACCTCGTCCACTTCAGTTCGTGGTCGGTCGGAGAGATTTTTTAGGACATTTACAGCTGTCTTAATCTGAGCTCGTACTTCCGTGACTTCTGATTCTCGCCGTTTTTTGGCTGACGTGGAACTTCTATTTTGAATGCTGCCTTCATTAGAAAAGCTTCTATCTTGATTGCTGTCTTCACTAGGAAACTCCATAGTCTAAAAATTCAAACACAACAAGTAAATTTCAACCCTTATTTAAATTATTAACTATTACCTACACTGATATTTTTTTTCTGTTTTAGATGCCACAAAATGAACACGAGTGGCTTGAGATTGCTCGAGAATTTGAAATAAAATGGCAATTTCCACATTGTTTGGGCGCTATCGATGGGAAACACATTAAAATACAGTCACCCATTAATAGTGGATCAGAGTTCTATAACTATAAACACAATTTCAGTATAATATTACTAGCGGTAGCTGATAGTGACTACAACTTTTTATTTGCTGACGTAGGAACACATGGACGTATGAGTGACGGTGGAGTTTTTAATGATAGCATGCTTTATAACAAAATATATGGACCTGATTCCTTTTTTCCGCAAGACGCTCCTTTACCTGATCGACATCTTCCTGTGCCCTATGTTTTTGTGGCAGATGGAGCTTTTGCATTATCTAAAAGGATCATGAAACCTTTTCCTGGTACACCGCCAGTTGGCTCACAAAATAGAAAATTCAACAGTCGACTATCAAGGGCTCGTGTTGTGATTGAATGTGCATTTGGAATAATGACATCGGTATTTGGAGTGTTAAAAACCAATATATTACTACAACCCGAAAAAGCATCTATTATAACACTCACTTGCGTTGTACTTCATAATTTTTTGAAAAAGAGTCAGCACTCCTACCGTATGTATATGCCGGAAGGTAATATAGATAATGTTTTAGAAGAGCAACAATTAAGATCACTAGATCAAGTACCAATTAGAACAACAGAAAATGCTAGAGAAATACGTAATGAATATGCATCATACTTTTATTCACACTAAATAAAAAATCTACCGACCTACAAAATTATTATGTAGATTTAGGTACACAGAGCCACAGGTCAGATGTATCTATGTAACAGTTGCACTACGAAAACATCTTTTAATACGTAGGGCATAAAGGCGCGCTCAAGGTCATCATGTTACGTCTAGCCTGTGGTTCAGTGTACCTACCTACCCAGGTGATTTTTTCGAAATAAACAACTAAGTGCTTTAGATTAAGTATGTAATTTAGCACAGTTTGTGATTTTATCTATGTAAATAAATAAAGTAAAAATTAATCAATGTTTATCTTACCTCTGTGTTAATAGTAACTGTATCTGATTTATCATAAATCGGAGCAAGAAACCTATCCATGAGCTCATAAGCGAACCCATTTGGTTTAAAAATATCATCTGTTGATGATCCAGATCGAGTAGAGTCACTAATTTTCTTTCTGTAAAGGCGATATGTGCTCATTAATGATTCTCGCTTTTTTTTTTAAATCTTCAATTGAGAAATTCATTCCCATATTCTGTTGAATGGTGCGCCATGCATCAGCTAATAAATTTTTATTCTTATGATCCTTTCGAGTTGCGTCCCATATTATTGGATGTGCTTGATAAAGTTCAATAAATTCTATGACTTTTTCAATCGTCCATTCCGGTGGCGATTTTGTGGATGAGGAAGCCATTCTCGCTTGATGTACGCACTTGCTGCGTGTTGCAACAGAACTGAGCAAAGTGCCAACGTGTGGACAGATCGCGAGCGTTGGCGCAGATTCCTTTGATGAAACCGACACGAGCCGGCCAACTACCAACGCTCGCCCCAACGTTGGGACCAATGCCATTTTCTAGATCCACACGTTGGACGAGTAGCGTTGGGACCTATATTGGGGCCAACGTGTGGAGCCGGGGTTAGAGCGAAGTTCATGGCAAAGGTATTTAAATAAATTTATATCTTTTTTTAAATTCCAATTCAGAAATATCTATAGGGTCTTCAGTTCGTCGAAGAAAAACGCGTTGAGTAACACCACTGGAATTATTTTATATTTAATTTAAACAGCTATAAAAAATGTTACTAATACATTAAATAATTAAGTTAAGGTAATTATATGTACCTTAATTTTCGTCTTTGCTTTCTTGCCTCGACTGCCAAACGCCTCGCGAAATAATAAAAAGCCGTGGATCTCATTCTATTTGTTCTTAATAAAAACATTTTAAACTAAAATCAACGAAAGACCCAGAGAAACTTAAAACTAAGACTTCACGGTAGCGTTCTCACCGTAAAAATGTCGGTGAGAATGATTTCGTAGTTCTCTACACAGTTTAGACGATAACGTTTATCAAAAAAAGATTCGTGCTGCCGATTTCCATACATTTTGTGTCTTACTATGGCGTAAAATATACGATAGCAATGCATAACGCAGCGTTTGATATTCGTGTAAGCAGTATTTTAATCAAATTTATGAAAATTAAACATTTAAAGTTAATCATTATATCTAAAATAGAGGAATCTTCTGAAACATTTGTCACATTTGATGGTGGTGTGCTAAACGGTGCACTAGATAAAGACTCAGTGTTGTATTCCATCATTCATAGGGTTTCTCCGCGAACAGTAGAATATCCGGGGTGATAACTTCGAGATGGCGGCGGTTCTGTTTGTTGTGACCAATAGCTTTGACAGTATAATAAACTATCATCAATGTTGGGCATAGAGCGGGCAGCTTCTTCAAGAATTGTCATTATTTTTATTCTGGTTGCCATTTTTTGCAGGAGGCAATTTTTTAACGTGCTTGCTAAAGACAGCATGAATAACCTATCTTCATCTTGACTTCCAAGCTCATATTGTTCTCTACTTTTGATGGATTCGTTAAGGGCTTCTAAAAATTTGTCATCTTCAGGTGCGGTCTTCTGTTTTGTTTTCATTCTTTTCGGACAACTTCCCACTTGTCTATCTTCTTGCAAGTCTTTTTCAGGATCAGGATCTGTAGCTTTGGACTCTTTTGATGCCACAACTTCGGGCTTTCTTAACGCAACAACCTTCTGTAGAAACAGAACTTGTTTAAAAAATATATATTCGCTTTTATGTGGTCCACGGCCAGACCCGGACTTCAAAGATTTTTTTAGGTTCAGTTCTCGTGTGAAGCAACCACGGATACTTTTCCATCTTTTTCGCAAATTATCAGCTGAAAATAGTAAATAAGTTTAGTATACGCGTTTATCAATAAATTAATCAAGAAAAACCCTTATAGATAATGATGTTATCTTTTCTTCTAGGTATTTTGCGTCGGGATGTTCACTCATGGAACTTTACTACAACTACAGACTCGGTCGTACAATAATTAGAGAAGTGTGTAGCGCTATATGCCAATATTAAGAACAATTCATAGATCTTCCAAAGACAGAAGTTGATTGGGAAAAGGTTTTAAAACAATCGCGAACTTCCCCCATTGCATCGGCGCCATTGACGGGAAACACATGAGAGTTATTAAACCGATGCATACTGGATCAATATATTTTAATTATAAGCATTATTTTTCAATCGTATTGCTTTGTGTGATGCTAATTACAATTTTCTATATAAAGACGTTGGAGCGTATGGAAAAAGCAGCGATTCAGCAATATATAAAAAGTGCTTTATACACTAATCTCATTAACTAATTTCTACATGTTCCTGCGGCAAACCCATTGACAGAAAACGGTGACAATATTCCATACGTAATACTAGGAGGGAGATGAAGCTTTTGCGTTACACGAAAACCTCGTGAGACCATACGGAGGACACAATCTTAGTTACAAGCAAAAAATATTCAGCAACCGATTATAAAGAGCACGTCGATATATCGAATGTACATTTGGCATTTTATCTAAAAAGTGGCGGATTTTTCACAGGCCAATGAATGTACATATAGATTTGGCAAAAGCGATTGTAAGGACATGTTGCATATTGCACCACTTTGTACGTTCCAGAGATAACTATTCTTACGACGATACTCCGACGGTGACAAGATTTGAACCAGGTACAAGTCGAAATCGCGATAGAAAACTAGCAGATTATTTTGTAACTGATGATCCATTACCATGGCAAGACAAGTATGTATAAATAAATAAAAGTTAATAAAAGTACACTCACTTGTTGTTTTTTTTTCTTGGGTTTTCATTTCGTCTTTTTCTTTAAATATGTTCACTATTTCGCCCCAACCTTTAATTTTTAAGTTACGATCATTTGATGAACTATCCCATAAACAAGGACGGTTTTGAATTTCTATAATAAATTTTACAGTATCGAAATTCATTTTTTTCGCATCAAATACAAATAACTATTTGAGGCTAGACTAAAATGGCGGCTGACTAGCGACTGAGTGAGGGAGGTGCAGTTTAAACGTGTATATTATAGTGGCAACGTCGCCAGGTTTATTGGTTTATTTTTTACGTATTGCCTCATTATGTTATGCCCCTTGAACTTGATCATGTGTTCGTCTATTGCCTGGGTTTTGGTGTTAGCCATAGCTCTTTGAAAAGCGTGGTTGAAATGATCTATAATAGGTCGTATTTTGAATGCTCTATCATAAGACGGATCGGTTCTATCAGGTTCATTAGAATTGTCACTAAAATGCAAGTTCCTACGTATTTCTTCAAAGCGGTTTATAGGCATCACATTAGCAATGTAAGGAACTCCCATGTTAGGATCTGTAGACCAATAGCTCCTGAATGTAGGTAAACAATGATACCCCATCACAAAGTTCATGCCGAAGAAAGCTTTGGCTTCTTCATCAGTCAACGTAAAAGATCTTCCATTTTGATGAGCGTAGCGTATGGATTCACGAACAATAATCTCCTCTACAAATTTTTCGAAGCCTGTAGCCGCATTGAAAATTTTTACAGGAGTCAGTTCCGTATCAGAAGTTTGATCAAAAATGTGCACCTCGCCGAAGTTATACCCTTCCATTTCACAAAAATTATGCGGAGAATATGAATTTTTTCGCCAGTTGAAATAAGGGACATTAGAACTAGGCTGTTGATTTTCAATAATATTCTCTTCTGGAGATGCTGACCCCGGTTCAATTTCAACAGTTAAAATACCCGTGTCTATATCTTGCTCTAAAAAAGTTTGATCCTCTTCATCAAGGACTAAACCCTCCTCATCATCACTGTAGTCAGCCATCAAGAATTCTATAATTTCGTCTTGCCGCAATGAAAACTCTCTACCTCGATTGGAAGACATGGTCTGTAACCAAATAGAATATACAAAATAAGAATAATAAACAAAACAAAACAGTATAGCAAAAAATATTACCCGCTTGAAGCCAGCCTCCCTTGATGCTTAAAGGGACACCCGCGTGCCTTTACATTTTTTACATAGTACGCCTTATTTTTACAAAGAAAACCAAAAATATGTACCAAAACAGTAATTATACTTACCAGTGAATATAATTCTGAGAAGAAACTGTGGTAAAAAGTAGATATTTAATAAAAAAATATTTTTTAATGTTCACGTCCTTCTGACAAATATGTCACTTTTCGCGGCATTAACTTTTTTGACAGATTTACTTAGTGTTGCCAGCGCGCAAACGCGAAAAGGTGCTATAAAATTTAATAATACAAAATTTAAAAAGGTTTAACTCGGCCACTATTACTGTAAATCGTAAAAATTAAGTGGGGACAAATGTGTCCCATATGCATGAAAGAGTTAAGGCTAAACACGTCGGACTCGGGTGACCATCACAAACCGAGCACCTTGTGCGTATCAGAATGGTCGAATTCTTTTACAGTCGAAAGGCGGTGTGATAATGTACTTGTATCCAAAACAGTACGCGAATTACTAGTCCACTTGAGATCGAATTGACCTGCTTTCATGAGTTTTATAACTTCGGCGGTAGTTGAGATGGCTTCCTCTACCTTATCGACGTAGTATACGAAATCGTCCATATACAAACCACTCTCAATTGCTTTCCTAGTTTTAGGATAAGAGGGACCCTCATCAGCAGCGAGCTGTTTAACCGTGCGTAGCGCATGAAATGGGCTCGATTTTAAACCAAAACAAACGCGGTTAAATTCAAACACCTTTAGAGGCTTCTTTGGGTCAAAGCGATATAATCGATGGTCGCGTGCACGAACCACGGTGCAAAGAAATATTTGACGAATATCAGCGGTTACAGTCTGGTGTGCAATGTCTGCGTCTGTCATAATAGGGCCGTATTTCTTTGAAGATCAATGTGGCCAAACTGTAAGAGTGAATTAGGAGAGATATGCTGAGATGATAAGTAATTTTTTTGTACTGCGATTGCGGAATACTTCATATTTCAACCGAAACACGTGGTTCCAGCAGGACGGGGCTACAGCTCATACTGCTGGTGTGTCGATGAATGCAGTGCGACAGTTATTTCCTGGAAAAAACATTTCCCGAAAAGGCACGATACCGTGGCCGTCTAGGTCTTAAAATCTGTCGTTTACAGAACACTGTGACACAACTTAAAGAAAATCTTCGTGCAGAAATTAGCATGATTCCCAATTCGCTCTGTAAACGCGTTTTTGAAAATATGCGTGATCAACTCGAGGAGGGTCGATGGTCGCCATTTGGAAAACGTGGTTTTCAAAAAATAAAATCCGCATATGTTGTCGTAATATTAAAATAATTGTAATTTGTATTAAAGGTGTAGTTTTTTTACAAGTTTTCAAAATTTGAAATCTGCTACTCCGTTATTTTGAGGATATTAATAGTACATTCAGCATTACATAAAACGAAATGTGTATTTTTTTAATAAGGCGGGCGCTGAATGTCGTCATAATTAAATTATGTTTATTATTTTGATTACTATATCGCTTCACTACGACATCTAACCTTACGGAAAACTCAACGATCAAACAGATCATACTCATTGAATAAAACTATTATTTACGGATTTTATCGCTATGCGTCAAGATATTTCGACCTTGTTACGTCGTAGTTCAGTGCCGAAACCAAACCTTCCCAAAGACGAATTTACAGCGCTAAATAACTTACGGAACAGACCAGAACTCACGATTCTCCGCGCGGATAAAGGAAATGCTACGGTAATAATGGACGCGTCGGAATATAATTTTAAAATACAACAACTTTTATCGGACGAAAGTACATATAAAAATGTCAAAACAGACCCTACAACTAACACGCTTAAAACAACTAACGATTTCATAAAGAAATACTCCGAAAAATTAAATCTCGACGTGAATTTGCTAATACCATCATGTGCCAAACCACCGAGGTTGTATGGGTTACCGAAGATACATAAACCAAACGCTCAACTACGTCCTATAGTGATCCAGATCGATTCACCAACTTATAAGCTGGCACAATACTTAGCAAAAATACTATCACCACTGAGAGGACATACCAGAGCATACACAAAGGATTTGTACCATTTTGTGATTGAGATAAAAGACCTACATCTCGCTAACAATGAAACTATGGTCAGTTTTGATGTTCAGTCACTATTTACATGCCTACCTATTGTGGACTGCATCTCAATTGTAACTAGGAAGCTAGAAGAAAATAACATGCCTCAAGAATATGCAATACTACTTGAACATTGCCTCCCATCTGGCTATCTATTGTGGAAGGAGTTCTACAAGCAAGTAGATGGTGTGGCGATGGGCTCACCTGTGTCTCCCATAGTCGTCGACATATTCATGGAGGACTTTGAGGAGAAAGCCCTTCTTACTGCTCCTGTAAATCCAAGGTTCTACAAGCGGTACGTAGACGACACTTTCACAATGTTACCATCTGACAAAGTAACTGCATTTTTAGACCACCTTAACTCCATAAACTCTAAAATACAATTCACAATGGAGTTAGAGGCAAATAATTCTTTAGCCTTCCTAGATGTTTTAGTCATCCGAAATCCTGATAACACTATTGGTCACACTGTGTATAGGAAAAAGACCCATACCAACCGATATCTAAATGGTGAATCTCACCATCATCCTTCACAGTTAGCTACCGTGGGTAAATCTTTGTTTCAAAGAGCACGAGGGATCTTTGACAAAAAACATCTGGCCGCGGAGCTTCAGCACGTCAAGCAAGTATTGCAAGACAACAAGCTTCGGGTCCCGCGCCTATGTCACAGTGAACGAGTGAAGCCGGCCACAGTCGAGCGCGCGCCTGCTCTACAACCATATGTCAGCGGAGTCACGGACAAGATTGGCTACATCTTAAAGCTAGCGTCCATTAAGACATACTACAAGTCGCTGAAGAAGATTAGTCAATTTTTACCATCCATCAAATGTAATATTCCTCTACAAGATGCAGGTGTGTACAAGCTAGATTGTGAATGTGGTCTCTCTTACTTAGGTCAAACAAAGAGATCTATAAAAACCCGCGAGAAGGAACATATAGCTGATGTGAAGCACCGACGCTCCGGGAAGTCTGCAGTCTGCGAACATATTCAAGATCGTCCCCACCATTACATTAGATTTGATAAACCACAAATTCTCTCATAGACATTTCGGCCATGGGTGCCCACATATAAAAGCATATAGATATGATAATATACAATTAAAGGAATGAAATGGTTAAGAAATTGGTTTAAAAAAAGTCGGGAATTTTAAGATATAAAAGTTTTTATTTTCACAAATACAGTTTTTTAACAACTAATTTTACTGATGTTATCGCATTTAATTTCTTTGATTTTTAATTCCCGACTTTCGGGTGCTTTCCAGCACACATGGTCATGGGGGATTGAGGTGACTGGTGTACCGAAATCAGTGTTAACTTGGAGTAACTTCAGCTTTTTAATAACTATTTATGGTCCGATCTACGCAGAATGAACTTACTGTCCTGAAGTCTTGCGTGGTATGCTTGGGTTTAGTTTTAATTTTATTAATTACAGTGTCCCAAGCAGGTGGGAATACCCAGCTTCATTCTCTATTGAAATTAGAATGTTTGAATCTGGGTGCAATACATTACCGACTTCAGATTGCAACGAGGATGAACTAGATGATTCAGATGGTTCCCGTTCTGCAGTTGAATGTGATGCTGCTCTATCAAACCTTCGCCAACAATTATGACACACACGAGATGACGATGGCAACTGAAATAATATTAAATAAAAAAGTGAAAAAGTGAACTAAATAAAAATAAAATAGATTTGTTTCCTTTAAACTCAAATACATATAAAATATTTATCAAGTTAATTGTTACTGCACAAAAGAAGACTTAATGGCCTATATTATTTAATAATTAAGCACTTAAAAACTACCAGTAGTCCAAAAACAATGAAAAATCAATTGTCTCATTACTTGGTAGTTGGTAAAAACGGTAGCAGTCTATCTGGTGGTGACAAGCTAATCTTATCGCCATGTTATAAATAAGCTTGTATGTTTGTCAGATATAGTTTGTGTGGATATAATCAGAGTAAAAACATGTATCACTATCAGATATGAGCACGCACACTTAATAAATTAAAAAATGTTGAACACGTACCTCACGTGGTGCAATTTGATGGGCAATTTCATTCCTTATGAGTTCCTCACGTGGAGAATCAGACCCAAACAATGTGTGTGATCTTATTCTCAAAAGTGACTTGCCACAGCTGATACATATATGTACATGACTATTAATTGGTGAATTTTCCTGTTCGCTAGTTGGATGTCGTATTTGATTCCAGGCTGCAGTCTTAACATGCGTGGCATACTACACTATCACTCGAAACTTGTACCTAATAAAGAAGCCATAATTATTATATCAATTGATATAATTATAAGACAACTCAGTTAATAAGCATTGCTGCAATTGTAGAATGACGAAAAGGAAGATATGACACATGATTGTAACTATTTACCTGCTGTGGTCGAACCTATTCTTGTATAAGATTTCGCAGTTCTGGAATTTCCAACAAATGCCTTCGTGTTTTCGCTATATGATGGGAAAAAATGTCAGAGTCCATTTATAAGGCTAGTTCGTTACTTCGATAACAAATTCACAAAAATAAAAACAAAGTAACACGCAAATGAGAGAGGGCGCCACAGCGACACTGTCAACATCGTACTCGCTATTAAATAAATTTTAAAATTATTTGTGTGTTCCAAAACAAAGTGATACAATCAAAATATAAAATCAGTGCATAAACTAATTCGAACAATATATAAAACATAGTGCATATACAATAAAATTTATCAAAAAGTGCATAAAATCGTTCTATCAAATGCCACTAGAAATCCGATTAGATACCAAGAACATATCATTATTCAAGTGAAAAATTATTAGTGTAGCATGTGTACAACAAAACTGGGACTTGAATTATATTAAAACTGTAAGTAAACCGAAAGCATCTTGATGCTTTCGGTTTACTTACACTTTTGAGGTTATAGTTCTTGAACTATAACCTCAAAAGTGCTATGTAATCATAGTAAATATCTCTGTTTTTAAATCATCGATCAAGGTATCTAACAGCGCCATCTATTATGATCCATCATAACTTTTAAGCCAGGTCCTAGTTCGACGCGCATTCTGATATCTCGCAACATTTAGGACACCTCTTAATACACTTAGACAACTCGATCGCTACTAAGTCAACAAGTACTTTCCTGTTCCCATAGAGGGCGCAAAGCGAAATAAGCGAACTAATTAGAACCAAATATGGATGAAATAAAAAATATGTTAATTAGCATGCAGCAAGATATAAAGCAGCAAAAACAAGACATGCTAGAGATGAAAGATGATATTAAAAGTACAATAATTAACAGCCTCAACGAGAAGTTCAATAACTTAGAACTGAAAAATGAGCTATTGGAGGAAAAAATTAAAGAGCAATCAAATAAAATTAACAACCTAGAAAGACAGTGTAGACGTAAAAATCTGATTCTTTTTGGCGTTGATGAGACAGAAAAATCGTACGACGAGCTGGAAAAAATGGTAATAAATATAATAAATACATACATAAAAATTACATGCGACACTTACAACATAGAAGCTGCTAGAAGATTAGGGACAAAGGGTAAAAAAGTTCGACCGATAGTAATTACATTCAATACTTTAGGTTTCAAATTAAAAATACAAAAAAACAAACATAACCTTCAAAACACTTCCTATTACTTAAAAGAAGACTACCCATTCGAAGTTTTAATTAAGCGTAAAGAGTTGAAAGTCCAACTACAGAAAGAAAAAGATGCAGGAAACACCGCTTTTATAAAATACGACAAAATTATTATACTGACCAACAAAAACCCCCCTAAGAAACAGTCAAGCAAAAGAAACCTATCAGAGTCCCCGGAGAAGCTCCACCCTGTTAACCAAAATGTTCAACAGACTAGTAAACAACCACTTAAGAAAAACAAAGGGGACATGAAGAACTATATAACACAAAAGGCAAAACTAATCCTCGCTCATACAGAATCAACTCAACGCCAATCGAAGACATCGGACTACAACACAGCATAGCAATCAGAATCGGACCCTCTTCCAACCCTTAATCTCCCAGTACGGCCGGTCACCGCGGGAGAGTTCGACCAAAACCCCCCAAGAACCACTATCAAAATGAAAAATACCGTCTACATTTGCACCCTCAATGTAAGATCTCTATCTTCTGACCAAAAATATATTGAGCTCAAAGCTGCGCTAGAAGATATTAAGCATGATATAATAGGTTTGAGCGAAGTTCGCCGCCTAGGAGAAAAGACAATCGAAGACGACGAATACGTCTTCTACTACATTGGCCAAACAAAAGGACTATATGGAGTAGGTTTTCTAGTAAGAAAGAAGCACAAAGATAACATCATAAAATTTACTGGAATATCCGAAAGAGTGTGCGTACTGGAAATCAAAATGGAAAACTTGTTTTTTGCAGTAATCCAAGCGCACGCTCCCACTGAAAACTCATCACATGAAGAAATAGACAATTTTTACGAGGACTTAGCAAAAGCTCATGATTCCACATCTACTGAGTACGTATTTTCTATAGGTGATTTCAATGCTCAAATCGGAATTCCAGAAAAGTACGAACGTTCCGCTACAGGAGAGTATGGTTACGGCATTAGAAGCGCTCGAGGCACGAGACTGATTCAATACGCGCAAGAATACAACCTGAAAATTTTAAATACAATGTTCAAACTAAAACCAAAAAACCGCTGGACATGGATCTCTCCAGATAAAAACACAAGAAATGAAATTGACTATATCATGACCACGAAGCACCACATGATCTCCAAATATGAAGTACTACCATCTTTCTCTTTTGGATCGGACCACAGACTACTAAGAGCAACAATACACCTAAATTTAACAAAAAAAAGTAGGCGCAATTTCTCAAATACATCTACTAAGCTAAAAACTCTAGCAGAGCAGGAACTATACCTTACAAACCTCCGCCGCTTTATACCAGAAATTATAAAGAATCAAAACAACTATAATGCGGAGGAATACTATCAACAAATCATGCACTATATCAAGATAAGTCTAAAAAATATAAAAGGAACACATAAGAATAAAATCCTATCCGCGAAAGCGCTAGAACTAATGAAAGAAAGAAGCGAACTACAAAATAGGCCCCAATTAAGCGTAGCTGATAAAGAAAAACTAAAAACTTTGTACAAACTTACCAACAAAGAAATAAAAAGATGCTACGATACCTACAGAACAATAACCATACAAAAACACCTCAATAATACTAGAGCTGCCAAAAAAGCTTATAAAGAGCTAAATCAAGCCAAAACATGGGTTCCTTTTCTCAAGTCGGGCAACAACAATTGCAAATCTCGCACAGAAATCATAAATGCTGCTACTGACTTCTACGCTAATCTATACAAACATTCAGACACACAAAATCAAAAAATGGTTTCCTATAGCTACATAGAAACCTCTCCGACACACCAGTTTACAGAAAATGAAATATTGAAACAAATAATGAGACTAAAACCAGAAAAAAGCGCAGGACCGGATGGAATCACCAACGAATGTATCAAGGTTGCGAAGACTCTACTACTGACACCAATCACTATCCTATGGAATAAAATACTTGATGAAGAAGCTGTGCCACATCAATGGATGACATCGGAAATTATACTAATATATAAAAAAGGTGACCCAGCTGATATAGGCAACTATCGTCCTATAAGCCTAATGCCTTGTTTTTATAAACTTTTTGCCTCCTGTCTACTTGAAAGGATAGCCCCAGCCATTGGTGCTCACCAACCGATCGAACAAGCTGGTTTTAGAAAAGGTTTTAGCACGATGGATCATATCCAAGTGGTTGACCAGGTGATAGAAAAATATTCAGAATTTAATAAACCCCTGTATTTAGCTTTCATAGACTACAAAAAAGCTTTTGATTCAATTTCACACGAGAGCATCTGGGAATCGCTGAAAGCAATAAACACAAATAAAAAGTATATCAATATCTTAAAAAATATTTATTCTAACAGCACAAGTAGAGTAAAACTAGACAGAGTAGGCGAAGAAATCAATATAAAGAGAGGTGTCCGGCAAGGAGACCCGATCTCACCAAAATTATTCATAGCCGTCTTACAACACGTAATGGGAGAGCTGCCATGGTTCAATCATGGTATTAATATAAATGGAAATTTTTTAAGTCATCTCAGATTTGCCGATGACATAATTTTATTTTCGGAAACCTCTCACCAAATAAACAAAATGGTAAATGAATTAAACCAGGCTAGTATAAAAGCTGGTTTAGAAATGAATCTGGAAAAAACTAAAATTATGTCTAACCGCAGTGCAATGCCCGTTTTAATAAATAACACACCTCTCGAGTTTATTAACCAATACATATACTTAGGAAAACAAATCTCCTTTAGTAAGGATAGAAATACTGAGGAACTTAACCGAAGAGTGGCGATTACCTGGAACAAGTTTTGGCACCACAAAGAAATACTAAAATCGCAACTTCCGCTACCGACTAAGAAAATAGTCATGGATACTGGTCTTCTACCGTGCCTCACCTATGGATGCCAAACTTGGACTTTCGATCTCAAAACCAGGAACAAAATTCAGACTACCCAGAGAAGAATGGAAAGAAGTTGCCTAGGTATAAAATTGAAGGATAAGGTAAAGAACGTAAACATTCGAAAGAAGACCAAAATATGCGATGCCTTAACTTTTGCAATGAAGTCTAAATGGAAATGGGCGGGTCACGTAGCCCGTTATAAGGACGATAGATGGACTCTACGGGCAGTAAAGTGGTCTGGGCCAAAAGGCACCAGATCAAGAGGTCGACCAAAGGCCAGATGGGCCGATGAAATTGTAGCGTGCGCGGGTGATAGTTGGCTAGACAGAGCTACTGACAAAGAAGGGTGGCATACCTTGGGGGAGGCTTTTACCCGAACGGGGTCCATGCGTTAAATAAATAGGTAGTGTGATAATTAAAGCAAATAATTATTTAAAAAAAAATTAAACTAATTACTATAAATATATATATGTATATATATGTATATGTATGTATATGTGTATATATATATGTATATGTATGTGTATATAATATGTATACGTATATGTATATGTATGTATAACTAACTTAAGTTAGGAAATGTACCGCTTAAATATGTACTGTGCATGGAATTAAATAAAGCTTTATTATTATTATTATTATTATTAACACGCAAATGAATTCTACATGTCACTTTATATAGGTATAGATATAGTTGTGAAATGTGAACTGAATTGTGATTTCATTCCATGACAGGGCCTAGCTGTCAGACTCGATGTTGCCACTTAACTGACATAAAATCGATGAAAAGATATCGATTTTTATTCGATTAATAATATCGTTAAAAAAACAATCTTTGAAGTGCTTTAAGTTCTGCACACTTTTTAAAATATATTTTCCTTTATTTATTTAAATGCTATTTGAAATGTATTTTTAAGAACAGTTAAATTGTGCAGTTGCGTTTTGTTAAGCTTTAACATTTTGAGCGCCACGCCAAAAACGCATTACCGTGTCCTGTACGCCAAAGCGCCAAAACAAAATAGTGTTGCCAAGAGTTGATATATCGATAACGTAAAAAAACTTTTGTTGGTTTTTTATGCTATAAATGACTCTTTATAAACTGTATGTTTTATTTAATCTTGTGCTGTCATCCACTCTTTTTATATATGTACTTTGTACATATAAACATAAATAAAAAACAAACAATAACAATAAAATAGTAGTAAACCACAGCACTACTCTCCATCCTAATGACGACACTGTCACGACTGGACGACAACGGCGTAGCTGACCTTCCTTTTTTAAACATTCTTAGAATGTTGTGTATCGATATGATTCATAATATTTTATGTGTCGGGGAAGGCGTAGACCAAGTGAAGCACAGAAGAAAAGTCTTACACTCTTATGACAATGGGGATTTGATATGATGCTGATGCTGTTAGATGATTTTGAGACTGAGAAAGAAAATGGCACAACACAAAATGAAAAATTGCTCTTCACACCTTAAGTAAAAAAAAACATTAATTGTAATTTTGTATTATTATTAAAAAAGGTACATAATTATTCATTAATCAACAATTGTATATAATTATTCGCACTAGGTAAATCAGCCTTATAATATTAAAATCTTGGTCACGAAATAAATAAACATAATTGTTCACCAATCAATCAAAAATTCAATTCATCAATCAAAAATCAAAATTCATCATCACCGACGCTTTCCGAAATCCGAATGAGTTCTGAGGAATCGTTCATGTTGCATTGCTCTACTTTTCTCGGTAATCACTTATGACATCATCAGGGTGTCGTTTATCCTTGATCACGGTGCCCAGTGAACTGATTTTCGATAACGCGCTAAAGTTGAGAGTTGAGATATTAGATTTATTATGCGAAGATGATCTGATAACATTTTTTTTATTCATGTAGCTAATTATAGTTTTATGTTTCTAACCTTTAATTTTATTCAAATATCAATAATAATAATAGAAAAAAAAACACCATTGAGCTGAATTTTGGGTAGTTTTCAAGAAATCTATGCTTCCCGCGTTTGACATTAGCGGTCAACCATAGACGACTTTGGCGTGCTGGACTTAGATAAAAATCAATTTTTATTAGTTCAATGTTTCTTAGTGCTTGTGGCTCTAGAAGACTTGTTTTTTATACTCACATGTTGCTGGGTTATTCCTATTTTGAGGAGTGTAGAATTAAAATACCTGTAATAATTTTCCAATATCTATATTTCATTTTTTGAGAGCCGGGTTTTTTGTCAACTATAGACGTCGTTGGCGCTCAGGGCCCGCAGGTGTTGGTCAAGTGTAGGCGACTTTGGCGCTCAAAAGTTTAAAGGATTCATGGTAAATCAGCTGGAAACTAACTTGTTTCGTTATCATAATATGATTCTATTTTAAATGTATTGTTATAAACAGATAAGAATAACTTAACAGATCTTCTTTGAAAACAGATAAGAATAACAGTTCTTATCTGTTTTCAAAGAAGATCGGTTAAGATTAACAGTAAAATTGTGCCGTAGCGTTTTGTTACTCTCTAAAGAATTCATTGGAAATCAACTAGTAATTCGCTTGTTTAATTATCATAACATAATAATTATTTAAAAATCATAATAGTTGTTACGGCCTCTAGTTACCCGGGCAAAGGTCGTGGAACTCGGGCCCATCAGGAGTTCCACTCGACGAGCAACAGGAGGTCGGCCTAAATGGCTTGTGGAATATTACACGTTAGCGGTAAAAAGGGGACCAAACAAAAACTTACCTATTTCTTCGAAGTAGGGTCTACCTTAGGAAGATTCAGGTGTAAGTGTGGGTGTGCTTGACTGTGTTGTGGTGGGATTGTGTTAAATTATGTAACCTGACTTCCTGCTGGTTGCAGAACCGCCGACCCCAAGGCTTCACCTCTATTCTTTATATCGAAGTGGCAGTCCGTCACAAAAATTTAAGAATCTAGTAAATTACACTCGTTTCTCACTTGTTAATTGGAGACAAGCCAATTGTCATTAGGTTAATCCAGTAAAGTCCAACAAGATTTAATCGAACGCGCGTCACATACAAACTCGACCTTTGTGAAAAAAGCAATATCACCGGACCGCGCGGCAAACTACTCAGGTTCGCGAAGTATATACGTTAAGGCAGAGGTGCCACTAAACTATTAACACAACGGGCAACTACCCAGATCCACGCTCTGCGATAAGTGAAGCGCAAAACCCGACGCCGGCGCAGCCGGGCGCCGCACCAGCCTGCACCCCCCCGCGCCTCCGCCGTCAGGCGCGCCTCCCGCTCGACCCGAGCGCCGACTCAGGCCTAAACAAGCCCCCGTCCCGGACATGAGGATCTAGGTCCGCGAGTAAATTGGCAAATGGGATAGGGTAGAGACGGCACGTTGCAAAACCGAATCTCCAACCAAAACCTCGGCCACCCTAGGGATCCCATCCGGTCCATACGACAATTTGACAATGCGCCCACGGCGCCAATACAAGGGCGAGGCGTTAGGTTCTTTAACTAACACGAGGTCTCCAACCCGAGGGGGGTCCGTCTTGTCAGACCACTTAACGCGCTGCTGCAAAAGATGTAGGTACTCCAGAGACCATCTGTGCCAAAAGCTCTGAGTTATTTGTTGCAGCATGTCAAATCTGCTCAGCCGCGAAGAGACTATTTCCCGGAAGGGGTACTCGGGCAGGGCGTTAAGCGGCTGGCCTATCAGGAAGTGGCCAGGGGTTAGAACCTCTAAATCATTCGGATCGGACGAGAGGGGACAGAGGGGCCGAGAGTTGAGGACTGCTTCAATTTTACAGAATACGGTGGCAAGCTCTTCAAATGTCAAAATAGTTTCGCCAATAACGCGACGGAGATGCGTCTTTGCAACCTTCACCACCGCCTCAAAAATACCGCCCCAGTGTGGGCAAGCCGGAGGGTCGAATTTCCACTGGATGCCCTTCTTGGACATCGCAGTAGTTAAATAGGTCCTGTTGCTAGACAGAAATTCAACGACCTCCTTCAAATACCTATCAGTACCCTTATAATTAGTTCCGCAATCCGACCGGATCAGGTCCGGTAAACCGCGACGCGATACGAAGCGACCCAGTGTGGACAAAAAGGCCTCCGTGCTAAGGGCACTTACAAGTTCTAAGTGAACAGCCTTAGTGGAGAGGCACACGAAAACGCACAGATAGGCCTTATGAGCACGCGCGTTACGAAGGTTAGAGGACTTGACGAGGAAGGGGCCAGCGAAGTCAGTTCCGACTCCCGCGAATGGTCGGATGGCTCTGACGCGGTCGGGTGGTAAGTCGCCCATCATCGGCTGTGATATGGGCGCCTTCAACTTATAACAAGATATGCACTTAAAGATGACGCTCCGAATGGTGCGTCGACCCGCCAAAATCCAAAACTCCCGCTGCAAAATGGCCGAAAGAGCGTTGCACCCAGCGTGGGCATTCTGAACATGGTAGTGAGTTACCAGCAACCGAACCAAGGCGCCGTCCTTGGGGAGCAGTAGAGGGTGTCGAGCCTCGTACGGCAGTTGAGAATTTTTCAAACGTCCGCCCACGCGAAGCATCCCCGAGTCATCCAGGAAGAGGTTCAGGCGGGCCAGCGCACCCTTGACAACTAAGCCCCGCTTCAAGGTATCAATCACGAGCTCGAAATGCTCCGCTTAGATCATACGGGTCCAATGCATCAAGGCTTCGCGCCGCTCGCTAGGGGACAAGGCGGAATCCGATATTCGGTTAGATGGGTCTCTCGAGTTGCGGACAAATCAACGCAACCAAGCCGTTACTCCCAAGAGCTTGTCGAGAGAGCTGTACCGTTCTAGTAAGGAGAGGTCACGAGTGGGCTTATCCTTGACCACTCCTACTCGGGCTCGTAGGCCAGGCAATTCAATTGGTTCAGAGTATTTGTTCTGGGGCCAGAACGCCTGAGACTCAGCTAACCAGCCGGGCCCCCACCACAGCGGGTGATCAACCAAGTAGGAGGCTTCACAGCCACGAGAAGCACAGTCTGCTGGATTCAACTCCCCTGGGACATGTCTCCACGTTAGACAAGTGACAGAATTCTGGATTTGGGACACGCGGTTCGACACGAAGACCTCAAGATTGTGAGGTGCCGCTCGGAGCCAACAAAGTACTATCTCACTGTCCGACCAAGCGTAGACGTCCGTAATGTCGATTACCGACTTCAAGGAGGAGTGAACGTGGTTGAGCAGTCGCGTGAGAAGAGCAGCTCCAGACAGTTCCAACTTAGGGATAGTTAAGCGGGACCTAATGGGAGCCACTTTGCTTTTAGCAAGTACGAGATGGACGGAAGTATGGCCAGAAGAGCTCACCGTCCGCAAATATACAACAGCAGCGTAACCCTTCTCAGAGGCGTCGCAAAATCCGTGCAGGGTAACCCTGCATTTCCCTGGAGGGAGGAAGCACCTTGACATGGAGACCCGGTCGATGTCTGGAAGGGAGGACACAATTGAGAGCCACTCTCGCAAGAGAGCACCGCTTATAGGGTCGTCCCAACCCAACCCGGATATCCAGAGTTTTTGAAGGAAACACTTAGCCAAAAAGATGACCGGAGTAATCCAACCATTAGGATCGAAGGTGCGAGCTACAGTTGACAACACAGAGCGCTTGGTCCATGATTTAGGGGGGGGGATCGATCTTGACTCGATACGTGAAGGTATCCTGAACAGGCTGATATTGAATGCCAAGCACAGTCAACAAATTAGGATTGTCAGGGTGCTCGAATAGATGAGGGTCTTGTTGATCCTCTCCTGGGAGGTCCTTCAAAATATGAGGGGAGTTCGACAACCATTTGCGCAGCTCATAACCTCCCGACTTCAGGATGGCAATCAATTCGTCTCGCAATACGAGGGCCTCCTCGACGGTGGAGGCACCCGTACAAATATCGTCCATGTAGACCGAGGTCTCCAAAATAGAAGCCCCCCGAGCGTATCTTAGGCGCTCTCTCTCAGCTAGTTCGAGGAGGGTTCGCATGGCGACATACGGGCTGGATCGGAGTCCATAGGTGGTGGTGTTCAACTCGAACACTTGTATCGGATCGCTGGGCTTCTCGCGCCACAGGATCAGCTGATATCGACGGTCATCACGGTGGACCACTGATTGTCGAAACATCATCCGAATGTCGGCTACAAAAACAACTTGATGCCGACGGAAGTGGGTCAAAATGTCGGATATGTCCCTGATCAATTTAGGACCAGAGTGGAGACACTGGTTCAGGGACACCCCATTGGACGAGGGGGCGGAGCCGTCGAAAACCACCCGAATCTTACTCCCAGGGGACTTCAAAACCGCGTGGTGGGGGAGGAAGTAGTGTTCATGTGATCGCCAGTCGAAATGAGAAGGTGACATGTGACCCAGCTCTTGATATTCGCGCATGAACTCGACATACTTGTCGCGAAAGGCTGTGTCGCGACGCATACGGCGCTCCATAGAAAGCAACCTCTTTTCGGCCATGGTCCGAGATTGGCCCAAAGGAGGCCGTGAGTCAAGAAAGGGTAAGCGGGTGACAAAGCGACCGTCGACACGGCGGCCGGTATTGTTCTGGTAGAACAACTCGCACTCACGGTCCAGAGGGTTGACTCGAGGCGCGTGTGGCGGCTCCTCAATTTCCCAGAACCGCTGGACGACGTCCGAAAGAGACACGCCCGCCACTGGGAGCGGGTCGGCTGCCTGATGCGGTGGAGACCACAGAACCGGTCCAAAGAAACTGTGCCCAAATACAGTGGACACGGCTGACAAGCCATCGGGCTGTAGGGCTCGTATCTCGCCCAACAGGATGAACCCCAGCACGTCGGCCCCCAGCAACAAATCTATCGGCCCAGGTTGGGACCATTGAGGGTCTGCCGGTCTCAAGCCAGACGTACAACAAACCGCGCTATCATTTATACGGGCATTAGGGAGAAAGCCTACAATATCATCGAGGACATTTACCTTAACTAAGATGTGGAGGTGTTCGCTTGCAGGACCAAACACCAGCCTTGCTTGTCCCCTAGGAGCAGGAGGCTCTGCACCTCCAATACCTACCATTGGACATGATTTGGAGCTCCAGGGGAGCCCTAGTCTTCCCACTAACCGAGTGGAGGCCACACAGCGTTGTGAACCTGAATCCAATAGAGCGCGAACAGTTAAGCAGTCGCCACTCGGGTTGTACACCTTCACGGCGGCCGTCGGCAATAGAACAGTTTGACAGGTGGACTGCGGACGACTTAAAGGATCAGTGAAGGCGGCCGTGGTGGGAGCTAGGGCGGCAGTTTCCTAGCAGGAGCTGCCTTCGTCGGACCGGCACTCAAGCCGGGGGTCCGGAAAGCGGAATTCCGGCGGCATCTCAATGACCCGTGGATGAAAATCGCAGAACGGGCCGACCTGGGGGGCTTCTGGGAACCTTGGCCTGGAGGCCCTGGACAGCTTCGAGGTCTCAGGGAGCCCGTAGTAGCGGGACCGACCAAAGGGGGGGGGGTGGTACTCCAGTCGCGGCCTCTCTGCTAATGGGGGTGAGAAGGATCTCGCTGATCGCTGAGTGGCCGCGAAGTCCCTCTCGACCCTCCGAGGGGGGGTGACGAACCCCCCGCCCCTGGGGGAACGACCCCCCGACTGGTCGTGAGGGGAACCCCCTCCGAACCCAGGGGCAGGGTCGTCGGTAGGAGAGCGACGAGCGTCACCTGTCAGAGGGGGTGGCTGGGCGCCCCCGCCCGTGGGGGATGAGGGCCCAGCCGAGCCCCGGGAGAAAGAGCCGTTCGCGCCCAGGCACAAAACGGCGTGGTGCCTGCCCTGGCAGTGCGGACAGGGCCGCTGGTGCGGGCAGTCTCGTTGGAGGTGCCGTTCTAAACATGAATAGCACCAGCGGCGCTCCCTGGCGATGGTTCGTCTCGCTGAGGCAGGCTTGCCTAATAATTTAGGGCACGACGTCACCTGGTGTTCTGCTGCTCTACAATAGGAGCAGGGGGGCTCCTTCCTGGCCACTAGGCCACTATAAGATGATAGGAGGGGGCGCCCTCCCGCAGGAGCACCACTAGGTCTGAGGGGGGTTGCCAACAACTTGGCCGGGGGGTTTCGCCTTTCCCTGGTCACGGTTCGGTTAGCAGTCCGCAGATCTCCGGCGGTGCCCGCTGCGTTTTCAATCTGCCGGCACTGCTCCTCCAAGAACCGCAGCAGATCCCTGAAGGGAGGAATATAGGAGGCGCCGTCTCCGCCGTACCTCTCCTCAAAATGGAGTCGAAGATCGAGAGGTAGGCGGGACAGCACAATATGGAGCAACAAAAAGGACCATTCGTCCACCGGCAAATCCAGCCGTCTCAACGAGTTGCAGGCCACCAAGACCGGATTTACGACGTCCGGTCGTAGTCGGGCCCGGTCCTTTAGCAACGGGAGGTTTAACAGAAGTTTGACGTGCTCGTCCGCAATTCGCCGTACGTTGGCATACCTTCCGGCAAGGAGGTCCCGAGCGTTCAGGTAGGCGTCGTCCGACACCTTCAAATGGCCGACGACGCCCAAGGCCTCCCCCTCTAATGAGGCCAGGAGATACGCCATCTTCTGGCTTGGTGTTAAATCCCTCCGGGCATCCACTAGGCTGTCAAAAAGTCCCACAAATGTTAACCACTCGGAGAGGACCCCGGAGAACCTTGGCAGGTCCAGAGTGGGAAGTCGTCCCAACAGCTCCGGGTGAGTGGGCTGCTTCCGAGGGGACTCGAGCAGGACTCTGCTCAATCAGATCATCCGTGAGAGCAAAAAATTGCTCATAGTCGGAAAGACAGGAGTCTAGGACTCCCTGTTCCGCTCCCGAAGCCATAATCTCGGAGCATGCCTCCTCCACTACGGCCCTTCGGGCCGTGACTTGCTCGAGCCGCTTCTCCAAGCTATGGATTCTATCGGGTCTCCCTATCAAGCTGTGAGCATTCGCAGCCCAGCGCAGTTCCGCTTGTAAGCGAAGCGTCGGTGACCGGTGTGAAGGCATCATTACAAGGTACGATTATCACCGAATTAAACTTAGTACAAATTACTTTACACAATTAGTTTAATTATCACAATAAAAATAATACAATACAAAATACTATTTATCCAATCAGTAAATTATACTACGCAATTAATTTAATTCAAACAAATTACTATTCCACGAGTAATAACTACAGTCGGTTTACGAGACAACGCTGACTGATAATTATTACATATACAATATTTGCAATTGCCACGCTTATGTAGCAACGGTAATTATAAACCCTACTCGACGCGTGTACCTAAACCTAAGGTAAATACCTAAACAGTCCGCTTACGCCCGGCCGCGGGCGTGGCACAATTCTACCTACCACTAACAAAGTAAGCGACCGAATAAAGTAAATAAAACTCAAAAAATACGGTTACTACACGGTTCTATACACCGATCCTATCCGCTAACAAATAACACGCGAACAAAACAAAATTATTAATACGTATTGCAACAAACGTTACGTATTGAGCTGGGAGTGGTTTCAAAACCCATCAGGAAAACCACGCCCTGCTACCAAATGTTACGGCCTCTAGTTACCCGGGCAAAGGTCGTGGAACTCGGGCCCATCAGGAGTTCCACTCGACGAGCAACAGGAGGTCGGCCTAAATGGCTTGTGGAATATTACACGTTAGCGGTAAAAAGGGGACCAAACAAAAACTTACCTATTTCTTCGAAGTAGGGTCTACCTTAGGAAGATTCAGGTGTAAGTGTGGGTGTGCTTGACTGTGTTGTGGTGGGATTGTGTTAAATTATGTAACCTGACTTCCTGCTGGTTGCAGAACCGCCGACCCCAAGGCTTCACCTCTATTCTTTATATCGAAGTGGCAGTCCGTCACAAAAATTTAAGAATCTAGTAAATTACACTCGTTTCTCACTTGTTAATTGGAGACAAGCCAATTGTCATTAGGTTAATCCAGTAAAGTCCAACAAGATTTAATCGAACGCGCGTCACATACAAACTCGACCTTTGTGAAAAAAGCAATATCACCGGACCGCGCGGCAAACTACTCAGGTTCGCGAAGTATATACGTTAAGGCAGAGGTGCCACTAAACTATTAACACAACGGGCAACTACCCAGATCCACGCTCTGCGATAAGTGAAGCGCAAAACCCGACGCCGGCGCAGCCGGGCGCCGCACCAGCCTGCACCCCCCCGCGCCTCCGCCGTCAGGCGCGCCTCCCGCTCGACCCGAGCGCCGACTCAGGCCTAAACATAGTACTGTAATGATGACACCGTAAATAATCGATCGAAAAAGAGAATCGATTTTTTAAATGTGTTTTGTGATTGGCATTTTTATTCGCAAACTAATGACATAATGATCTACCTAATTTTTATTATTATCTTTTCGGTACTTTTAATTTGTGCAAAAATATTCCCATTGTTTGAGGATAAATGAATACCGCGATTAATAACCATAAATAAAGATATAATTTTTTAACAAATGCACATTGTTGGGCGTTCCATGGCCGAAAATGGGCGTCCCCCTTTCAATAGAGAAGATGGTTGGGTGCTACTATCTGCTTGGGATCCTATAATTAACAAAATTAAACCCAAACCCAAGCATACCACTGCAAGACTTCATGATACTATAAGCTCGTTTTGCGTAAATCGGACCAAAAATTAATATTAAAAAACTGAACTAACTGGACTAACTATGCCGTTGGGACGTCAAACATCTCAGTCAAACGTCGGGATAATAATAAAAATAAATTAAAGTAATTAAACGCGATAAAATCCGTAAATAATAGTTTTATTCAATGTGTAGTGTTCGCTATTATACTATACTTGTTGATAGAATTTAAGCCTATATGAAACTTAATTTTTCTCAGACACGATGTTTACCTAATAAGTGCCTAATTATGAACCCATCTTTACCACACCAGTTTCACTACATGAGCCAGAATGTCACATGGGCTTCCTGGTTAGCCGAAACCAATTTCTTTTAGGATAAAAATCAACTCATTTTTTTATTAAAAGATTTATAGATTACTGAACAAAATGGCTTTATGTAGTTTTTGTTGCGATTCGTTTTTGGAATCCTGCAATTTCATGGTACCAGACCTTTGATGGTGCTTTATCTTCATGTTCTGGAAACTTGTCACTATAGACTTCAACAGTTGAATATTATGTAAGTCTTCGCAATTAAAGCCCTGGCTTAGAGGATATGGAAACACAAATGAAATTTTATCAGAAAAATGCTGCATGACTATTTGTATGATCCTTTTTGGTCCTGTTTTATAGAGTTCAAATCTATTTGTTTTACATGTTCTTTCCGTGAACTTTACCACTTGGAATACAAATTGTGATGAAAAAAATAGCATGCTAAATAGATGTATGCTATTTTTCAATAGCAGTAAACGTGGAATGTTCATTTACAGCAAGTGTTTATGAGTGGTTAACATTTTTACCTTTTTTTTATCAAACTTGACATTCTTCACGTGTCATTTTACTGTAGAGATTCTTAACAATACAAGTTATATAATATAATATATTATTTAAATAACTGGAAAGCGAGACTTGGTTTATCAATGTAATTAATGTTTCACTTTCATTGACTTGTTTAATCCACTCTAATTGCATTGCACGTTGAGAAGACCTAAACTCTAAAATTGGAGTCAATTCATAATCACTATTCTAAGTATTGAAATTTACGCTTGGCATTACACCACTTTTGAAAAGTAGTTTACGTAATGAGTATTTCAGTTGCAATGCATTTGCTGCCGCCTCGAGCCCTTATGCAGGAAAATAACATCTCGAAATGATCTTGTGAGCACTTATAAGTTAAAAAATATTTCATAACATGCATGGGACGTGTCAATAAATATTTCGCCAAATTTGAAAAGCTTATCGTATTCACATAAAAACCTGAAGCAAATGTTTTTCTACGACGTTTCATTATACTTTGCCCCTTATTTGTTAAATTAAGCAAGAAATTACGTAATTCATCAAAAATAGGTTCCAAGAAGTTTTTATTTTTTAATGTTAGTGGAGCTTTCAATCTCTGCCCTATTTGATTTTTGGCATTCATCAAAATAAAAACTTTGTCTAAATGTCGGATATAATCAACGGTAGCTTCACTATTTTAAAACGTTTTGTTTCCGCTGACCCTTAAAATTCAATTGAGTCAGCTACAGAGATGTTTATCAACTAACTAGCTAATCATATATTCATTCCCCCCCCCCAAAGTTAATATATGTATGTGTTAATTTATTCGCAAACTTAAAACCTTCAGACTCTTGTAATTTATTTAAAGCTTTAATACATATATTTGTAGGAATGGAACGTAAGTTAATGGAGTGGAAACGGAACGTAAGTGTGTGAGAAGGAGGACGTGAGGTGAAAGAGAGAGGGGGAGGAAGGTGGTAAGGTGGTTGCTGTTTGGAACGAGGAAGGGAAGCGTGCGTGACTTAAACTAAAAAAGGTGTTAAAAGTGAAATTAAAACAATATATTGATTATTCTCGATTTTGTTAAGAGTTCTTCCAAAATCCCACACAATTTTGGTGTCAGAAGTGGGATCTGGGGCAGATATGAGATGCAGGATGACCGAAATGTAGGAATGGAACGTAAGTTAATGGAGTGGAAACGGAACGTAAGTGTGTGAGAAGGAGGACGTGAGGTGAGAGAGAGAGGGGGAGGAAGGTGGGAAGGTGGTTGCTGTTTGGAACGAGGAAGGGAAGCGTGCGTGACTTAAACTAAAAAAGGTGTTAAAAGTGAAATTAAAACAATATATTGATTATTCTCGATTTTGTTAAGAGTTCTTCCAAAATCCCACATATTCAAATGATATAATCCCTAAATGAGATCTCTGGAATTCACCTTAAGTGTTTTGGGCAAGTTTCAGCACATGAGATGGGTCAAATATACAATGCACTTCAGTAATCCATCAGGACAGTACCATCACTTGTTATCGAATGAACGGTTATCGTAATATCACGCAACATTTTTAAAGCTTTATAATCTAATTGCGACTGGAGGGTAGCAGTTATTTTGTTTATCGAAAATTAGCCTATACAACATTTGAACCTACTTGTGTAGGACACAATTTGAAAAATCAAAGATTCTTTCGCCAATTCATAGAAACACTACATTTTCAGTTCCACCCAACATAACCCCAAGTTTTGTCAAAGTTTTTATCATACACGAGCTCCGATTTAATAGTAAAATTTATGAGTCAAAAATCAGGGCAACATGAACTAAAGCAGGATTAGTTTGAACATTTAATTTCAAAACTTCAAAAACTTACTTAAAGAATTATACTCTGCAGAAGAAATCATCTTGAGCATTGTAGCGTATCGAATAAATGCATCTGCACAAGAATCTGTATGCCCGTGGAGCATAATAAGTGTTAGAGCAAACTGCTTAAGTTCCTTGCTATATCTTACACCTGGTCACATTTTAGTTTTGTTTTTGGGTTTAAATTCTGAGTAAATATTGGAAAAATTATCCTTTAATGATACTCTCAATATCTTCATACTCGTAATGCGTAGTCCTTTTTTGATTTTGAGAAGATTTTTCATCGACATAATCTTCAAATCTCTTCGTTTTAATTTTTGTTTGAGAATTTTTACTTCCCTTATTATTTTACTATTTTATTTACCTCTTGATGTTTGTAGAAACATGTGCGCGACACATTCCCTTTTATTTGATTGGGGAATATTGAGTGAAGGGCTCAAGTCAGACAATGGTCGTTTTATTGACATGATTTCCTAAAAATATGTATTTGGCACTGGTTTGTAACACATATCAATTTTCATTGATGTAGCTGAAACATCTTGGTGAGCCATGATGTTTGGTGATTTTATTTGAATATTACTGATCACTTTCACAGTTTCCATGTGCATCTAAAAGAATGTGAATTGTTGTGAATGTTAAGAAATAAATTGATATAATTTAATGAAATAGTAATATCATTTAATTTAGTAGGAACATAAGTAATGAAGTTGTTAATTATTTGTTTATATTCATAGCGCAGTTATGAAATAATCGGATCGGTAGTGCTACCGAAACAGCTTCTTTGATGTTGATGTAGAAGCTCCGCCCCTCCAGTAACGACGATATTAGCCTCATAAACATAGGTGGTGTGTTCGAATAGTTTGTGTAGTAGTTCTGCGTGCCACGCTCTGTCGGAGGCCTTCTATCTATCTTCCTTCTATCTTCTATTATCGAGAAAGACCCCACACGGATGCGGCCGCCGTTGTGTTCGGCCGGATGATAGTGCAGCATGCGGGACAGTTGGTCTGTAGTTAAGTGTGCTCTGCGGAAGCCAAATTGCTCCTCACGCAGATCAACGTAATGTAATAAGGGTTAGTTTCTCGAAAAGTTTCGCTATGTGCGGTAATAGCGTTATGGGGCGGTAGCTAGCCGGGTAACTCCCGTCCTTACCCGACTTTGGCAGCAGGAAGATCTTGCCCTGCTTCCAGATGGTCGGGAAGTGGCCAGTTCTTAAAATGCCGTTAAAGGGCCTGGAGAGTTCTATAATCCCCCTTCTTGGCAGCTGCTTTAATGCTATGGTAGTGATACTGTTGCATCCCGGCCTTGCGGTTAGGTAAGCGTATGATGGCGCACCTTACCTCTACTGGCAAGATGAAGTCATCGCCAGCAGTAGTAAGGTGGCTGTGCCGGGTTCGACAGGTATTCCTGTACGAGGTTTTCTATGCTCTCTGCATGTTCTGCGTACCCTCATGCTAGGTGTTGTGCCATTTCCGCCCTCTTTTGGGCATCGTAGACCCTTTCTCTCGTGTTGACCACTAGTGGGAAAACATGTGGTGGTGTTTTTGTGAGCTGCCGGTTGAGAAGATGCAGGAAGGCGGGTGTCTCCGAAGCTTCTTCGACTCGCCTCTCCCATGCCTCTCCCGACATACTCTTCTTATCGCTACCGACAGCTTTGCAGACATGATGTAATTTTATTTTTATTAGTGGGCATCGTGTTCGTGTCCAAAGATTTCTCAGCTTCCGCTTTTCAAAAAGCAGCAGCTGTAGTTTGCGTGGCAGCTCCTCCCCCCGGTGCCCCTTGGAGACAGGGTTTGAGGAGAGTTCTACTTGTTTCTTGGGTGTGGTATGGAGATGCAGGACCGCTGTCTCAACATCTTCTTGGGTGGTAATGGAAGCGCTGGATCGAAGGCCCTCCAGCACATTGCGGAAGCGTGTACAATTGGTCTTCATTTTTGGACTTCTGGGGACTATGGCGTCCAGACTTGTGTCAAAGGTGAATAACACGGAGAGGTGCTGCGCGTCCAGATCGTACAGACCTTTAGCCGTATTTGGTACGGCATTTGGTGGCACAACACTATGTCGGGGACTACGGGCTGGTAGTTGGAATTTGAGGGGATGTGGGTAAGCTCATCTGGGCCCAGTACCTCGTATCCCCACTCTTCAGCGTCATCATTGATTTTTCTTCCAGGAGATGTGATTATCGCGGAGCCCAAGCAGGATGTTTTGCGTTCAGGTCTTCGGCGATAATGCAGGTGTTGTTGCATTAAAAATCGTCATTAGGTCCTGGGGGTTAACGAGGTACTGGGAAGTCTATAAGCGGCGAAGATCCTTATATCTGTGGTCCCCACCCTCATACTTTTGCTACCTATGTCCTCCATACCTACGTCGTTATACCCTTTGTCCTCGTGCATATGAGGTCTTGAATTGTGTTAACTTCTACGTGCGTGACGTCTCCCTTCACAAGGGCCGCACCTCTGTGCGCAATAACTTTTGGGCCGGGACGCTGAGTATTGCCGAGAGGGGGGGGGGTTGGTGCCGGTGCTCATTTGGGGTGGTTCTGTGACGTAATGTATTTCTTTATAGAAAAATTAAATTTCTTTACAGTCAACTTAGATAACTGAACAGTTTTGAGGGTTTTTACAAACAGAGTAATTCATCATCATCATTACAGCCCTTCACAAGTCCACTGCTAAACATAGGCCTCCCCCAAGGTATGCCACAAAGCACGGTCCTAAGCCACCTGCATCCATCGATTTCCTGCACGTCTTACCATGTCGTCACTCCATCTAGTGGGGGATCGCCCTACACTTCGCCTACCGGTACGAAGCTGCCACTCGAGAACCTTTTTTCCCCAATGGTTGTCGGTTCTTCGAGCTTCATTGCCGGCCCATTGCCACTTTAGCTTCCTAATCCGTTGGGCTATGTCGGTCACTCTGGTTCTACTCCTCATTTCTAAGTTTATTACGCAGAGAAACTCCAAGCATAGCCCTCTCCTTAGCTCGCTGAGCGACTGAGCGTCCTCATACAGCCAGCATTGAAGGACCACATCTCGGTTCCGTAGGTCATCACTGGCAACACGCACTGGTTGTACAACTTAGTTTTCAGGTTTTGAGGTATACCTGACGAGAAGATGTGTCGTAATTTCCCGAATGCTGCTCAGCCGAGTTGAATCCGTGGATTGACCTCTCGGTCGAAGTTGGACTTACCTATTCGTCGGACTATTTGTCCCAGGTAAACGTACTCGTCAACAACTTCGAGCTTAGTGCTCCCAACAACTACCGGCATAGGTGTGACATGGACATTAAACATGATCTTTGTTTTGTCCATGTTCATCTTAAGACCTATCCGTTGGGAGGCACTATTGAGTCTTTCACTACATCGTCGGCAAATCGAAGGTGAGTGATGTACTCGCCATTGATTTTAATACCGTATCCTTTCTAGTCCAGTAGCTTGAAAACGTCTTCCAATGCAGCGGTGAAGAGTTTCGGGGAAATAACGTCACCCTGTCTTACACCTCTATGCAGTTGGATAGGTTTCATACTCTGGTTCTGTACTCGGATAGCCATCGTAGCCCTACTGCACAAACACTTCAGCATTTCGATATACCAACAGTCAACTTGGCACCGCTGAAGAGACTTTAGCACCGCCTAAATTTCGATGGAATCAAAGGCTTTCTCATAGTCCACATATGCCAGGCAAAGTGGCAGATTGTACTCTTCGGACTTCTGTACAATTAGCCGTAGGGTATGTATGTGGTCTATGGTACAAAAGCCTTTCCGGAAACCGGCTTGTTCGGAAGGCTGGAACTCATCGAGTCTGCGTGCGAGACGATTCGTAACGACTCTCGAAAACAGCACGTAGACGCGGCTCAGAAGGGAAATCGGTCTGTAGTTCTTCAAGAGGGCGTTGTCACTTTTCTTAAAGAACAAGACCACCGCACTTCTGCTCCACGCCTCCGGAGTAGTGCCACCATGGAGGACGGAATTAAATAGCCTCTGAACGTAGTAGTCCTGGTTTTCCACCCGCTTTCAGAAGCTCCGCTGTAATTCCATCCTCGCCTGGGGACTTGCCGTTTTTAAGGTGCTGGAGAGCCATTCTAATCTCGCTCAGACTGACGTCCGGGATATCATTGGAATAGAAACAGAGTAATTAAATTACGTTAATTACGTTAACTGTTTTGTTAATGTTATTTAAGTATTATAAAGCTCAGATTAATTAAAATACGTTTGACGATTGTGATACCATTCAAAGTTATCTTGAATTTTGGGTAACTGAATTTTTATTATTTCTGAAGATTAACATATAATATTGGATTTATTTAGAGTTAGGGTAACGTTAATTGGTGTGATTGCTAATAAAATGAAATTATGGTTTATGGCCAGTCGTTTGCGGTACAATTTTTTCATATTATTGGGGATGCCATATACAAACTGAATGGAAGAGACAAAAACAATATGTTTTGTACACTTTCACTGTATTTTTTGATTTAAAATAATTAAATGACATTCATATTAAAATACGACAACTTTTTGGCTTTCATTTGAGATCAAAAATTATGTACGTTAGGAAGACATTTTTTATAAATATTAGACTTACAAAAATCAAATGTCATCTTCTATACATATTATACCACTTTCTTGGTAATTTATTGTTCTGTTGCGATGCTTACGATATTCGATACCTTTACTTTTATTATATCGGCTTTAGTAGGCCACTTCCAATCTCCTAAAAATAATTTTTGGAAAGCTGAAACCATAAAAGTCGCGGTCAACAAATTTACTTTTCGTATTTGTCCTAGGAACCTGCTCTCTTCATTATTAAAAAATAAATAAGCATCTTTCACCAAGTCTGTAACAGAATTATTTTTTAGGTGTTATGTTCCTTGCAGGTTAGTTCAATCTCATGTGACGTAGAGGCTGTTAATTCACCGATAGTTTCCACATCATATTCTTATACAATTGGCAAATCCTTATCTTCCCTTAGTATTAGTTCTTCTGACTCTCGAATTGTAATATCTCCTTGGATTGTTATGTGCGATGGCTCAACCTCCTGTTCTTTAAGCACAGATAGATTATCACATATGTCAAGCATATATAAATCTTTAGCTACTTCTGTAGAAAGTGATCTGTGCATTACGGCCTCAACGACGACCGCTGCGTGTATTCTAACATTTTGTGACTTAAGTTCATTTCCATCATATTCCACATTATGCTTAACAGTATCAATCACCTCGTTGTTTTCACTCTCATTTTCTGTTGACGAGACTTCTCCAAAAGGAGCAGGATCCCTCTGGCTTTTCTTTTTCTTGTTTTTGATCCCATAGGCCTGCCACGTTTTTTAGACTAGCTGGTTTCTACTTCATTTTTGTCGTAATTTTGTCTGTTTTTCCCTTTTTTTACAATAATTTTCCACTTCGGCCGGTACATTCATCCCTGCTACTACAAGTAATTGGAATTTTTTTCCTTTGCTTACCGTATTCACATCCGATTGCCTCACATTTTCTCTATAATTAACAAAACTCACTAATAGTGTCGCTTATGTCCATAGTAGAGGTTTGATTTACAGTCTCTGTGAGCAATGGATACAAACCACAACTTTTAAATCCTGCTCGTAAATTTTCAGGTGAATTGGCATTTCCATTTTGCAAAGTTTTTTTTTAACTAACTTGGCAAATAATGACTTCGGAAGAGCCAACGTTTTCTTTCCTCTGCAAATTTGACGATAATCATTAATAACTTTTTTGCATGCCGATTTGAATGCTTAATATAGCCTACATCAAAGGATCGAAGAAGATGTGTCGAGTTTGGGATCAAAAAAATTATTGATATGTTATTTTCGGCACATAAGCTCAGTGCTTTTATAATCTCCTGCAATTAAATTATCACACATTAATATTTTTTACCATCATCTTTTTACGAATGGAATTAACTTTGTGTTCTGCCAGTAAAATTTTACAAATAGAGAATACTCGTAACTCATTATAATCTTTCTTACAATTTTCTTAAAGTTTTCTATTTTTCAAGACATTTTAGAAATCTTGTCACACACATCAAGTCCATAAACTATGAAAATATCCACCAAAGTATAATATAAAGGGTACATAGATTTTTTGTTCAAAATGTAGTTTAAATAATAAAATTTACCCAAAATCGCCGCCAGCCTTGCACACATGTCAGATATTTGAAATTTCCAATTTAAATTTTTATCAATAACCAGTACTAAATACTTATATTTATCAACAAATTAAATTTTTTCACATTTAAAATTAATTTTATTTTTATATGAGCTTCGAAAATAGTGCCCCAACACTGCTATCCGTAAGTAACTATATTTTGTTTAACAATATCGACGAAATTTTTTATAATTTTTATAATTACCAAATACTTATATAACTAAATTAAAAAAAAATATTTTAAGGTACCCAAGAATCTACAATTATTTTGTAGGTACCAACTAGTAGTAGAAACACTTAACGACTTTTTTTCAAAAGAAAAAAATAGGTAATATATTTATTTAATGTTTATTTCTAGAAGTATCATGGATAGTCAGTTGGCTGAGCTCGTGGTGAAACCCCTGGTCAATTTGACAATTTTACAAGAATGTCTTTAACAGACTTTGAATATTTGTTGCAAAAATTTCCTTGTGAATTTCAAAGAAGAACACAACCTTCAGTGATAAAATACCAGCCAAAATACGATAACAATTACTTTGAGATTCTTAGCCAGCGGTAGTTTTGAAAGTCTACATTTTTTGTTCAGTCTCATCATCACATTCAGCATTGCATTAAATGGAGTTTTAAAGGATCAAATTAGTGTAAGTACAAAGAGAAACATAACGAAATAGGCAATGTTTTATTTAAATGAACTCAAAGGAAGGAAGTTGGCGTGCGCAGCATTTACATACATTCAGATACAGATGTTTACTTTGATCGACTGCATTAATATAACAGAAAAATAATAACTATACCTAATTATTTGAATCAATAACGTTAGTAATAATTTAAAATTTGAGTAATTATTGCTAAATTTGTCTATAAAATAATTAAGCATCATAATATGCATGAGATATGATATCATCATAAAGCCGAACGTCCACCGCCGGCTAAACTAAATGAAAAGTAAACTCAGTGAAATAAGCTAAGCTAAACTAGAACTACGTTATCCTTCCACCAATAAATAAGCTAAAACTACGTTAGTGATGGCCAGTTTGTGCTAGAACGTCGAGTTAACCGGACGTGATACGGAAGACAACACGAGCAATGACGAGACTTTAGAGGGGAACCATCGTCATAGGAAAAGAAGATTGATTAAGGCTTATTTATGAAAAAAAAAACGGAAACAGATACGGGATAAGTCGACACATTCAGTCCTGGAAAACAAGTAGCGAATTAAACACTTTGTTTAATGAACTAGACGACGAAAATTTTAAGAAAATTTTAAGAAGTACTCTCCGAGTATCTAGACAACAGTTTGATGAGTCACTTACAATTATTGCCAAGCATATTGCTAAGATTGATACTAATTTTCGAAAAGCTATATAGCCAGAAGAAAGATTGGCTATTTATTTGAGGTAAGTATATCAACATTAAAATTAAACAGATTCAGTTACTTTGGTGTATTTGTTGAAAATTAGGTTGTATAAAGACATCAATTGAAAGTAGTATGAGTGAACGGAGTGCCTTCGTTGTTTTGAGTATCTTGGAAGTATGGATTATTTTGGGAGACTGGTGTGTCTTGGGAGCGTGGAGTAGATTGAGCAGAAGATGTTGAATATCCATATGAGAACTGACTTCCGTATAAGTAATTGTCATACTTATCTTCCGCTTCAAACATTATGGTAAAGATTTTGCTTTTAATGTCCCTTTGCAACCACTCTGGAAACTTTATGGCTGTTTTGCTCATACTCTCAAAAACAGTTTTAAAGGATGTCTTCTTGATTCCCTTTCAGCTGTCTCTTTCTCTTTTATCTCACGTCGACGCTTTTCATAATCTGCATTAATGTCTTTCAGTAAAACAGCTAAAGATTCATCGTTCTTTCTCTTTCTTTGCCTTTGTTCAGACGATGAGCTGTGAGATGTAGATGGTATAGATTCAGTGTTAGAAACATTATCAGTATTTTTATGTGTCTCAGTATGTGAAACTGTAATATTCTGGCTTTCACTTGCACTACCAGCTTCCATTGTACTGTTTGTTGTATTATTCTGACTTTCATTTACGTTACCACTTCTTGGGCGATTTTTCATATAAGACAATAAAAATTCAAGTAGACTGGCATATTTCCAAGTGTTTGTTGGTGCTGCAGCTTGGCCGCTTGTTGTGCTTTTAATTCTTTTTATTGATTCTCGATGCCCATCACATAATTTCTGCCATTCGTTTTTGCTGTTTTAACTGAAACAGTAATAAAAAAGGTTAGGGCTAACTTTCTAAATTTAAAGTTATAATCATACTTTGCTGTTAACTGTAATTTTATAGTGCAATAAAGTATGTACATATATGCATTCATTAAAAAGTGTTGCCTTTTGCAGGTTTTTGGCAACAGGGGACTCCTATAAAGCAATTCGATACAATTATAGAGTGGGCGAAAGATCACTTTCTAGGATTGTAGAAAACATCTGCCAAGCAGTTTGGAATCATTTACAACCAATTTACATGTGTTTGCCGACTGAAAGAAAATGGAAAGAAATTGCTGAAAATTTCATGCTGAAATGGCAATTCCCCAACTGTGTTGGATCAGTCGACGGCAATCATATTTTAATGCCCACCTCATTCAGGTTCTCAGTATTTTAATTATAAACATTTCTATTCTGTAGTATTACTTGCAGTTGTCGATGCAAAAAAGAAGTTTATTATAATAGATATTGGTTCCATGGGCAGATTTAGTGATGGTTGTATTTTTTCTGAGAGTGCATTTGGACGAAGGTTACAAAATAATGAATTAAATTTGCCTAGTGATCAGCCTAGAAGGTGGTACTGCAATACCTAACGTATTTATAGGTGACCAGGCATTTCCTTTACAAAAACATTTTATGAGACCATACCCACAAAGCCCATATCGTAACAGTAGAGAAAAAAGGAACTTTAATTACCATCTTAGCAGAGCGCAAAATGTGGTAGAAAATGCTTTTGGTATTTTGTCAATACGATTTCGGATATTTCGTCGGCCATTGGAGTGTAAAGTCGGTTGATTTAACAACAAAAGCTGCTTGCGTGATACACAATTATCTTTTAACTAATCAAACAATAACAGCTTTTGATGAAGTAAGTGCTGAAGACGGATCAGTTTTACGATCAGTGTACGAGCAACAGGAGAAGCATTCCATGTAAAAGAATCCTTTTGTAATTATTTTAACAATAACAATATAAATTAAGCTTACTGTCTGATATGTTGGGTTTTCCATTTCATCCACTATCCTCTTCCACAAACCGTCTTTTTTATTTGTGTCACGGTAGTCTTTATCCTCTGGATAAATGGATGAAAGGGTGTCCCAGCGCTGATTTTAAACTTTAAATACCAATTTCTCGGCAACCGGCGGGGTTAGCGGGAGGGGAGAGGTAGCGTTCGGTAGGTGATTAGTGCGGGCTTTTTAGTCGCTATGTCCCAGTGGTCTGGCGCGCACCGCGCGTACGCAGTAGAGGCGTATTTTTGCAACGAGTTTTCGCTGAGGGAAGCACAGCGCAAGTTTTGTAATCGCTATGAAATCCGCCGTTTAAGTGATGCCCCGAGTATTCAGTTAATTAGTCGTGGGTAAAAAAGTTCAGAGCGACAGGATGTTTAATGAAACATTCAATTGGCCCTCGAATTAGACCTGTTCGATCGATTGAAAACATCGACCGCGTCGCCGCTGCGGTCGCGGAGCATCCACGACGATCAGTTAGAAAACATGCTGCCTCTTTGAATCTTCATCGTTCAAGTATTCAATGAATTTTGGCCTTAGACTTAAAATTACATCCCTATAAAATCCAAATAGTTAAAAAAATCAAACCAGAAGACTATAAAAAGCGAAAAATTTTCTGTCAGAAGATGTTAGGGATTTTTTCAGAGGAAAATGGGATGTCCAATGTTTATTTTAGCGATTAGTCACACTTTCACCTCGAAGGGTACGTCAATCGCCAAAATTGCCGTTACTGGTCACCCAGCAATCCAAAACAAAAACATCAGAAGGCATTACACAGCCCCAAAGTTACTGTATGGTGCGCAATATCGGCGAAGAAAATCATCGGGCCATTTTTCTTCGAGAATGATCGAGGTGCAACGGTTACAGTGACGAGCGAGCGGTATATCGACATGATTAATAACTTTTTTGTACCGCAGCTGCAAGAAGAGGATGTTGATGAGTCCGGTGTATGGTTTCAGCAAGATGGGGCCACAGCCCACACAGCTAGGGTCTCCATGGACACACTAAAAGCGTTGTTTCCGGGAAAAATCATAAGCCGCTTTGGAGACATATTGTGGCCACCCAGATCTCCCGACTTAACCCCAGCTGACTTTTTTTTATGGGGTTATCTTAAAGCAAGAGTTTTTGATACCCCTCTTATGAATTTAGAGCAGCTGAAGACTAAAATAACGACAGAAGTGAGGGCCATATCAATTGACGTTCTGCAGCGTGTTTCTGCAAATTCGTTAGTCCGCTTTGAAGAGTGCATTCGTCGTGATGGAAGACATCTTGACGGTGTAATATTCCGTACATAAAATTCGCACTAATGTACTATAATTTACTACAATTAAAATATTATAAACACAATTGTTTTTTTTATATAAATATTCAAAGTTTAAAATCGGCGCTGAGACACCCTTTACAACGCAGAATACTGCATGACATATTCAAAAAACACCTCCATGCTGCTAAATACGTATTTTACCAACTGCGCACGAACGCTCACTGTACAAACACGTTTGAACAACACTGTCGACAGGCGTCAGTGGGGTAAGCCAAGGGGGTGAGAGGCGCTTAGTTTAGCTCAGTTAGTTATGGATCGGCCGCATAACTAAGTTAGTTCCGCTTAGCTGGGGCATTTCACGTAGCTTAGCTGTTAGCATAGTTTGCGGTGAACGCATATGTATGAAAAACTGGCTCAACTATGCGAGCTAAGCTTAACTAACTTAGTTTAGCCGGTGGTGGACGTTCGGTCCTAGATTGATTATTATTGGACAGTGAAATTGTTCCTGGGGTCAAGACCCTATCTGATACGATGTGTATGAGAGGAGGCTCAGTGGTAGCCGGGGATGGTATTTGCACTCTTAATTGATTGGTATAAAAAGTTTTAAGGTCTGACTAAGATGTCCACGACGATGAAGAACGTGCGTAGTATAAGGGTGTACGAATTTTTCTGGTGGCGTCTGAGTAAGATGTACACGTTAATGAAGGACGCGCGTAGTATAAGGGTGTGTGAATTTATCTGGTGATTTCTGAATAAGATGTGCATGCCGATGAAAGAAGCGCGTAGTAAAGTGTATGAATTTGCACGGTGGGTTCTGAGTAACATGTGTGCGATGGTGAGGAACGGCCGTAGTATGTGGGTGATGCGTTGGCAGCATTGTTTATTCGCCTAATAAATATGCCATCTATTTCGTACATTATTTGTAGAGATTCAGTATCGTAAATTTTACGGAGTTTATTGGCTACAATCTTGCCGTAATGATCGTGATCATCTTCTGTAACTTGCTTTTTATTCAGAACTGTATTGAGTGTAGACATAACATCCCTCATTGTCTTCTCAGCTTCTTCCAGTTCAATAGGATTTTTTCGACGTCGTGGTATTTTCGATAATGGTGAAAAAGTCTGAACTTATAATTGATCACTATTATATATAATATATAAATATAAATATAAACACTCACGCCTGTCACCCAGAGGGGTAGGCAGAGACTACGGACTTCCATTTGACACGATCCTGACATAACTCTTTCGCCTCCTTTACATCCATATATCTACGCATACATGCTCGTCGGTTAAGGGTACTTCTAACGTGGCCCATTTTCAAAATATCGCCAATTTGGTCGATAAACTTTTTCCTAGGGCGTCCCTTCCCGACTCGGCCGTTCACATCTGCCATATAAATTTGCTTTGTCACTCTTTCCTCATTCATTCTTTCCACATGACCAAACCACCGAAGCATTCCTTTCTTAATCCTGGTCACAACATCATCTTGCATACCACATTTATCTCTTATCACGCAATTTCTCACCCTGTCATTCAGATTCAACCCTAGCATATTCCTTAAAGACCGCATTTCTACAGCATTTATTCTACTTTCGTGCTTCTTCTGCCACACCCAGCTTTCACTACCATAAATTAAAGTAGGGACTAACACAGCATTATGAATTACCATACGTGCCTGTTTTGACACATTCTGGTTCTTCATAATAGAGTGTAGTGCCCCATTCACTCTATTCCCTGCATTTACTCGTCGTTCTATATCCCTATCATATCTACCATCCCTGCTAAATACACATCCCAAATACACAAACTCATCCACTTGCTCAATTAACTCTCCTTCTATTCTTATTTCACATACCGTTTTGCTTTCTTCTCTTTCAAAAACCATCACTTTCGTCTTACATGCGTTCCCCTTTCTTTTAATTCCCAAATCATTAATGTAACCATCATTTGCAACTCAGCCGCCGATGACGCAAGTATGACTTGATCATCGGCATACAAAAGGCATTTGACGGTTAACTCGCCCATTCTTAACCCACATTCTTCATCTTTCAAAGTTTGCAAACACCGGTCCATAAATAGGTTGAACAGCCAAGGGGAAGCTACACAGCCCTGTCTGACACCTTTTTGGATGCCAAACCAGTCCGAGTAGACCCCATTGATCCTGACACACGCACTAGAGTCCCTATAAAGAGACTTCAATGCCTGTATCAAACCAGCGCTCAACCCATATGAGTTCAGTGTTTGCCATAACACATTCCTATCCACTCTGTCATAAGCCTTTTCCAAGTCCATGAATGCACAAAAAACTTTCTGGTTTTTGGCCAAAAACTTCTCCGCAATCATGCGCATGGAAAAGACTTGATCTGTACACCCCATTCCCTTTCTAAAACCCGCTTGCACATCCCAAATTTTTCCATCAGTTTCTTTCATAACTCTTTCAATTAACACCTTAGCATACAGTTTACCCACAATACTAAGCAAGCTGATACCGCGGTAGTTTTTGCATTCCTGCTGTGACCCTTTTCCTTTATATATTGGTACTATAACTGCTTTACACCAGTCATCCGGTACCCGTTTTAATTCCCAACATAAATTAAACAAGGTGTACAGCAGGCCTGCCACCACTGCCTCTCCAGCCTTTAGCATCTCGAGTGATACTCTATCATATCCAGCTGCCTTACCTGCTTTCATGCTTTTCATTGCTTTCATTATTTCATCTACACTTATCTCCATATCCATTTCCACTTCTTTCGGAATTTCTAGTTCATTTAATTCAGACGACTCTTCACTCATAAATACGCTTTCAAAGTATTCCTTCCATCTGTTTAAATTCGAAACTTCATCATTCAGAATACATCCATTCTCGTCTCTTATAGCATTTATTATAGGCTGTTTTGTATTTCCCCTGGCAGTTCTTACGAGTTTCCAGAACATTTTTATGTTAGCCTGGAAATTATCAGATATCCTTCTGTCATTCTTATCCGTTCTTTCTTTCTTTTTCCTTTCAACTACTTCTTTTACTCTCTTATTTAGACGTCTAAATTCTGCCTTTTTTCTTTCAATCTCATCATTCATACCAGAAGAATTACCAGCTTTGGTTGCTAGTAAATCTAACCATGCTTTCTTCTTTGATTCAACTTCCACCCGTACCTCATCATCCCACCATAGCGTATTACTTTTCCTTTCATTTGTTCTCTTACTTACACCACATACTTCGGTGGCGGTATCCACCAAACCTTTCTTAATATTATCCCACACAGTATTCAAGTCTAAATCATTCATACACAACTCATTCAAACATCTAATATTTTCTCTCAGTCTACATTTATACTTCTCTTTCACATCTTCATCTTGTAACTTCTCTATTCTTAGACGCTGTAACGCAGTGGTAGACACAGATGTCCGATGCCGCCAACGCTTGAAAAGACCATTAATTCGACATAAGACCAAGTAATGATCCGTCCCTACGTTGGACCCCCGGTAAACCCTTGTATCTACGACTGCGCTCCTCATCCTTTCATCCACAATTACGAAATCTATCATGCTTCTATCATCACCTCTTTCCCATGTATACATGTGAATCTTCTTATGACGAAAAAAAGTATTCGTCACAAAAAGATTCTTTTCCGCACATACGGTGAGGAGGTCTTCACCATTCTCATTTATACTTTCATCACCAAACGTTCCCAATATCCTTTCATAACCAGACCTCTTCACCCCAACCCTTCCATTAAAGTCTCCTAACATAATAATATTTTCATTTTCCTTACGTTTTGTCAACACCATCCTTACCATGTCCCAAAACTGCTCTCGGATGTAAGTGGGCTTAGACATGTCTGGGGCGTACACCCCTAGCAGGAACAGCTTCTTTAAGCCCACTTTCATTCGTAACCATAGCAGTCTCGGGCTTACACATTCATACTCTTTCACACATTGACTCATTCTTTCTGAAAGGATGAGACCGACTCCCTGGCATGCCCGTTCGGTCTCGCCTACACCAGACCAATACGCGGTATACGTACCATGTGCAGTGGCATCCTTTCCCTTTCGTTTCGTCTCATTCACACATACATCTATTCCTCTGTCATTCATCATTTCGCATACTTCATCCATCTTATCGTTCATTCCTCCACATACATTCAGCGTAGCCAGACGGGTTTCCGCAATCCACTTTTCGCCCCTCCGGGAGACAGAACGTGACGGGTGGCGAACCTCGTCGCCGGTTTTTCTCCCGGAGATTCTTCGCACCCCTGCCCCATTTAAGGGGCGCCGGGAACTCGGGGCCATTTCTTTTAATAGCTGCGTCATGGTGCGAACAAGGGGTGGTGGTAGATTTTACGCCGCTACCATACGGCGAGGAGCCGAGTCTATTTTTTCGGCTTTGTCGCTCGTTTAGCATCACCCGGGGGACACGTGTAGGGTGGGCCTAAGGTTAGGTGCAAAGCATACCAAGAGCGCGTGTTCCATACAAAAATAAATTTTACATATTACGCAGTTATAACGCGTCTTACGGTTCTTTTTTGACGTGCAAAATGCACAACGGCCGATTTTATTGTTATTAGATGTTGCTGCAGACTCATCAGAAGACCATCTTATTTACATATTTCATTGAGCCGTAACTTTACAGTTTTTGGCAATGACGTGTTGGCCGTCCCTCTCCTGAGATACGAATTTATGAGGTCATAGGACAAAGCTTCCAGAAAAGTTCTACGGTTGACTTTCTTATTGGGATTGTTTTGCAGGTATAAAACATACGAATTTATATCCGTTACATTCATCGAACTGTAGAAAATGGGCCACCTGTTTGTGCCTCGTGCAACGTTATAGGTTTCGCACATTTTTTCCACAGTATCAACTCCACCTTTTGTCGCATTGTAGTCCATTATCAATTCAGGTTTACCGGTTTCGACGTCGATTTTGGCATCATCATGCATGCTAGACATAAGTAAAACATTCTTGCCCTTTTTGGGCACATAAGATACAAGTGTACAACTGCCTCGGTGCCCAAATAAGCTGGATTTTTCTTCTCGGCCTCTTATCTCCGTAAACTGTTTGGGCAGTTCCCTTTTATTTTTGCGAAGTGTGCCGATCACGGTCAACTTCTGTGACTCAAGTTTATCTATCAAGGGAATACTGATAAAGAAATTATCACATGTGATGTTACGGCCAGTATTATAGATACCTTCACTGAGTCGCAAAACCAAAGCCATTGACGATTTATCAAGTCTATTTGCGCCTGCAAGCTGTTGTCCAACGTAAACTTCCATATTTTGGGTATAAAACATTTTGGCATCAGTCAGGGCGTAGACTTTTGTACTGTATTTATTGGGCTTCGATGAAATATATTGCCTAAAGTTACAACGACCTCTAAATGCTTCTAGTTTTTCGTCAATTGTGACGAACTGAGACAAACTGTAATATTTTTTAAATCCAGCTATAATTTCTTCAAAAAGCTCTCTGATGGGTGCTAGTTTATCAACAGAAGCACGTACAACTCGTGTGTCTTTGTCGTCAAACCTAAGACCCCCTAACAGTAAATAAAAACGGTTCCAGGACATGGTCAATCGAAATATCTCTGGTGACGAGCCATCAGTCTTGAGTAAATCTTTAGCATTCAGTCGACAATTTTTTCTAACGCCAGCAAAGAGTAAGAGACCTAAGAGTGCTTCAACTTCTATCTCATTTATTTCAGTACAGTCTCTTTCTCTTATGAATTGAGATGAAATTCAGTTAGTGTGCTTTGCCATCCGACCAATAACATCCTCCGTGAAAAATAACCTCAATATCTCGCCGGGTACTTTCAAATACTTAGCTCCACCTTTAGCACCTGGAATTTGAGTAACGATGTAACCCAGCACGTCTTCGTACTGGATTTGATGCAGGAGTTTTGTTTGAGTTTAAAAGGCAATTTTTTGTAGCTTTACCTCTCCAGTGTATGTAATACTTTGAAAGTGTTGTTATTTTGATAAAGTGGGGGTGTTAGAATATTATCAAATATAATGTTTTTATTTAATTTACATGTGAAACTTAATCTAAATACATTTAGTGATAGTGTGACATAAACCAGCATTGGTTTTACCGCACACTGCGTTTCGACATCTGTCGCTCGAACAGAACTAAGTAATATTCATTCTTAACTACCTACTTACGCATTAATTGCGCGCGATGTGATTACTGCGCACGCTATTTGACCGATCAACACGCATAAAACATATTATGCACCTCTCACTCCAAAAGCCAGAATAAGTAGTTTGGGTTTGTAGAGTCACACGGGTGACATTTTTTGTACAATTTTTTTTTATATTTTACGCTAGTAATGCTGAAGATAAGCAGTGCTGTTTAAGTTTATTTTTGATGTTTACTTTAGTAATTTGGCCTTTAACTGTTATAGGTAACTCGTTTATCAGTTTTGGTATTAGATATTGTAACATTGCTTTTCCGTATAAATTTTATAGCTAGGTAAATTAAGAATTGCATTAGAGGCACTTCTTGTTTTACTGCTGTGGTAGGCAAATGTTTTAAAACTGTCAGTAAAGAAATGATCGCAGAGCATATTTCACTTTGTCGTAGATAGGTATGGTGTTGAAGTGATAAAAAGTTTGTGGTAATTATTTTTATATTTGTTTTTTATATTCGTAGGTACGATGGTTTTTAAAAGTCTGACTTGGAGATTATATATTTGATCAAGATGTGATCAAGATGAAGATGTGATTTGCTGCAAAGGACTTAAGTAAGATAATCACGTACGACGCTCGTGGTGTGGGCTCTGGCGTTATCGTGCATAAATGTCAACCCGTTGCCGATAAAGTGTGCATAAGGCATCACGTGAGGCTTTAGGCGCTGTTCACGTATCGATGAAAGTTCAAAGCAGGTAGACGTGGCCCAGACACGAAGGCAAGCTCTGTCTTACCGTCGGCGCTGATTTCTTCCCAAACCGTCCACGAACCACCACCATAACTGACCTTTTCTTCAATGCAGCATTGTGCAAAGCGTTCTCCATCTCTTCTGTAGACCTTGTTCCGTCGTTACCATAGAGCACGATTTTACATTCATTAGAGAAGAGAACTTTGCTCCATTGGAGGTATGACCAATTTAGGTGCTCGCGTGCAAAGTCAAGGCGCGCTCTTCGGTGGTCTGCAGTTAATTTCGGTCCATTTGCTGGCTTGTGTGGTGCCAGTCCACGTTCCTTCAACCTTCTTCTAATTGTAGAGTCACTTACAGCGACCCTTCGTACAACTTAAAGCTGCTACTGCAGTTGAAATGCATTAAGGTGCCGGTTTCGTAAAGAAGTTGATACAATAAATCGATCATCTCTCTCAGAGGTGATCCGATTCCTGCCAGATCCCATCTCCATGCCAGAAAACGGCGCATGAACATACCAGTCTCTCGATAGCGGTTGCAGACTCTATGAACAGATGACAGGCTTAGATGCAATGTTCGAGCCACAACACGCTGACTAAGTCCAGAATCTAGCAATGACACCACTTGGGCGGCTTCTGTGGGCGAAGTATCCGTATGTTTTAGGAAACAAAACTTTTTTTAGACGTCTTAAAGTCACAGTAAACTAATTAAAAACAAAAACGTTAAAGATAAACGCAAATTTTTAGTTTTTAAACGTGAAATGTCTCCAACTGTAGACGCACATTTGTATCAAAATAGTGATTCATTTCATTTAGAGGATAAACTAATGAAATTCTAATTTCTAATTCTGAATTTTCGCTAACCATTGTAATGGCCAGAATGCCAGCTATACAGTAAAGTTTTTTTTCATGGAATGAAAACTCTTTTGTATTAAATTAGATGTTTCAAGTTTTTTACAAATTTTACGTGGTAGAGCCATGCTGCAATTATATTAGTAGTATAGTTGTAGCACGAATGGGTCGGCTCGACCGGGGAAGGACCACGCTCTCACAGAATACCAGCGTGAAATAGTAGCTTAATGCTGCTGTATTTCGTATGGTGAGTGTAGAGAACCGGAGACCCTTTTTACTGGAAATGAGGCATTCCATCTCAGTCCTCACGGGTGACAACGCATCTGCATTTTGATTCGTAATGGAAGATAGATGTAGATGTCTATGGGCCGCAGCAACCACTTACCATCAGGTGGACTGAGTGCTCGTTTGTCACCCTATTCTATAAAAAAAAAATTAAAACGAAGGTGTTTCGATTTTTGATGAGAAGTAAGTAAATATAATAATTGAAGGGAGTTTTAGTATAGACGTATCTACAGTTTAAATTTTTTTGTTGAATTTATTTAATCTAAGGACAAAAATTGTTCATTCCAACTTTTATTTAATAATAATAATAGTAAGCCCCTTAAAATCCAACCGTACGTCCGAATCGACCATCTGATTCATCTGATCTGATAGGGGGCGGACACGTGATATATTTTTACTGGCATGGCTAACATGGAACTGGTAACCCATTAAACATGGAGACTCGATTAAGAAGTAAACGCTTGGGGCCGCTGCCCGGGGGTGATCGCCGGGGTGCACTTGGAGCTAGCGCTGGGTGCGACAGTATACGATCCGTCAGTCAACACCATCAATTTTACTAGAAGAAACTTCATCGTACCACATTCGCCACATACCTTCACCGTTATCCTTAACAAGGTATAATTTACCATATCCAAATAGATCTATACCAACTTTAGATGTTACGCAGGAGGTGACTTCCTTTTTACCTGCGTCCACTAAGGCTGGTATAGAAAGAGTACGCAACACCTGGTCAAAAGATGTCAACATGTTTATCAATAACAATAACAAAATTAGAGACAGATATGACTTGTTACAGGAAAATCCTGCATGAATCTTTTACTAAACAATATCCGGGAGTAAATGTTACGGAGCAAAGAATCTCAGATCAGAAACGAATGATAATTAAAAAAAATATCTATCTAAGGAATAATTGGAACAATTAAAAATGAAATCAGGCATAAAATTGAAAAATCAAATACCGTTGGTAATTACAGCCAAAACATTCTTCCTTGTTCTAACCCAACAGACTTAGAAGCTCTTGCAACAAATGATTTACCTCAACCTCATTCATGCGATCAAAACTCTCATTCATTCACTACAGAGCCGACTACACTCACCACCCATTCGGAAGAATCCACACAAACTTCAAATACTCTCACGCAAGTAGATATAGTATAGGATATCATTTCAGAAACAGATCTTACAACATTGGAACAAGAAACTATAGGAGAAGAAGTAATTACAAAACTACATGAAGAATTAAAAACAACAATATTTCAATACTCAGGTATGGATCCTACATGCAGACCAAAATCACCTAAATTAAAATACAGTAAAAAGCTTACAAATCTAATAGATATTTTTAACAATAACATACTCAACCGATTTATTACAGACAATGTACTTTTAACTGATTCATACCCTCGTATACTGTAGCGCTATGGTTATAACAAAAGAATTAGGTTTAAAATTTTTGATGAAAATCAAATACCAAATCACAAGCGTAACCCAGAACCAGCATGGCAAATAAGATTACAGGAATAAACCAACTCCGATCAGATATAGGTAGACTTACTCAATATATTAAGGCCAATAGGTCCAAAAAGTAACTAAAACAGCAGAAAAAGTTTTTCCAAGTTATCAAACACATACAACTCATGAAAACACAAACAAAGCACCTGAAGAATACCTTGACACACTCAAACAGAAGTTATCACTTAAAGCACAAAGACTTAAAAGATATTCGAAGGCTAATCAAAGATAACAAGAAAATAAACTTTAAAACCAAGGAAAAATTATTCTATAGACAAAAAACAGGATAAAAATGTAACTAATAATACGGATGACACACAAATGGTAACGAAAGAACAGCTTGAAGCGTTTTGGTCTGATATATGGGAGAAGTCAGTATCGCACAATGAAAGTGCAGACTGGATACAAGAGGAGATAAGTAAATTGGATTCAATAGAGGAAATGATATTTGACGAAATAACAAAAGATGATGTTAAAATCGCTACCTCTAAACTGCATAATTGGAAATCACCAGGAATAGACAACATTCACAATTTTGGTATAAAAAATTACATACTCTCTAAAACAAAGGCTCTCTAAAACTTTTACAAATGTTATACTCCAAAAGCAACCACTGCCGCCATTTATTTCAGATGGAATTACGTATATGATTCCAAAAATTAATATTACAAATAGTCCATCCTAATATCGCTCAATTACTTGTCTCCCCACAATATACAAAGTTTTAACCGCTACTATCACTGCAAAAATAAATTCACATTTAGAGCTTAACATGATTACGGCAGAAGAACAAAAAGGGTGTAGGAAGAACCACATGGGTTGCAGGGAGCAGCTCATAATTGACTCAACCATTCATAGACACGCAAATTTAAGGAAGAGAAACTTACATTGCAAATTTATTTACTACCGTAAAGCATTTGATAGCGTACCTCCTACTTGGCTAATTCAAGTTTTAAAAATTTATAAAATAAACCTGAGTCTAATTAATTTTTTGGAAAATATTATGTTGCACTGGAAAACCTCTTTACATCTGCATACCAATAACACTAGTCTTAATACAAGGAATATAGCTATCCGGAAAGGTATTTACCAGGGCGACTCCTCGAGCCCATTGTGGTTTTGCCTCGCACTCAACCCATTATCTCGTCTACTTAATGATCAAAAGAAAGGCTACCTTTTAAAACTCCCTAATTCCGAGATTAAAATATCACACTTGGTATGCATGGATGATATAAAGCTTTATGCCAGTTCGTTTAAAGACATGAAAATCTTATTAGATATTACAAGTAAATTCAGTAACGACATAGATATGCAGTTTGGATTAGAAAAATGTAAAATCTTAAATATAAAGAAGGGAAAAATAGAACCAGGACCGTACACTTTACCAGAAGGAGGCATTATTTCGTCCATAGAGTCAAATGAGGTATACAAGTACTTAGGATATCAGCAATCCAAGCTATTAGACCACACTAGCTTAAAAACGCATTATTAAAATAGAGTAAGCCGAATCTGTAAAAGCCAACTAACATCGGTAAGCCTTATTAAAGCTATTAATACTTACGCGATTCCGATATTAACATATTAATTTAGTATAATAAAATGGACAAAAACAGACATAGTTAGCCTCGAAATAAAAACACGTACCATATTAACAAAATTTAATCATTTATACATCGTAAGTCTGCAGTAGAAAGGATTTCAATAGGCAGAAATAGAGGTGGAAGAGGTCTTATAGACATCCAAACTCTCTGGACTAAGCAGCTCTCAACCCTTAGATCATCCTTCCACATAAAAATGACTACCAGTAATTTACACAATGCTATTGTTAGAATAGACGTGAACCACACACCACTAAACCTTGCAGAAAATCCACATATAACAGAAATAAATGATCAGTATGCAGACAGAGAACACTTGAAATTAATACAATGGAAAAAAAAGTTTTGCATGGTAGACATCCCTATGGCTTACGTCAAGCACATGTAGATTCGGAGGCATCGAATAGGTGGCTTGTATGTGGTTACTTATTCCCTGAAACCGAAGGCTTCATGATAGTTATACAGGATCAAGTCATTAATACGAAAAATTATCAAAAATATATAATTAAAGATCCTACAATAACAGATGATAAATGTCAAAAATGTCATAAACAGCCCGAGACCATTCAGCATATTACAGGAGCTTACCCAACCCTCACGCAGACAGATTACACACACAGACACAACCAGATAGTAAATATAACACACCAAAAATTAGCAATCAAACACAAACTAATCGCAGACACACATACGCCATATTACAAATACACACCAACGGCCATACTTAAAAATATACATTTTAAAATGTACTACGACCGTGCTATTCTGACAGACAAAACCATCCATTATAATAGAACGGATATTACGCTTCAAGATAAAATAAATAAAACAGTATATATCATTGATATAGCCGTACCTATTACGCATAATATAATTAAAACTATAACCGAATAAATAAATAAATACACAGAACTGAAAGAAGAAATAACAAAAATGTGTAAAATGAAAAAAGTTTTTAATAATACCCATAGTACTTTCTACCACCGGAATAATCCCGAAGCACTTACATCATAGTTTGAAAATGCTAGACATATCACCGAACTCATACATTAATATACAAAAAGCCGCAATCTTAAATACATGTCGCATTGTTCGAAAATTCATGAAGGATGATAGTAATATAGCTTATCCCCTATTACAGTGACGGTTACTTGGTTTTAACCCGTAATCGCCATTTATTTACCAGCTCGAAACTGAGAAAAAAAAATTAAAAAAAATAATAATAATAAAAAGGAGTAGGGAAGTGACGACCCCATCGCCCGCTGACGTAACGGTTATGTGACAAAACCGCTACTTCAGGCCTGCTTGTGCACATGGCCCACCATGCAACGGTGCCGGGTCTGGGCGTCTCCCGTTAAATGACGCCCACAAAAATGGATGATGGATTTGACTGAAATGCGCAAAAGGCCGCTGCCTGGAGGACGCCAGGTCGCGTCTGGAGCTGGCGCTGGATGCGACAGCATGCGTACCGCCAGCCAACGAGCGCGAGGAGCTGCACGACCACCCAGCAGCCTATCCATCATCCCCACCAGCTGGCTTCGTGTCGGCAGGGTCTTCGCGGGCCCAGCAATCGACACCCGCCACTGGTGTAGCACGCCGCATGCGTTGGACAACTCAAATGAACAGCAACGCATTGCGGGCGTATTTTAGGGCGAAAGGGGGAGAAATTGTAGGTTATGAGTATCGGGCAAGGATGCATCGACTTTTTGCTGAGCTGTAACCATCTGTAACCGTCACCGAGCAAAACCTGGCAGACCGAGTTCGGTATATCTTGCGCTCAAATACATTTGATGTGACCGAATACGAACAGCTTCGACGTGAGGCTGATCCTTCATCGGATGAAAATGCTACGGCTGAGGATGCGGCGCCACAACTTGCAGAGCAACTGGCGAACGTGGATGCCGCCGTGAATACCCCAGTTTTGGTTAATTCAAACGATGATGGAACAGTCGCCCAGGAACTGGAACTGGAGCAAATGAGGAGTACATTGGATGAGGCGATTTTGGAAACGCGCAGTATGCCTCTCGAAAATCGACTGCGACTTCCCCGCATATCCCTCAGCAAGCGGAATCGGGCTATCGTGAGGACTCTGACCCCAATGCTGGTGACCTATTTGGAAGCCAGCCGGGACCTTTGCGAGACGGACTAAATTCTCTTTGGCGCCGCACTGGCAGACTGCCGTATTATAGGCGCCAAACTATCCACGGCTGGACGCACTACTGGACAAAGTAGTGCTATCCCAGCCTGGAGAACAAGAATTGAAGAACGTATCGCAAAGGCCCCCTCATCGGCAGACTGATATGCTTCAGGTCAGGCAATACCAGGCCAAGGATTGTGCGCACCGTCAGGATGGCGTTTGCTGGGACAAATGTTAGTTTGTCCCAGCCGGATATAATGCAAAAACTGACGGAGTGCATAGGCGACCTGAAGCAGAGAATCGATGCTTGGGGAAAGCGGATTCGGCAATATACCGAGAGGTCGACACGGTTCAACCAGAATCGTCTCTTTTAGAGTGACCAGAAGAGGCTCTATAAATCATTGGAGCGACCAATGACAAGTGGAACGGGCCCAGTACCGAATCAGGCCGACACGGTCGTATTCTGGCGCAACCTGTGGTCAGAGCCCGTAAACCACAACGAGGGACCTTGGACGGAAGTTGTGGCGAGTCAGTGTGCGGGTATTACGCCCATGGACCCCGTCATCATAACGCCGGATGACGTAGCAGAGGCGGTCCGTAGGGCCCCGAACTGGAAAAGTCCGGGGCTTGACGGGCTGCATCACTACTGGCTGAAGGGGTTCATGGTGTGTCATGCTGTGCTCGCTCGACAGTTTCAAGAGGCCCTCAACCAGAAGTCGCTCCCGAGCTTCTTCACTACTGGGATCACTCATTTGGTTCCTAAAGATCAGGGTGCCACAGACCCGAGCAAATACCATCCCATCACGTGTCTACCGACCATATACAAGACACTAACATCCATTTTGAGCGCGAGAATCACTCGTCACCTGGACTCAAATCAGGTGATGTCGCGCGCTCAAAATGGATGTCGGTGCGGCGGTCGTGGAACCAAGGAACCACTCCTCATTGGCGCGGTCATTGGCAAAGTGGTGAAACGCAACCGTCGGAACTTCTCCGCCGCCTGGATAGATTACAGAAAGGCATTTGACTCGGTGCCCCATACATGGCTAATGAGGGTCCTCGAGCTGTACAAGATTGACTGTACAGTTCGAGACTTCCTCGAGCAGTGTATGAGGCAGTGGAGTACGATCCTCTGTCATCTAGGCGAGCGGTTGACGGCTGCGGAAAGCCGCATAAGGATAAGAAGGGGTATATTCCAGGGCGACTGTTGGAGTCCAATCTGGTTCTGCCTCTCTTTGAACCCTCTCAGTACTTTACTGGAGGGCTCCGGGAGGGGATTTCAGCTTCGGAAAGGAGGTACAAAAGTGACCCAGCTTTTCTATATGGATGACTTCAAATTATTCGCCTCCAGTCGCTCCCATCTTATGGATTGCTAAACATCACTTGTGAATTTAGCAATTCTATTAGAATGTAGCTGGGGTCGGATAGTGTGCGGTCTTCCACGTTAAAAGGGGAAGGGTAGCTAACTGAGGGCATAGACTTATCTATGCCCGTCAACTTAAGGACCCTTTCTGAGTCTGAAACATACCGATACCTGGGTATGTCACAGAACATCGGTATCGATGAGGCTGGTATAAAACAGTCAGTTTGCGACGTGTTTTATGCACGCTTGACCAAAGTGCTTAACAGCCTTTTGTCCAGTGTGAATAAGACACACGCATATAACGGGTGGGTCATGCCTGTCCTCATGTATACCTTTGGCATACTCAGGTGGAGTCAGACTGAACTTAACGCCCTGGATAGAAAAGTCCGCACTACAATGACGTCCCGTAGTGATCGCATATGAGAAAGCCGAGTTCTGTAAAAATAAATGAAATCCAAAGGGTTCTTGGAATACTATAAATAAGATCACTAACCTCAAACAATATTCACCCCCTCCATGTGAATTACTAAATCTGTGATCCTCATAAATCTGTCGATATTGTTAATAATTACTTTTCAGAAATTGGCCCATCTTATGCTAACTAAATATTAAAAACTCAGCAATACATTGACCACCCAAAAATTGTTAAAGATAGTGACGAATCTAACCGCTTGCATAAATCAATGATATTGCTTGACGCAGACTATTACGAGATAGAAGCTATTATCACAAACTTAAAAAATGATTCAGCCACGGGAATCGATAGCATACCTACCCTAGTCATAAAACGTACCAAAAACAGTCTGATTCCCCCCATAACATATTTGTGTAACCTTTGTTTAAAAACTGGTGTTTTTCCAGATATTTTCAAGAGGGCTCTAGTTCACCCTATACATAAGAATGGTGACAGAGACACTGTCGAAAATTATAAGCCTATATCTGTACTAAGTGCGATAGCCAAAATTCTTGAAAAAGTTTTAAATCTCAGATTCACAAATTTTCTTAAACATAACAATATAATTTCAGATAATCAATTTGGCTTTGTGAAAGGTAAGTCTATTGAAGATGCAACTTTAATTCTTACTGAGACAATCGCAAAACATCTTGATAATAAGTTGAAAGTTATAGGTGTTTTTCTTGATTTGTCAAAGGCCTTCGACACTGTCTCTATTCCCCTACTTCTGCATAAGATGGAACTGATCGGCGTACGAGGAATTGCTTTAGATATATTTCGATCGTATCTATCTAATCGCACGCAGTTAGTTAAAATCGGTGATTACACTAGTTTACCTACTACTGTCTCGTTCGGTGTACCACAAGGTAGTGTACTAGGCCCAACTCACTTTCTAGTTAACGTAAATACTTTATGCTCACTTACCTTGCCTAACTGCAAAATCATTTCGTACGCAGACGATACGGCTTTAATTGTATATGGTAAGGACTGGAATGAAGCCCAACACAATACGGAATATGCGCTTGGAAGGGTCATGCGGTGGCTGAGTAGCAATCTATTGACATTAAATGTAAACAAGACTAAATATATTACTTTCACACACCGTGCCAGTACCCAACCATCAGCGAAATTTTATATCAGAGCACATACATGTGAACAACATAGCTTATGCAACTGTCCAAAACTTACTCGTTCCACTAACATAAGATACCTCGGACTTATCATTGACTACTGCCTATCTTGGTCAGAGCATATAAGTAATGTAACCTGCCGTATTATAAACTGATACCAATATTCAGAAAATTGAGGAATTCTGCCGACTTTGAAACATTGATATGTGTTTACTATGCTCTTGCTCAAAGTTTACTACAATACTGTATTGTAACATGGGGTGGAATTGGAAAAACAACTTTACTCCCCTTAGAACGTGATCAAAGAGCAATCTTAAAGGTAATACTAGGTAAATCACAAAGATTTAGCACCGAACTTATTTTTAAGGAATGCTCTGTACTTACAGTAAGACAGCTTTTTGTCATGTCTGTTATACTACGTAAGCACAAAAATTCGGAGTTTAACCTAATTTTAATCGTAATAAAAATAGAATTTGTGACATAGTTTCTCATAGAACTGCTTTAGCACGTCGTCAATATTATGTCACTAGCAATTATTTATATAATGTAGCAAATAAAGTTAACAATATTTACCCTTTGTCCCTTTATAAATGTAAAGATAAAATCCTAAATTGGTTGCTACGCCTTAATTACCTGGAAACAGAGAAGTTAATCAGTATTTAAGTTCTAACACACACACACGCATACACACACATTCACACAAAAACACACAGTATTACATGCCCATGCACACACACACACACACTGGTTTGTGGTAATTAGAAAGTTTTCTCTTCATTTTTTTTAAATTTATTATTTAACTTAACATGGTTGTGTATTATATAGCGAAATAATCTGTCATTTTTTGCTGTATTTGTATTGTACTACTTAGGGTGGAAGACGCTGACGGCTGTAACACAGTTTATACTAGTATGGCCGTTAACGCCAACTAATTTGAAATTTAATTTTGTAATTTTAAATAGATATAATACGTAAGTGTAACCTGTTAATTGAGAGTTAAATAAATTATTATTATTATATTATTATTTTATTGATATTTTTGTATATTTATCTTTTCATTTTAATTTATAATTCTATATTTATAGAACCCAACCAGATGAGAAAACTATATAGATACCCCACATAATAATAATAAAATTAGCATTATATACGTAGGCGGTCCCATAATGAATTGGCCTAACTATGAACCAATGAAGGAAATGAAACGAAACCAATTTTATTTTTCAATATAATCACCATGAATACTAACACACTTCTGACATCTGTGAATCAACATCTCTAAACCTTTATAAAAATAATCACATTTTTTATCCTCAAAATGACTGAAGGCGGCCGCCTGCAACTCTTCATCGCTTGAAAATTTTCTTCCTCTTAAGTCCCGCTTTAAATTTGGAAATAAATAATAGTCGGACGGGGCCATGTCTGGACTTTAAGGTGGATGTTGAACTTCTGTGAACCCGCATTGACGAACTGCATCCTTCGAAACACCAGCGGTATGAACAGGGGCGTTGTCATGGAGCAACAGGACACCTTTAGACAGCTTGCCTCTTCGTTTTTCCTTTATCTTGTCTCGTAATTTATATATTAAAGACGCATAATATTCGCCGTTCACGACTGTATTACGTTCTTTAAAATCCACCATCAAAATGCCTTGAAAATCCCAAAATATTGTGCACATCAGTTCTTTAGTCGATTGTTGCACCTTTGCCTTTCTAGGGGGCTTTTCACCCTTATAACGCCATTCCATTGACTCGCGCTTGCTTTGTGGATCATAACACAAGATCATAGTTTCATCACCAGTCACTAGCCGCTCGATCACAGTCTTTGGATTTTCGCCACAAAGATCCAAAAACTCCGAAGCGCAGCGCACTCTTTCCTGTCTCTGTACCGCTGAAAGAAGTTTCGGTACCCATCTTGCACTCACTTTTTTCATGTGAAGATGTTCATGGATCGCGCGATGAACGGTACTCTTAGAGAGCCCAAGCCTTGCTGCCATTTCTCTAATCTTCAAACGGCGGTCACTCAGAACCTCCTCTTCGATAAGAGCAATCGTTTCGGGAGTGAGCACTTCCACAGGTCTACCGTTGTGGCCAAAGTCTTCGACGGTTTCTCTCCCGAGGCGAAACTCTTTCACCCAATTTTTCACTGTGCTATAGGAGGGGGCAGACTCCTTATACACGCCATCCTATCGTTCTTTTATTTGGGCAGGGGATAAACCTTCTTTAAACAGAATCTTTATGACACTTCGATACTCAGTTTTCAACATTTTGAAAAAATACGCGACTCTCGTTATTCAAATGCCTGTTAAACTAAGACTAAGCATTTCATGTCGATGCATGTTTCTTATATTAAGTGCACGATAAACGTACTATTTAATGCCACACAACATACAGCGACATGTCGCGTTGAACTATATCAGGCCAGTTCATTATGGGACCGCCTGGTATATAGGCATTCGACTTGATGCCCCATATATGGGTAAAGACGGTCCTTGAGCTGTACAAGATTGAGTGTACAGTTAGAGACTTCCTCGAGCAGTGTATGGGACAGTGGAGTACGATCCTTTGTCATCTGGGCGAGCGGATGATAGCTGCGGAAAGCCACATAAGGATAAGAAGGGGTATCTTCCAGGGCGATTGTCTGAGTCCTAGAGATTGTCTGAGAACTAGACTAGTTCTGCCTCTCTTTGAACCCTCTCAGTACCTTAGTGGAGGGCTCCGGGAGGGGTTTTCAGCTTCGGAAAAGAGGAACAAATGTGACCCACCTTTTTATATGGATGACCACAAGTTATTCGCCTCCAGTCGCTCCCATCTTGTGGAATTGCTAAACATCACTTGTGAATTTAGCAATGCTATTGGAATGGAGCTGGGGACGGATAAGTGTGCGGTCCTCCATGTTGAAAGGGGAAGGATTACTAACTCTGAGGGCATAGACTTATCTATGCCCATCAACTTAAGGACTCTTTCCAAGGCTGAAACATACCGATACCTCGGTATGTCACAGAACATCGGTATCGATGAGACTGGTATGAGACAGTCAGTTTGCGACGTGTTTTATACACGCTTGACCAAAGTGCTTAACAGCCTTTTGTCCGGCGTGAATACGACTCACGCATATAACGGTTGGGTCATGCCTGTCCTCATGTATACCCTTGGGATACTCAGGTGGACTCAGACTGAACTTAACGCCCTGGATAGAAAAGTCCGCACTATTATAACGTCTCATGCATGCATCATCATCCGAGATCGTCAGTAACGAGGCTGTACTTGCCGCAAAAGCATGGTGGGTGTGGCTTTTTAAGCGCGCTCACCATGCATAATCGCGAAGTGTGCAGCTTCCGTTATTACTTCCAGGCGAGATCGGATGATCCATTCTATAAGGACGTCATTTTTTTGGGATAAAGGACTTACTCCTCTATCCTTAGCCAACGAGCAATGGCAAGACCCGGCAGTGCGGAGCATTTTCGACCGGGAGACCGTATGGAAGGAGAAAGAGATCCACGGGAGGTTCTACAAGTCTCTACATGAGCCTTTCGTAGATACAGTAGCCTCCCTCCACCAGCTTCGCTTGGTGACCTCTTCGGGGAAACCGAGGGTTTTGTCTGTGCGATACAGGATTAGGTTATTAAGACCAACAACTATCGGAGATACATCCTAAAGGATGGCACCGTCGACATCTGTCGAGCTTGTCGCCATCCCGGTGAGTCACTTAGGCATGTCATTTCCGGTTGTTCAGCGCTTACTAACTCTGAGTACTTGCACAGGCACAACCTAGTAGCCAGAATTCTTCACCAGGAGCTCGCCCTGAAATACGGTCTCGTGGACCGGAAATTGCCGTATTGCAAGTACTTGCCGGAAGCCGTGCTCGAAAATGACCGCGCCAGGCTCTACTGGGACCGCACCATCATCACAGACAGGACTATTCTTGCGAATAAGCCTGATATTGTGTTGATGGACCGTCATAAAATATCTGGACCTGACTCACGAGGTGACCGACATGTGGGGTGGTCGGCCGGCCGAAATTATTCCTGTAGTCGTCTCTGCGAATGGGCTAATCCCAATCAGCCTCTCGGGTCATCTGAGGCGACTGGGACTCCGTGACGGACCGCTCCGGGCTCAAATGCAGAAGGGAGTGCTCCTCGATACCGCCCGCATCGTCCGTCGGTTTCTTTCCCTTTCCTCCTAACCCTCGGCCGTTTGGTCTACCCTGCCGAGGGCTTCCATCTTGTTGGATCTTCATTTATTTATGTTTTTTTTGTATTTATTTTATTTTATTGATATTTATGTATATTTTCCTTTTCATATTTATAATTATATATTTGTAGAACCCAACCAGATGAGAAAACTATACAAATATCCCAATAATTATAATATCTTCTTTAGTTGCGTGTTTGATGACAAATGTTAATGCTTCTTCAATGAATTAATAAAAGTCGTTGGTTGGTTTCTAACAGACTGATTTATTCAAGTCATTTATACATAGACTATAGACAAAGTTTCACCTCAATATCTCATAGATGGCGCTACTTGTATTAATTAACTTGTATTAATATTCTTGTATTAATTATTCTAAGTACGTCATACGCTACGACAGTAAAAAACTAATAAAAAGTCTAAACGAAATATATTGAAAGCCTGCCAAGCAAACTTTATGCCCATACAAAATATATGAACTTATGATTAACCCTCCGTTGGTCGCGCTTTTAAACTTACGCGGTTGGTCGCGTGGGGTCTTTAAGGACCCCAAAATTTAACAGCGTAGAAAACACCTTACAATTATTATTTTCCTATTTATTTTATTATATAATTGTTTATTTATATTACTTGAATAAAAAGACTATAATTTATTAGAAAATAAATGTTTATTAACTCCTTGAAACTTAAAATTAGAAAATAGGAACAAAATTTTTAGTGTTTTTCATGACTTAGAGAAAAAAAAATATATTTCTTGTAATAAAAATAAAAACAATCGTGTTAACCTTTTTTTTGGTATTTTAAGGCATTATTTAACAATATAAAAAGAAATGTAAGTAGATCCAACAAAAAAAAATATATACTTTTGCGTTTCAAATTCACACTAATTTTCCGTTTGAACACAGCCAGTACATACTAATTTTGAATGTATTGGACATATATTTCCCTTACAAAAATGGCAGATAGTTTTAAATTTTCTATCTGTTCCCCTGGTGCAATGAATACATCGTTTCCTCATAGGTACGAAACCAGTATCTTTGTGAGGAACATCCACGGGACGAGGTACGAATCGCAGAATAAGCTGTTTCAATTCGCGTGGCAAAGTTGGTATAGTGGCCCGCGATTCCAACTGAGGACGACATAGTTCGAATGCTAGCGTTTTCAAGAATAACTTGCGACCTATTCGGTTGTTAGGATTTACGGTATCCAATATTATGTGGGCATTTACCGCTCCAACATCGAGCATTGTAAAGAACAACCTCAACGGCCATCGGTAGCAAACGCGTGCAACAGTGTAAGTTCCGATAAGTTTATCTACCACGTCCACTCCACCTTTCGTTTTATTATAAAAAATTATGATTTCTGGAATCTTTTTCTCGGATGTCTCATCTATTATACCCTCATTATGCATAGTTGAAAGTAGTAACACTGTTTTATCCTTTTTTGGGCAGTATGAGAGCAAAGTCTCTGTCGGTTTATATCCAAACGCTGTGGAATGTACTTCCAAGCCTTTTCGCTTGAATTCACTTGGAATTTCTGGTTTATTTTTTCTTAATGTACCCACTACTGTCAAATTATGATTTGTCAATAGGTCCTCAGCTAATGGAACACTAGTAAACCAGTTATCCATGGTCACATTTCGTCCTGTACCTGATATTGGTTCAATCATTCGTTTGACAAGAGCTTTTGTTGAAGTATCTTGAAAGTAGGGACCTTCTGGCTGTTTTCCTACATATATTTCTAAGTTTTTTGTGTAGAATGTCATGGCATCCACTAGAGAAAACAACTTTATGCCATATTTAGCTGGTTTGCTTGGCATATATTGGCGAAATCCACACGAGCCTCTAAAACTCTCCAACATTTCATCTATAGTAACATATTCAGTGTTCTTGTAATTTGTCTGGCAATTTTTTACAAATTGCTCAAATATCTCTCTTATTGGCGCCAGTTTGTCAACGGCTTTGCGTTGTTCCCGTGTATGAATATTATCGAATCGGAGGACTCTTAATAAAAAACGGAAACGTTGCTTGGACATATTAGCACGGCATTTATCTAACCCCGTACCATCAGCCATCCAAATATCATCAATCAAAGCATGTGACGATTTATGAATACCAATCAGATACATAATACCAATCAACGCTTTTAGCTCAATGATATTGGTCTCCTCACAGTCACGCTGCCTCTCGTAATTTGTCTGCATAGATGCTATCTTTATATTTGTGCACTCCACAATATGCTGCAACATATCAACGTCCAAAAACAAAAGCCAAGATTCAAAGGGATTACTCACCGGCCGAGCTGTACCCTGTGGGCCTGGTTGCTCTGTAACTATATTCTGTCTCCTTGTTTTGATACCCTGTGGGTACGGTGTCTTCCTCCATTTGCTAATTGTTTTATAGTGGCCACTTTTATCTTTTTTTTTTTTGACAAAATAAAAGTTCTGTGATGACATGTGGATCAATGGCTCATTATCGTCGCTATCCGAACTATCTACATCCATTTGTTGGTCTTCGGACGATTCTGACACATGATCCTGGGTTTCTGGATCACCATCATCACATTCTTGCTCTGAATCCGTGTTGTGTTCGCTTGTTTCGTCCGGGTATATATGATTTCCATCTTCATCATCCTCTCCACCAAGAATCTCCTCTTCCTCCTCCTCCAACCAGTGCAATATGCGTTCTTGTTGTCGAGCGTCCATTATAGTAACTAAAAAGCCTAAAACAACACAAAAATCATCAAAACATCATGTGCTACAAGTAAATAAAAAAATAAGTTCCAATCACTTTTTACTTACGCGGTTAGTCGCGTGGGGTCTTTGAAAGCCTACGCACAAAATAACCTTCCGTATCTCACGACGCCTGCGCGGGCACTGAACTTAGCAGCGATCAGCGGAAACTATAATAAAACTTAGGAGGGTACCTGGAATTTCAAGTTTCTATGATAGTATTACGAATAAAATATTTGCATTTTAAAAATACCTAGGCTTTTAAAGACCCCATGCGACCAACCGAGGGTTAATAACATACACAAATGTTACGAAAACTCAACTGTTAAAATAAAAACATCAACTAATAAAATTCGTCTTAATAACAAATGGATAAATAATAAGATCTTAAAAGCTTGTGAATACCGGGATAAATTATTAAAAAACTGGATAGCCGACCCATCCAATAAAATCCTGAAACTGCAATATAACTCATCAATGAATATTGAAAATAAATTAATCTGGAAGTGTAAAAATCAAAAACTACGTCAAGACATCACAAACTCTAAAAACAACCCCAGAGTACTGTGGCAAATATTAAATGACTCACTGGAAGGACAAAAATATTTGCTGATACGATTATTACCAATGCACTCGATAAAAATAATACCTCAATTTCTGATTTGACCGTCAACTTTGCTTTATGTTTTAAAAATAGTGTTAAAAATATGCCAAAATGCAATATAAAGCTTTTAGATAGGGAAACTTATGCAGATGTTCCTAAAGTATCTTGTCGCTTTCAAAAATTGACAGCAAAATCAACTCTTAAAGAAATAAAATCCATAAATAGTACTACGGCACCGAGAATTGATAAGATTAGAGCGCAGGACATAAAGACCATTGGGATTAAAATAGCTGACGTCATTGCTCATTTTATAAACGAAACCGTTAGACAAGGTAACTATCCTAATGAGTTGAAAACGGGAATAGTTAGGCCAATACACAAAAAAGCCATAACATCTACGAAAACCATCGCCCAATAACTATTCTCTCTGCTATTGACAAAATAGTTGAAAAAGCTATTGCGAAACAAATTCAGACATTTTATACAAATAATAACATTATCACTAACAAACAATACGGATTTCAACCAAAAAAGAGTACAACACAGCTTCTATCCCAATTCACTGACAGAATATACAAGCACCATAATGACGAAAACATATTCTTATAGTATTCATAGATTACAGTAAGGCCTTTGATACATTAAATCATGAAACCCTACTTGCGAAGTTAAACGACTGTGGGATACATGGCCCTCTGAACAAATGGTGTAAGAACTATCATGAGGATAGGTCATTTGTGGTAAAGATCAGGAACACTCTCAGTATGAAAATAAAACTTCTGAAGGAACAGCACAAGGCTCGGTACTTGGACCACTCCACTATATCACGTACGTCAACGATGTAGTGAATATTGTCAAAAGCTGTGAAATATACAAATTCGCTGATGACACGTGTCTTGTAGCCGTAGACAGGGATATTAATCTTGCTCTTTAAAAACTACAAAGTGACTTTACGCAATTGACAAAATGATCGCACGATGCAGGCTTTGTTCTTAATGCGGACAAAACGAAACTCATGTACGTAAGCTCAAGTCAAAATGGAAAACCCCATAGCCTCAAACTAATCGCGCATAACCATAACTGTCTTAATAGCGATTTGACTAACTGTTCTTGTTCTTCCTGTGGAGATTGTCAACAAACAAAAGTACCTAGGGTTAGTAATCGATAATCGTCTTAAATGGACAGAACATATAAACCATGTTTATGATAAAGTACGTGCAATGCTGGCTAAATTAAGACTCATTAAGAATAAAATTCCCTTTCCCACGCTCTTACATTTATACAAGGCCTAGGTGGAGACCACTATACATTATGGTCTTAGTAGTTATGGCAGAACTAGCAAATCACATCTTGATCAAATATATAATCTCCAAGTCAGACTTTTAAAAACCATCGTACTTACGAATATAAAAAACAAATATAAAAATAATTACTACCAACTTTTTTATCACTACAACACCATACCTATATACGACAAAGTGAAATATATACTGCTCTGCGATCATTTCTTTACTGACAGTTTTAAAACATTTGCCTACCGCAAATTGTACCGCAAATTCTTAATTTACCTAGCTATAAAAACGTATACGGAAAAGCAATGTTACAATACCTAATTCCAAAACTGATAAACGAGTTACCTACAACAGTTAAAGGCCAAATTACTAAAGTAAACATCAAAAATAAACGTAAACAGTACTACTTATCTTTAGCATTACTAGCGTAAAATATAAAAAAAAATGTACAAAAAATGTCACCCGTGTGAATCTACAAACCCAAACGAGTTACTCTGGCTTTTAGAGTTAGAGGTGCATAATATGTGTTATGCGTGTTGATTGGTCAAATAGCGTGCGCAGTAATCACATCGCGCAATTCATGTGTAAGTAGGTAGTTAAGAATGAATATTACTTAGTTCTGTTCGAGCGACAGATGTCGAAACGCAGTGTGCGGTAAAACCAATGCTGGTTTATGTCACACTGTCACTAAATGTATTTAGATTAAGTTTCACATGTAAATTAAATAAAAACATTATATTTGATAATATTCTAACACCCCCACTTTATCAAAATAACAACACTTTCAAAGTATTACATACACTGGAGAGGTAAAGCTACAAAAAATTGTCTTTTAAACTCAATATACAATAACAAATATAGTATACAGTTCTGCCTTGGCTATTCTAAATTAACAATTCCAAAATCTTTCATGAACATAATGTTTAACAGCTGGCAAACCTTTGGTTAGCAAGTCAGCAGGCATGTGGGCTGTTGACAAATATTTCAGAATTCTTTTTGCATAATTCCAGTGTACATAAGAATAACAGTTGTTAAATTAGTTTAAATAACTGACTGAATAGGAAATATCAGGACGAGTTAGGACAGCTAAGTCAATAAACTTCCTATAAATTTTTGATAAGATAGCTTTTGTTCACATACATTAGACTTATCAACATTCAATTTACTTTCTATAGGAGTTTCTACTGCATGACATTCAGACATATCAAATTTTTTAAGTAACTGATTAATATACTGTTCATGATCTAAAGTAATTACATTAGTGCTTTTGTTAATGTGAACTCTCATGCCCAAATAATTTCTCACTTGACCTAAATTCTTTATTTTAAATTTTTGACTCAAAATCTCTATTAAATTGTCAGATTCAGACTTACAATTTGAATATACTAGAAAATCATCGACATACAGTCCAACTATAGTTTTCTTATTATCACTATGATTTTTAACAAATAAACAGGGTTCTAATTTACATTTTCTAAATCTTTATTTACATAGTATCTCCTCAACCCTTTTATACCATGCTAGAGATGATTGTTTTCATCCATAAACAGCTTTTCTTAACTTTAAAACTTTATTTGAATTATTTATGGGAAAACCTTCAGGTAAATGCAAAAATATGCTTTCTTTTGGATGACCATTAAGGAAAACTGTTTTCACATCTAGATGAGTGATGTCCACTCCTAACTGGACACTTATGGCAAACAACAAACGCAAGGTTGAATGTCTAATCACTGGACTGAAGGTTTCTTGGTAGTCAATACCAGCCTTCTGGGTAAAACCCTAGGCTACCAGCCGCGCACGATATGTCACTTTATTGTCTGAGTCAAACTTTTTTTAAACACCCACTTACACTGCACTACACTCGCGTTGCTAGGAGTATCGACAACTTCCCATGCTTGATTCACTTGCAATGACTGCAGCTCCTCTGCCATGGCCTGCGACCACATCAGTCGCTCTGGCCCACTGATGGCCTCTGCATATGTCAGTTCATCTTCTCCTGTAGCTGTAGCACACATCTTGACGATACCATATCTATCTAGTTTTCGCCTCTGACGCTTCTCTGTTACTTCTGGAACTGGTGTAGTAGAATCTGCATGTGGTATATCTGAAGCTTCTTCTATACTCTTACTTACTCTATCTTTTGCCGACTGGAATTATTGTTTTTAAGTTCATATTGTCTATAGGTGAAAACTTTTAAATGGCCTTCTAGTTGTTATTCATTTATTTACTGTTAATGTTAGCTGTAAGTTTTCCAATAAGAATAAAATAAAATAAAATAAATAAAATACTCTGTGGAGCTGAACTAGTCTGTTCAGTGTTCAGGTTTTCTCCATAAGCTTCTGACTCTAAACTTTCTTCTTCAACATCCAAGTAATCAGATTCAGAAGAGCTTGAATTGTTCAGGGGTTCAAGTTTCACCACAGATTCCTCTACTAACTCCCCCACTGAATCTGTGCTTTCTAGAGAAATAGTTAGGCTGGTTTTATCGTTATGCGTTTCGGCAGCGCTGTTGGTGCGCACGCGTTCGGATATGTATCGGGGTTGTAGTTGCGTTTCAAAGTCGCGCGCTTGAGCAGCGCCGTTCGGTAAACGCGCGTTGTTCACCGGCGCTGCCGAAACGCGCGCCGCTCGGGCGCCTCTACATCCAGTATGCGTTTTAGTGTGACGCCGTTGGGACACGCCGTTAGGTACTGTGGTGTACAAAATTATATCGATACGAGACGAGTAATTGAGGAAGTGCAATTTAGAAGATGTTAATGGGACACAAAATTAGAGTGTGATTAAAATAAGACTGATTAAAATATTAATGTTATTCAATACTCTTTTATTTCAATTATCTTAGTGATTGCCAATTTTTCACAGTAGTTATGGGGATGCAACGTAAGCTGGATCGTCGTAAAGAAAACTCTAACTTGCAGAGTAATTCGTCGAAACTCTTTGTTGATAGGCGAAAATATTTATAAAATTTATAATTATTTCCTCGTAAATCGGAGAAAGATGTTACGTGTTCGCCTCTCAGTAACCTTGTAGCGTTATAAGGATTAACTACTCTTCTTCTTAATAGCTGTTGCCTTCTTTTCCATAAAATGGAAATAGCCAGAACTTTAACCGCATTAACGTGATACACTTTGTACACGACTGTCTCACGGCAGCGGAACGCGCGGTATAAATCTCGTTTTATAGTGCACCGCTGTTCAAGCGCGCGCTGTTAACAGCACGCTGCCCAGCGGCGCGTCTAGCGGCGTGACGATAAAACCACCCTTACAGTCTCTAGACGCTTGGGTTTTTCTTGTATTATAACATCCCTACTTGTGGTGACTTTGTTCTTTATTTATTTATTTAAAACTTCATATACACAAGTGGTATATAGGCGGACTTAATGCCTAAGGCATTCTCTCCCAGTCTGGGACGATTCAGAGATAGAATGAAGTAGGTGTAATAAAAAGTCAATATGCGAATACTAAAATAAAATAATAAACAAAAAAAATTATAATACATGAAAATAAAATACATAAGATATAAATGGTACATCGCAAAAAATAGATAAAATTATTTATTTTGAAATCATACTAGTTTTTACGGAATTTATCGCGTATATTTAACTTTTTAATACCCGACGTTTCGAGAGCTTTACAGCACCCACCATGGGTGCTGTAAAGTCAACAACAGGTGTTATCAGGATTCCGAACCTTCCTCCGGACCTTGAGCCATACTGTGTATAGAAAAAAGACCCATACAGATAGATATTTAAACGGTGATTCTCACCACCATCCTTCACAGTTAGCTACCGTGGGTAAATCTTTGTTTCAGAGAGCACGAGGGATCTGTGACAGTCAGTCCAACACGTCAAGCAAGTTTTGCATGACAACAAGCTTCGGGTCCCGCGCCTACGTCACAGAGAACGAGTGAAGCCGGCCACAGTCGAGCGTGTACCTGCTGTACTGCCATATGTTAGAGGAGTCACTGACAAGATTGGCTACATCTTGAAGCGCGCTTCCATCAAAACATAATTCAAGCCGCCGAAGAAGATTGGTCAATTTTTACCATCAGTCAAGTGTAACGTCTCTCTGCAAGATGCAGGAGTGTACAAGCTTGATTGTGAATGTGGTCTCTCCTACATAGGACAAACTAAAAGATCAATTAAAACCCGCGTCAAAGAACAATAGCTGATGTGAAGAATCGACGCTCCGGGAAGTCTGCAGTCTGTGAACGTGTACAGGATCGCCCCCGTCACTACATCAGATTTGATAGACCACAAATCCTCGCTAAAGAACACCGATTCCTTCCAAGGATGATTCGCGAGGCTATTGAAATCAAAAAACATCCTAATTTCAATAGAGAAGATGGCTGGGTGCTACCATCTGCTTGGGATCCTATAATAAATAAAATTAAATCCCAACCCAAGCATACAACTGCAAGACTTCATGATACCATAAGTTCATACTGTGTAGATCGGAACAAAAGTTAAATTTTAATCTATGGTAACGGCGGTTAACTATGACATCTGGACGTTGAACATCTCAGTCCTTCCCGTGACCATGGGTGCTGTAAAGCTCTCGAAACGTCGGGTATTAAAAAGTAAAATTTACGCGATAAATTCCGTAAAATCTAGTATTATTTCAATGTGTTGTGTTCGCGTAAATATAAGAAATCAAAATTAATTATAATAAAATGAAATATAAGATGACTAAGATAATAAAAACGTATCATACATTACATGTATATAAACTCATAAAGATATACAAATATAAATGTTATTAAATAAATTTACATAAATTAATTAATATTCATACACATATATGTATATAAAATATATATTGTACATAATAATAATAACAATAAGAAATATATATATATATATATATATATATATATATATATATACCCTATTTATACATATGTATATATATATATAAATAAGGTCAATCGACGGATTCAACTCGGCTGGGCAGCGTTCGGGAAATTACGACATATCTTCTCGTCAGGTATACCTCAATCTCTAAAAACTAGATTGTACAACCAGTGAGTGTTGCCAGTGATGACTTACGGATCTGAGACGTGTTCCTTCACTGCTGGCCGTATGAGGACGCTCAAGGTCGCTCAGCGAGCTATGGAGAGAGCTATGCTTGGAGTTTCTCTGCGTGATAGACTCAGAAATGAGGATATCCGCAGTAAAACCAGAGTGACCGACTTAGCCCTACGGATTAGTAAGCTGAAGTGGCAATGGGCCGGCCATATAGCTCGAAGAACTGATAACCGATGGGGAAGAAAGGTTCTCGAGTGGCAGCCTCGTACCGTTAGGCGTAGTGTAGGGCGACCCCCCACTAGATGGAGTGACGTCCTGGTAAGACATGCAGGAAGTCGATGGATGCGGGTGGCTCAGGACCGTGCTTTGTTGCATTACTTGGGGGAGGCCTATGTTCAGCAGTGGACTTGTGAAGGGCTGTAATGATGATGATGAAATAAATAAACTGTTACTATGATGATTCTGCCAATTTATTAAGTAAGTGTTACCGAACCTTAATATTGAACAGGTACCGATTGCTAGCCGTCCTGATTTCGAGAGGTAGTGCGTTGCAAAGGAGAATAGATTGAATGTGGAAAGAAGAATGAACAAGTCCAGAGCTATGGGAGGGACATAGGAGAAGAAGGTTGTTCGTATAGCGGAGGTTTCTCTCATGACTAGCACTAAGCAAAAGAAAAAAAGGAGATAAGTAGGAACCGGAAGTTGGAGACATCAGGATAGAGTAAAGGGTGGTGAGTGCACGCAAACTACGGCGTTGACGAATAGGTAACCATTTTAATTGAGATCGATACGTGGATACATGGTCATACTTTCGAAGATTGAAAATGAATTGAATGCAGTTATTCAGAAGACGGTCATATTTGTTGAGAAGATCTGCATTCAGGTCGAAATAACACGCATCACCATAGTCGATTAGGGAAAAAATTAAACTCTGCACAAGCATTATCATGTGTAGAAATTTTTTTAGGCGATAGAGAGAACGCAGGGTACCAGTGACTTTCTGGCTAACGGTCGTTGTTTGGGCTTTCCAACTCAAAGTAGAATCAATTAATAAACCCAGATCCTTTACAGTGGAACACAATTGAATCTCAGTACTATTAAAAAGACAAGAGGTAGAGCTACTGATTTCAATCTCTGGATCATCGGACGGCTACCAATTATTATGGCCTGACACTTCGAAGGGTTGACCATTAGGCCAAACCTGTCAGACCAGTTCTTAATGTACTCAAGGTCCCTGTTAAGTATGTCCACCGCTGTAGAAATATCGTCAATACTCGCTTGTGTGTACAATTGCAAGTCATCAGCATACAGATGATACGCAGACTGAAGGTTTTGAGTAATGAGATTAATAAATATAGAAAACAACAAAGGAGATAATATGCCGCCTTGAGGGACACCAGCATGTATGTCAAGCCAGCTAGATGATAGCTCATCGATGCGAACCGACTGCTGGCGCCCTCGAAGATATGATGAAAACCAATCCAGTGCTTCGGGTGAGATCATAGAAAGGGAAAGGATGGAAATTAGAATGTCGTAACTAATGGTGTTAAAGGCGTTCGAGAAGTCAACCAAAACCAACACAGTGACTTTAGTGTCCTCTTTGCCTGCCCTAATATCACCAGTTACTTTCAGGAGTGCGGAAACGGTACTATGACCGGGCCTAAAGCCAGACTTCAAGGAACTTAATAAGTTATTACGAGAGATAAACTGCGAAAGTTGCTTGTGGACACAGGCCTCAAGGACCTTGGATAAGAAGGGAAGAATGGAAATAGGTCGGAAATGATTGGGTAAAGTGGGATTTGGGATCTTTTGTAAGGGAATAACGTAAGCCTTACGCCACAGTGAGGGAAAATTACCAGAATCCAAGGAGAAGTTAATGATGTGCGAGATGACTGGGAGGATATGGTCAAGTATATAGGTAATCATCCGTCGGCTGATGTTGTCGCAACCTACAGCATTAGATTTAATGGAAAGGATTATCTTCTTGATCTCATCCACAGCTACCGGAGAAAATTGAAACGGATTAATGTCAGGACGAGGTAAACCCATTAAGTGTTCAACAGTAAGACGCTTGGTCTGGTGATCAAATGGACTGATGGAGACAAAATGAAAATTGATATCATCCAGACCAATCGTCCTTTGAAACTCACAACGGTGTCGTTTACCGATACCTATGGTTCCAAGGAACTTCCAGATATAAGCAGGGGAAGAGGATGAGATATTACTAAGAATAAATCGGCGTTTGGCGTTGCGTATCATCTGATTGCACTGATTCCTTGCAACTTTATAAAGCGTCCAGTTTTGACCACATCGACCTTTTCTAAATTTGCCGAAAGCGCGATCCCCACGTCTCATCGCAATTCGAACCCCAATCGTCATCCAAGGCGCAGGTGGACGCTTGAGCTTCACTTTTTTGATGGAAGCATGTACGTCATATAATCTAAGGATAGCTTCATTCAAAGCCCCAACTTTTTCGTCCACAGTGGGTGCAGAAACCACGCTGTTCCAGTTTATTTTGGATGCATCCGTACAAAGCTTTTCAATATCCAAGCGACCAAAACAACGCATGTGTAGAGTTTTAGCTGGAGGTTTAGGAGGTTTAAGGACGTAAGAAAGGAAAATGTGGTCGTGATAGGAGAAAGCAGGTGCAAAGTGTTGACTGTGGCAGAACACGAGAAAGAGCAGAGGTAAGGATTAAGTCAAGCCAGGTATCCTCCACATCAATATTGTGGTGAGTAAAATGTGAAGGCCATCCGACTCGACAATTTGAAGGAGCTTAGAGGAACGGGTTAAGTGCGGAGTGAGGAGATCTGTATTAAAATCTCCCATGATGACGTGATGTGACTATTCTGACCCCAAGGATTCCAGGACAGTAGATAATGCCAAGTACTAATTTGGCTCCTTTTACGCAAACTTCAAGGAAAAGAAATTCTGCAGATGCAGTATAATAGGGGGAAGAAGAAGCTAAATGGGTTGGGTCATTGTTACTAGCTGGTTTACCTGATAAGTTTATGCCAATGATCATGGCAATAGAGCATTCCGAGATCCAGATCACGGCAGATTCCATAAAACAAAATTGTTAGATATGGAAAATGGTGGCTCTGTTGAAGTGAATGGAAATGTCAACTCAGCATTTATTGTTGTTGGCAGAAAAAGAAACTTGGTAAAGTTGGCAGCAATAGCACACATGGTGGACCGACTGCGAATATCTATGCACCGAGTACGTCAATGTCAAACTCAAATGACAGAAATAACAAAACAATAACATGCTACAATTGCAAATAATCTGGACATTTCATGTCTCAATGTCTATTTAGAAACGAAAAAACAGAGAAAAAAAAGCAAAAAAATGCATTCAATGTTGTTTTTCTGAGCGGTAACTTTAATAAATGTGACTGGTAATTTGACTCGGGAGCCAGTACACATATGTCTACAAAGGAAAGTAGGTTGACAAATAGGACAGATTCGTCAAGTTTACCTGAAATCACAGTAGGAAACAACATGCAAGTGCCTGTATTATGTGCCGGCGAAGTAGATGTCACGACGAGTTTCGGTTACGAAGTTACAGTAAAGAACGTGTTATGCGTACCGACTCTTGCGACTAACCTACTATCAGTCATTGAATTGATAAGAAATGGAAATAGTGTAGTGTTTGAACCCGATCGATGCCTCATAAAAAACGGATTAGGCAATTTAGTTGCGGAAGCTGAACTTGTAAATAATGTATACAAGTTAATCTTGAAAACTGAGACTTGTTTGTTATCATCATCATCAGTAGATGGACAAACATGGCATAGAAGGCTTGGACACTTAAACAGCACAGATATGAACAAGATAAAGCAAGGTTTAGTCAATAGATTGGATTACTCAGACAAATTTGTGACAAGTAAGTCTAGCTGTCAAATTTGCTGTGAAGGCAAACAGTCAAGATTACCATTTACGACAGGTACACCAGCTACAGAAATCTTGCAGATTGTGCACTCAGACATCTGTGGACCGATGGAGTGCAAATCCATTGGTGGTGCAAGATATTTTTTGCTATTTATTGACGACTTCACCAGAATGACCTTCATATACTTCTTAAAGTGTGAAAGTGAAACACTGACTTGTTTTAAAGAGTTTAAGTCAATGGTGGAGAACTTTCTAAACAGAAAAATAAAAATATTGCGCACAGACAATGGATGTGAGTATTGCAGCAATGATATTAGAGATTTTTTGAAACATGAAGGGGTATTGAATAAAACTAAATTTACGGATTTTATCGCGTTTATTTCTCTACTTTTACTTATTTTTAATTCTCTAATTACATAGGTCAAACAAAAAGATCCATAAAAACTCGCGTGAAAGTACATATAGCTGACGTGAAGCACCGACCCTCCGGGAAGTCTGCAGTCTGCGAACATGTTCAAGATCGTCCCCACCATTACATTCGATTTGATAAACCACAAATTCTCGCAAAAGAACCCCGATTCCTACCAAGGATGATACGCGAGGCTATTGAAATTAAAAAACATCCAAATTTCAATAGAGAAGATGGATGGGTGCTGCCACCTGCTTGGGATCCTATAATTAACAAAATTAAACCCAAACCTAAGCATATCACTGCAAGACTTCATGATACTATAAGCTCGTTTTGCGTAAATCTGACCAAAAATTAATATTCAAAAACTGAAGGTAGCCGGACTAACTATGACATTGGGACGTCAAACATCTCAGGCTCCCCGTGACCATGGGTGCTGTAAAGCACCCGAAACGCCAGGAATTAAAAATAAGTAAAAGTAGAGAAATAAACGCGATAAAATCCGTAAATTATTTTTATTCAATGTGTAGTGTTCGCGTAAATTTAAGAAATCATTACATGAAGGGGTAATTCATCAAAAATCAAATGCTTACACACCAGAGCAGAATGGACTCCGCAAAAGAAGCAATCGCACCATTGTGGAGAGAGCTGGATGCCTACCTTTTGAAGCAGAATTAGATTAAAAATTTTGGGCAGAAGCTGCAAATACTTTTTCATGATATAGTTACAAAAGTTTTGTATAATAAATAACCATGTTTATAAATATGTTAATAAAGCGATATTAAAGCAGTTATGATTAAAAAACAAGGTATAAAGACTTCATATGAGATGTGGTTTGGTAGGAAACCAGATTTACAACATTTACGTGTATAAGGGAGTCCAGTGATGATGCACACACCAAGATAAAAAAGACCTAAATGGCACAGGAAATCAAGAAAATATAATTACTTGTTGGTTATAGTGATAATGTCAAAGGTTACCGAATATATGTCCCAGTAAAGATTTTTTTTTCGGCGGTAGGTGAAGAAAAAGTTAACACATGCGTAAAATTTTAATTTGTATTTTAAATTAACTTATACAATATTCTACGTAATTTGTTACATATTACAGTGCTAATTAACAACATTTTCTTGGTAATCGCATTTGTACAACTGTGTATATGTGAATTCATTCCATGTAAATACACCACCTGCCAGCATATTACACACACTTGGATTTCATATATATCTTGGCACAACACAATGTCTTAACTTGATGAGATTAGAACTGCACAGAACAGTTTGGAGAAATGCTTTTCAAAAAGGATGGCCGAACTGGAAGCACGGGGGGATCCGCCAAGGATACGGTTGCAAAGGTGGCTGAGGAGTTTCGAACCTTCCTTGAACTCATGTTCTCTATGCTCGGTATGCTCCGTAAACAAATTAATGAGTGCTCCCATATGGTTGACGCTATTGAGACCAGGCATCGACGAAAGGCTCTCCTTCTTGGGTGTTGCTGAAGAGGAGAAAGAGGACTGCAGGGCTACAGTGCTAAGTATAATCCACAAAATGGAGTTGAAGGACATCTTAGCATCTTGCATTAGTGTCTACCACAGGATTGGAGTAGATACCAAAAATCGTCTCCGGCCAATCCTAGTTCGATTTGTTAGCGTTGACTTCAGGTCATCAGTATGGAGGGCGAAGTCTAGACTGAAAGTTTGTCCAGTTTCAGTAAAGGAGTTCTTGACAAAGTCTCGGCAAACTGTTTTTGGCAAAGCCCGTCAGCATTTCGGCATGCGTGCATGCTGGACCCAAGATGGATAGAGCAAGAGCTCGCTTCAGCCAGGCGCACAATATTTCATAAAACCAGAAAGTTTGTCTGCGCACGTAACCAACACAGGTAAGAATGATGAGCGACTATGTAGTTTGGGTAGTGGTTACTTTGACAGGTAACAGGTAACAAAGGTGTAAAAAAAGCACCTCAAATACATGAAAGGATAAAGCTCGGTTTTTTGATATTTTCTTTAGAATAATATTTAAAACGATGTCATCCATAGCCGGACACTTAGTATGGTTTTAACCCCCTGCCGGACACCCCCAAACTCAAAAATATTGTACTTACGCTTACAATATAGTATAAAAGCTGAATTTTAGATATGTTACTTAGGGAGCTATCAAAAGAAGTTACCCCAGTAGCCGGACAGTTTTCACGGTTTTTACATATTGCCAGAGGCCTTGAAAGTCTGCGGTAAGTGCGAGCGCGAGGCAATATATATTTAGGCGGGTTTGAGTGAGATGGTGAGTTTGCTCTATTGCGATCTTTTACTGCGCATCATCTGTCGCTTACATTGTATTGTGTTGAATTATTATAAGTTCACTATACGTTTTATCGTTTATTTGTGTAGTTTGTGAAATAAATTTGATCGAGTTTTAGTGAAGTGTTATCATGGAAAATAAATTAATTTGTTTTGTTTGTAAAGAAAGTACCGGCAAAATAATATTGTCTTCAGAGTTGGGAGAATCTATTTGTTGTAGCTTACCTGGGTTTCATGCAATCACAGGATATGATTGTAATCCTGCATTTTTCAGAAAAGGAAAATTGAAACCTTATAAAATATTAAAAAAACATCAAGAGTACCAGAAAGCTTTCATGAAATTCGGTAACAATGAATTAATTGAAGATAATGATGAACAACAAAACGTTTTTAATATTGTTCAGAAATTTATATGCAACGTATACAATGTCGGTGGTATAATTGATGTTGATGCTGCGCGCCTTCAAATGTTCATCGATTCATATACGGTCTCTGATATTAACGAAGCTTTTGACCGAAAAAAATTGCGAAATTTTGATGCTAGCAGCCTACCACCATGTAAAAGCGAACTGTTCCAGCAATTTCTACGAGGAAATTACATATGTTGCATTTGGAATAATGCTCACCTAAAATATCCAACCATACACAAACCACAAAATAATGGTTGGGTACAAGAAAATGATCAATACCACTTTAAATGGTTTGAAGGGGATCAGCTACCAAATTATGTCAGTGATTCGTTACAAATTATATCAGGTATATAATTACTATATCAAATTATGTACATGATTTTGTTATTATTCATAATTGTATTAACTCGGTTAAATTTAATGATTTCTTATATTTACGCGAACACTACACATTGAAATAATACTCGTTTTTACGGAATTTATCGCGTATATTTAACTTTTTAATACCCGACGTTTCGAGAGCTTTACAGCACCCATGGTCACGGGAAGGACTGAGATGTTTAACGTCCAGATGTCATAGTTAACCGCGGTTACCATAGATTAACAAAAGTTAAATTTTAATCTATGGTAACCGCGGTTAACTATGACATCTGGACGTTAAACATCTCAGTCCTTCCCGTGACCATGGGTGCTGTAAAGCTCTCGAAACGTCGGGTATTAAAAAGTTAAATATACGCGATAAATTCCGTAAAAACGAGTATTATTTCAATCGGTTAAATTTTTACAGAAACTTACGAAGAAGGCGATGTGGACATCAATCAAGCGGTCTGGAGTAGTAGTGACGAGGATGATGAAGATATCGACGAAAACAATGAAAATTCTGAGCATTATTAAATAATTTTTTGTATTCAATAATATTTTTTTAACTCTGTAATAATATTAAGAATATTTTTTACTTAATAAAAGATGGCTATGAACATATTAAAAATATTTTTTGGATTCCTTACCATAAACAATACTATTAGCTCACACGGTCAAAACTTGAATTTCTCAAAAATGTTAACAAAACTCTAAAAATTTATGGATTATTTTTTATATTTTTTTATTGATTTTTAGGCATGAAAATTTTATTAGATAATTTTTTTACATGTATGTTTTAGTCATAAATAATTTTATGGAATTATTTTGCTAAGTTATTATTTTTAGTTTTTGTTAAGTATAAAAAATAGTTTAGGATATAATACTGAGTAAGTAAAAGTTCGCAATAGAGCTAACTCACCATCTCACTTAAACCCGCCTAAATATGTATTGCCTCGCGCTCGCACTTACCGCAGACTTTCAAGGCCTCTGGCAATATGTAAAAACCGTGAAAACTGTCCGGCTACTGGGGTAACTTCTTTTGATAGTCCCCCAAGTAACATATCTAAAATTCAGCTTTTATACTATATTGTAAGCGTAAGTACAATTTTTTTGAGTTTGGGGGTGTCCGGCAGGGGGTTAAAACCATACTAAGTGTCCGGCAATGGATGACATCATTTTAAATATCATTCTAAAGAAAATATCAAAAAACCGAACTTTATCTTTTAATGTATTTGAGGTGCTTTTTTTTACACCTTTGTTACCTGTTACCTGTCAAAGTAACCACTACCCAAACTACATAGTCGCTCATCGTTCTTACCTGTGTTGGTGACGTGCGCAGACAAACTTTCCGGTTTTATGAAATATTGTGCGCCTGGTTGAAGCGGGCTCTTGGGCTAAGAGTAATTGTGGTGAAAGTTGCAAATGGATCCCGGCATAAAGTCACTACCTTAGATGAGCTGACTACTCTTACGCAAAAACACCCTAAGGCGACTGCTGAATCCTCAACTGGAGGCGAGCGCATTGCAGGAAGCAATTTATCGTCGCAACCCAATTCTAAACCACGTAAATAACTACGCAGTATTGCGTTTTATTGTCTTAATTCTCCCTTTTCCTTTTACTACAACTTTAAATTTATTCAATATTGTAGAATTACTTAGTATTTATTATTACTTTCTATCCACTGTATTAAAACTTGTTTCGCTTTTATGTAACCTTAAGCTTCTTTCTTTCTCATTTATTTACAATGTTGCATTCATTTCATGTTGTTTGCTATTGTGATTTCAGGTAAACTTGACGAATCTGTCCTATTATTTCTTTTGTAAACATATGTGTACTGGCTCCCGAGTCAACATAGCAGTCACATTTATTAAAGTTAAGTATTTGTATGGCCTACAAATAGTTGTTCCGGGTCTGGATGTTTGTCCTTGTGCAATTTATGTTTGTAAACTGCCCCCACGATACAAGAGAAAATCTTAGTGTAGGGGTAACGTTTTTTAAACAAAAGAAAGAAAGAAAGTTACCGCTCAGAAAAACAACACTGAATGCATTTGTTTGCTTTTTCTTCTCTGTTTTTTCGTTTCTAAATGGACATTGAGACATGAAATGATTGTCTCATCATCATCATTCATCATTACAGCCCTTTACAAGTCCACTGCTGAACATAGGCCTCCCCCAAGGTATGCCACAAAGCACGGTCCTGAGCCACCTGCATCCATCGACTTCCTGCATGTCTTACCAGGTCGTCACTCCATCTAGTGGGGGGTCGCCCTACACTTCGTCTACCGGTACGAGGCTGCCACTCGAGAACATTTTTTCCCCAACGGTTGTCGGTTCTTCAAGCTATATGGCCGGCCCATTGCCACTTCAGCTTACTAATCCGTTGGGCTATGTCGGTCACTCTGGTTCTACTGCTACCAGACTGTTTGCATTGTAATAATAATTCTTTATTATCAACAAAAGTAAATCACAAAAGTTTTTTGAAGTCTCTGACTCCCAAACTAGATATATAGATACTATAGATCTTAGGAATCAGCGGCCTCTCCCAGAGTTGTAATACAGGCACACATGCATGTTTTCATTATTACAGTAGAATTAAAAGAAAAGTAAACAATTGAAAGTTAGAAAAGTTAAATTAATTACCAAAAAAAATATAATATAATAAATTATTCTATATGTAATTTATTTAATACCAAATATAATCGTGTTGTATATATATAAATATATATATATATATATATATATATATATATATATATATATATATGTACACAACACGAGCATATACATAATATACATATGTACACATACACACACATAAACATATATAAATATATATATGAATATTAATTTTCACGTAATAATCACTTCCCTGTTTTATGTTTATTTATTTATTTTGGAACTATAAATTAAATTAAATTAATAAATTTTCCGTATTATTATAATCTAAGGACACTCATGTTTTGAAAAGGGATAGAAATTTAGAATTTTGTTAAGTTTCTTATAGAGTACCATAGAGAGATATGCGCTTTGCCGTCTAGCAAAAGCAGTGCGACATCTGAACAGTGCTAGTACGTTGGGTATTCTACGTTTGTTACGACAGATCTCAGGGTCGTAGGGAGTGCGATCGTGTTGCTTGGTGATTAAGTTCTGAACGTATAATTACCTGACAGACAGCAACTTGCATTCGCTGTATAATAATTTTTTGAGTATCTATGAGGTTTCAAAGTCACAGTTTTTAGTAAACATCTTTGTGCTCTTTCGAGTTTAATTAAAAAACTTTTGCACGATCCTCCCCAGACACTTATGCAATAGCCTGTAATTGATTGTGCTAAAGCAAAGTATATTGTGCGCAATAAATCAAAATCAGCAATGTGTCTTAGCTTTTTAAATGTCCAAATAAGTATACGAGTCCGGGATGAAATAAGATCAATGTGTGGGAGCTAGCTGAGTCTTTCGTCTAACAGCACACCAAGGTATTTTACAGTTTTAGATTTAGTTATATTAAGGCAAGACCATTTGTCTGTTGACTTTAAATCACAAAAATGTACCTTCAGTTCTATATCCTCAACAGCTGGAGTATTGATAATACGGAACTGTAAGTACGTTGATTTAGATACGTTTAGTGTTAGTAAACTGTCCTCAAGCCATTGTGCCACACATTGGAGACCCCTTTCAGCAATCACCTGAACGTCAGCCCAAGTCTCTCCATAAAATATTATAGCCGTATCATCGGCATAAGTGAATAATTTGCTATGTATTGATGACATACGACAAAGGTCATCAATATAAATTAAAAAGAAGCTTGGCCCTAGGATACTTCCTTGAGGGACACCAACAGTGACATTAACATCAGAACTGATGATGTTTTTAATCTTAACTCTCTGCACTCTGTGACTTAAGAAGCTTTTAAAAATAGAGAGGGCCGAATTTATAATTCCGATATTTTCCAACTTGTGTACAAGAATGGAAATCGAAATAGTGTCGAAAGCCTTGGCTAAATCGGGAAAAACTCCCAAACATTTTTTTTTTTTTGTTGATCTAACTTATTAGTTACAAATTCAGTCAAGCCTTTTACCGCATCTTCTGTGCTAATAACCGTTCTTAAACCGAATTGCGCGCTTGATAAAATATGTATTTGGTCAAGAATTGCACCAAACGGTTATTCAATAGCCTTTCCAATATTTTCGCTAGAGCTGGCAGCACCGAGATAGGTTTTGTAGTTTTCGACACTGTCTCGAGCTCCACTCTTGTAAACAGAAGTAATGAGAGACCTCTTGAACACGCTTGGAAAGCATCCTTGTTCAAAACAAATTTTAAAGTGGTTGGTAAGCGGTACTATAATTATATCTTTTATCATTTTAAGAAACACGGCAGAGATAGAATCCCAGCCAACAGCACAATCATTTTTAAAACTTAACAAAGTAGATTCTACCTCCGTCTCATCTGGTGGATAGAGCACAAAATAGTTAAGAGATCTGTGATTCGAACTTCTAGCCGTATGTTGACCACTATTTGCAATTATTTTATCTGCTAATTTTCTACAGAGATTAGAAAAATAATGATTCGCTCTTTCAACTGAAACCGTAGGATTTTCCCTAATTAGATTATCGGCGTAATTATTTATATTATTACGTCCCGAGATAGATTTAATGACAGACCATGATAATTTGTTGATAAATGTATGAGCTGCTATGTCTGCGTTACACGTAGGCGATATGAATGAAAAATCTACCGATTCAACTGATTTTATGGCGTTATTATAGTTAATTTTATCAATGAAAATATTATCAGGCTTACGTTTGGAATCTAAAGATAGATGGGTTAGAATTAAGGCATGGTCTGTGATGGTACTATCTTATTATTTTGGTGTTTAATATCGTTTTGGTCATTACATAATCTAGGCAATTTTCTATACGTGTGGGGTAAGTGTGACCAGGCAAGAGACCTAATCCAGCAGCTAGATTTAAGTATGGTTCACTATGTTTATCCTCCTTGCCTTTTATAATGTTAATATTGATATCGCCAATAAGAAAGATGTTTTTAGCCTTTGTTGGTCGAATAATACTTTCTAAGGTATTTAGAAAACTGTCAATATAGTAAAACGACGGAGACCTGTATACCGCTAAAATGACTATGTCTGGGTTAATTTTAATTAATAGGTAATTAGCACCCGTTGATCCAGGTTCTGTAATTATGCAATCAAAACTATGCTTTGTATAAATGGTTATACCGTCGTTTTGATTAAGATATTTTTTTTTGAAAAATGGCATTTATAACCCGGAAGATGCGGAATGGGCTTATTCAATTCTAGGCAACATTCGGTTAAAATTATTATGTCCGGTTCAAAAGATAGTTGCGACATGTAAGCCATAAAGCCATCAAGGTTTTTGTATACACTTCGTATGTTTTGCGTAATAATATTAATGGACATACTTGATTCCTTTAGTAAGTTATTGTACTCTAAAGCATCACAGATATAAGACGAAGCCACAGTGATATTATCGATGTCCGATACAATAGTATTCTGTAGTTCTATCTCTTTGAGATAAATAAAACGTCATTGTCGCAATTATAGGCTGTTAAAATAATAATTTTAACATTTATATACTTATACGGAAAATCTTTAAGCGATATTTTAAATGAACAATAGTGTAATGTTATTTTATGTATACCTTCGTATTATTACCAAAAAATATATATAATATATCAATACACATATTATATATTTATACATTATAAAATATATAAAAATATGATACAATATAACAAATTTTACAACTTTAGAGTTCATGTGTGACATAAATGAACACAGTATAAGAAAAAGGATCCAAAAATTTAAGCTGGGAATATCTTCTTGCTGTAGTTATTTTTGGTTTCTCAGCTTGACTTAGTCAGATTCGGAATCAACTCTGATGTGTGGTTTGCCGTCATCGTGACGCAGGTTCGTCCTTCCAAAAGTAGTCCAGCAAAACTTATATCCGTGCTCCTGCGCAAATTTGCGGGCTGAGTAGTTAAGGTGTCTTGCTTTGTGCGTTAAATGTTCTGAGATAAAAACTGGTTTCTTCGGAGGTGTGAAGTATTAAATTTATTCGCGTAATTTTTTATGTTATATTTGCGCGCATTTTTAATAATTTTTCTTTCTTTAGTGTAGTACTCAAGTCGACCATGATATTTACACTTCCAGTTTTATTTTTGGTGCGATATATGTCTTTTATTTCTTGCTGTTCGAGTGGAACTTCCAGGACGTTAGCCGCTTTAAATACAATTTTGCATAAACTTTCTTTAGTGTCACTAGTTCCCGCCGGAATATTACGTCATTCAAGCTTCGATGAGATGATTGTTTGCTCCAGTGTATTAATTTTTTCTTCTAATTGATGTATATATAATCGGTCATCTTTTCTTTGTTTCTCGAGAGAGTCAAATTTAACTTTCATCTCATCGTACTGTTTCGATATCATATCAATGGATTCCTTTATTTCATTGTTTTGGGATAGGATTTCTTTCATAGCAGTATGTAATGATGAAAATTTGCTATTATATTGTTCTGAAGTCTTGGTTAGCATCCCTTTAATTTCCTCCATAAAATAATCCATACTATACTTTTCTTCAGTTTTGTGCCTCAAAGTAACATTATCGTTATTAGGGGAAGGCATGTCAGGCGAGGAAGTTGCGCTATTTACTAGGGATGCGACCGCAACCGCATTTCTATTTTTGGTCTTGTCCACCGGAGGGTAGCGGGGGGTGGTGTACGTTTGAGTGGCACTTTAACACTTCAAGAGAAACAATATCAAAATACTAGGAGCTCAGGATTTAGCTAATGGAAGTAAATGAAATGTCGCCGCAGGGTCAGCTAATCTGGTCTACGATCGACGATTTCATACAGAAACTCGTTCCGTCCAATTTGCATAGACCCGTTCGTACGTACATATTGCGAACACGTTTTATGAATAACAGTGGTGACTTATGACTTACGGTAGTTGTGGCTTGTGAATGCATCAATGCGTTAACATGACGGATTTCTCGTTCCCACTTGATACTTGATTGAATGTACACTTTTATTGAGTCACTCACACACGCTCCGAGAATTTTCAAGATTTTATGCACGCACACTACAGATTACTTGCAAGTTGCAGAAAAAGAACTCCCGTCGATTTATGTTCTCCTACTTTTGTGTTCAATTAAATCAAAGATTACATTAAAAATACTAAATAAATACGTAGCGTGGAATCAACTCTTAACAGACGACCACACTGGGCACGATCCGAAGGGAGAAGGAATTTGTAGCATGTTATTGTTTTGTTATTTCTGTCATTTGAGTTTGACATTGACGTACTCGGTGCATGGGTATTTTTAACTTCTGATGGCGAAAACAAAAAAAATCATTTAGATGAATTTTACATGAAATACCTATAAATATCAATAATTTAGGTCATAATCTACTATAAAAAATATGCACCGAGCTTACGAATTTTTAGTTTCACTAGAAATATCTTTTAAAATCTCGCACTTCCATGGTAATGACACTGGATCCAGGGAAATGACTTTCATACAATTTATTTTATCATGGAAAAGACTTCACACCATAGACATGACATTCCATATATGCATTATAAAAGATGAAGTCACAAATTATATTACCCAAAGAAATTATGATTCACAATGATAAATATATTGGATTTATTTTAATCAAAACAAGCAAAAGTTCGAAAAATCAGATTTAATTGCTTTGAATTTGACTTTAAAGCTAATTATACAGGGGTATTTTTAATTTAGTGTGGACAGTTGGGGATGATACTACCCGTCTATACAAACAACTTTGATTGTGAGATCAAGTTCAAAATCGCGTAAAAAGACCTGCTGCTCCATACATTTGGGTCGAGTGGATAGAAAAATTATCTATGGAATTCACACTTAGTTCCAAAGTAAAAAGGGCATTGCCCATATTCGGCCATGGAACGCCCAACAATTTGCATTTGTTAAAAAAATATATCTTTATTTATGGTTATTAATCGCGGTATTCATTTATCCTAAAACAATGGGAATATTTTTGCACAAATTAAAAGTACCGAAAAGATAAAAATAAAATTAGGTAAATACGTAATTCATTAGTCTTTGAATAAAATAAAAAATGTTGCCAATCACAAAAATCATTAAAAAAATCGATTCCCCTTTTCGATCGATTACTTATGGTGTCATTATTACAATGCTTATATAATTTTTCGATAATTATTACGATGTTATGATATAGGTTTAAAATAACCGTTGACAATGGATATTTATCCAAAGCAGTCGATACGCAACCGTTATTAACCAATTGTTTATCTGACTATAGACGAAAAAGGATGGTTATGTTTTTACTGTCTGGTGCTATGGTGCTTAAAACGTAAGATGCATTTTATTATTGAGGGCGCTACTATCAAAGAATATTTTATTCGCTAAACTCGTAGAGTACTTGACCAACTTTGAGAATTCTTTCACCACTAGACTGTTATGTATAATTTTAGATATCTAATATAGGGTTAATTTTATTATAGAGGGCGCTACTTTCAATGAATACGTTTTTTGGCTAATCTCAAAAATTACTAGACCGATTTTGAAAATTCTTTCACCATTACATTGCTAATGAGGGCGTTAGCTGTGTGATAAATTTATATTATTACAATAAATAATTGTGAGATTAATATTTTCTAAGTAAATAAAACTAAATACCTACCTAAGATGTTCAAATCCAATTATTATTTTTACAATTTAAGGATCGTATTTACACACTTTACTTACTCAGATTGATTATTATAGATAAAGAGGTAATAAATCTAAAGTAAAAGAGCTCCGCTTAAACGAAAAAACTATTTATTAGAATAAAACTAAATGTTGAAAAAAAGTGGTTCAGTGCGAGTCGGACTCGCAGGCCCATGAAGAGTTCAGTAGTAACAAGCATATATTTTAAATCGAGTCAAAATACCACTATCATTATCGCCAGCAACAAATTATTTTGTTTTTCATAGTGTTTGTATAAATAACAAAGTTGCTTTTGCGGTTCTTTAAAATGTGCTACTTGTATCTAAAAAAAAGGACTATTATACATTATAGGGGTTTCTGTGGTTTATTCATTACCAAAGAGAAAAAACTTATTGCGCAAAATAGGTTTTTATCCATTTCAAGTCATCAAAAGCGGCAGTCAACCGTTAAAAACTAAAACAACCGTTGTTATAGGCTCGGTTGAATTCATTGACAACCTTCACATTTATAGTTATGATAATTAAACAAGCGAATTACTAGCTGATTTACCAAGAATTCTTTAGAGTATAACAAAACGCTACTGCACAAGTTAACTGTTATTCTTATCTGTTTTTAACATAACATTTAAAATGGAATCATGTTATGATAATTCAAGAAGTTAATTTCCAGCTCATTTACCACGAATTCTCTAAAGCATAACAAAACAATACAGCACAAGCTAACTGTTCTTAAAAATACATTTGAAATAGAGTTTCAATAAATAAAGGAAATTATATTTTAAAAAGCGTGCAGAACTTAAAACGCGTCAAAGATTATTCTTTTTATGATATTATTAATCGAATAAAAATCGATATCATTTCGTAGATTTTATGACAGTTAAGTGGCAACATCGAATCTGACATGTAGGCCGCTGTCACTGTTATGTCACAAGAATTCAATTGCGTGTTAGTATCGTGTTATTTTATTTTGTTGGAAAATGCAATTGTTGATCTCTCAACAATTGGTTCGAACACAGCAGGTAAATAGTTGGTACATATCACGATGTGGCATGTCTTCCTCTAAGAAATGCTTTATAACTGAGTTTACTTGAATAATATCAATATAATAATTGTAGCTTCTTTATTAGGTACAAGTTTCGAGTACAGTGAACGTGTAGTGTGGCACTCGCAAAATGCACCAATAGTTCGTCATGAACATGTATACATCAGCTGAGGCACTGACACTTATTAGAATAAGATCACACACATTGTTTGGGTTCGATTTTCCACGTGAGGAACTATTTGCGCTAAGTGAGGTAAGTGTTTAACATTTTTCAATTTATTAAATGTGATCCATATATCTGATAATTATACATGTTTTTACACTGATTGTATATCAACTCAAGAACTTGTTTTATTTTTTCACATCTGCCTTAGCTATATCTGACAAACATAATAGCTTATTTATGAGATTGACCAGTTTTATCAACCACCAAGAAAGGAGACAGTTGATTTTTCATTGTTTTTGGACTGCTGGTAGTCTGTCAGGCCTTAATTATTAAATAATATAGGGCATTAAATCCGTCCTTGTGAAGTAACATTTAACTTGATAAATATTTTATTTATATTTGAGTTTGAAATAAACAAATCTATTTTATTTTTATTTTTTCACTTTGACTTCATTTTTTGTATTTTACATTATTTCAGTTGTCATGCCGTGTATATCATAATTGCTGGCAATGAACTGATAGAACAGCATCATGTTCAACTGCAGAACGGGAACCATCTGAATCATCTAGTCCGTCTTCGTTGCAATCTGAAGTGAGTAATGTATTGCACCCAGAACAACAAAGCTTAGATCATACATCACACAGTGTACTGCTAACTAATTATTTAAAAGCACAATGTTTTTTACCTGGTTGTAACAGTTCCATCAGCATTGCGAGTATGTCTCTTTTGTGATTAATTACATTTTGCGATAAAAAACATACATAGTGACAATTACTATGTATGTGTGTTATACTTGGTAGAGCCATGCTGCAGTTATATTAGAAGTATAGTTGTAGCATGAATGGGTCGGATCTACCGGGGAAGGACCACCCTCTCACAGAATACCAGCGTGAAATAGTAGCTTAATGCTGCTGTGTTTTGTATGGTGAGTTTAGAGAACCGGAGACCCTTTTTACTGGAAATGAGAGAATGATCTTAGTCCTCACGGGTGACAACGCATCTGCATTTTGATTTGTAATCGAGGATAGATGTGGATGTCTAAGGGTCGCAGCAATGTCTCCAGCAGATGGTGAATCTCAGTTAATGACAAGATATGCTAATAAATCCAGAGCCGTGACTATGTGTCGATATGGGTAGTAGAGGTGGTGAATGGCATTTTTAAAACTGAATTTAAAATATTTCATTAAAATTACTTTAACAGGGCTTCTACACATTTGATGATAGACTGCTGTGGCTTCTGCTATAGTTAATAAATTCCACACAAAAATAAGGGACAGGGATGATGCGGCTCAAATACTTGAAATAGTTCATCAAAATATGGAGACAAATAATGATTTTTCTGAGTATGCTAGGGAAAACAATCTAAATAGAGCTAGGGCAGGCAGACTTTAGAAATATAAATGAAGACTTTAAAATGTTAGGGATTTTCCTGTTTTAACTTACAGCGACTTAATATTAATTGCTTGTGTCACATACCAATTAAAGCAAGCTCGCTACTATTATGGTGAGCATATAAGATTTAATGGTTGCTACCGGATAGAACTCTGTAATAACCAGAGGAGCAGCATTATGGAAGGAATAAAGTTAAGCCCTAGCTGATCTTTACTTAGGGCTAGAATTGCAAGTCATCACTATTAGTCGTAAAGTGTATTTTATTATATAAATTCTATATAATATCTAATATATAAATTCTTTTTTAGGAAGGATGCTTGCTACTACCACCTGCTTAGGACCCTGTAATTAATGAAATTAAAATTAAACCCAAGCATACCACTGCAAGACTTCAAGACACAGTAAGTTCATTCTGTAGATCGGACCATAAATAAAAATTAAAAATCTGAAGGTACTCCGGGTTAACACTGACATTGGGACGTCGGTCACCTCAGTGTGCCGTAACCATGGGTGCTGGAAAGCACCCGAAACGTCTGGAATTAAAAATCAAAGAAATAAAACGCGATAAAATCGATAAAAATAGTTGTTAAAAAAACTGCATTTGTGAAAATAAAAACTTCAAATATTTTCAAAACCCCGACTTTTTTAAAGCAATTCCTTTACCGTTTCATTGTTTTAATTGCATATTATCATATCTATATGCTTTTGTATGTGTGGGCACTCATGGCCGAAGTGTCTATGAAGAGTGGGCATTCCCCGTTTATGTACTGATCCAGTCCAAACTAAATTACATATAACCCTGTATATTTTTTAATCGTAATTGCTAAAGAGATCAAAAACATTACACTTATGGCACCATCTTATTTCAGCCCCAGTAATAGCTTAACATTATAATAAAAATAAAGTTTAAATAAAATGATAATCAGAAAATATTGAAGTCTTCACTCTCACTGTCAAATACCTCATCCTCGTGTTCTTCCGCCTTACTATTCGGTTCCAAATCCTCCTGTTCTTCGGTCTCACTACCGCGTTCCCTATCCGCCAGTTCTTCAGTCTCGCTATCCAGTTCATAATACTTCTGTTCTTCAGTCTCACTATCAAGTTCCTCCTTCTGTTCTTCGCTCTCACTGTCAAGTACCTCATCCTCGTTTTCTTCTGCCTTAATATTCGGTTCCCAATCCTCCTGTTCTTCAGCCTCACTATTCTGTTCCCTATCCTCCAGTTCTTCACTCTCACTGTCCAGTTCATTATCCTCCTGTTCATCAGTCTTACTAGCCAGTTCTTCCTCCTCCTGTTCTTCGCTATTTCTCTCATCTGTTTCTTCCCGCCGATCTAAGTTTTCCTCGTTTACTTCAACTGGCGGCATTTCAGTTTCCGATTCCAGTTCAAGACTTTCAAAAATATGCAATGGGTTAGAAAATTCCACATAACTGTCGGGCAACGAGTAGTGTAGACACCGTTCTCCGGAGGCGCATGTCAGGCATGTTAATTTTCGTAAAAATATTTTTTGCGCCATGTGCGAGTCCCATGTCATTTGATGAACTTTTGTGATTCCAGGAACACTGTTGATTTGTCGTTGCAATAGCTTATGAAGTTTTTCAATTTGTTTCGTAGTTACGGTTGAAATTATGACATTGGTAGTGTTTTCTCTACACCTCATAAGTGTATTGAAATCAGGTATATCTGACCCTTGAGCAACAATACGATCTGCGGTACGCTTGATTACAGCACCCACTCTATCCATGGGCCCTTTGCCATGGCCCGCTTCACAGAAGTTCCACGTCACAGTTTTTAAACTGTATCTCTTTGCCAAGTATTGAGTATACAGATAGAACATGTATCTATTTCTGTACTATGCACTAGGACCGTCGCTTAAAATATGCAATTTCTGAATTGTACGTGACAATACAATTAGATCTAATTTCTTCGGTGCACTAGAAATATCCTGAATTTTATGGTTGGCCCTAAATAATTGTACACGTAATGCGTGAATTTTTTTTTCCATTTTTTTGATTACAGTTGCCTGCCTTTTTATTTTGAGATTGGACTCCTCACGTCGTTTTCGGACATATCGAAGACCAGCTACTTTTTGCCCACTTAAATTGGAGCTATGAGAAGGTGTGTGACATTCTTCTCTGAAGAACGACGATCCAGGACTAACAAACGACCTTCTGGAAATCGAAGAAGCAGGAGACAAAGGTTGAGAAAGGGAAGACACATTTTGTTGAAAATAAGGGCTCGCTACGTTTTGGTCATCAGCAATGGAATCCGGAGTATTCTCTCGCAAATTTTGTAGTAGTTGCTCATTGCGTTTTTTATTCTGTCTACTCCTAGCTTTACGTTCTCGCCATTCACGTTGCTTAGCACGCCGTTCTCTCGGAGTCATATCGGACACTAGTTTTACGTGTTTTTGCGTCGTTTTTCTGCATAACGCTGGTTATCTTTTTTTTTACTGGCTTCATACAAGTCTGGGTCAGCTTTAATACGAGCTCTTCGTCTTCGTTCGCATTCTCTCTTTTGTTTACGTATTTCTTCTGCTGTCTTTGGTCTTTTATTTCTCGCCATCTAAAAAAAAATATAATTAAACGTGTATTAAAAAGCATTTTGTGGATGTATATGTCTGTAATAAACAAAGAAAGAAGCTAAAGAAATAAGTCCCGTAATCATTTTAAGTTATAGTTCACATCCCTGGATCTGAGGTCATTTCCATGGAAAAAAATATCAATAATTCAAATGCAGAAAACTAACCTCAAAATCTTGTTTTCACAACCTATTTTGGCCATCGTTTATGAACCATCAAACCTACAAAAACAGCAATACAAAATGTAAATTAAACAAATATACTTACTTGTCAAAACAACCACAGTAGTGAATAGTATGCTTGACGAGTTTTAAATCAGTAATTTATTTGCTTTTTCACGCCAAACGTAATACAGCTGGTAGGAAATTGACAACTAATTATGATTATGACAGGTGTCGCCTTGTCTATGCTCAGATAAATTCGGATACACACACGTTTTATTATAAGTGAAAACTTATTGTGACCTGCATCCATGGAAGTGATTAAAAATTCAGTCACATTTTGAAATTAGGTTTTTTGTTCTTTTTTATCATTTAGTTATAAAGTTATTCGCATGTACGGGTCAGTATATATTAGAGTTTACGATAATATACTACATTTAAGAGAATTTATGGAAAATAACGCGAAAAAATATGTTATATATGTGTAAATTTGCTTCAATTACATCCACGGAATAGACATATTCATGCTTATTTTTTATATTTCAAATAATATATAGAATAAAATGAGTATGTTTTCGTGTAGACTTCACCAGACTAGGTAACATAACCTTGATAAATATATCAAATCCATGTGCGTTATGTTATCATAGAAATAAATCTCAGTCACAAATATTTTAACTTAAAATGAGAAATACCCGCATAGATATTCGGAGTCGGTCCGCCACGTTTGCTATTGCTGCCAACTTTACCAAGTTTCTTTTTCTGCCAACAACAATAAATGCTGAGTTGTCATTTCCATTCACTTCAACAGAGCCGCCATTTTCCATATCTAGCAATTTTGTTTTTATGGAATCTGCCGTGATCTGAAAGTGATAGTACAATAGATGTCAGTGAACTCTCATTACAACATACGTTGAATGGACCTGAAATATAACAGTGGTTAGAAGCAGTGCGAGATGAGTTAAAATGCTCTGAGGACAACAATGCGTGGGAACTTTCAGAAGTACCTGATAACAGTACTATAGTTCAATGTAGACGGGGTTCAATGTAGATTACAAGAAATATATGGTACTGAAAATAAAGTAAGATTTCGTCCAGGCTAGTCGCTAAAGGTTTTTCACAAAAACTAGGTGTAGATTATACATGGACCTTCTCGTCTGTTGTTAGACACACAACCCTACGTTTATTATTTTTACTGTCAGTGCAATTAGGAGTTGATGTAACACATTTAGACGTAAAAACTGCTTTCCTTAACGGTGACCTAGAGGAAACCATATACATGCAGAAACCAGATTGTTTTTATTCCCCAGGTAGCAAAAAAATGTTAAAACTTAAGAAAGCCATTTATAGTCTAAAGCAGGCCTAAAATAAAAAATAAGATAATTGTTTGCTTGAATGTGGCTTTAAAAAATCAAAGTTAGAACCATGTACATATGTATACAAAAATGAATGAAAATTGTAAAACTATTGTAACGTTTCATGTAGATGATTTCTTCATATTTTCTTACGATAAAAAGGAATGTACTGATCTCAAGGTAATGTTGTCAAGTCGGTTTAAAGTAAAAGACTTAGGATAAGTGAAACAATGTCTAGGGATGAATGTAAAATTTGATAGCTTGGAAGGATCTGTCACCTTAAGTCAAGAACTTTATATTGATAGTTTATTGCATAAATTTAACATGATAGATTGTAAAACTTTCGACACTCCAATGGAACATAAATTGAATGTAAATATAGGTCAAAATGTAAATAATAAAGTACCTTTTCTATAATATATATCTTTTCTATAATATATAAATTATATAAATATATGTAAGGAAAAGTATGTATTAATTAATAAACTTAAATTATATGCAATTGAGGTGGAAAATATGAAAAACTGTTATGAGACTGAAATAGAGTGTCTCAATTCAGAAGTTTTGTCGTTTAAAAACTCCTTACAAATTATCTCAAATAAATATGCATCGGCTCAGGTTGAGATAAAAGAACACATATTGGCCATGAATGATCTGGTAAAGTCATGTAAATACAATGAGGAGTGCTTTGACTCCTAAATAAAACATCAGAGTGAGAATCAACGCTCCATACCATGTTCATCGGGGACAATATGTGTAAATAGCAATGACTCCTTATTTTCACCAACACTCTATGACGGTGCCATAACACAGAATAAAAACATAAAAAGTAGTTTAAATATTAAAAAACATAAAGTTATTATGTATTGTGATGACATAGGTAAAAATTGGACATGATGTTAAATAACCATTTAAACGGACAATTGATTAGTAATTATTGTATGCCTGGAGCATCCTTTAGTCATATAATGAATAAAGTTTTAACCAGTAAGTTTTCTCCTAATAGCACATTAATAATTCTTGTTGGGAGAAGAGGCAATGTAAACAAAAATCAATTATTAAAATATATTGATTACCTCAATACTTTAAATGTACATAAAATTATCTTGTTTACATTGCCTTACATACAGGGTTGGCCACAGGAGAATAAAATAAGATATGATTTAAATTTATTAATGAATAATTTATCATGTAACAATAATTTAAATTTGACATATAATTGTAACAATTATACCAATAGAATTAATTTAATAGATATTAATAATTTAATTAAGAAATTTTTGACTACAGATAGGTATTACCTATCCAAATATAATTTAAGACAGATAGCAAATGTGCTATCTTATTATTTATATATTAACTCAGTCAAGGACTTGGCTACCCAGATATCTGCTCCTATTGAGCAGCATAATGATTTGACATGTAATTTGGAATCCGTTCCAAGTAATTTAAATTAGAAAATGAGACAATAGAGGTAATCTCTAGCAGTTATAATAATTTAAATAATTTAGAATGTAGCTTACAAATCCTTAATAGTTGCAATTGTATAACTCCACAAAACGATAATAAAAATTGTTTACACCTGGTGCATCAGAATATACAAGGCATGATAGGCAAAGAGCTAGAAATTGAATTGTTTTTAAATAGCAACAATATTCATATTTTATGTATTACTGAACATTGGTTAAAAGCTCATAATTTAATGTTTAACTTTAGTAATCACCAGGTGCTCAGTTCTTTCAATAGAGAAATGATTTTAGGAGGTGGCTCCTTAATTTTAGCTAGTAAATTATTATCATATAAATAACGTAAAGATATTGTGAGCCTCTCTGTTGAGCGAACTGTAGAAATGGCATGTGTTGAGTTTGAGCACCTCATTGTTGTGAGCGTTTACAGACCCCCATGTTCTTTATATGATACTTTTGAAAAAATTATGGAGGAAGTTTTCGCTAAGCTTAATAAACAGAATAAATCTGTTGTAATATGTGGAGAATTTAATATCAATCTCCTAGAAGCTTCCTCCACTAATATTAAATTTAGATCATTGTTTAAATCTTATGGTCTTTTCAATTTATTTTTGTAGCCAACACGTATTGCTGAATCTAGTGCAACATGTATAGATAACATTTTTACAAATGTTAAGCCGTTCAATAAATGTATAATTCAAAAATTGAGGTCTGATCACTGTGGATAATTTGTTTCATTACCTTATGTTCACAAAAAGCAAGTAGATAAAAAAGTAGTGTTTGTTCCAGTAAATGCACATCGCTTGGAGAAGTTTAGAAGTAACATAGTAAAAAAACTTCCATTACTTTCATACCAAAATAATCAAAATTTTTTGTATGCAACATTATTTAAGCTCATTTGCAATGAATTTAATAATACTTTTGCTTCTAAAACATTCTCCTTGAATAATCGTAAAACATTTAATGAATGGGCGACAGTAGGAGTCCATAAGAGAAGACAAAGGTTATATGAACTTTACAAATCCTGCAAAAAAAGCCTAAAGAAGACAACTCTAGTATTAACCAAAATTCAATATTTAAAACAGTTCGTTCTGAAAAACCCAGTTCTGATCTTACTGTCCAAGAGAAGAATGAATGTTCTTTAGCATCAAAAGAAAAAACTGTAACTATTAAAACTAAAGTCGAAGACAAAATCAAATTCTTATTGTTGGTGACCAGCAAGCTTTAGGAATGGCTTCAGCTTTAATGAAAATTCGGTCAAGGTATAAAAACCCCCGTCAATATAATATATCGGCATTTACATATCCTGACACTCCTACGGATGTTATTTTAAAAAAACCACTACAAAATGAAGTTCAATTTGGTGCAGATGATTGGATAATTATTTCAGTTGGCGCTAATGATGTTAACCCCTATAAAACATTTGCTGAACTATATTCTTTTCTAAAACATCATGGAGAACAGAAGATATTGATCACGAATATAATTCGCAATTCATATCTAAATGAACATAAATTCAATCGTTTGTTAAATTCACTTAGTTTATATTATTCAAATTGCTCATTTATTGATATACCATATAAGGCAAATAATAATATGCTTAGCACAAAGTTTAAATTTAGAATGTTTTATGAAATTAATAAAAAAATAGATTCAATAGACTATACAAAATATTTTATACATAATAGAAATATATCACAGACAAATTGTAAAAATAAAAATACTTATAAGCCGGGGACCATTCCATTCTACTTTGCCAAAATGAATCGCAACGTTAATATGAATAAAATAACAAAACCTGCTGAAAATAATAGTCTTATTAACAGTGTCTCAAATTATAGGAAAGGGACAATTCCGTTCTATTTTAAAACAATCAAAAAAAAAATTAGCAATAACGTAACTACTAACAACCAGTTTTTTCACTAATAAAAACGTTCTGAATATTTTACATATTAATATACAAAGTTTAAAATCTAAATTAAGCAATATTGAAATTTTAACGAAAGAAAGAACATTAGATATACTTTGTTTTACGGAAACGTTTTTAAGAGAAGAAGAAAAGAACTTTTACAAGTTACATGGGTATAAAATGATGGCTATTTATGCAAGATAATCGAAATCTAGAGGAGGTGTTTGCATTTACACAAGGAGTAACATAGATTCCAAAAATATAGATTACTTAAATCAACTGTCAATTGATAATCATTTTGAAAGTTGTGGTATAATTATTAGTGAATTAAATCTGATTGTTGTATGTATATATAGAACCCCTAACAGCGATTTTAACATATTTATCGAAAAACTTGAAATTTTACTTGCTAAACTAATGGTACGTCTACGTAACAATAAGAATAGATTAATATTATTAGGAGATTTTAATATAGACACGTTAGCTAATAGCAAAAGAAGAAGTATCTTTACTACAACTCTAAGGAAATACAATCTACATCTTACTATACAAGAGCCAACTAGAATTACGGCTTATTCTGCAACTTGTATAGACAACATAATAACAAATGCTAATAAGTATGAATCTCAAGTACTTAATTTGGGATTATCAGACCATACTGCGCAATCAATTAGTATTGCATGTAGATATAACTGAAAAAAAAACACTGGTTCATTTATAAGAGAAATATACATAGATTCCAATCTACCGATATTTCTAAAGTACTTATCCCAAATTGGATTCAGAGAAGTTTATGAGGAAAAGGATGTAAACTTGGCATATAAATCATTCTTTAATGCGTTTAACTTGATCTTTACCCTAAGTTTTCCCCTTAAGAGGATTAAAATTATACAAAAAAATAAACTTAATTGGCTTACGAAAGGAATAAAAATATCCAGTAGAAACAAAAGGAAATTATATCTAAAAACGTTAAAAAATAAATATTTTGCTAAGACAAGTAAATATAGGGAATATTGCAGAATAATGAAAGCGGTAATAGTTGAATCGAAAAGGAGGTCTAATATAAAATATATACAATCTAGTGTTAATAAAACAAAAGCTACATGGAACTTGATAAAAAATAACACCAATTCAATAGAAAACACCATAAAAAATATAAAAGTTAATGGGTTGGTAGTCAGTGAGCCAAATGAAATGGTAGAAATTTTTAATAACTTATTTCTTACACGTAATTATCAAAATTCTAATGTTGGATTTTATAAAACTTTAAATAACTCATTTAATTGCAACAGTATTTTCTTATCACCGATCAACATAAATGATGTCAGTAAAATAGTTAAACAAATAAAACCGAAAAAATCTTTTGGCTATGATCATATATCAATGTATTTAATTAAACAATCTTTAAAGCATATTTCAGAACCAATTCAGAAACGGGTACATTTCCAAATGACCTAAAAATTGCTCTTATAAAGCCTGTTTACAAAAAAGGCCCGAAGCAAGACCCAAATAATTACAGACCCATAGCACTATTACCAAGCTTTTTCAAAATCTTTGAAAAAGTTATTTATAATAAAGTCATGAATTTCATTAATGTAAATAAAATTTTAAATCCTAATCAATATGGATTTCAAAAAGGTAAAAACACGTCATTAACTATATTTAAAATAATGAAACATATTTGGGATGACATAAACGAAAAAAATCCATGTTTTGCCCTTTTCTTAGATATGACAAAAGCATTTGATTGTGTTAATCATGAAATTTTACTGAAACAATTGGAAAACATTGGCATTCGCGGAATTGCTCTAAAATTATTTAAATCGTACCTTGAAGATCGATATCAGGCAACTATTTTGAATACGTATAATAGTAATACTACAACTATTGAAACAATTAAGTCAAAATTTAAAAAGTCAACATTGGTGTACCTCAAGGGAGTATACTCGGTCCTTCTTTATTTTTAATATATATGAACGAGATATTTAAAACCACAAAGCATTTAACAATAATGTTTGCTGATGATGCTACAATCGTTTATACTAGCAATCTAATAAATTGTTCAGAACTTGAAAGTGAAATTAATAAGTCCATAAAAGACATAGTGTCCTGGTTAAAATCTGTAAACCTAACAATTAATGTAACTAAAACTAAAATTCTCCAAATTAGAAATTACAAGACCGAACCAATCCATTTAAAAATATCACTTGACGGCTCAGTCATAGAGGAAGTAGATAATATAAGCTTTCTTGGAGTTAAAATTGACTCTCACCTGAATTGGAAATCGCACATAGAAAAGATTAACAAAAAGATATCGAGTTATTGCTATGTTCTTTCAATACTTTCTTGGTCAACCTCTGAATCTGTTAGTAGAAATGCGTACTATGGTTATATTTATCCATTGTTAATCTATGGTATAATTTTTTGGGGTAATTCAACCATCATAAATGAAACGTTAATACTACAGAAACGATGTTTACGCATCATATATACCGTATAACAAATAGAGACAGCCTGAGGAATTTATTTAAAGAAAAACGTTTTTTAACTTTAACTGGAATATATATATTAGAGTTGTGCCTATTTATTACTAATAATTGCGATTTATTCGAAACGAAACTTTCGAAACGGCAAAATCTACGCTCTTGCTACGAAAACAATTTATATCTACCTCAAATTAAAAATAAATTGTTTTACAAAAGTGCATACATAACAGCAATTGAAGTATTTAATCACTTACCCAATAGTATTAAAACAATAAAAGGACCCAAATTCAAACATAATCTAAAAAACTGGTTGGTGGAACATACGTTTTATACGCTAAATGAATTCTATAATTTTAAGAGTTAATATCGTGTTCTCTATTATACTTACATCTATAAGCATTTTTTAATATTTTATCTTAGAAGTTAATTGTAAATCTATCATCTGTTAAATGTACCCTGTTAAATGTAATCTGTTAAATGTAAATAGTATATATATTATGTTTATGAAAATTGTAAATCTATTGCACGCCTGATGAGGCAACTGTTGACACCTTTAATAATATGACATCTTCAACTTGTACACAGTAATGCAATAAATGAATTATTATTATTATTACAATGAAAGGTCATATAATCCTAGTGTCGACTTTAGGGAATATGTAAAAAAATATTCCAAAATATTTAAAAGAGTGTGCTCCTTAGCCAAGTCATTGTATTTAAGCAACAAAATAAAGACTGCTTCTAATAAAATTAAAATGACATGGAGTACAATTAATAGTGAAACTGGTAAGGTCAACTCTCGCAATTCAAACTACCAGTTAAGTTTTAACAATAAATTAACTAAATCAGATCAGGACGTTGCAATTGGTTTTGAGAAATATTTTACTGATATTCCGATCTTAACCACTAATGGCCGGTTTCTGAGGTACTTTTATCGGCAGTTTATCTATTCGTTAGCGCTATTGGTGCGATAACTTATGAAAATGCGTTTCCGAACATCGCAATGGAAGATAAACTCCGTTTAAGCTAAGTTTAATTTAACTGGCCAATCAGTGCCGTTTATCGGTTCCATAACTTTATTTGACGTTTAAATTAAAGCAAACTGCATCAACTTTTAGGTTATATCGTGTTATTATTAAAATAAATTGCCAGTGAGCGCTAAGTACTTAAATATTAAAGGGATAAAATTAGAAGTGCAATGAATACGAGTTGCTCTTCCGAGTCTGATTTGGAAGTAATGGAGTTTATTTCTAGTATATCAGTACCCAGAAACTTAAGACATAGGAGAAATCCTTTCGAAATGTTTACGGATGAAAAATTTCAATTGAGATATCGCTTTGATAAGAATACTGTTATACAGCTAAGTGATACCATCAGCTCTGCTCTAGCACCCATTATGCATCGGAAATATACATTGTCTGTGTTAGAACAAATTTTCATAGCATTACGATTTTATGCTACCGGTACTTTCCAAATAGTAATTGGTGATGACATTAATGTTCACAAAACTACTGTATCCAGAGTGGTATATAAAGTAAGTAAGGAAATAGCCAAACTAGCAAGGAGTTATATAAGTATGCCAAATGTTGTAGACCTAAGAGAAGTAAAAGCACAATTTTTTGATATCGCAGGATTTCCAAATGTAATTGGTTGTGTAGATGGATCACACATACCTATTCAATCTCCTGGAGGTGAGCAAGCAGAATTATTTAGAAATAGAAAAGGTTTTTTTTTTCTATTAATGTACAAGTTGTGTGTGATGCAAAGTTGCAAATTCGTGACATAGATGCCCGCTGGCATGGATCAACACATGACAGTACAGTTTTTAATAACTCATTCCTCCGAGCACGCCTGAATAACAACGAGATAGGTCACCTCCTTGGAGATAGTGCATATCCTTGTGGACGCCACATGATGACACCATTTTTATACCCAGCTACAAATGCAGAAAAACTCTACAATCAAGCACAAATCAAGACCAGAAATACAGTTGAAAGGATATTTGGTGTGTGGAAAAGAAGATTTCCACGCCTTTCTCAAAAATTAAGGTTAAAATTGGATCATACGTTAGCTGTGATTGTTGCAACAGCCGTGTTACACAATATAGCTCTACAGCAAAGTGATACTCTGGCAATTGATTCCGCTTCGGAAGAAGATATTACAGAATCAATTGAACAACCTCTTCCCTGTGAAGGAAACCATTTTCGTCGTTTATTGGTGGAACAATATTTTAGGTTGGTAAAATTTTTCTTTTGTTAATATCTCTAAAGCTCAATTTACACAATGTTGAATGTAATAAAGCAACAGAAAAAGCAAAGGAGCATATATGTTCCGTCTGATGGTAAGTGGATGCAGGGGCCCCTAGACATCTACATCTATCCTCTATTAGGAATCAAAATGTAGATGCATTGTCACCGTTGAGGAGTAAGATGGAATGCCTAAAGGGTCTCCGCTTTATTTCAGAGCAATTTCGTAATGCTCACCAAACGAAACAGCAGCATATTTAGCTGTTAATTCAAACTAATATTTGGTGAGGGCATGTCTTTCCCCAGTAGAACTGACCTATCGTGCTATAATTATAATATATCTGCAGCATTGCTCTCATGTATCAATAATGTATTATGTTAATAAAAACAAATTTGTGTATGTATTTTATTTGTATTTCTGGTAAAAATATAGTGAATATAATATATAAACAAGAATTTTAATAAATAAAAACTATAACAAAATACTAATATAAAACTAAATGAATTTATTATACTTTGGCCATGTAAAAATATAGAGAATAGAATTTATAAACAAGAGTTTTAATTAATAAAAACCAAAACATTACAAATATTGAAGATGCAACATCGATATGAAATTATCAAATAACAAAAACAAAAAAAGTTACTGTATTTTGATATAGAGTTAAAGAAAATCTTTTACAAACTGCAAAAATGGACTTTATAAGAATTTTAATTTATTATACTTTGGCCATGTAAAAATATAGAGAATAGAATTTATAAACAAGAGTTTTAATTAATAAACACCAAACATTACAAATATTGAAGATTCAACATCAATATGAAATCATCAAATAACAAAAATATAAAAAAATTACTGGATTTTGATATAGAGCACTAAAGAAAATCTTTTACAAAGTGCAAAAATGGACTTTATAAGAATTTTAATTTATTATACTTTGGCCATGTAAAAATATAGAGAATAGAATTTATAAACAAGAGTTTTAATTAATAAACACCAAACATTACAAATATTGAAGATTCAACATCAATATGAAATCATCAAATAACAAAAATATAAAAAAATTACTGGATTTTGATATAGAGCACTAAAGAAAATCTTTTACAAAGTGCAAAAATAGACTTAGGATTTAAAATAAGAATTTTAATTTATTATATGTTGGCAATTATAAATTAAAATTCTTCTTTTTTAATTCTAAGTCCATTTTTGAATTTTCTAAAAGATTCTTTTTTAATTCTAAGTCCGTTTTAGAATTTTCTAAAAGATTCCGCTTCAACTCAATATCAAGATCCAGTAAAATTTTGTTTTTTTCTAATTACATATGTTCATTTTCAAGTTGAACCTCCAATATTTCTAATTTTTTTGTAGTTATGGTATCTTCATTCATTTGCTTCTGGTTTTTTCTTTTTATTATTGAAGCACTGATGCTATTTATATTTTTCTTTTTTGTTTCAGTTAAACAAATCTTTTTTTTCGGTGTGATGTCAGATACCAGAAGAGGTGAAATCCTTCTTTTGGATCCTTTAACTTGTTGAAGTTGATGCACAGAATCTTCTTTTACACCCAATACTTCTTGAGAAGAATCTTGCGTATCGTTTAGCTGTTGTGTTTCAACAATATCTGTAATGAATAAATTGCAAAAATCAGTCACTATTGTGTTATGTGTAATTTTATTATTTTAAAAAATTAGTCCCGCTGGGTTTCTTGCCAATTCTTCCCAGGAGGTGAGGTGTTTTTTTCGAACCAGTGGTAAATGAAAAAAGTGACTTTTTCTATTTCTGTAGCTGATGATTATACAGATAAATCTATATTCAGAAATTGGTGCATGGGTACTTGAACCACATTAAATAAATGATTATTTAATTATATTTTGTTTCATTATCTTTATTCTATTTTACATGAAATTATTAGTAAGTTTGATTAGATTTAAACTAATTTTTCCCTGTAAATTTATATTGATAACTTTTATTGCTCAGGTTATGTATAGCCCTATGCTGAAATAGTGGATATAAGAAGAATTTAACCAAAACATCAGGTAAAAGCATGCTCAATAAATGCTAAATTCTGATGTAATATGATGTTAGAAAAACACTAAACTTACATACCTATGGTGTAATATGGTGCTGATGAGTCAAAATCATTAGATAATGGTTTAAATTGTGGAGGTAATAAGGCCACAACCTTTTCATCGACTGCAGTTGTCTTAGGGCAAAATGTTCCACCTCCTGTCTTGTACAGCTCGGACTGGAATTAAAATTTAAGGTTCTACATTACATACTTGTCGGATACCATTGCATAACTTTATATGAGAATAAATTATTATTGTAAATACTCCAAGGCAATAGCTGTACCCATGAAATAGGTCGTAGAATATAATGATGTATATTATTAGCACACTACAAAGTAATACTACAGCATGTACAGTAAAGTTCCTTCGCACTTTGTATAATAAAAAAGTTTATTAGTGCAAACAAAAATAAGTAGGATATGACCTACCTTATCATCGCTTATATTTTTTCTCGCTTTTTTTTTAAAATGTCATATAACGCATGCAATTGTTTTTCTGTTCTGATTCCTGTTTCAGAAAGAGCATTATATTTATTTGTCAACGCCATCCAAGCTTGCTTCTTGGCCTCAACAGTAGTTCCGTCCGTCTTTTTGTTGTCAATTGTAGCCACAAATTCTTTGGCTACTTCAATTAGAAGCATCTTCTCTCTTTCCGTAAAATTTCTGCTACGTTTGCCAGACTCCATAATGTTTATTTTAATAAAACCACTAAACTTAAAATCGGAAAGAGAAAAAATAAACCACGCGCAAAATAAAAGCAATGAGGAGGTATGATGTTTTCTTTTTAAACAATTTGACAGTACAATGATGTCGTCCATAGAGTCTCTGATAAATATTGAATTATCTTAATTTATTGCTAAAACAGTGCATATTCACTTATTTAGCCTCAAAAAATAATATTTTATGAATAATACTAGTATAAATGAAGAATTGAAATAAAAAAACCAATTTTAGACTCGATGTCTTCGATGAATCGAAAAAGACCCATCTAGTGGCAAATTATGGAACTTGTTATTGGTTTCATAGTTGTTGAACGGTTGGTTTGGTATTCAGAAACGCAATGACAGTTAACCGACTGATATCTTATAGATAACTTTATTGAATCAATAGCTAATGGGAATATAAATGGGAACTTCAGAAACCGGACATAAGTCATTGAATTCTTCTCCTACCGTCACCGAATCATTACTTAAACAAAATGTAAATGTGTGTACAAAGAATTTTACATTTCATAAAGTTTCATCAAAAGATATTGTAAAATATTTTAAGACTATTGATATTAAGAGAACCGCCGATCTGTGGGGGATTTCTGTTAAAGTTATTGCGTCTATAATAGATACAATTGCACCTCAACTATCTGTTATTTTTAATAGTAGTATCAAATCGGGTGTGTTACCTGATTTAATGAAGCATAGTAAAGTAATACCTTTATTTAAATCTGGTAGTACATTGGACCCCGCTAATTTTAGACCTATTTCTGTACTGCCAACACTTAGTAAAATTTTTGAAAAAATTATTCTTGATCATTTGTTAATTTTTTTTTAATGTAAATAAATTACTTCATAAAAATCAATTTGGTTTCACAAGGGGTCGCTCGACAACTGATGCTGGTGTTGAGCTGATTAAATATATATTTAATGCATGGGAGAATTCACAGGATGCTTTGGGTGTGTTCTGTGACCTATCCAAAGCCTTCGATTGTGTTCACCATGAAACATTAATCAGGAAACTTCAACACTACGGTGTAAGAAATGATTCTCTTAAATTAATTATTTCATATTTAAGTGACAGAACACAAAAAGTTGTTATTAATAGTATGAGTTCTTCCGGGTCGATTGTACAAATGGGCGTGTCTCAGGGCTCAATTCTCGGCCCCTTTCTGTTTCTTGTATTTATTAATGACTTACCTTACATAGTAGGGGATAACCATGATATAGTAGATGATACTTCATTAATTTTCAAATTAAAACGACAGTTATTAAATTACGACGAAGTAAATAATGCTATAGCTAAGTTTGTCAATCGGTTTAATGTCAATAATTTGCATTTGAATGGAACTAAAACTAAATGTATGAAATTCGTAATTCCTAATGTTAAACATGTCAATACTAATGTAATTTGAAATGGGGAGGAACTGAGTCTTTTTTCTTGGAATCACACTGGACGCAAAGCTTCGATGGCTCCCCCATATATCAAAACTAGCTAGCAGACTTAGTTCTGTAGCATATGCTGTAAAAAAAATTTGAACTCTTACCAGTGTTGAAACAGCTAGAATAGTTTACTTTAGTTATTTCCATAGCATTGTGTCGTATGGTATTTTGCTATGGGGACACGCGACTGACACTGAAATTATATATATTTTACAGAAGAGGGCCATTAGAGCAATATACAATTTAAAACCAAAAGAGTCACTGAGACAAAAAATTAAGGAAATTAATATATTAACTCTGGTCCCTCAATACATTTATGAAAATGTAATGTACGTACACAAAAATAAAAGTAGTTTTGCGAAAATAAGTGATATTCATTCTGTTAATACTAGGAGCAGACACAAGCTGGTAGTACCAGTTACTCGACTCCACCGAGTCAGTAATTTATTCTTGGGGCGATGTATACGCTTTTACAACAAAATCCCAGAAAATTTGTCATACACAAAGTTCAAAAATGTTATTAAACTAAGTTTGTATAAAAAGGGTTATTATAATATTAAGGAATTTATAGATGATAATAACCCCTGGGAAGGGTGATCGCTACCAAGCTATTTCTAATTTGTCTTGTGTTGTTAATTGTAAATATGTAAGCTACTATTAAAAAAAATAGTCCCGCTGGGTTTCTTGCTGGTTCTTCCCAGGACAGAAGTTTTTTTTTGCGAACCAGTGGTAAATTAAAAAAGTGACTTTCAATAAGTATTTTTATAATCTACATTGAATAAAAAAGTTTCTATTTCTACTTCTTTTCGACAGCTTATAGATAGTCTAATGTACTTATCTGTCTTAACCAGACCAGATATAACCTATTCAGTTAGTTATCTAAGTCAATATAATAATTGTCATACAGATGAGCATTGGGGTTATGCTATTAAGTATTGTAATGTTGCGCGCCTAACTTGATGTCTGGTACCTGGCACTAGCGCCATCTAGTGTCGGGGAACAGAGCGAGGAGAGCTTTCCAGAAAATGCCATGACTGAACTTTCAACCAACAGCGCCATCTAGTATCGAATAGAAGAACCAAATTTCTGGAGAGCTCTACACTTGAACTTTCTGCACCTGGTCGATTGGGGGCCGGTAATTGCTGGAATATTTTGGATGTATCGGTGAAAAAGGCGTATATGTAGGCGTTGAAGCCCGCCAACGGGGCAGTATTGACTTGGCGATACGAGTGAAGCTTTCGGAGTGAAATAAAGTGAATTAAAGTGTTAACTGTGAATAATTATTAGTTTGATTTAAGTTTTAATTGGTGTTCAGTAATTAAAGTATCAATTTTGGTAATTCAATCGGCAGTTTTTACTGTCACGAACCCTAAGCTCGTAACAGTAATAATGGAATTTCCAATATAGAAGGTTTTGTGGATGCCGATCTGGCAAACAATACAATAGATAGGCGGTCTCATACCGGATTTTGTTTCTTATTTTCTAATAGTGTCATATCTTGGGAATGCAGGAAACAAAAGACTGTAGCCCTATCAAGTTACTCAATAAGGTTACTTGTCATCATGGCTGTACTGATAAATCACTCATGAAGGAAATATTCTGAAGCTCCCTCTTGAATAGATCTTCGGAATTTTCTAGAGATATAATTTTTTTGTTAATATTATTGTGGTTCTTCTCCACGATTTCATTAGTGTGTTTTAGTAAATTAAATTCCGCTTCCACTACGGTCGTTTGATTTTTCCATAGGGTCGCTAAATGGTCTTTTCTCTTGCTATTCATGCGTTTCTTGCTTGCAAATCTTTTATTTCTTTATAAAATTCCCCTTTCTGTACTCGTTTGATAATTAAAACTTTTGCAACTCGCTTTTGACTTTCTGTAAATAAATCTTAAAATCCAACCTAATACTTTGACGCATTTCGATAATGAACTGTAACTTTTTAATAATTGCTGTATAACTTCATGCTTGAAGGCTACCTGTGTAACGCTTACCGATTTTAATTTTCTCATCTCTTGATTAGTGGTATATTCTGCTTGTTTTTTCATTTTTTTGACGAAACGAAGTCAACCAATTAGGCCCTTGCCACCACAAAGTATGATCTCTGAGTTGAATGGCGTTTAGACCTCGGCTGGCACAATCAGCTGGGTTTTCCTTAGACTTGACGTTACGCCAGCATTCAGGTGGCATTCAAGCTGTTATTTGTTTCACGCGGTTAGCTACAAATAGCTTCCATCTCTCTGGCTCACCGTGAAGCCAACCCAGCACCGCCGTCGAATCAACCTAACCATAGATCTTGATTTCGTGGCCCGACAGGTTTGATGTAAATTTTACCATTAACTTGGATATACTGTCTTTTTGAGAGGCACGAGTTAACGACACGTGATAACACTTAATCTGCTCGATATCTGCTATAATCTTATTCCATTGTACGTGAACTTCGTTAGGCACGTATTCGTCCCATTTAATATCCACTTTCTAAGACTCTTGAAATAAAACCTAAAGTTTTGTGGTGAGTGGAGCGATCCATCCCATGGGATCGTTTTGTTTAGATATCTCTAATAGCATTTATTTATTTTTATTTATTTTATTCTTTATTGCATCCTTAAACAAAAGAATACAAGGGGCGGACTTAATGCCTTGAGGCATTCTCTACCAGTCAACCCATGGAGTGGTGAGAATTTGATGTAGGTGTGGCAATATAGAATAAGAGAACACTATACAAATGATAATTAACTGCATAATATATACAAACTACTAATAAATAAACTATACATATATGATCTATCCTTACATATATACAAATACATAAATGGATATACATACAAGTATATATATATATATATATATATATATATATATATATATATATATATATATATATATATATATATATATATATATATATATATATTAAATACATACATAATTAGTATTAACAATAATTAGTATAATTAGTATATACAAATGACTATGAATATATACGTCTGTTTGGCAATACATATTAAATAGATGAGTCATGTAAAATGCATTGTCTTTAAGAAATGATCACGGACCAACTTTTTAAAAGCTTACTTATTGGGAGCTTTTCCGATGTCATCGGGCAAGGAGTTCCAAAGACGTGTAGCCTGAACTGTGACGGAGTTACCATAGAACTCGGTAAAGTGAACTGGATTGGAACTGGAAGCATTATTCGTGGTCGGTCTTGATAACGACGTAGTTGATTTTGAATTGAACGTTAAACAGTCTCTTCGTGGATTACATCCGAGTCCTAAAGTTTTTGTTGACTCCGCTTGCTTGAAGTCAAAATTTCCTTGATTATTCTTCTCCTATGATTAGACTTGACTAGAGATGATTAGACTTCCATTTTCTTAAGTTAAATTCACCGGTATTTAATAAACTGCTCAGGTCCTTTTTAACCGCTTTTCTGATTCAATAGATTGAACTCCGTGAATTAGGTCATTCATGTAAAATGACTCCTCAAGTATGCGTGGAGCCGAACTCTCTTGATAATTTGGCCTCTCATCTCGAGCTTATTGTATGATAGTACACACGGCCCAAAAAGGGGCCGCTTTAGTGCCATATGTATGATTCAGTGACTAATTTTGCATAACATATTTAAAAGTAAACTGATATGTGATGAAAACATAAGCCTTTTGTTACTAAATCTTTGATTTAAAATCTCCCAACACACATCGTAGTTGTTAAAGCTGACGCTGAGATGCTGGATTAATCTCTCGGCCTCTCCTTTCACTTTGGTCATGAGATACTGCATCTTCTGCGCGTTGGACATAGACGGATTGTTATGGATTGTTTCAGTGAAAAGGTCTTCGAAAGAAGTCCAGGTGTTATAATTTCCACTGAAAGTCGGAATCTCCATCTGGGGCGTTGACTTTTCCCTGTGAGCCACTGACCACATTTTTTTTATTAATGGCTTTCTTGATTCTATTGTAATCTGATTCGTAGCTGGTAAAAGTATCTTCATATTCTTTGCTCGACCCTTCCAGCTTGCTATCTAAGTCCCAGTGCAGCGTGTCAATCGCTGCCCACCGGCTTTGAATCGTCCGTAATAAATCATCAAATTCCCACTTTTGTAACACGGAATCAAGGTCAATGTTTACTACAGTACGCTGGAAAGCTTTAAAATTACTAAACTGTTTTTTTCGCACATCGACGGTCTTGCTTGTCGAGCCAGTTGCTTGCCCTGATGATCGAGAGGATTCGCCTTCTCTTATCACAAAAGTTGGTGGCTTCAGAAGAGGTGTTCTGGTCCTTTCTCCTGTAAGCGGCTGAAAGTTCTGTATATGAAGCCTAATAGACCCGTATCTTTCGGCTACTCGTTCGAATTCTTGATTCGTAAAGTAGCTATTAGATTCAATACCGAACTCTGATAATCTTGTATGATTATTTTTAAACTCTAGCCTATACATATCCAACATGTCTAATCTACGTTGTATATAGTCTTCTGTCTTCTTTTCTGAGCTATCTTTTTCAAATTTGGTAAAGACATGCTCTATCGCCAGAGCGATTTGCTGCTGATTAGTAAGGAAGTCGTCCATTTTCGACATAATAAAGAAGAGAAAAAGGGCTGATCTTACTTGATATCTGCTGAACGGCGAAAGTGAGCCGACTCGCTCGCCGACTGATGATGACCAGAGACTTCGTTCTTCAGACAAGGCGTGCACCTTGATCGCATACTGTCTGATACTTGCTGCGCCACAGGTTTCTTGATAGCAGAGTAAAAGCCACGCCACTACGCACCATATGTTCGAAAAAATCCGATAGGTTGCTGAGCGGAAACGCTGACATGCACACACAGCAATGTAAGAGAAAACGAGCTGAAGTCCCGCTTTTTTGGAATGCTCGAAGGACCAATGTTCGGGGTAGTACCGGCACTAAGGGGGTGATAAACTGATAACGCTTGATAAGTTTGATATAAGATATTGTGGATAAGTATACAGATTAAAAGATTAGAACTACACATAATGAGTACGCGTAGCGCTCTTCATGGCTAAAGGCGAACTGATTTTAAAATACGCGGAAATATGTAAAAAAGATCAAGTTGTGAAATGATGACTTAACAATTGTACGTTGCATTATATGCTCGTACATCTGATATAACAAACTATAAAAAATAAATTAACAATCACGTTTTTCTCCTAATATTATGTGTATTCCTACCGAATATAAAACAAACAGTTTTTGTGATATGTCCGACTTCCTGTGCAGTTTTCAAAACATGTAGGTATATAAATAAGCAAGGATGAATAATCAAGATTTGTTATGTTAACTTTATAATAATATTGTCATGCTGTGATTTATATAATTTTTGATTTTATACCAAGTATTTTGATAGTAACAAATAACGAATACTTTTTGAAGTATATACTCAGCCGCTTAAACAATTTGGGCAGATATCAGGATTAGTACTACAAGTGACCTGTAACCATTGTGACACCTGATATACTGTATCCATTCCACGTTAGGTCCTACTTTATTAAAATATCTTTTTCCGCAGATTGCACAATAATCATCAGGATCATCAGAATCGTGAAGATTCTTTTCAATTCCTAATTTCGTTTTGCATTTTTTTATGTCGTTAGTTTTAAAATGTTGATCATAAGTTTGTTCGATTCTTTTATTTATTTCCTTTCTAATCCATAATCTAATCCGGGAACAGTGAGCGTTCAGCTTCCTTTTTTTCTTAAGAACGCTTGTTTTAACACTTTGTGCTTCTGGGTACTTTCAATGTTTGATGATAATGGAATGGATAACTTTAAGTGGTTCACGATTTTCTTGTAATTCTGGATTTGATTTGTCTTCATAGCTATTTTAATGAGTTGCGTCATAACATAATAATTTTCAGTGTTATCAGCTGGTTCTTTAATTCGGAGTTAATTATTAAATTTATGCTCTTCGTAAATTTCTGCTGTTGTAACAATAGATGTAGATATAACATTTTGTAAATCTAAGTCTATTGGTGGCGTACCTTTTATAAAATTTTGAAATGTATCCTTCATTACTTCTATTTGTCTGTCAATATCTTGCGAATATCTTGCGAACAATATCATTACTGTTTTCATGTGTTTTGCTCATAAGTTGAATATTTGAGCCCAAATCTGTATAATTTAAAAAGGCAATCTCTGTTTTCGTTATAATTGATTTTGAGTCACTGAGATCAAACGTGATAACAGAAATACTGTCTAAAGTAACATACGAGCCAACTTTGTGAGTATCAAGTATAAATACGTTCTTATCAGGAGAATTTGTGGATTTGGGTGCAGATTTTTGTGAATTTTTCTTTTGGGAGTGGATTTGCGTCTTCCGGTTTTTGATTTCATATCATTTGATTCCTTTAAAATTACGTTTGTATCAATTCCATGTTTTGAATCTAGGTTTGCAGCTCGTATAACTTTCATAGCAATATCGATGTCCGGGATCTTTAACACATTTAGTATAATCAACAGCCTCTTCATATAAAGGAAACAAACCGCATTTCTTGAATCCATTTTTTATCTGCTGGAGTATATCAAACGCATTCGTGCTTTTGCAAATAAGGGACAAAAGTCAGCTTTTGTCACAGCACTGTTCCACGGATCTTCGGATTCAGAATTGAATTCCCTCACAGTATTCTTCCAACATTGCTTCAATGGCCTAAACACACTCACGTCTGCAGGTTAAAGCATGTGTGTCGTTCGTGGGGGCAAAGTTCACAAAACTAGCTCAAGGGTAATGTTCATATGAGATTTATGACCATCTACTAATAAAAGCACAGGTTTTTTTTCTTGATTAGCTATTTATTAAAATCGTTACAAACATTATATTAAAAAATTATTAAATATATAATTTAAAAAAATAACGCCACGCATCTAGCCACTTTCGGATCGGCCTAGTACCCAATCTTTTGGCATGCTTTGTACTATTGAACGAGGAGGTCGTACATATGGAAATATGAAAAGTGGGGGACAAATCTTTCCATTAGCAGTAAATATTACCAAAACTAATATTTTCTTTTTCTTTAATCACTTTTACTTCATAAACATTTTTGTATCCCCTTGGAGCTAAAACTTTCCCAGTTTGAGGGCATAATGAAAATCCAGACTCATCATCGTTAAAAATTCTGTCACCATCATTTAAAACGTCAGAAGCATTATCCTCGGTTAACTATTTACGAAGATATTGAAACTTAATTCTTATTGTAGCTTCAGTCACTAAAGCTCTATATTGGCTGATATTTTCGGGAACTCTTAATGAAATTTCTGGATGCTTCTTTGAAAACGATTTTAGCCACTCTTTTCCCGATATGATATCTTTAAAGGGGTTTTTTTAGGTTTGATTCTTTTACTATATTTTCTACCGTTTTAATTATCGTTCTGTTCAAAAGAAATCCTCGTTTTACCATTTCAATTACGTAATGCGATTTTTTTCTCTATTTAATCCGAAAGAAGAATGAGGTCTACACCAGGTAGGCCTCATTCAAGTGTAGGCAATTATATTGCTGGATTCCGAACCCTTTTCTGTCAACTTACTTTGCAGTCTACTCAACAACTTTGGAAATGAACTTTTAACTAGTGTTTTACGTTTAAACCCATCAGTCTTCTTCCATTGTGTTAACACATCGCGCCAATATTTTTTTAAAGGTGCGTAAAAAGCAACATCTAATGGCTGGAGTTAATGTGTGGTTTTTGGAGGTAGGCAAACAAACATAATATTAAGTTCCTGACAAGTTTGTAATACGGATTGGGAAAAATGGGAAGATAAATTGTCTCCTATTAACACTTTTCGGCCAACTTTCGTTTTTGTATATGGTCCTATAGTGGTATAAAACCAATCTTCAAAGCAAGTGGAATCGAACCAGCCACTTTTGACCGGTTGTACCTGGTTCCTGTGGGTCCACCCTCCAGCCATTGATCCCATAAATGATCAGCTTTATACACGACGTATACGGGCAATAACTGGCCGTCAGCAGTGCCCGTAAACGTTAAAGAAATAGACGTCTTCGTATTATTGATTACCCTTTCGGGGTATTTACAAACTCTCTTAAATAAACATTTTTTTGTTGCCTGGATCATCTGTCAGGTTTTCCTCATCGTGATTGATGAGAAAGTCTGGGGAAACTCCTTCAACAGAATCTTTATAATATAAAAAAGTCGTCTATCACGGCTGGTGAGATTTAAGCGCATTTGCTGGATATATTTGACGCTTGACGGTTTGAAATTTTTTATTTATACCTGATTGTGAAGTTTCGCCCCCAGTCTACTCCAGGCATATTATCTTTAAGGTTATATAGGGTTTTTTCCATTTTGTTTAGATACCTTTGTGCAAATACTCTAAGGTCGGTGGAATCAACAGGGAATCCCCATGCGCTCAATAGCTTTATGTATTCTAAAAACGCCATCTCTTCGTCTTTTAAAAAAAGAGTTGGATGGCCGGCCTTTTCTTGTGTGCAGTTTATATTTCGGCATTTTCTGCTTAATGTACTCTTTGGGATATTGTATTTTTCAGCCGCCTCTTTTAACTTTAGTGATCCATTTGCAATTTTGCTTTTATGGCTATTTGTAAATTTTCATTAGAATAACTCAGGTAAGGTAAATGATTCGTACCATTGCGTGAATTGGTGAACTTTCTTTGGTATGTCCGTACTATGGTTTCATGTCTGTATAACAAAATAATATATTATAAATAAAGTAATTCCTCCCATTAATTTGGCTATGATTCTAGACACAATAAAAAATAAATAGTTTGCGGTGTCATGAGAGCTCCGCGGGGTTCAAGGACTCAAATACGTAGGAACCAATTCCATACCATTTCAAAAAGACCCACATACATAAGCTAATAATTTATCTTATTCATTTTTTATCAATATATTACGAAAGGTACTAGTATTTTATCTACTCTAAATACGTACCTTTCACACTATTTAATCTTTACACGTGGTAATCAATTAAAGAAGAAATATTGTTTTTATTAAACACGGGCGGCCTTTTTGTAATCGGTTCACTACTTTTTGAGTACATTCATTACAATCATACAAATCTTTTCTCTTTAAAATGTTAGTGTAGATCTGTAATCAATACATTGATTGTACTTACTGGATTGAACAACTATTTTGTATAGTGCCGAGAAACATCTTATCCTTAACTGAGTTAAAACGAGTAATTGGGGCTATTTGAAACGATGAATAAAACCCAGCAATTTTTGCAAGCTTGAAATGGGCTATTTAGTACTAAGTTTAAATTAACCCCAAAACAGAAACCAACAAGCCCCATTTAGAAAAAACTAAAAATACGGCAGTCTGTAAGAGATAGAAAAAAAAAGAAAATATAATCACTTAAATGCGCATGAAACACACTACTTCACAGTTTATTTCACTCTGTACATACCTTTCTGGAGATAGTGTACCAAGTAAAAGTTTTTAATCCACGATATACACCGACGGGCGAAAGTTCATAGAAAGCTGGGCCTGATGTTACAGTAACGATTACTGCATTATTTTATTTATATACCAATACCATTTCCAAAAAACAAAAATGTTTACGACTGCTTCATGGTAGAAAAAAATATAGGATGTTATTGGTTTGTATAAAAACAATGTTATTGATTACGTTATGCTTGCAATGTTATTCTTACACTAAGCTCTCACATTACACTTTAAGAAAATATTAATTAGATTTTATTTTAAAATAGACTTCTCCATAACTATATGTATTGCAGAACAATCACACAGAGGATTCAGACGCCGCCGTCCAACTAAATTCTAGAAGTTTGAAATAATTATAAAAAAGCAGACGGAGTATGAATTAAAAATACTTTTTCTTTTAAGGATTTATTAATCGTCCACTTCATCATAAACAAATAAAATATCGTCCAAAAACGGTGCATGCGGTATTCAATTCTCTTGATGCCCAGCTTAAGTACTAATTATGGACATTACATGGCAACAGCAACCTACGGTTGTTTTTCCTACCAAGCAATTAAAATAATACTATTTGATGGCCTCTCTACCATTAAGAGTACTGTCAACTAAAATATATGTGAAATACATAGACTTATTATAATACTGCGTACATTTATACCAATGGTAAAGTATGTTTTTGAGCTTAAGTATGTCTCGATTTTATTCGACGGTCTCTTAGTAGGTTGCTGACCGTTTCTCGACACACTTCTATTTCGTATCTCCCATCTTGTCGTATGTGTTCTCCATAATGGGACCTAGCCTACTTAATTTGATAAATGCCTAAAGATATTTTTAATAAATCACTATGTGTGAGCTGGGGAAAATCATTTAAGTTATCATTTTGCACATGTATTCTTGTAAAATCAGAAAAGAAACCGTCAGTATCCTTTATACGTAGCCAGAGTCGTTAACCAAAACAAACCTAACAAATGATTTGATTGACTTTTGAGTTTTTGAACCATGAAGGTCATGTTTTGAACTAACGTTGAAATTTCCGCTTTGTGGCCTGTATAAAACATTGATAATCGATTGAGGAATCGATTTATTAATCTAAGCAGTCAATTTATTTTTACGACTCTTTTGAAACGTTGAAGTATCACGAGGAAACCATTATTTAAATTATAAGTTTCTTAAACTTACCTAAAGAAAAAAACACTGAATAACTTTTTATTGTCTTTTTTTCTATTTTTGTATTGAAATTGATTAACTAACCTATTTCATCCGGCAGCATTGTTTAAAAATGAAAATAACGGAAGTCAGTACTATTTTTATAAAATATTTAATTTCTTTTGCCGTGATAAAACTGCTTAATATTTCATTATTAACTACAAAAAAACTGTAAAAAATATTGATAAATATTTCACTTGTGTAACGTTAGGCCTAAATTCGCCTGTCTCCTTTAAGGCTTTTTTTTAAAATAAAACACTGCTTAACGTTTATGGCCAATGACCGCTGAAATTCCAGTTTGACATTGATGTTAAAAGTCGTTGTATTGCCAGGTGGTAAAATATATTTCCTTCTATTCCCAAATAAAAAAGTACACACGACCAAATCTTTTATTTTGCAAATTCCAAATAACCTCGTGATATCCAAATAATCCCATTCTACGGTATTTAAATAATCTCTAACAAAATATACTTACTCATCACCAGTAAGCAGCATTTATCTTAGACGTATTGTAAATGAAATATCAATATATAATGTTAAGGTAAGTTGAAAAAATACCTTAAACAACTAACTTTTTGTGTTTGAAATTATTTTCTAAGAAGTTAAAACAAAGGTTAAAGGTTATTAAGCCAAAACTAAGTTTAAAAACGTTTGGAAATTTCGTGAAAATTCTTTTCAATTGTTTGAAAAAACGTTTTCGTTCCGCATCGCTCCTAATCACTTTTTAAAATCAAATATATGTATTTGATGTGGGTGTCCGGAGACTGGAACTATAGCCAGTTATCCAGCCAATTTATCGTTTTAAGGGCCGGTGGATTAGGCAAAACTACCAGTATCCGGCCACCGTATTCACGTACAAGATATTTTACCCAAAATATGTAAACAACTTATAATTGCGGCCGGAGCCTGGACATGTGGTTAAATAGAAAATAAGGACGATACAGCTAGTAAAATTATACTTAATAAAATGTTAATATATAATAAAATATAATAATTTACATCAACCTTCAAACCTAGTGTCCGGCCGGGATAAGTCGAACACTGGAAGTAGCCTTATTTTGTTCCAGTCTACTGGCCCCTTATTTTTTTTAAATTATGTTACAAAGAACCCATATTTTACAATAACATTAAGTAAGTGGACGTATATTTGTGTAAAAAAACACAAAATTATTTTTATATAATGGGTATAAGAACATGAACTCACCATTTAAAAACACCTCGCATTTTTGTCCACATTTTTTTATTACACTTGTCAATTCAACACGCGTGTACTCACCTCTGTTTTCAATGTTAACTAAAACTACGCTGAATACTCGCGGCAGAAGTTATTGCATATACGTTGTTGATAATTTAAAATAGTTTTTAAAAAGGGTTTATGTTCAAAGTTGTATCTGTATTCTTATTTTACTTAAATATTATGTCACGCGAACGGATATTAATTACTTAGAACTAAGTAGTAAAGCCATAAAACACCGCACCTTTTCAATATAGTACAAATTCAGCACTAGCAATTCACCAATTCACCCAGGTTCGGCCGCACATGGAATACTGTTCCCATCTCTGGGCTGGGGCTCCCCAGTACCAGCTCCTTCCACTTGACCGCATCCAGCGTAGAGCGGCTCGAATCGTCGACGACCGAGTGCTTTCCGATCGGCTCGATTCACTGGCGCTGCGAAGAGATGTTGCATCTCTTTGCGTATTTTATCGCATCTATCATGGGGAGTGCTCTGAGGAATTGTTCGGATTAATCCCAGCCGCCAAATTTCGTGAACGCACTACACGGCAAACGTCCCGATACCATCCACACCATCTGGATGCTTGGCGGTCCACCACTGTACGTTTCACAAGGAGTTTTCTTCCACGTACAACCTCTCTGTGGAATAGTTTACCACCGGCGATTTTTCCGGACCGATACGACCTGGGGACCTTCAAGAAAAGAGCTTACTCCTTTCTAAAGGGCCGGCAACGCACCCGCAATTCTCCTGGTGTTGCGGTTGATCATGGGCGGCGGTAGTCACTTAACATCAGGTGAGCCGCATGCTCGTTTGCCCCCTCTTCTATAAAAAAAAAAAAATACAACTACTAATGTCATAATATTAAGCTAATGAATAAAAGGTGCATTTTGTTATTAACGACTTTCAATCCTTAGTACCTAGCTATTCAATTAATAGGATAAAGAGTATCTATCACATTGACCCTACAAAGTTTTTGAAGGTTTAAACATCATTCAAATTAGTGGTTAATTTAAGTATTAAAGCAGAGTCACTTTTATCGGGTGCATAATCAATATTTATTTATGAATGGAAGTGGTGGTACAAATATATCAAAAATAGAAATATTGGTTATGGCACAATCACAAAACTAAAAACGAATTCTCTTAGGAACTAAATATCTTAAGCAGTAACAATTTTAGAACCCTGACATTAGGAGCTTATCACCTTGTGACGCATGATAAGCCTTAAGCCTGGTTTACATTTTGAGAAGTGACAAGTGCGAGCGGCCACGACAAGTGACAAATGACAAGTGACAAATAGCAAGTTGGTGTTCACACATGTGGCAAGTGGACGTCATTATTATGCGAAATCTTGGAGTGTGAAATTGGGTTGGTAATTGTCAAAGTGGCGCTAGCATAGCTTTAAAGTTAAGAACTTTTAAACAAAAAAAGGTAAAATTGTATAATGAGATACCAAAGATGTGTGAAGTGCCTTATCGGAAATATATTGGTGCACACTAATTTCCTAAAAACGCTAAATTGAGAAAAATGTGTCTTAAAGCTATAAGAGGGAAAAAATTTAAGCCTGAAAATATGCTAGGTTATGTCGTAATCATTTTGTGAGACGGATTATCAAAAAACCGGCATTTATACAGGTATTGAAAAAGAACCAGGTTCGGAAGTTGACGTTCGATTAAGAAACAGAAGGGAGGAATCGAGGCTTCTCTCGATCCGGCCTCCTAAAACGCCTACGTTGGGTTCGGGAACAACGTATGTGATCTCCGCAACGGAGTAACACACAAGGGCGATATTCTCTTCTTTTTCAGCAAGTAGGTTCAGACGGGGATTACGGGTCTTCCGAAGTCGTCCCGGTCCCAACGCCTTAATTCTTCGATGTGGACTGTATAACTTTGAGGGATGAATTACTTGGGAATAAAACAGCAATTATCTTCAAACCGTTCCGTGAGAGAGTAATCACTTTTCCCTATCACTTCCCTACACTTTTTCTTTCTTCTTATTAACTGCTGGTTTGATTTCCGAACTATTTCCCCGAACGAATTGCAACGTTAATTGTCTTCTACACGTGCCTTAAGGCACATGCCGGCTTCGGGCCTCGGGGTAAGCCCCCATTACCCGTGCTATCCTCGCGGTCCACCACTATGGACCGGTCCTGGGAGCCTTCTATTGGCATTGTAGATCTTTCTTGCGGATTAGTCCGTGATTGGTTAATTTTTTCGTAGTCGGTTAGACTACGAAAAGAGAGAGGTTGTCTAGTAAAGTCGGAGTTGGCCTATCAGCGGCATTGAGGGTTGTTACTCGACTCTCTAATCGATATAGAGAGGAGTTCTCTTGGATAGGGTCGCCCGTCCGGAGGGCGCGCATGTAGCGGCGCAAAGTTGTTAAGGTGTATATGTGGCCCGTTGTCTGCACGGTCGAAAAATCCGCGCGCCAACCGGGCCACAAATTCCTGTATGGTGTCTATCTTGAGGTTGGCCGCTATGACGTCATTCCGGACGTAGCGACCCGCACCGACGATGGTTCTTAACGCCATATTTTGCTGGGCCTGCAGTCGCCGCCTCAGAGGCTCGCTCAGAAGCGCGTACCAGGCCGGAGCAGCATAGGTGATAATGGACCTGATGTAAGTTTTGTATACACGCACTTTAGTGTTAAGTGGTAACTTGGATGCCAGGACCGGACGTAGCATCGCCCGCGCACATCGTGCTCCGCGGACAACGAGGTCGACGTGCGCCGTCATGCGCAGCGCCCGGTCGATCCGGCACCCAAGGTAGGTCACGGCCTTCTCGTACGCGATCTGCTGGCCATTGAGGGTTAATTGAGGTGGTAGGAATTGCAATAAAACCCGTTCACTAAGCTACCCCCAGAGCTATACGCGAAAGTGAACCGCGCCATTCGCGTGCTTGCGCAACTTAATTACATGAATTTGTTCTATTACTCTCTCACGTTTCACTTAATATCTTTATTCACATAAGTCATACATAAATACAATTTAATCTATATAGGTAGCACAAAACAATATCTACACTACGATATACATTATATTTTCGTATCACAAAAAACCTTTTATTTATTAAACAAAATATGCCTATTTTGATCACAAGTTCAAAGTCAAAATTTCTTAAATATTTAACACAGAAAGTTAAAACAATGTTTCCCACTTGAATTTATACATATGTTAACTAATACAATAGTTTAATTTACATTTTCTCTATTTATTTCACTATTTAAAACACTTTTAAATTTCTTATACAAAACTGTCATTATTTCACTTATACACAGGAATTTTCACATAAAAATAACACAGAATTCACCTTTTTAGCACGTACAATCAACCTGAAATGTTTTACAAGTCATTTTTACATAAATTGCTGAAATTACAAACATTTTAAATTTTTTACATATTCGGCCTCCTAAGGGCGTGGCCAGCGTGCTTCCGTGAACTCACACTATTTGAACAACTAACTTTGCACGGCTCTCGGCTATCAGAAAAAATTAAAGTCTGAAATACACCAATTTTTAACAATATTAGGTAAATAAGTGCTTCTACATAATTTTCGAACTGTAGGAAACTATCTCTGTTAGGATTCTTATCAGTTATCATGTTTCTTATCAGATAACAATACAAGTGAATGTTCTTATTAATCAATCATAGCAAATAGGCATTTGTTTTCGTACAAAACATATCATACTTATACAAGACAATACTTATGCAATTAATTTACGTTAATTCTGTTTATGCACAGAGTGATCATCTCGACCGGGGAACAAATCCGATCTCTAACTTCACTTTAATATTCCTTTGAATTTACATCGTTGGAAAGACGATTTCAACCGGGGAACAAATCCGGTAACATAATTTATATCATAAAATTCCCTATGGTTGCGCGGAAAACCCATTCGTATTTATTTATATCGGACGGTAGGTGCCATAAGTCGCTTGTTCATTTCCGAAAAAACGATATCATTCATACCCTCCTATCGACACATTGGGGTGGTGGGGTGGGAGGGGCAAGAAGATGATTCTAGAATGTCACGTAATCATCGGAGCCGAGGATATATAAGAAACGCGCGACCGTTGCGCGTCTCTCTTCCCGCCGCGCCAGTCATTGGAACAACAGCTCTTTCCGCCGCAGTCGTCGTTGAAACTACAACGCTTCTCTCCCGACGCACCCCTGGGGCCCCAGAGTGTCTGTCTAGAAGAAGTTCCAGAAGTTGCAGCGATAGTGCTCTACACAAATAGAAGAAACCCCGGTGAGTCAATATTCCTTTATTTACCGCCTGCCTGATATAATTGTTTTAACCCGCTCCAATTTGTGTTCTCCTAATCAGGCAGGATTCCTTTTCAGCGATTTGGCACAATAATAGTTTAGTTTAGGGAAGAGCGAGTGCATTATACCGCATGCCATAGTAGTCGCTTTTACGTAAGCGTAGATATACATCGTAGATATACATATACAGTCCACTTTAGTTAATATCTCGCGTAGTAGGTTTAAGGTTCGACCGGGGAATTAGACTTCGGCAGCCTTAGACACGTGGCTCCACCATTTTATGGTCACTTCGGCAGGATTTGGTCGAATTGTTGAATTAATTAATTAGATAATGCACTCTAATTTATGGAATAGACTTAAATAGTGTTCGTTTAAATTTAAAATTTGATTAGGTATTCGCAAACAGAATTATTCGTTTTATAGCGTAGTTGATTAAATTTAAAGCCTATTAAATAATTGAAACAGTGTAATAGGAACCGTTTGATACGCTTACCCACAATCTTGATAAAATTATTGAGTGCAAATGACGCGTCACCTCGACTCGCTGCGCAGGTGTTCGATTTAATTACGTAATACGGCATACCGAGTGTCCATCCTTCATTGTTTGTGCGTTGTGAGGTTAATTGTGATTAATATAACTTTATTATAATAATTTAAAATGGCAGTTATTGGAAGTGAAATCAAAATTAAAACGCTTTATGCCAAGAGGGACATACTCTTTTCGCGTATGCAGAATATAAGTGATTATATAAAGAACATTAATATAGAAGCAGTGCGGGAAACCTTGTTGAATGAAATCGAAACGATAGATTCTTTGCGAATAGATTACGAAAGAATATTAGACCAAATTAATCATTTGGAATTACAAATCGACCCGAAATACATAGTGAACTACCAACCGCTGCTGGCATTCGAAGATATGTTGTGTCGCGTGAAAAGAACTGCGAGATCCCTACAATCTCAAAACGAAGCAAAGCCGGAAACACAGGTACGTCCAAGTGACTCGATTAGGTTGCCGCCAATAGATATTCCGGTATTCAATGGTGATATTAAGACGTGGCCCTTCTTCTTCAGTAGTTTTCAAAATAATATACACAATAACCCATCGTTATCGGACGCCGAAAAATTATATTACTTAATTAGTAAACTTAGTGGCAGGGCACAGTCGATCTGCTCTGGTTTTACACCTACAGCAAACAATTACTTATTAATATTCGAAACGCTTAAAACTAAATATGAAGATAGGAGAATGTTAGCTTCCGAATATTTGAACCAGATATTCGATCTTAAACCTATATCATCCGCGAACATCAACGGCTTAGAACAGTTTCTAGATAAATTTGTGGCATCGGTGGCTGCACTTAAGAATTTGAAATTTAATGATCTTATGGACGTGGTGTTTCTCCATGTTGCATTAAAGAAATTAGACCCCGACACCGTGCGTGCGTTTGAAATGGAGCATCGTAGCTCGGAGATGCCTTCCTTTCATTCATTAGCATCGTTCGTGCGAGATCAAATAAAGGTGATGCAGCGCTCTCCGAACGTTAAACAGGAGATTAAAAGGTGCGTCGACCGTAGACAGACCCAACCATCTAAAATAGCAGGGTCGTTAACTTACGTAACCGCTACGCCAACATCACTCCAGCATACTTGTATAGTATGTAAAGATAAACACGGTAATTTATATAATTGTGCGACTTTTCGTAAATATTCACCAAGCGAGCGTTATAAATTAGTAAAGACAAACAACCTATGTTTGAACTGATTAAGCGATAAGCATTTAGTTGCAAAATGCAATTCGAGTTCCGTATGTAGCAAGTGCGCCAGAAAACATCACACGCTATTACATTTTGAAAATAGCAACATAGCGGCGTCAAGTAAAGCGGACAAGGAATTCGCCCCTACTAAGGTCAACGATTCTAGCGGTCGACCTGGTGATGTCGCTCTGTGCTCATTGGCAAATATGGGAGCACAACCTCCTTCAACCGTGTTACTGGGTACGGCACGTATTTTGGTTAGGGATTCGCGTGGAAACGAACAAAGCTTCCGTGCACTGCTGGACAGCGGAGCCCAAAATAGCTTTATAACGCGACAATGTTGTCAGCGCTTAGGCTTAGTAATAAATAGGTCACTTTCATGTCCGGTAATTAAAGGCATCGGAGGTATTAGTAAAGCGACACAGGTATATATATATTTAAAATTTTATTCTCGGATAGATCGTAATGTTAACTTTGATATAAATGCACTAGTAGTAGATAGGGTCACTGAACGGTTGCCAACCGTTTCGGTTGACACCTCAGCAATGATTGAATTTAAGAATTTGACTCTGGCGGACGACACTTACGGCGTTCCTGGAAACATAGACATGCTCATTGGAGCATCGCTTTTCCCTCATCTTTTGTTAAACAATAAGGTCAGGGGCAACTCCTCGCATACCGCGCCTTACGCACTGGAAACCGTATTGGGCTATGTGATCCTTGGCTCCGCCCCCATCATAGATAGTATTTCGGCAACCTCTCATTGTGGTATGGCTGTCGAACCGCTCGAGTCGTTAGTCCGCAAATTTTGGGAGATGGAGGAGGTGAACGTCCCACTCATAGCTAGCTCAGATGACAGGTTATGCGAGGAAATTTACGTCCGCACGACCGTTCGGGATCGCGACGGTAGATATAGTGTAGCGCTACCCTTTAAAGGAGATGTTTTATCTCTCGGCGATTCGCGTCAAATGGCGGAAAAACGTTTCTACAGCTTGGAGCGTAGGATGCTCGCTTCACCCCAGTTAAAGGAAGCTTACGACGGCGTCATTAACGAATATATAAGAGAAGGTTACATCTCACTTGTGGCTTCGAAATTAGATAACTACGAAGACACACCGTCGTATTTCATACCACACCACGGAGTCATTAGAGAGGACAAACTTACATCTAAGTTACGTGTAGTGCTCGACGCTAGTGCTAAAACTAGCACTCACCTGTCGCTTAACGATATCCTCTATAGTGGGCAAAATTTACAGGGCAGTTTATTTAATATAATAGTCAATTTTCGTTTGTTTAGTATAGCACTATCCGCCGATATTCGCCAAATGTTTCTTTGCATAGGGGTCCGTAAATGCGACCGTAGATTCCAACGCATTTTATACCGTTTCAACCCAAAGGAACCTCTAATGGTGTTTGAATTTATCCGCGTTTGTTTTGGTTTAAAGTCGAGCCCATTTCATGCGTTACGCACGGTGAGACAGCTCGCTCACGATGAAGGTCCCTCTTATCCTAAAGCTAAGAGGGCAATTGAGAGCGGATTATATATGGATGATTTTGTGTACTCGGTCGATAGCGTGGAGGAGGCAACCCTAACCACCGCCGCGGTTATAAGGCTCATGAAATCGGGTCAGTTCGATCTTGTGAAGTGGACTAGTAATTCGCGTCCGGTTTTGGATACAATCCCACTATCACACCGTCTTTCGGCGATAAAGGAATTCGACGATTCTGATACACACAAAGTGCTCGGTCTGTGTTGGTCACCAGAGTACGACGTGTTTAGCCTTAAGGTAAATCCGCCCGTAGAGAAATGCACAAAGCGCACAATACTGTCATGCGTTGCTAGATTATGGGACGTCATGGGTTTCGTAGCTCCGGTGGTATTATACGCTAAGCTTTTGATTAAACAACTTTGGTTATTGGAATGCGACTGGGATGACTCGCCGCCTGACAGCATTGTTCGGTTGTGGCAGCGCTTTAGAGAGGAACTTCCTTTATTAAGAGAAATTAAAATACCGCGTCATATAAACGTAGATAGGAATAGCGCCATAACGGTCGTTGGGTTTGCAGACGCCAGCGAGAAGGCTTACGGGGGCGTTGTATATTTCCACGTCCAGAATAATGGTAGAAATTCGATTAGCCTCATTAGTTCTAAGTCGAGAGTCTCCCCCCGTAAGGTTGTCTCTCTGGCGCGCTTAGAGCTTTGCGCAATATTAGTACTCACCAAGCTTATTACCGCAGTTATCAGCGCATGTAGGGATAGAGTTCACATAGAAAGGATATTTTCCTTTTCCGACTCCACCGTCGCCTTATGCTGGGTTCATTCTTCACCCCACCGTTGGGATACGTTTGTTGCGAACCGAGTGGCCAAGATACAAGACGAGTTAGAAACGCGGAACTTTTATCACGTGTCCGGTACGGAAAACCCCGCCGATTGTCTATCCCGTGGACTCACCCCGATGCAAATAATGGACCACCCGCTTTGGTTCCACGGACCTGCTTGGGTTCACTTGGATCCCTCGCAATGGCCAATAACCGACTTCGAACCTTCGTCAGTGTCACAACCGCCGGAAGAGAAGAGACACGCTCTAGTGGCGAACGTTTCGAGCGAGGTTTCTCCAATCATTGCTTTGGCGAGCCGCTTGTCCTCTTGGTCGAAATTATTGCGTAGCGTAATTTACGTTTGTCGATTCGCGAAGCTGTTACCGCGACGTTCGTATGTCTTAGCATCCGATTACAACTATGCCGAGTCGCTAGTATTACGTGAACTTCAACGTGCGCACTTCTCTGAAGAAATTAGAAGATTACAATCGAATAGAGCTTGTAGTCGCGCCCTTCAACGCCTTAAGCCATTTTTACAGGATGGGATTGTAAGGGTAGGTGGACGCTTGTCCAACTCGCAATTGAGTTTCGACCAAAGGCACCCTATTGTTTTACCGCGTAAAGACCATATCATGAACTTATTAGTCGATTATCATCATAAATTGAACTCGCACGCTGGCCCCGACTTGTTGATGTCGATTTTGCGTCAGAATTATTGGATTCTTTCTGCACGTAGTTTAATACGCAATCGGGTGCAAAGATGTATAGCTTGCTTTCGGGCACGCCCCAAGCCGTCATTTCCAGAAATGGCGGAACTTAGATCTTGTAGAGTAATACAATCAGTAAAGCCCTTCACGCACACCGGGTCTGATTTCGCTGGTCCGTTTAAGGTCACGCTCACTCGCGGGCGTGGTATAAGATCCACAAAGGCTTACGTCTGCATTTTCGTATGTCTAACTACTCGAGCGGTGCATATGGAACTCGTTGGTGATCTAAGCACAGCAGGCTTTATGGGTGCATTTAAAAGATTTCTTTCCCGCCGTGGCCCTGTAAGTAGATTGTATTCGGATAACGGTAAGAACTACGTCGGTGCAAAACGTATTCTATCGGAACTACATGAGCTCTTAGCTAGCAAGTATTATAATTCGGAGTTTGCTCACATTCTAGCCGAGAACCGCATTGAGTGGTCTCTGAACGTCCCAGCCGCGAGTCATTTTGGGGGCAATTGGGAGACTAATATCAAGAGTCTAAAGAGTCATTTATACCGAGTAATAGGAGATCAAATTTTGTCCTTCGAAGAGCTAAGTACGATGCTCGCTCAAATTGAATGCGTAATGAATAGTCGCCCACTTTGTCGTACGTTGTCTAGTGACCCCTCGGAACCGCTGGCTCTAACTCCAGCACATTTTTTGAATTTAACGCCTTTAAAGTATTTGCCAGCCGCAGATATGGATGAGAACAGACTTAGCATTTCCGCACGCCACAAATTATTAGATCGGTTAGTGCAATCGTTTTGGCAACGATGGAGGATGGAATACTTGCATACTTTGCAGTCTCGACAAAAATGGAACACAGCAACTGAGCCTTTAGCTGTAGGAACTGTAGTTGTGCTCACCAAAGAGAATACGCCGCCTCTCCACTGGCCGTTAGGAATTGTCGAAGAGGTCTTTCCCGGTTCCGACGGAGTAGTTAGGATAGCTCGCGTTAAGACCACGGTTGGGTCTTACTTGCGTCCGGTCGTCCGTTTGTGTCCCCTGCCTCTTCCATAATTTAAATTAGCTTTCTAGATTAAAATTGTGGTTGAATTTAGGTGATCTTAGCGTTAGTTAGTTATTTTGTTAGTTGATCTTAGCTCTAGTTGTATTAGTAAATTTTGAAGGAAATCCTTCAAGGGCGGGGGAGATGGTTGCGCGGAAAACCCATTCGTATTTATTTATATTGGACGGTAGGTGCCATAAGTCGCTTGTTCCTTTCCGAAAAAACGATATCATTCATACCCTCCTATCGACACATCGGGGTGGTGGGGTGGGAGGGGCAAGAAGATGATTCTAGAATGTCACGTAATCATCGGAGCCGAGGATATATAAGACACGCGCGACCGTTGCGCGTCTCTCTTCCCGCCGCGCCAGTCATTGGAACAACAGCTCTTTCCGCCGCAGTCGTCGTTGAAACTACAACGCTTCTCTCCCGACGCACCCCTGGGGCCCCAGAGTGTCTGTCTAGAAGAAGTTCCAGAAGTTGCAGCGATAGTGCTCTACACAAATAGAAGAAACCCCGGTGAGTCAATATTCCTTTATTTACCGCCTGCCTGATATAATTGTTTTAACCCGCTCCAATTTGTGTTCTCCTAATCAGGCAGGATTCCTTTTCAGCGATTTGGCACAATAATAGTTTAGTTTAGGGAAGAGCGAGTGCATTATACCACATGCCATAGTAGTCGCTTTTACGTAAGCGTAGAAGCAATCGCATATACAGTCCACTTTAGTTAATATCTCGCGTAATAGGTTTAAGGTTCGACCGGGTAATTAGACTTCGGCAGCCTTAGACACGTGGCTCCACCACCCTATATGAATTTATTGAAAGATATTACTTAAAAACAGTAAACTAGTCCGGCCTGGGAGTTGCACCCAAGACGTTCATATCATTAATTCGACATTTCTTTAACATTTAACTAAGCATTTTCTTATCAGAACATTTCTATTGGACAATGAGTCTTTGGAAAGTTATTCGTCATCGGTTGACTTAATAAACTGAAATATTCTTATAGGCGCGTCGCCAACAATCTCCCCCCCGTGCGTTAGCACCATCATTTGGGAGGCGTCGCGGGTACCAGGACTATTATTCTGGATGTAGGTCTCCTCAAGATACCTGTGCTAGTAATGACGTCAACCACTCTGGTGTGACCGTCTGGTCCCGGTAACGTTCTACTAATTTTGCCTTTCGGCCACGTATTTCGTGGCAACGAATGATCTATTATCAAAACAATATCGCCCTCTTTAGGTTCCATGAACTTTCCGTTATTACCTGTTCGAGGTATTAAGGTAGGCATGTATTCCTTCAGCCACCTTGTCCAAAAATGGTCGGCTAACCTCTGTGCAGCTTTCCAATTGAGTTGACCCGTCAGATGCTGCTCTAGAAATAATCCAGGTGGTCAATCACCACATGAGCGTCCCAGAAGAAAATGATTGGGTGTCAAACCCTCTTCAGGACTATCCATACTGAATGTTACCAGAGGCCTGGAATTTACTGTATGCTCTGCTTCTAAAAGTAGCGTATGTAGAACCTCCTCTCGTGGGCTCCTTTCTCTGAGCGTAGCGGTCAACGCAATTTTAATCGATCTTACTAACCTCTCCCAGGCGCCACCCATGTGCGGTGCTCCCGGAGGTATAAATTTCCATTTAATATATTTCTTAAATGACTCATTTTTCATGCTCTCATGGCATTCTTCGCATGCTTTCAATAATTCTTTATTCGCAGCTTTGAAATGTGTCCCGTTATCGCTGTATATAACGGCTGGTTTTCCTCTTCTGGCGATAAATCGCCTCAATGCCATTATCATTGACGCTGGTGTCAACGAGGCTGCTAATTCCAGATGTACTGCTCTGGTAGTCAGACACGTGAATAAAACACCCCAACGTTTTTCGTGTCGCCTTCCTATAGTCACACTCATAGGACCGAAATAATCCACAGCTGAGCATGTAAAAGGTGGTTCATGATGAGCTATTCTCTCCAGAGGAATATTTCCTTGTGGCACGTTCTGCGGTTTTGACCTGTATGTCCTGCACCACTGACAATGATGTGACACACTTCGTAATACATTACGTAGGTTCAAGACATAAAATTTCTGGTTCACCTCATTCATCACCGTCTGGTGATTGGCATGTCCAAAATGATGATGAACTTCTCTAATCATCATTTTAACGATTTCGTGTTTACCGTCCAATATGACAGGTTTTCTACTTTCCTCGGTCAAATTAGACTTGAAAGGTAAACGTCCATTTAAACGGAGTAAGTTATCTTCTCCTATTTCCATAGATAATTTACTTAAGCGTGAACTTCTTTCAACACTTTTGCCTCCTTTCAAGCATTTTATTTCCGAATAAAAACACTCGTCTTGAACGAACTTCCAAATTAATAATTCCGCTTTTTTCAAGAGCGCTATGTCCAACGCGCCATCGGGTCCTTTAACCGACTTTGCTAAAACTTTGTTGGAACACATAACCGACTTTTCGGCTGCGTCGTCGGGTCCTTTAACCGACTTTCTTAAACTCTTGAATTTTTCTACCGCTTGTAAGGTGCGTGTAGTTGCCCCAAGGAATTTCTTAAAGCTGCTAAATCGTCCGTAGTCGGGTAGACTTAACGGTTCTTGCTTTCTTAACGCATTTACGCCTTTTGGCGATTTTTCTTCACCTGTTTCCTCCTTCTTGGTGGAAATGTGGTTAACGATCTTGATTGGTTTAATACCACCCAATATGTGACCATGTAAAACCCATCCAAGTTTGGTGAGCGATGCTACAGGTAGGTTCTTACCTCCTGAAATTAATTCACGAGTAACTATGAGATGCCAATTGTCCTGACCAATTAATATGGTAGGTTTGGACCTCTCATACATCAACTCATCCTTAATCGGTGTCAAATGAGAACACCGTTGCAATAATTCTCGGCTTACCGACTGAGGAGAAAGGTTAAGTGACTTAATTGTTTGTACACTTATCTCTTCTAAGTCGCTCGAGTAAATGCCTTTTATCTTAACGTTTAAGCGATACGAACTGTCGTCGTTAATTCGCTTACCTCCCACGGCTTCGATACGTAATCCCTCTTTACGTCCGCGAGGCGCTAATTTCTGAGCCATCCACTCCTCTATGAGTGTCATGGTCGATCCCTCATCCAGAAGAGCTGTTGTCTTGACCTTTCCTCTAGGTCCATACAACTCGACCGGTATAATCTTTAAGTATGCACATGCCAGTGCATTCACTGTACTAACAGTTGTAATCTGAGCATCTGTACCCCCCTCGTCCCCTTGTGGCGAGGTATTTTCATTGGGGTATCGGTGTAGCATTCGATGATGTGACATTCTACATCCTTCTACACCACATTTTTTCGCTTTGCACTCTAACCTCCTATGGTTAGGTGACAAACATTGGAAACATACTTTCGCTTTTTTGACTGCTTCCCATTTCTCGCGAATATTCATGTCCTTAAACTTGTAACAACTCACTATAGAGTGCTCCTTGTTGCATATAACACACTTATGTGTTACCCGACTTACAGGCTTGTCCTGGGTTGTCATAATCACTTGTCGGTTGTGCCCTTTATTATTTCGGCGTTCTAGACGCTCGCTCGAATTACTTCGGCGCATATAGCGCTCGCTCACGGCACAGCTGCGTACACCTCCCTTTGCAGTGTGTACAGTTTGCTTCCTGAATTCAGGACGCTTCCTTTTTTCAGGCGCATTTTCATTGCTTAAGGACGTTCCAAATTGTTCACTCAATAAATTTAAAAACTTGGCCATCTTCTGTAACTCTGGCTCCAAAGGATACTGAGCTCGATATTCAAACCATTTAAATTTAATCATAGTTTCGAGTTTCTCCACTATGCGGCTCACTAACTCTGGTGAGTATAAATACTGTGGTTGATCCAACGCTTGTATCGTGGCAACCACGTTCGTAATACGACTTGCAAAAGATCCTATATTCCGGCAATCTTCTGCCAATCTTGGCATACGCTTTACATTCTCGATTTCGGCTAGAATGAGCATCTCAACCCTACCGAATCTTCTTTCGAGAGCGTTCATTATTTCTTCCGGTTCACACAAAGTAAATAACAGCGACTTTACCGCCTCTTTAGCGGTGCCCTTTAATGCCCTCCTAAGGCGTGCAACATTTTGCACCCCCTGAAAATTGGTTTCTCGTGTCTTCAAACACCGTTTTGAAAATTATCCATTCACCCGGGTCTCCATCGAACACCGGTAATTCCTGGAGGAAATGAAGCTGGGAAGACTTATCTTTACCCGCTATTTTTATTGCACTCACAATCGCTTCGGTCAATTCCGACACCTCACTCGCGTGTGTTTTCTGTGCATTTCCTTGGTTGCGCTTGATCTCCGCCCCTTTGCGGCGTGATCCTTTACACGCTTCCTTATCAGTAATATCGGGTTGTGCTACACTAACCGGCGCGCTCATTATGGTCTGCTGAACCCAACTCCTTACGAAAGGTTCCACCTGAGTATTCCGCTCTTCATTATCCTCACTCGAGTCGATCTCCTCTTCTCGGTTGAGTCGTGCCAACTCCAATTGAGACTTGGCTAAGGCAGCAGCTGCCTGTGCTCGTTCGAGCTCTGAGCGTTCGAATTTAATGCGCGCCTCTAATTCGGCTTTCAGCCTCGCCGATCGCGATGACCTACTACCTCTCTGTGACCCTTTATCACTAGTGTGCCCGATTACTGTCCTTGACGATGCCGCTTCTTCGGTCCTTTGACCTACTTTTTCGACCACCGTTTCACTCCTGGATATAACGGATTGTTGTGCGGTACTGGCCTGCGTACCACTGGTGTCCGTCCTGTTGCTTGTCGTTGCCATGGACGTCACTGAGTCCCACGTGCATGTGGACGTGTCGGTGGTGGCTCCACTTGAAGGAGTTGCTCCATTTGACGCAGTAGCTGTGGTCGCTCCAGATGGTTCCGCTTCTTTAGCTTTTCTTGAGAGCCCTGTCCTTGTCCTGCTCCCTTCGCTTCTCCCTGTCCGGTCTTGTGCCTTCTTCATCTTGCTGGAAGGTGATTGTTGGCCTACGGTCCCTAACTGTCCCTACGGTCCCTACAACCCCTTACCTACAACCCCTTACCTACAACCCTTCTACACCCCAACCTAACACCACTACCCCTCCCCCCCTTATCTCCCAACCCTACAACCCTACTACCACCCTAACAGCCCTATCAGCCCTATCAATCCTGGACGGGGCCTACCGAGGTGAGCCATCCAGGGATGGAGTCGTGCGGGAATGGAATAGAGGAAAGGTTTAGGAACTGTCCCGCCAAGGAATATGACGAAACAGTCGAGCGGTAGTGCAAGCGCAGTCTCGTTCGAGAGAACTGCTCCACCCGAAGGTGTTGTGCCAGAGCCCGACCGTTTGGCACCGTTAGGTGGTCGGGATGTATGCTGTGCTCGCCGCCCAGTTGCCGGTGACGCCTCGTCCGAGCGCGCTCCTCCGGCCGCGATGCAGTCAGGTGCCCGCGCGCACCCTCGCCTGGCAGCAGCAGCGGTGGATGCTTCTTCTTGCACCCTGATGACCCGACAGGAAAATGCCGGACACGATCGTCCGACAGGAAATGCCGAGCACGCTTGCCCGACAGGAAAAATGCCAAGCCCTGCTTGGCCACGATGAGTGCCTTCACGAGACACCTGCGCCCGGCTGCGATACGTGCCCCATGCGAGCACACGCCCCAGGCCGCAATCCCGGTTTTCTTTCTTCCGGTAGTTCCAGGTCCAGTCCTTCAGCGCTGACGTCCTGGTCTTCTGGCCTTTGGTCCTATTGCTTCAGCTCAAACCTCCGGCTTCCTTCGGTTGCTGATCTTCACTCGGCTCCGAAGGTCTTCTTTTTCCACAACCAGCAGTCCACAGCAGGTTCCTTGATCCAGCTGGCGGGGTTCGGGTGGTCCTTTTAATCCGGCTCCGAAGGTCCAATTGAAAAAGAACCAGGTTCGGAAGTTGACGTTCGATTAAGAAACAGAATGGAGGAATCGAGGCTTCTCTCGATCTGGCCTCCTAAAACGCCTACGTTGGTTCGGGAACAACGTATGTGATCTCCGCAACGGAGTAACACACAAGGGCGATAACCTCTTCTTTTTCAGCAAGTAGGTTCAGACGGGGATTACGGGTCTTCCGAAGTCGTCCCGGTCCCGACGCCTTAATTCTTCGATGTGGACTGTATAACTTTGAGGGATGAATTACTTGGGAATAAAACAGCAATTATCTTCAAACCGTTCCGTGAGAGAGTAATCACTTTTCCCTATCACTTCCCTACACTTTTTCTTTCTTCTTGTTGACTGCTGGTTTGATTTCCGAACTATTTCCCCGAACGAATTGCAATAAAACCCGTTCACTAAGCTACCCCCAGAGCTATACGCGAAAGTGAACCGCGCCATTCGCGTGCTTGCGCAACTTAATTACATGAATTTGTTCTATTACTCTCTCACGTTTCACTTAATATCTTTATTCACATAAGTCATACATAAATACAATTTATCTATATAGGTAGCACAAAACAATATCTACACTACGATATACATTATATTTTCGTATCACAAAAAACCTTTTATTTATTAAACAAAATATGCCTATTTTGATCACAAGTTCAAAGTCAAAATTTCTTAAATATTTAATACAGAAAGTTAAAACAACGTTTCCCACTTGAATTTATACATATGTTAACTAATACAATAGTTTAATTTACATTTTCTCTATTTATTTCACTACTTAAAACACTTTTAAATTCCTTATACAAAACTGTCATTATTTCACTTATACACAGGAATTTTCACATAAAAATAACACAGAATTCACCTTTTTAGCACGTACAATCAACCTGAAATGTTTTACAAGTCATTTTTACATAAATTGCTGAAATTACAAACATTTTAAATTTTTTACATATTCGGCCTCCTAAGGGCGTGGCCAGCGTGCTTCCGTGAACTCACACTATTTGAACAACTAACTTTGCACGGCTCTCGGCTATCAGAAAAAATGAAAGTCTGAAATACACCAATTTTTAACAATATTAGGTAAATAAGTGCTTCTACATAATTTTCGAACTGTAGGAAACTATCTCTGATAGGATTCTTATCAGTTATCATGTTTCTTATCAGATAACAATACAAGTGAATGTTCTTATTAATCAATCATAGCAAATAGGCATTTGTTTTCGTACAAAACATATCATACTTATACAAGACAATACTTATGCAATTAATTTACGTTAATTCTGTTTATGCACAGAGTGATCATCTCGACCGGGGAACAAATCCGATCTCTAACTTCACTTTAATATTCCTTTGAATTTACATCGTTGGAAAGACGATTTCAACCAGGGAACAAATCCGGTAACATAATTTATATCATAAAATTCCCTATATGAATTTATTGAAAGATATTACTTAAAAACAGTAAACTAGTCCGGCCTGGGAGTTGCACCCAAGACCTTCATATCATTAATTCGACATTTCTTTAAGATTTAACTAAGCATTTTCTTATCAGAACATTTCTATTGGACAATGAGTCTTTGAAAAGTTATTCGTCATCGGTTGACTTAATAAACTGAAATATTCTTATAGACGCGTCGCCAACAGGTATATATATATATATATATATATATATATATATATATATATATATATATATATATATACACATATATACATATATATATATATATATATATATATATATATACATATATACATATATATATATATATATATATTATTGTGTTGTAAAAATATTTTGCACCACACATATGTACATTCTCCTTATCAACATTGGTTGTTTTCAGGTAATGAACAACAGCACTGTTACTTGAAAAAAAAACTGCAATCCTATCAGTGTTTGCATGGACTACGAAAGCTGTTTCGCAGGAATGTCGAGAGAAACGGTTATTGACGATTTTTGAGCAGACGCACACCTCTGTGCCTATATCCAGATCTGAAGACTTAAGCTTTGCTGAAGAATTTTGTAAGCAGGCTCTGAATATCGCTAGTGAACTGTGTCTAGAAGCAGAAAACCTTGAGGAATTAACTCCTGCCCACAATTATAAGTCAATAGGAACAGAGAGACAAGTGTTATGTTAAAAATATTTTCTACAGATTTATTATTAACTGATAATGAGTCACTCATGTTGTACACAGGTTTAGAATCTTACTTAAAATTTCATCTAGTGCTCAACATCCTCTTGCCAATATAATCTTATATACCGCTAAAGTCAAGTTAGTGGTGTATCAATTGAAGATCAATTACTTATATTACTGATTAAGCTCATATGCAATAAACCTGATTATGAAATAGCTAAAATTTTCAATATAAGTAAAATAGAGGTTTCAACATAATAATTACTTGAAATCAAAGTGATTGGTATGTTATAATAGTACATAAATTATGATCAATGATATTGATATTTGGCCTCGCATGATTCAGTACAAAACTATACGCCTTAAATGTTTAAAGATGCCTATTGATAAACCTAGTAATCTTACATTCTAAATAGCTACTTACAGCACTTACAAAAATACAAACACTAAAGTATTTGGTGAGCCCTATACTAGGCGTCTGCTGTCTTTTTGTTCTGAAGGTTATGGGGGACGAACCAGTGACCAGCAAATAATTGAACATAGCTCATTGTTTAATATGTGTAATGATGGGGACAGTATAATGGCAGATATAGGTTTTAATGTGCAAGACTTATGTGCTCAAAAATATTGCAGTCAACATACCTACTTTCTTAAGTTGTAAATCACAGTTACCAGTTGCAGTATTAGCAACTTCCCTGTTCGCAGAGTAGACACAATAGTTAAACAATTTAAATGTTCACATATGACTTACGGGGTAGTGAAATGGTTAAAACATGATCAGACTTGCAAGTCAATTGGTACATATAGAAAGGCTTTCCTAATAAATACTACATCCACCACTTGTCTCATTCTATATTATTCCTTTGGCCTCAAAAATATTTTGTTATGTTGTTATGTAAACTAAAGAAAAATATTGTAAATAAAAATACACAAATAACCACTATTTTCTTTATTACTTAACATTTAAATTATCAATATGGTGGAACCTCTCTCTTTTAATTAGTAACTATTAATTTATTTTACTAAAAATCATTAAGTCTATAAAATGTAATAAGTATTAGGTGAGAATAGATTAGAATATTATTTATATATAATTCTTATTGAAAGTCAATTTTTAGCTTATTAATTACTTTTTTTACATATATTTGTTAAACTAGTATAATACATACATGTAGAATAGAATAAAATCATTTTTATACAAAATTGATTACCTACATGTAATTCTTATTGAGTAAGTTTTTAATTTTACCACCAGTTCGGAAATAAAACTTTGTCCTCGGAAGAACCAGCAAGAAACCCAGAGGGACTCTTCTTCTTTTTAAAGCATAATTTACAATATAATATTTACACAAGTGTTATGAAGACATTTAGAAACAGCATGGTAGCGATCACCTGATTCTGAGGGGTTATAGTCAATCATGTACTTTTTAGTAGAATAAAGTAGAATGTATGTCACTACTTTTAATAAAACTATTTTTATTTTTGTGCACATTAAATGTTTGTAAATATATTGAGAGGGCATAGTTTATATTTATGTCTTTAAATTTTTTTCTAAAGGATTTCTTCAGACCTACATTATAAATTGCTCTTATGGCTCTTTTACAAAACAAATATAGTTTCAATGTCAGTTGCATTACCCCATAGCGAAATTCTATATGACATTATGCTATGGAAATAAGAAAAATAAAATATTCTAGCTGTTTAAACACATTTCAGACATTAGATGTTTTTTTACAGCATATGCTGCAGAAATGCATTTTCTAGCTAGTTTAGATATAAGAGAGCCCCATTAAAGCTTTGCATCAACTGTAATTCTGAAAAAAACAGTGGATTCAACAAGGTTCAGCTCCTTCCCATTTAAAAGCACACTGGTATTCACCTGCTTAACATTAGATGTGGTAAATTTAATGTATTTTGTTTTATTACCAATTAAAATCAAATTATTGATGTTAAACCAGTGTACAACTATGTTTGATATAGCATTATTCGCTTCAATGCAGCAATAAACCTGACTTTCTCATATTCCTTGCTGCATTGGTCAAACTCATTAATCATTTCCTGTATCTGATCTCTTTTTTTATAACACATGTAATATTGTGTAATGGATAAATAAAAGTATGGACTTAATTTTGTTTTTTTATTAAATCGTATTATTCTACAAATTTAAATTAAAATGTTATTTAAGTTACTTCAATTATTATAAAAATCATCAAATTTTTCTAACATCACTGAAATGAATCAATTTTATTATCAAGTTTATTATCAACACTGTAACAAATAAAATATATTTGCATCTGAAACCTATAAAAATTATTTCTTTTTTACTATAGTGACTAACAACTTACGACCACCTTATTGTTACTAAATACTGAAATCCAAAGACATGTATAACAAACTTCAAACAAGAGAATAATCAGAATAAAATAAAAAAGAAGTTTTATTTACATATTATATTAGGTTTTTTGTGTAATTTTATAGCATTATTATGAAGAACAAACTTATGAGTAGAAAATAATGTCTTATATGCATTTTTGTTAGAGGTTGTATCTCGATATGTGGTGGACTCTGGAAGTTTCATTGTAAGATCACCTTCACAGATTCTGGGAGTTTTCTTATTAAAAATTTTGGTTAATCTGAGAACAAATAAGGTTTTATCTTTAAACATCAGTATTATGCCTTGTGTAGTATATAAAGAAAATAGCAGCTTGATGCTGCTTGTTTTGTATGGTGAGTGTAGAGAACTGGAGACCCGTTTTCCTGAAAACAAGGCATTCCATCTTAGTCCTCAGGGATGACAACGCATCTGTGTTTCGATTCTTAATCGAGGATAAATGAAGATGTCTATGTGCCAAAGCATTATATCTATTATTATTCTATAAAAAAGGTAAGTAAAGATCATACTTTTTTTTATAGGAGTAAATTGTATAACCTCCGATAAAATGTGTTAAAGTAAATTATTCAAAGATAAATATGAGGGAGATGATAATATTTTAAAGAAAGAAGATATCATTTTTTTTTCTTTAAAATACCTTTTCACTTACCTTTCTACTAGATCAGCGTTCCTTCCTCGTAAAGACGGCCCTCGCTTCTTTAGTTCAGCTTTTAAATCACATACCCGCTATGTCGAATACAGTCATAATGTTTGTAATCTGTATGTCAAAATCCTTTATTATTTGAATTTGGTTACATATTATGACGTAAACACAAACCAATCACGCCAAACGACTTTGACAGGTGAAGGCTATGCTGGCGCCCTCTAGGAAAAGGTATTACCCGTCAACCCCACCCCCATTCCAAAGATATTAGTATATAGAAGGTATTTCTAGTTCTCAAAATGGATGAGCAATTGCACCTACAACTTCGTGAAGTGATCAGAGAAGTCATAAACATTGTTTTAGAGCACGTCGAAGAAGAAGTAGCTCACGAACGGGCTAGACCACAACGAGTGTGGCAACGGAAGTGGATTGCTAGAAGAACAGCTCGTGGGGCAAGTTATGAACTTCTACGAGAGTTAGCGGTCGAGGATACTCAGGAATATTTTTTTTTTTTTTTTTTTTTTTTTTTTTTATAGAAGAGGGGGCAAACGAGCATGCGGCTCACCTGATGTTAAGTGACTACCGCCGCCCATGATCAACCGCAACACCAGGAGAATTGCGGGTGCGTTGCCGGCCCTTTAGAAAGGAGTAAGCTCTTTTCTTGAAGGTCCCCAGGTCGTATCGGTCCGGAAAAATCGCCGGTGATAAACTATTCCACAGAGAGGTTGTACGTGGAAGAAAGCTCCTTGTGAAACGTACAGTGGTGGACCGCCAAGCATCCAGATGGTGTGGATGGTATCGGGACGTTTGCCGTGTCGTGCGTTCACGAAATTTGGCGGCTGGGATTAATCCGAACAATTCCTCAGAGCACTCCCCGTGATAGATGCGATAAAATACGCAAAGAGATGCAACATCTCTTCGCAACGCCAGTGAATCGAGCCGATCGGAAAGCACTCGGTCGTCGACGATTCGAGCCGCTCTGCGCTGGATGCGGTCAAGTGGAAGGAGCTGGTACTGGGGAGCCCCAGCCCAGAGATGGGAACAGTATTCCATGTGCGGTCGAACCTGCGCCTTGTAAAGTTGCAGGCGGTGTGCCGGCATGAAATACTGCCCCGCTCTGCTGAGCACGCCAAGCTTTTTAGAGGCCAATTTGGCCTTCCCTTCCAAGTGACCACGAAACTGCACGTCACTCGATATGTCGACGCCGAGGATTCCGATACTGGCTGAGGCAACAAGGGGAGTGCCTTGAAACTGAGGGGATACGACAAAGGGGTTCTTTTTAGCGGTTAACGCGCAAACTTGTGTCTTCTGGGGGTTAAACTGGACTAGATTTAGTCGTCCCCAATCCGAGACTCTGTTCAGCAAAGACTCGACTTCAGACACAAGTTTGTCCCGGCACTCGGAGACGTTTTCCCGAGAAATATTGGCTCGGCCGGTGTAAAGAGCATCACCAGTGCTGTCATCTGCATAGCAATGAATGTTACGGGTATGCAACATATCATTGATATGCAGAAGAAACAGCGTTGGCGATAGCACGCAGCCCTGTGGAACACCAGCATTAATAGGCTTGCAATCGGAGCTTGCACCGTCTACAACGACCTTGATGCTCCGATCTGCAAGAAAGCTGGTGATCCAATCGCACAATTTCTCGGGAAGCCCATAGGAAGGGAGCTTCGAAAGAAGCGCTTTGTGCCAAACCCGATCGAAGGCCTTCGCAATGTCCAAACTAACGGCCAATGCCTCCCCCTTGAACTCTACTGCCTCCGCCCATCTGTGAGTGAGGTAGACCAGAAGATCACCAGCTGACCGACCACGGCGAAAACCGTATTGGCGGTCACTAATCAGCTGGTGATCCTCAAGGTACCTCATGAGCTGGCAGTTTACAATGGACTCCATTGTTTTGGAGAACAAGGAGGTGATGGCGATTGGCCGGTAGTTGGACGGGTCTGAGCGGTCGCCTTTTTTAGGGATCGGGTGGACGAAAGCAGTCTTCCATGATTTTGGGACTACGCCTAGGGAGTAGGAGTACCGGAAAAGACGCGTTAAAACCGGTGCCAACTCTGGAGCACACGTCCTCAGCACAATTGGGGGGATTCCGTCAGGCCCACTCGACTTGTGGATGTCCAGGGAGAGGAGTGCTTTGCGAACCGAGCGCTGTGTGAACTGCACTTCCGGCATGGAGCACTCACACCGCGGGATGGTCGGCGGCGTACTCCCCCCGTCATCGAGAGTCGAGTTAGACGCAAAGAAGGAGCCTAGAAGATCGGCTTTCTCCTTTGCAGTATGGGCCAGTGAGTCGTCCTCCCTGTGCAGAGATGGAAGAGATGGCTGACAGAAATTCCCCTGGACAGCCTTGGCGAGAGACCAGAATGCACGGGTTCCAGAAGGAAGGCGAACGAGTCTCTCGCCAATTCTGCCTATGTGCTCTGACTTTGCCTTGGCAATGACTCTTTTGAAGGACCTAGAGGCGGAATTATACTTCTTTTTTAGAGCGCTGGTGTTTACATCCCGGGACGCTGATGCATCAACCCAGGCTTGGTAGCACTCCTGCTTATAGCATGATGCTATTTTACAGGAGCGACCAAACCATGGCTGAGATTTGCCTCCAATGGGCACCACAGAGGAAGGAATAAAAAGTTCCATACCCTGAAGTACCACATCAGTAACAGAATCCGCAACAACGTTGGGATCATCCGGCGAGAAGCAAACCCGCCCCCAAGGGTAGGATGCAAAGAAAGACCGCATCCCATCCCAATCGGCTGACCTATAGTGCCAAACACGGCGGCAGCCTGCAGAATGCAACCGCGATTTCGCGAGATCGAATATTATTTTGCACTGAGATTAACTGAAGACTCTTTTAATGTGTTACTAGACCGTGTTAGAATTTACCGTTACCGAGATTAGAATGGCTCTCCAGCACCTTAAAAACGGCAGGGCCCCAGGCGAGGATGGAATTACAGCGGAGCTTCTGAAAGCGGGTGGAACACCGGTACTTGTAGTCCTTCAGAAGCTCTTCAATTCCGTCCTCCATGGTGGCACTACTCCAGAGGCGTGGAGCAGAAGTGCGGTGGTCTTGTTCTTTAAGAAAGGCGACAACGCTCTCTTAAAGAACTACAGACCGATTTCCCTTCTGAGCCGCGTCTACGTGCTGTTTTCGAGAGTCATTACGAATCGTCTCGCACGCAGACTTGACGACTTCCAGCCTCCCGAACAAGCCGGTTTCCGAAAAGGCTTCAGTACCATAGACCACATACATACCCTGCGGCAGATTGTACAGAAGACTGAAGAGTACAATCTGCCACTTTGCCTGGCGTATGTGGACTATGAGAAAGCCTTTGATTCCGTCGAAATTTGGGCGGTGCTACAGTCCCTTCAGCGGTGCCAAGTTGACTGTCGGTATATCGAAGTGCTGAAGTGTTTGTACAGTAGGGCTACGATGGCTATCCGAGTACAGAACCAGAGCTCGAAACCTATCCAACTGCAGAGAGGTGTAAGACAGGGTGACGTTATATCCCCGAAACTCTTCACCGCTGCATTGGAAGACGTTTTTCAAGCTACTGGACTGGAAAGGATACGGTATTGACATCAATGGCGAGTACATCACTCACCTTCGATTTGCCGACGATATAGTCCTTATGGCAGAATCGCTGGAGGACTTAAGCACTATGCTCAATGACCTCAATAGTGCCTCCCAACGGATAGGTCTTAAGATGAACATGGACAAAACAAAGATCATGTTCAATGTCCATGTCACACCTATGCCGGTAGTTGTTGGGAGCACTATGCTCGAAGTTGTTGACGAGTACGTTTACCTGGGACAAATAGTCCGACTAGGTAAGTCCAACTTCGACCGAGAGGTCAATCGACGGATTCAACTCGGCTGGGCAGCGTTCGGGAAATTACGACATATCTTTTCGTCAGGTATACCTCAATCTCTAAAAACTAGATTGTACAACCAGTGCGTGTTGCCAGTGATGACTTATGGATCTGAGACGTGGTCCTTCACTGCTGGCCGTATGAGGACGCTTAAGGTCGCTCAGCGAGCTATGGAGAGGGCTATGCTCGGAGTTTCTCTGCGTGATAGACTCAGAAATGAGGATATCCGCAGTAAAACCAGAGTGACCGACATAGCCCAACGGATTAGTAAGCTGAAGTGGTAATGGGCCGGCCATATAGCTCGAAGAACCGATAACCGATGGGGAAGAAAGGTTCTCGAGTGGCAGCCTCGTACCGGTAGGCGTAGTGTAGGGCGACCCCCCACTAGATGGAGTGACGACCTGGTAAGACATGCAGGAAGTCGATGGATACAGGTGGCTCAGGACCGTGCTTTGTGGCATTACTTGGGGGAGGCCTATGTTCAGCAGTGGACTTGTGAAAGGCTGTAATGATGATGATAGTGATGAGACCGTGTTACCCCAGACATACAAAGATCTGACACATACATGAGATGTGCATTGCCCGCCAAGGTTAAATTGCATGCAGTTTTGTATATGATGGCTCATGTAACGAGTTTCAGAACTATGCTAAATATGTTCAGGGTACCAAAATCAACTCTTTCTAAAATGATCTCCGAAGTTTGTGATGCAATTTATAATGCCCTTAAGGATTACATTCAGGTAATTAAAATAAACCAAATCAGTGTTTTTAATGGTAATCTTTAATTATTATGTAATTTAATAAAAACAAATCAGAAATAAGAATCTTCTAATCTTTAATTGATTTTAAAGCCCGTGATAAAATATCTCCGTCAGTATCTGAATCATCTGGCGCATACAAAGTTATAATATTCTCAGAATCAGAAACATAAATTGATGATGGTGTGGGTTGTGTCTGTGAAGCTAGTTTGTAGGAGTTTGGTGATGGTGTGGGCTGTGATGTAATGTTGGAATTTGGTGATGGTGTGGGTTGTGGCGGTGTAGATGAAATGTAGAAGGTTGGTGATGGTGTGGGCTGTGATGTAACGTTAGAATTTGGTGATGGTGTGGGTTGTGGAGGTGTAGATGAAATGTAAAAATTTGGTGATGGTGTTCTTTGTGTCGGTGTTATAAAAAGATTTGGCGATATTGGGGACGAATGTGAATCAAACAAGCGGGTGGAACTACTAGTAGACATTTGTTGTAACCGGAGATGTGATAGATAATTTTGAATGCACATTTGTGCTTGAATAGCTGCATTCAGTGGCATATTATTTAGCTGTGCAGCTATACTTTTGCCAAAAACATCAAACTCAGTTTCTGAGAGATTTGAGCTAGTGCCAGAGTTTCCGATAACATCAGCAACCAGTCTCGCTTTGGTCACGATGTTGTCCAGTTGCCTTAACGTTCTTTTTCTAGTTGGGGTGTTTCTTTTTGGATTTTCAGCATTTCCAGATTCACCGCATTCGTCTGCATTTCCTGAGTTTGTAATCATGTGTCCAATTTGATCTGGGGTAGATAGTTCTACTCTTGGAGCGTTTTCATTATTATATTCTTCGAAGATATGAGGAGTATTTTGCTGAAACAAAGATGGAGTAACAATTAATTAGAAAGTTCTGTTTGTTTATAAATAAATATGATTTGTTACAGGTGCCTAACAATGCAGAAGGATGGTCAAAGATTGAAAGAGGTTTTAGAAATGCATGGAATTTCCCAGGATGTTGTGGAGCTATAGATGGAAAACATGTGATAATAAAAGCGCCCATTGCTGCAGGCAGTTTTTACTTTAATTATAAAAAACAAAATAGTATTGTTCTTATGGCAGTAGTAGATGATGACTATTGTTTCACCTATTTTGACATTGGCTGTAATGGTAGAATAGCAGATGGTGGAGTATTTAGCAACTGCAACCTTAGTGAAGCTCTAGATAACAACTTGCTACCGGAAGGTTATGTAATAGTTGGTGATAATGCCTTTCCATTAAAAAAATACTTGATGAAACCATATAGTGGAAACAATTTGGAGTTTAAGCAAAAAAATTTTAACTACAGGTTGTCCCGGGCAAGACGCATTGTTGAAAATGCTTTTAGAATTCTTGTCAGCCGATTAAGAATTTATGAGAAACCTCTCCCTTTCGAGCCTGAAAAAGTAGAAAAAATAGTCAAAGCTTGTTGTGCTATTCACAAGTGGGCAAGAAAGTCAGCAATATCGGTACATGTTGCTACTGTTGATGTTGAGGATACCGAAACTGGTGCAATTCAAAGTGGAAGCTGGAGAGATGTCCCATCAGATGGCCTCATTCCTATTCACTGGCGTATGCAGAACCGGTCATCCAACAGCGCTCAAGCTATTCGCGAAAATTATGCAAATTATTTTGTGGGTGATGGTGCAGTTCCGTGGCAGTCAAGAATGATTTATTAGTTTTGTTTTTAACAATTTTGATAATAGTATTTAGGTCTATTGATAAAACAATAAAACATGTATTATACCCTTTCAGTATGTTGTAGGGCTAACAAATGGGTAGGTTACCCCAAAAATGTTTCTTTATAGCAAATTAGATATATATAGATAGTAGATACGCCTTATCACCTTGATAATATGTTAAAATGTCAATATTAAAATTGTTACAGATATATAAGTAAAAAGATATTATTTTGTAATAAATAAATAAATAAGCAATGTGTCAAATTAATGTTAATTTATGTATGCTTGTCTTCCTCCTGATGTTGTATAAAAAAACTTCAGTAAAAAACTTACCAAATTGCTCTGACTTCCTCTGCATTCACCATTTACTGCATTAAATGCCTCGTCCTTTAGTTGAAACCATTTAATATTTGAAGTGTATACATCCATGGCTCCAGCCCCTGACCTACAGGAATCTTTAAATTTCTTTTTTTCCTGGTAATACGTAGATTTTATACTTCTTAGTTTAGCATACACTTCTTTTGCGCCGAAACCGGGCATTTCCATTGCTTGGGATATGGAGAGCATAGCAGCGTCTCGCATCATTTTGTTTTTTAAATTCGGCGATTTAATATTGAACAAGCATTCATGTTTCAATAACTCCTGGACAAATCTGATGTTATTGGTATCTGACCACTTCGCCATTGTTAAAAATAGAGTAATAAACTAAAATTATTATAAATACCTGTATATAGAATATATATTTAACAAAAATATTTTATTAATAAGTATCACCAACACTTGTGCGTTCTGACGGCTTGAAACGAAGGCGGCGGTGGGCGAATGAGGGGAAAGCAAGGTTAGCGCGGGGCAGAGATACTTGTCAGAGAATAGAGCAGGCCGCTATTCACTTGTTACTTTTCACTTCGCACTTATCACTTGTCACTCGCACTTGTCACTGCCTGTTCACACGCACTAAGCACTTGTCATTTGTCACTTGTCATTGTCACTCGCACTTGTCACTTGTCAAAATGTAAACCGGGCTTTATACACTACAGTAAACAATGGGTGCGTTTGGCAGAAAAAAGCGCTAGCAAGCGCTTGTAAGCAAAATGGCGAAATTAAACAGTTTTCGGCCAGGACACGTTTGCTACCTTCAGTATTTTCTGTTAAACGCTTCCAATGTATTAAGTTACGTATTATACGCCTTCCTAATAATGACTGAACATAAAAAACTGCGGTTGCCAACCCGCTTACCAAGGGTGGCAACTATGGCAAATATACACCCTATGATGGCAATCTATGGGGTTGGCCTATGTTCTATTACGATTTTTCCGGACCGATACGTATGATTTCTCTTTTATTAGATCGTAATGTCCTCACAATTGTTAACTTGTAAGGTTTTCGAAGTAACTGTTTTGCAAGTGGTACTGAGGTGAACCAGTTGTCCATAGTAACGTTTCTGTTCGTGCCGTGTATACTGCGAGTAAGTTCCTTTACGAAGTACTCTCCTAAAGTTAAACCTCCTGTATTGGTTCCTTTTCCAAGATACGGCATACAGCATGTACCTTGTGCCACTGTCACACATCATTTCTAACTTGACTCCATACTTAGCGGATTTGTTCGGAATATACATCTGGAATTTGCACCTCCCCCGGAATGCCAGCAGCTGCTCATCTATTGTAACATTTGTTCCAGGAACATAATTTTGACGGCACTGAACCATACACAATTCCCATATATCTCTTATAGGCGTAAGGGGATCGTCTTTTTGCCGTTGTAAGCGAAATGTTTTATCGTCGAAACGTAAACATCGCAGAAGAAAATCGCACCTCTTTACTCATACACGATAGATATCTTGTACCAGAATATTCTGTATTGAACTGTTCATCAAGGGTCAGATGATTGTCTTTCAGAGCAGCAGTTAACACCAGGATACCCAATAGAGCTCTGATATCCTCTTTGCCAGAGTCATTTTGCGTAGAAGTTATTTGCGCATAGGTCTGTTTTTTATCGCAATCTCTGTGTTTGTCCATTTTACAACCTCATCTATTATCTGATCAGTCATGAACCGATCAAATACGATACTGGATCGACAATATCCTTTAGTGCGCGAGTTGGTCCCCTGGCAATACGTACAATATTTATTGCTACTGTTCTGTTGGAAGAACGCCCTTTGCTAGTTGCCCAAACATAGCGAGACCGACTGCGGACTGTACTTGTTGAGAAGGACAATATACTTGGATCATTACCCTAACTCATTTCTAGAGGTGGATGAGGTGTTTGTGGTTCCAGCACATCATCCATCAAAGCAAGAGAAATCTGCTCTTGAACAACTTCATCGTCGGAATAACCGGAAGAATCTTCTGTCTGATTATCACTTTCAACAGCATCCGTCTCCAGGTTATCTTCAATTTCACTATCAGATAATTCCTTCGAAGCACTGAAATCTTCCTCTTCTAATAACTAACGTGCTATATGTTCATCAGGTAGCAATTGTCTTGAAGTCATGATAATAACTGCAAGAAAACAAAAACAAAATTAGTTGCGAAAGTATACACAAACCCTAACCATTCGTCGAAACGACGAGCACTATCGTAATATCTCGAAAAATATTGTACTTACCTGCTGGACCCTAACGCCTCCCAGAAGAGCTCGGTGAACAATGAGTTGAAAGGCAACGTTGCTATGATCGCCGCACGCGCCGAAAAAAGACAGCGAATTTTTTGTCACGTACTCGTCAAATCGACGAAGGTTAGGTGTCTAGGGTTAAGGCTCTTTCGGTGTGCTGCTGATGTCGTATGTCGTGTGCTATGTGCAGAGTATATTGATACATCAATTCTGGCCTCAAATAAAACATCTTTTATCCACCTGCTGAGTGTATGAGTTGAAGCAGACGAATGTGGTTTTTTAATGGTGATAAAAAGAATATTTGTGTTCATCCGTAGTAGTCTTGTGGCTTCTAATTAATCACATAATGTTTTTGCAGGGCAAATACTCATATTCTCATTAAAAAACTTTAAGGTCAATAAAAGTTGAAGACCATTTATTTTGGAAGTTTTGATTAATTGGGGAACTTTGATTTTTATGCAATTATTAGTAACATTAATGTTATCTATTGTTATCAAAGAAAAAGTTTGTAATCTTAGAGCTGTTGTTAAAGCTAGTAATATTACTAATTTTTTGGACAAAATACTTAGATCTAATTCTGAATTTGGGTATAAATTTCTTACATAATCAAGTACTAGACTTGGATACCCAAGTTTCTTTATATTTAGGTTGGTTAGGTCTTAATATAAAGATGCCTTTAAAAAATCTATTAATGTCTCCATTTGCACTTAATTCACTATCCAAAAGTAGTGACAAAGCTGATCTTAAACTATTTAACCCTTTCAGAACGGCTTGTACTAATCGTGCGTTGATGTTTAAAAAATTGTACTGATTACTAAATTTCATTTTACCGTGTGAAAACGACTTCGTTCGCTTGTGCGTTGATTTCGCCGTATAATGCGAAGAGTTGTGTGGGAGTAGAGCATATTAGTGGCGCGTCGTGACGTGTTCAAGATGGACGTTCACTTTGTGGATCGCGACGGTCGACGTAAGTAAATTATTTTTCATTATAACTTTAAAATTAAATTAATAAATTTTAATGTTCACGTACAATAATGTTAAATAATCCTAGCAACTTTATAAGTTTTAACTATGGTAACCGGCCCGCGAAATTTAAACGCACGATCGTGCGTTGTCGTTTTTAATTGTTTTCCTTAAGTTAAATGTTCATACCAATAACCTCGCTTTTTTTCTCAGGACAACCTTTAAACTACGCGTTGTTACAAGATGTGCTTGGAGATGGGTGTCAGTCAGACCTGGACACATCGGATGAGGAAACAGAATCGGCTGTCAATGCACCTCGGCTACTAGACGATGAAGGTGATATAACCTTAGAGATTCCACCAGGTAATCATAACAGATACAGTGACTCAGATCAAAATATGACTTTGACAGAGCTACAGCACAGAAATCAGGACCACTTACCCCCACCTGCAAACTCCTGCCACCACGAAATGCCTATAATATAATAGTCATCAGGCACAAAAAATACCTAGAATCTGGAAATCTATTACTTATACTGATGTGGAGCATAATTTTCCTTCTCAACCTGAACCCTCTGAAATGCTGCAATATCTTTCTATATATTTCAATGAAGATTTTGTTCAAAAACATCGCACACGGCACAATTTTGTACTACCTGCGTATAACTGGTTCAGTCTTAAGCACAACCTTTCAAGAGATGCGCAAATTATTTGGTATACTTCTATTGGTGGGCCGTATACCATACCCATGAATTAATATTATTAACTGGCCGGCGTACAGGTATGCGCCTGGAAATAATCACTAGTAAAATGCCAAGAGACCGTTATTTCTTATTAAGGAATAACATGCACGTAGTACCCACAGATGAACCACCTTCAGGAAATTCAAATCCGCTGTGGAAGGTACAGCCCATTCTCGACACTGTTAAGAAGGCTTGCTTGTCGCTCAAAAGGGTGGCAGGTGAATACTCAATCGATGCACATATTATACCTTTCACAGGGAAACGTAAATTCCGAGTCTTAGTAAAGAATAAACCGAGACCACTCGGATTAAAAAACTACATCATTACAAGTGACGGGTTAATTTTAGTTCGGTTTGGTTTTATTTAGTATACTACCATTTAAGTATTGATTTTTTGTTGTCTAGAATGACTTTTTATTTTGGAGATAATATGTAGTACTTAAGATAATAATTATTATATTTTTGTTTGTTCTTTATATAAAAGAGACTGATTTATGTAGGCTTAGCATTAATTTATGTGTAAAAAGACCAAAAAAATTAATTGAAATAGAAGTTAATATTAAATTACTGTGTTAAAAAAATAATAATTTCTTTAATAATTATTGAATAAATATATTAAAAAATATTTTTTACAGTTCTATTCCCTATGCACGATCGTGCGTTAGCACACTTAAAACCGAGAGCGCACGTACGTGCGGGGGGCTACAGCGGAATTTAAAGAGGGGGGATTTTTTCTATTATTTTTTCTAAATACTTTATCTATTGTTTATCTAGAATTTAATATAAAATTTTTGAGAAGCGGGAGAATTGAAATAATACTAGTTTTTACGGAATTTATCGCGTATATTTAACTTTTTAAATACCCGACGTTTTGAGAGCTTTACAGCACCCGTGGTCACGGGAAGGACTGAAATGTTTAACATCCAGATGTCATAGTTAACCGCGGTTACCATAGATTAAAATTTAACTTTTGTTCCGATCTACACAGTGAACTTATGGTATCATGAAGTCTTGCAGTTGTATGCTTGGGTTGGGATTTAATTTTATTTATTATAGGATCCCAAGCAGATGGTAGCACCCAGCCATCTTCTCTATTGAAATTAGGATGTTTTTTGATTTCAATAGTCTCGCAAATCATCCTTGGAAGGAATCGGTGTTCTTTAGCGAGGATTTGTGGCCTATCAAATCTGATGTAGTGACGGGGGCGATCCTGTAAATGTTCACAGACTGCAGACTTCCCGGAGTGTCGATTCTTCACATCAGCTATATGTTCTTTAACGCGGGTTTTAATTGATCTTTTAGTTTGTCCTATGTAGGAGAGACCACATTCACAATCGAGCTTGTACACTCCTGCTTCTTGCAGAGGGACGTTACACTTGACTGATGGTAAAAACTGACCAATCTTCTTCGGCGGCTTGAAGTATGTTTTGATGGAAGCGCGCTTCAAGATTTAGCCAATCTTGTCAGTGACTCCTCTAACATATGGCAGTACAGCAGGTACACGCTCGACTGTGGCCGGCTTCACTCGTTCTCTGTAACGTAGGCGCGGGACCCGAAGCTTGTTGTCATGCAAAACTTGCTTGACGTGTTGGAGCTCGGCAGCCAGGTGTTTACTGTCACAGATCCCTCGTGCTCTCTGAAACAAAGATTTACCAACTCTCTGCTCCTCTCGACGCAGCGCGATCTGTCGCTGCACCGGCCTCGAGCCCCGTCCCCGCTCTTCCTCGCGCCATCGATATAATTACTTGAGTACTTTCGCCTCTAGGTCCCAGGGCGGGGATCCGGCCAGGACGCAAGCCGCCTCGTAGGAAATCGTGCGATACCCGCGGATGACTCTGACGGCCATCGCCCTCTGCGGTTTCCGCAGAATGGCGAGAGTGCTGGCCGTCATGTCCATCGCCCATACAGGGGCCCCATACAGGGCCATGGACCGCACGATTCCTACGTACAACCGCCTACAGGCGGCGCTCAGGCCCCCCAAGTTGGGAAGCAGCGTTGAAAGGGCGCCAGCCGCCGGAAGTGGGGCCCAAATTCCCATCGGCTGTCGAGCATCAATCCCAGGTACTTCATGGTGGACTCGACAGCTATCCGGGCCCCGCTGACCACGATGTGCCATCCCGGCGGCGGCGCGCGTCGAAGTCCATGAAACACCATGGCCTGCGACTTGTTAAGGGCCACCTCCAGGCCCAGGCACCGGATGCGGTTCACCACTTGTGAAACCGCAGCCGTGGCAACCAACGCTGCTTCCCTGTGCGAGCTCCCCCGGGCAGTGACGAGCGTGTTGTCAGCATAGCAGGTCAAGTCAGCGCCCGACGGGAGCTCACCTCTCAGCACCCAGTCGTAGCCGATGTTCCACAGGAGCGGTCCCAAGACCGATCCCTGCGGAACACCGCACGACATGACGCGCTGACCAGCGCTGTCACGTCCCCAATACGTGACGCATCTCTCCTCTAGGTAAGCCCCTATTGTGCGGCGCAGGTAGGGAGGCACGCGATGGTAATTAAGCGCCTCCCGAATACAACTCCAGGGTAGGGTGTTGAAGGCGTTGGAGATGTCTAATGACACCGCCAGCACCACCCCACCCCGGGATACTGTCTCCTCCGCCAGGGCCCTCACGCGCGTAATAGCATCCGCGACGAAAACCAAACTGGTTCTCGTCCAGGTCTGGCCCCACTCTGCACAAGTGGCTGACGAGGCGATCTGCGATGATACGCTCAAGAAGTTTGCCCGCCTCGTCGAGCAGCACTATGGGCCGGTACGCGGACGGCGATTCCGTGGGGCGCCCCTCCTTCCTGAGTAGGACCAGCCTTCCCTCCTTCCACACACTGGGAAGTTGACCCTGCTCGAGACATGCCGTGAAGAGCCCCCTCAGCTGGGGCTCCAGCTCCTTCAGAGCCGGGATGAGAGCTCGACCAGGAACTCCGTCGCGTCCGGGCGCTGTGTTGTTAGCCCGAAATCGCGCCATGGCCGCCCTCATCTATGCTTGCGTCACCTTGGGGACATCGGTGCTCTCCTCCTCTGGAGAGTCTGTAGCTGAGGGCGAAGCCATCGCCGGGGGAACGTGTCCCACTCGTTCAGGGAAGAGAACTGATACCACCGTCTCTAGCAACTGGGGTTACATTGTTTGCGTTAGTGGAGGCGCCCAGGAACGCAACTTGCCCCGTACCCAACGGTAGGGTACCCCAGCAGCTCCTCCCTGGCACGCGACTTCAAGTCGCCGATGGCCAGCCACAGAGTCTCCTTAGACGCGCGGTACACCTCATACAGCTCGGCGGAATCCGTCGACGCCGTCTCCGGTATCGGGTGTACCGGCGATGGGCCGCAACGCACGCTATGCGCAATTGCGCGATCTCGGCGGTCCACCAGTACACCTGATGCCTTGCGGACCGTTGGCGGACACGGGGCATGGACGCGTCGCAGATCTGCGTCATCGCCCCGCGAAACCATAGCGCCACTGCTTCGGCGTCGACGATACCGTCCGTTGCCGACTCCCAGATCCAGGACTGGACTAAGGCAGCTTCCTCGAGTAGTTCCCTGTCGATGCGCTTAAGCGCCCAACGCGGGCCGTCGGTAATCGGGGTAGTTGGATGGCGGCCTCTCGCAGTCTGGGCAGAGACGTCGAACCGGATATACCGATGTTCCGACAACGGCGGACAACCCCTACGGCGACACGCGAGTCGCGGACTCGGCTGGTGACAGAGGGGCTAGCGAGCGAGACGTCCACTATCGACCCGCCTCGCTGCCGCACGCACGTGTATTCCGAACCCTGATTCAGGACGACCAGACCAGTTGTTATTATCCACTCTTCTAGCACCTCGCCCCGAGGATCAGTGACCCGAGATCCCCACGCTGATGACTTGGCGTTGAGATCCCCGAGCACCAGAACGGGACGAGGGTGATAGCGGCCTACGACGGCACCCAACTCGACAAGGAAACCCTCAAAGTCGGCGAGACTCTTGTTGGGGGAGAAGTACGCACCCACAATAACGATGCCACCCGAGACCGCAGCAACCCAGCCACGGCCCCAAGACGGGTCGATCAGAGTCTCGCCAATAATGGTCACCAAACCGTCAGCGCATCCCAGCCAGTTGTCACGGGCGGGAATGAGGTACGGTTCGGCGACCACAGCCACGTGAATCGACCACTCTGCCATGCTCTGGAGTAGGAGATCCTGAGCTCTGGCACAGTGGTTGATGTTGCCCTGGAGAAAATGGAACTTTGCCATTATTGACATTCCATTCACTCGGCAACGGTCCTGAGCCGGGAGTCGGCCGCGGAGCTACTGGCCTGTGTGGGCAGCGAGGTTAACTCGGCGGGCTTGGTGCTCCTCTTCTTTTCCTTTTTGGCCTTGGTCTTGCTGGTAGGCGCCCCACAGGCCCCTCCGCCTACTCTGTGCTCCGCTGGCCTTCCCGCAGCAGAACAAAGGCTGCAGTTGAACGCCGCGGTGCACAGGGCCGCCTTGTGGCCAGGCTGGCCGCAGCGGTAACAAAGGTCACTACGGTCAACCTCGGCGGTGCACTTCGCCCGGACGTGCCCTTTTTCCAGGCACCGGAAACACTGCAAGGCCCAGGGGCTGTAGTAGCTTCGTCCTTGCCGCCACCCAGCCTAACAGCAATCTGCCGCTATCGGCGATCTTCTTTGCCGACGCTACAGGGCACCGAACCCAGACCGCGCCAAGTCCGGTGGCATCGGTGCGTATATCGCCGGCCCGCACCTTGTCCGGCAGACACTCTCTGATTCTGGCAACGGCCACCACCACTTCCTCAGATGTCACGGAGTCGTCCAGGCCAGCAATCCGCACTTTTGCGGTTTTCGTTGGTCTGGAGACCCGGACGTCCTCAGGGTTGAGGACCTCTCTCATCTTGGCGGCCAATGCGTCCGCCTTTTCGGCACTATCGCTCACAGTGCCAGCCACCTCGAACAGCCGCGCACCCGTGGCAGCCCGCCTGAGGGTGACGGACTGAAGGCCAAGATCTGATAATTTGATCTTGGCCTTGGCCTCAGCGATGACCGACTGGTACGTCACGCCACGCTCCACAGCTCCGGGCTGCAATGTTAGTGTCACCGCATTGGACCGCGGAACACGTACAGCCGGTTTCTTGCGACCGCGTTTGGCAGTCCGCCGCGCAGGTTGAGGAGTCGTCTTTGCGGTTCCACCTGGGGCGTGTGCAGCTGCTGCGGCCTTCTTGGCGGCTTTGCGGGCCTTCTTGCGGCCCACGACTTTCGCCTCACCCTTAGACCCGGCTGTCGTGAACTGGTCGCTCGGAGGAGCTCCCTCCGCGGGCTTTTTTTTACCCTCCGTGGGCTTCCGCTTAAGGGACGCAAGTCTCGGCGGCTCCTCAGTCCTCCGCGTGTCAGCCGCCAAAGGCGGACGTAGGATTTCCGCCGGGAGACGCCGAGAAATCGCCTCCAGCCGAGCGTTAACCATGCTCCCGCACTGGAGCATGCAGAGCCGGACAATGCGCTCGACCTCTTCGTCGGTACGAGGGCTTGACGGTCGTGGTGCGGGAGTCGGGGCCACTACAGATGCGGCATCGGTGGATGTGTATCTCTGCTGCTGCTCGCTCAGTGCTGCGACTAGCTGCCGGAGGTCTTCTAGGTCATTTCTGAGACGGCTATTTTCCTCCTGTAGCTTTACAACCTCGTCAGAGGCCGTCCTGTTGAGGAGAATGCCAACCGCCTCCCTGATATCCGCGGCAGCCTCCTTTAAGCCACGGGTGAACGTGCCCTTCAGGCTGCCGGACTTGGTGGCAACTTTCAGGACTAAGTCCACCCCATCCAGAGCCAGCTGGCTCAAGGCCACCGCAGATGGCTCTCCTTTTTCCGCCGCCAGAGCAGCTCGTCGTTCGCGAGCGCGTCGGGCCATTTCAGACACTTCGTTTGCTGCGACGGCTTTGCGCTGTTCCCTCTTGGCGGCGTTGAGCTCCGCCTTTGAACTCCCCAGCGAGGCACAGCTTTCACCGCCATCGCCAGGGTCCTCCGTAGTGACCCCCTTGTCACTCTCTGCTTCACTAACCGCCGAGGTATTGGAGCACACGAATCGTCCGTAGTGACCCCCTTGTCACTCTCTGCTTCACTAACCGCCGAGGTATTGGAGCACACGAATCGTCCGTGCTTATCCCTTCGCGGCTGCGAAGCACTCACACCTCTCGATGCCTGCCGACCCCTCCTCGAAGTCGCCAACTTGGGGGCTGGCAGGCCTTCCTCGTCCGAAGACCGGCTCACTGGACGTTTCCTGGCGGAAGAAATCCCACGCGACCTGTCCACGTCTGATCCATCCTGTTTTCCTATATCTACATTTTTCAAAGGTTTATCCATTTTTTTCCCACGAGTGTGGAGGAAGTAACGGTTCATCTGAGCAGAGTCCCCTTTGCCCGGATAAGCCTATAACCCGTCAAGGGTGTCGACCGGTACCTTGACAGGGGGCAACGCTAACGACTGAATATTTACCCATCGGCCTTGCAGCTCCTCACGGCGAGCCACGCTTGAGTTTCGGGTGATTTTTTTATAAAGGTTATCATCCTCGTGACTCCAGGCGGTTAAGCCAAGAGCCATCGGCGCCTCAGGCGCCGCGAGACATGATCCACGACACGCTAAAGGGATTCCGAGGTTCAAACGGTGGTAGAGTCGATACGGTTTCTTCCCATGCCTGCCCAGGGACCGGGTGAGGGAACTCTGAGCCCATTCAATACCCGCTATGACGGGTTGCCCGGCGTCGGCAAAAGCCGAGTGCACCTGGCATCTCATCGCGCATGTCACATCCTCTGTTCCTCTCAGTGGAGAGGATACGGGAAGCAACTAGCAGGTACTTGATTCCATTCGGAACCAGAGGTACGCCCAAACCCAGCCAGTTTTGGTCCGCGACGGTTTCCCGCTACCACTCATATCTGAGTGGCATTCCCCTATCCGCCACCTGGAGACGCGCCCGATTGGAGGACTGGCAACTCCACACGGGAAGTTGGACTTACCTAGTCGGACTATTTGTCCCAGGTAAACGTACTCGTCAACAACTTCGAGTATAGTGCTCCCAACAACTACCGGCATAGGTGTGACATGGACATTAAACATGATCTTTGTTTTGTCCATGTTCATCTTAAGACCTATGCATTGGGAGACACCATTGAGGTCATTGAGCATAGTGCTAAGGTCCTCCAGCGATTCTGCCATAAGGACTATATCGTCGGCAAATCGAAGGTGAGTGATGTACTCGCCATTGATGTTAATACTGTATCCTTTCCAGTCCAGTAGCTTGAAGACGTCCTCCAACGCAGCGGTGAAGAGTTTCGGGGATATAACATCACCCTGTCTTACACCTCTCTGCAGTTGAATAGGTTTCGAACTCTGGTTCTGTACTCGGATAGCCATCGTAGCCCTACTGTAAAAACACTTCAGCACTTCGATATACCGACAGTCAACTTGGCACCGCTGAAGGGACTGTAGCACCGCCCAAATTTCGACGGAATCAAAGGCTTTCTCATAGTCCACATATGCCAGGCAAAGTGGCAGATTGTACTCTTCGGTCTTCTGTACAATCTGCCGCATGGTATGTATGTGGTCTATGTTACTGAAGCCTTTTCGGAAACCGGTTGTTCGGGAGGATGGAAGTCGTCGAGTCTGCGTGCTAGACGATTCTTGATGACTCTCGAAAATAGCATGTAGACGCGGCTCAGAAGGGAAATCGGTCTGTAGTTCTTTAAGAGAGCGTTGTCGCCTTTCTTAAAGAACAAAACCACCGCGCTTCTGCTTCACGCCTCCGGAGTAGTGCCATGGAGGACGGAATTGAAGAGCTTCTGAGGGACTTCAAGTACCGGTGCTCCACCCGCTTTCAGAAGTTCCGCTGTAATTCCATCCTCGCTCGGGGCCTAGCCGTTTTTAAGGTGGTGGCGAGCCATTCTAATCTCGCTCAGACTGACGTCCGGGATGTCATCGGAATAGTGTCGATTAAGACTTGCTCTTGGATCGTTACTCACACTTGAGTGTGGCTCCAACGAGATGTGTACAGCTGCCCATAGAACCTCTCAATCTCACTCAGAATCTCGGGTGTCCCGGAAACGATGTTGCCACACTCAGTCTTCAGCTTTGATAGTTAGCTCTTTTTGGCAGACAGATCTCTGGCAAAGACTTTGGAGCCCTAGTTCCGCTCGATCGCTTCTTAAATACGAGCAGTATTAAAGTTGCGTAAGTCTCGCCGCATGCATTTGGAGATCTGTCTGTTCAGTTGCCTGTATGCTGTCAAATCTGTTGACGATTGCAGCCTCATCTCCCGTCTAACAGCCATGAGATTAAGAGTGTGATCGGAGTTTTATACGTGGTAGAGCCATGCTACAGTTATATTAGTAGTATAGTTGTAGCACGAATGGGTCGGCTCGACCGGGGAAGGACCACGCTCTCACAGAATACCAGCGTGAAATAGTAGCTTAATGCTGCTGTATTTCGTATGGTGAGTGTAGAGAACCGGAGACCCTTTTTACTGGAAACGAGGCATTCCATCTTAGTCCTCACGGGTGACAACGCATCTGCATTTTGATTCGTAATCGAGGATAGATGTAGATGTCTATGGGCCACAGTAACCACTTACCATCAGGTGGACTGTGTGCTCGTTTGTCAGTCACCCTATCCTATAAAAAATCTTTTGCGGCGGGTCTTGCAGAACTTAGCTCCGACCGCATGGACAGTTTCCGTGAGCTTGTCATTCATATCGTTCACTGCATTGCAATCTTCTAGGCACTGAAAGCGGTTAAGTAACTCGAGCTGAAAGGTTTCGGGATTCTGGATTAGAGCACGAGGGGGACGGATCGTTGACTTCATTAGACGAGACCTCTCCAACTTAACGTTTAGGTTTAGTGTGCCTCTAACCATTCGGTGATCGCTGCCGGTTTTCACCCTTGCGATCACTGAGACATGACTGAACAGTTGGCGTCTGGTCGTCATAATGAACTCAATCTCATTTTTTGTCGAACCGTCGGGCCTCGACCAGGTCCACTTCCTATGGGGCCGCTTCTGGAAGAAAGAGTTCACCATAAAGAGTCCCTCTTTCTCCATAAAGCCGGCCAGCTGCTGGCCCCTTTGGTTCCGTTGCCCTACTCCAAATTTCCCTACCTTCAGCTCACCGCTTTCTCTTGCGCCTAGTTTTGCGTTGAAGTCTCCCATCAACACCGTGTAGTGGGTTTTGGAGGAATGTATGGCTCTGGAAATATCCTCATACATTTCCTCGTCCTCCTCATCGGGATGTGCCGAGGTTGGTGCGTAAACCTGAATGACCTTCAGCGAATACCGTTTGGTGATTCTGAGTTTCAGGTACGCGACCCTCGTCGACACACTCCCAATCTTTACAACGTTGTTGACAAGAGACTAGTGGACGATAAATCCGACACCTCCTTGGGGCAGATGGTCGCCCTCCCGGTGATAGAACGAGTTGCCGGACTCGAGGATTACCGTGTCGTCCCCCTCTTTTCGGACCTCGGATAACCCGATAATATGCCAGCGCAACTTGTCTACCTCTTTTTCCAACTCCAGTATCTTCTCGTCAGTCCTCAGGGTGCGTGCGTTATATATTGCCAGGTCGAGTCGCCGTAGGTGGCAACCGAACCTCCACCGGAGATTCTTAGCACCCCTTGCCCCGCCGTTACCATGGTCGCCACCGTAGCCAGGAATAGCGGGGCCGCCGGGGACTGGGGGCCGACTGTTTGCGTCGTTATTCATGGGGGGATATTTGCCATGGTTGCCACGCTTGGCGAGCGGGTTGGCAACCGCAGTTTTTTATTACGTCACAGTTGTTATTAGGAAGATGCTGCTGCCCATCTCCTGCCTGTCTCCCTCTGTCGCCTCTTACGACACCCACGGGAAGATATGGGGTAGTGGATATTCTCAACAGCCACTACACGGCACGGATCCTATAATAAATAAAATTAAATACCAACTCAAGCATACAACTGCAAGACTTCATGATACCATAAGTTCATACTGTGTAGATCGGAACAAAAGTTAAATTTTAATCTATGGTAACCGCGGTTAACTATAACATCTGGACGTTGAACATCTCTGTCCTTCCCGTGACCATGGGTGCTGTAAAGCTCTTGAAACGTGAGGTATTTAAAAAGTTAAATATACGCGATGAATTCCGTAAAAACTAGTATTATTTCAATGTGTAGTGTTCGCGTAAATATAAGAAATCATTAAGCGGGAGAATTTTTCGTCGTTCTGAAAGGGCTAAGGTGCCATAAGAAGCACCATTTCAAAGGAGGATGGCCAAATTTCTATAGGAGCTGGACTTGACTTTTTTTTTCATTTCCCAAAACAAGCTATAGTTAGATTGGTTTGTTTTTATTTTTTTTTTATATAGAAGAGGGGGCAAACGAGCATGTGGCTCACCTGATGTTAAGTGACTACCGCCGCCCATGATCAACTGCAACACCAGGGGAATTGCAGATGCGTTGCCGGCCCTTTAGAAAGGAGTAAGCTCTTTTCTTGAAGGTCCCCAGGTCGTATCGGTCCGGAAAAATCGCCGGTGGTAAATTACTCCACAGAGAGGTTGTACGCGGAAGAAAACTCCTTTTGAAACGTACAGTGGTGGACCGCCAAGCATCCAGATGGTGTGGATGGTATCGGGACGTTTGCCGCGTAGTGCGTTCACGAAATTTGGCGGCTGGGATTAATCCGAACAATTCCTCAGAGCACTCTCCATGGTATATACGAAAGAAAATACAAAGGGATGCAACATCTCTTCGCAGTGCCAGTGAATCGAGCCGATCGGAAAGCACTCGGTCGTCGACGATTCGAGCCGCTCTGCGCTGGATGCGGTCAAGTGGAAGGAGCTGGCACTGGGGAGCCCCAGCCCAGAGATGGGAACAGTATTCCATGTGCGGCCGAACCTGCGCCTTGTAAAGTGGCAGGCGGTGTGCCGGCATGAAATACTGACCCGCTCTGCTGAGCACGCCAAGCTTTTTTGTGGCCAATTTGGCCTTCCCTTCCAAGTGACCACGAAACTGCACGTCACTCGATATGTCGACGCCGAGGATTCCGATACTGACTGAGGCAACAAGGTGAGTGCCTTGAAACTGAGAGCATACGACAAAGGGGTTCTTTTTAGCGGTTAACGCGCAAACTTGTGTCTTCTGGGGGTTAAACTGGACTAGATTTAGTCGCCCCCGATCCGAGACTCTGTCCAGCAGAGACTCGACTTCAGACACAAGTTTGTCCCGACACGCAGAGACGTTTTCCCGAGAAATATTGGCTCGGCCGGTGTAAAGAGCATCACCAGTGCTGTCATCTGCATAGCAATGAATGTTACGGGTCTGCAACATATCATTGATATGCAGAAGAAACAGCGTTGGCGATAGCACGTAGCCCTGTGGAACACCAGCGATCGGAGCTTGCAATCGGAGCTTGCACCGTCTACAACGACCTTGATGCTCCGATCTGCAAGAAAACTGGTGATCCAATCGCACAATTTCTCGGGAAGCCCATAGGAAGGGAGCTTCGAAAGAAGCGCTTTGTGCCAAACCCGATGGAAGGCCTTCGCAATGTCCAAACTAACGGCCAATGCCTCCCCCTTGGACTTTTTTTTATGCTGTAAACACAATCACGTTTAAAAATAATATCTAAATCGCCACGATATTTTATAATAACGTCAACAATATTTTTAAGGCTGAATCAACAAATACCTTTTAATTTTTTTATTGGCTATTTTATTAAAATATAACATTGGTAGGTCAAAATTACAATCAATACAAATGATATAAGATTACATTAGGTTGTTAAAATTACAACTCAAAATACATTTACATTATTTTTACATGTCAAGCCAGTCAGAAAATGAACATTTTATCACACAATAATAGGGCATCTCTCAAAGCACACCCTACAACTGTCCTATAAATCCCAAACATCATGTATAATATCACAGCATTTATTATTCTAAAAATCGTCGGCATTTTATAAGTCCTTTCTTAAAAATAACGCAGTAGATAGGTGCAGTGCGGGCCCTTTGTTTATTAAAGTATTCATTTATTAGCAAGTATACATTCCAAACATCATTAAAATATAATGTCTAGAGATACTTACCCATTTATATAATTAGAAATCAGAAGGAGATTGTGAATTAAAAGAGATAAAAAAGGGTGCCAGAGCATTAAATTCAATTTTGCTCGGCGTTTATTTATAAATTACACATATAACATGATATATAACAGAAAATAAAAGCACAGAGTAAAATTGAAATAGGTAAAATAAACAACATTACAATTTTAATTGATCATTATTAATCATCATTGCGACAGTCCACTGCTCAACATAGGCCTCCTAAACTAAATGTATAATGTAAAATATTACACAGGCCTTTCGGGAATTGCCACCCCGTCCCACATGGTGTTGTAAAAGTCGACAGAGTAAAATAAAAATATCAAGAGATGGGCAGCGGCATCTTCCTATAGAATACCACAAAAAACTTTGGTTGCCACAAGTGTAGCAACTATGGCAAAAATCATCATCAATATAACAATATTAATACGCGTTAAGGTTATAATCATCATTCTGTATTTTCAATATCATCACTTGATGGTAATATATCATATAAAAAAGATGCAGATGGATCAACCTCATCTCGATGCTATGCCCATGATAGAAACCAAACTAAAATAGCAGCTTAATGCTGCTGTGTTTCGAATGGTGAGTATAGAGAACCGGAGACCCTTTTTAATGGTAACAAGGCATTCTATCTCAGTCCTCAGGGCTGGTAACACATCAACATTTTGATTTTCAATTGAAGATAAATGTAGATGTCTATGGGCCACAGCATCCACTTACCATCAGGTGGACTGTGTGCTCGTTTGTCACCTTATTTCTATAAAAAAGAGAAAATTACTTTTTATTAATCATCCTCTCTTACAACTACAGCATCAAGGAATGCTGCTGGTGCTGGTATTGTCGGCTGATGCCTGGCCCACCCAAGATACCTCACAAGCGTCATAACATGTGCACAGCACCCAACTGTTCTTCTACCAACTAAACAATTGCAACAATACTCTATTATAGCTTCCCTTCCAGACAAATTATTTTCAATTAATATATAAACATACTTTTCTCGAAATGTGTCTGGATTTGATTTTGCCTCTTATAAGTGAATTATTTCCACTTCCTCTCAAACAATACTCTGTTACATTAATGTTTTCTCTGCTTATTTCAATTCTATACCCTCCGTGAAACTTGACATGTTCACTATAATAGGACCTTGCCTGTTGAATTTGATATGTTCCTAGGGCAAATACTATAACTTCACTATATTCTAGATGGGGGAATATAATATTAGTATTGGAATGAGCTGTAATACTAGTAAAATCAGATGTTCGTCTATTCATATTCATACTATTTATAGAATCAGATAAATTATTATTTAATGGAAACCCTTCTCTAATCATATTTGTGATTTGTTCAGCATCATTCCTGTTTTTTAATCGAACACTGAATTTATTTAAAATGCTTGCAGCTATGGTGGTAACGCCAGTTAACAATCTACTTTATCAACATTACATTACATATCGCATTGAGTTCGTCCTAAGTTATATCTACTTTATCAACATGAATAGTGCATATTTTTTGTTTCCTTCCTTCCTTCCCTTTCCTACCGCACGCGCTGCCGCCGAGGTGAAAAAGAGGATCTCGGCGCGCGTCAGTATACTAAGTGACATTACGTTCTCCGCACCGCACGGCCAGCCGTCGCGTCTTATATATATTAACCGCAAACCGCGCAGGATGAACATTGAGTTCTCCTGTTTATGTTTAATATTCACCGCATCAGACATTGTGTCTTTGTAACTCATAAAAGTGTGAGACGCCCCCGTAAGGGCAAAGGTGGAGAGTGTGGGACTTCACGAGACTGTTCCGAGAGTGCGTGTGCGCCGAACCACGTGGCGAGCTCGCTGCATAGCAGACACTCCAGGAGGAAGGCGCGGCAGCCCTCATCAGGTCAGTGCGTGCTATCCCACCTATTTATTTTCCCCTTTGCCGTATGCACCAAAATTACAGTCCACTAAATCTTTATCGAAGATACCTTAAGTTACTGGCGTCTCCATTTTTAATGGTCCTTCTCGCTGGATTGACCTTGACTTTCCATTTTTAATGGTCCTTCTCGCTGGATTGACCTTGACTTTCCATTTTTAAAGGTCACTTCTCGCTGGATTGACCTTGACTTTCCGCCCTTATTAGATCGTTATCGTAATAAGCGTTTATATAATTAATTATTTATATTTTAATCCGACTTCGGATTAACCCCGCCCTTATTAGAACACTAGAATAGGTCCTAATAGGTGACATTCATAGTAATTTTAAAACTATATTCATAGAATGAATAAGCATATAATTATCTATATAAATTATTTGTTGTATGTTCACATCACGTCATCAACTTTTAACTACATCTATAGATTATACTGTTAAATTACATTTATTTGCACATATATTTAAGCATTATATCGTTATAAATAACTTCATAATTATTATAAAAGTTAACAATTAAAGTTCATCGTTAACAAAACTAATATTTAATAATTCAACCGCGTAGCGAGGTCGCTTACAGACTACCCGCTTATAATTATATTATTTTTGCCGCATAACTTAAGTTGTAATGCCGCCTAAAAAACAAATAGCATCGAATAATAGCGATTCCTCGGATAATGAGGGCACACCTGATGCTGAGTTGGTTTTATTGTTAGCTAAACGAGATGCTTTATTTGAAATAGTGCAAAAAATATATGATATGTCCTCGGACATCCTCACAAACACTTCCACGATGGAGCGTTTTCTTGATGGAAGTTCTAATATTAATGCTTTACGTATTGAGTTTAAACAGGTCTTAGATAATTATAATTCACATCTATTAAAAATAAACCCTATTGCTAAACCTGATTATAACAGCCTCATTGCGTTTGAGTCTCTTTGCGGTAGAATAAATAGGCTTTATTTACAATATTCGCAATCTAATTCACAAAGTACTAGTACACCATCTAAAGCCAGATTCTCACTTCCGCCTATCGAACTTATGCCATTTTCGGGTGACATTCGCTCATGGCCTTTATTTTATGCTAGCTTTAAATCAACCGTCCATGACAACACATCGCTTACCGACGCTGAAAAGTTATACTATTTGCTAGGTAAACTAACGGGCAAAGCCCTATCTGTATGCTCAGGTATAACTCCTTGCGCTGAAAATTATAAAATTTTATTGCAAGCACTCGTTGACAAATATGAAGACCGGCGTATGCTAGCATCTACATATATTAATCAGATGTTCGAATTTAAGCCATTGCAATCGGCCACCGCAAATAATTTTGATTTATTTACTGATAACTTTATAAGTGCAGTGCGCGCTTTACAAAACTTAAAGTTAGATAATCTCGCGGACTTAATTGTTCTTCATATCGCGCTTAAGAAGCTGGACCCGGATACCATTCGCTCTTTCGAATATAGTCATAACTCGATGGTACCTACCTTTGATGATTTAGTAAATTTTATTAAGACCCGCTCCAAAGTTTTGCAACGCACCGATTCTAGTACAAATTCTAATAGCGCACCAAACAATCGACGAGGTAACGGTAATAATCGTCGCTGTAATAATACTTCGTCGCCGAAGTATCAGGCGTACGTAAGCACGACGACTAGTTGCTCAAAGTGTCTGTGCGATAATATTGTGCATCAACACCTATTTAAGTGTGCAGACTTTAATAAAATGACGCCGCAGGAACGATTTAAATGCGTAAAGAGTAACAATGCATGTGTGAATTGTCTCAGTTTAAGTCATCGAGTGTCTAGTTGCTCTTCAAATTATAGTTGTCGAGTTTGTAAATTTAAACATCACACATTGTTGCACTTCCACCGCAGAAGCGATAATGCTTCCCCTGCGCTGGCGCGTTCTCCACCGCTTCAGCCAGTTACACTGAAGTCTACAACCCCCGCGCCCGCACACTCGCCACCCCTCACCGCAGGTGCGCGTTCAGACGTCGCGCTGTGTACTTCGTTCAAGAATGTTTCTCAACGTTCACCGCCTCCCGCGCGCGTAAGTCGTTCGCAGAGAACTGTTTTATTATCAACCGCTCAAGTATTTGCTTACGATACTAAGGGCGAGAAACAAATTATTCGTATATTATTAGACTCCGCGGCTCAAAGCCATTTTATGACTAAAGAGTGCTGTCATCGTTTAGGCGTTCAACAACACGATGCCGAATGTACTGTAGTAAAGGGATTCGGTGGAGTTGAAAAAATTGTAAAATCGAAATCGATTGATATTAAAATTTTCTCACGATTCGACTCGAATATTAACTTCAATATTTCAACGCTAGTTGTTGATCAAATCACCGACCTTTTGCCCACTGCTGTGGTAGACACATCTGTCTTATCACACTTCCATGGCATAAGACTCGCTGATGAATGTTATAGCATGCCTAATAAAATTGATGTTTTGATAGGCGCATCCCTTTTCCCGCACTTACTATGTCCAGACGTAATTTATTCGTCTAACGACTTGTCCGGGCCCTTGGCTTTGAATACGGTATTTGGTTACGTTATTATGGGCTCAGTGCCGACACTTCAGGTAAATCATTCTTTAACGTGCTGCTCAGTTCTAGAGTCTCCTATCGTTGACAAATTAGTGCAACGATTTTGGGAGCTTGAACAGCCACCCTCCGCACCGCCCATTCAGTATCCTTCAGACATTGAATGTGAAGAGTTTTATAAATCTACGACATCCCGCGATCCTTTTACTGGTAGATATATTGTTGGCCTGCCATTTAAAGATGACGTTTACTCTCTCGGAGATTCTTATGAAACCTCTCGACGACGATTCATGTGCTTGGAGAGGAAACTTCAAGCCTCGCCTACATTAAGGTTAGCATATGGTGACGTCATAAAGGAATACTTAGCTAAAAATTATATATCCCCCGCACCGCCGTATGACTCTCATGAACCCGCTCCAATATATGTCATACCGCATCATGGAGTCTTACGCGAAGATAAGAAGTCAACGCGTCTGCGCATCGTCCTTGATGCTAGCAGTAAGACTAGCACTGGGCGATCATTAAATGATATTCTGCATTCAGGACCAAATTTGCAAGGCGACTTGTTCAATATAATTTTAACTTTCCGCTTACATCCAATCGCTATGACAGCCGACTGTCGCCAACAATTTCTGCAAATAGTTGTTCGCGATTCTGATCGTCGTTACCAATGCTTCCTATACCGCTTCCGTCCACAAGACCCACTTGTGTTATACCACTTCAATCGCGTGTGCTTCGGTTTAACTTCGAGTCCATACCATGCATTGCGCACGGTAAGACAGCTCATTGATGACGACGGCGCAAAGTATCCGCTTGCGAGTCGTATCGCATTTACTTCGCTATATATGGACGACATCGCGTTCTCTATGCCCAGTGAATCCGAGGCCAGTGAGACCTCTCGGCAGCTGATAGACTTATTCAAGGGTGCCCAATGGGACCTGATAAAATGGCATAGCAACCGTCGATCTGTTTTAGATGACCTCCCTACTTCCCATAAAATTACAGGAGAAGTAGAGTTCGATAAATCAATGCCACATAAAATACTAGGCTTGCATTGGTCTACCGAAAGTGACGGCTTTTATTTTAAGATATCTGTTCCCGCTGATGTGACGTGCACTAAGCGCGCCATCTTATCTACTGTCGCTCGCCTGTGGGACATAATGGGTTTCGTTGCTCCCACAGTCGCGTACGCCAAATTGTTAATAAAGCAGCTTTGGCAACTTAATTTAGATTGGGACGACATACCACCACCGCCAATTATTAAGATGTGGAGGCAATTCTGTGCTGAATTACCAGCTCTTAATGATTTACGTATCCCGCGACATGTTGGTGTATCCAAAAACTGTACTGCGTCACTCCTGGGGTTTTCCGACGCCAGCGAGCACGCATACGGTGCCGTAGTCTACATACATGTAAAGAGCGTCAATGGTAACACCGTCGAGTTGATTTGTGCAAAGACTAAAGTCGCACCGACGAAACCACTATCTATTGCACGCCTTGAGCTTTGTGGAGCGGTTTTACTCTCAAAATTGCTTCGCAGAGTACTCGACAATTATTCTCTTGACCTTGCAATATCAGTCTATGCCTTTGTAGATTCAAAAGTAGCTCTGTACTGGATAAAGAGTTCGCCACACAAGTGGCAGACCTTTGTTGCAAACCGCGTTGTTCAGATTACCGACAATATTCGCGCTGATAACTTTTATCATGTCGCAGGTACTGAGAATCCCGCTGACATACTTTCACGTGGCGTTACGCCAAATAAATTAGTTTCAAACCCCCTGTGGCTCCATGGGCCTCAGTGGACTTCGTTAGATCCATCTCAATGGCCTCTTCGTACTTTAGACAATGAGGTTATTGCAAATATGCCTGAGAAGAAGATTTTGTCGCACACTGTGTGCACATCCGTCTGTAATTCTGCGATTTATGAGCTCGCACTCCGCATCTCTTCTTGGAGTAAAACTACGTATAATTGCGTACGTGTGTAAGTTTGCTAAATTATTGCCCCGCCGCAACACTACTGTAGTGACTGCTGATGATCTCAGTTTCTCTGAGGTTATAATCCTCCGCGCCCTGCAAAAACAGCATTTTGCAGTGGAATATTTAAATATTGAAGGTAACAAACCTTGCTCGCCCGCTTTCAATCGTTTAAGGCCTTTTATTGAGAATGGTTTAATCCTCATTGGTGGTCGTCTTTCGAACTCCGCATTAGATTACACGCAAAAACATCCAATTATACTCCCGCGCAGTGATCATGTAGTGAACATGATCATTGACTATTATCATATTAAAAATTTACACGCTGGGCCTGAATTGTTATTGTCATTGCTCCGTCAAAAATTTTGGATACTTTCCGCACGCCGCACTGTGAGAAGCAGAGTCTACAAGTGTAATATATGTTTCCGGCTTAGACCCCGTCCAACTTACCCTTTGATGGCTGATCTTCCCCATAGTCGTGTAAGACAAGCTATTAAGGCATTTACACACACGGGCTGCGATTATGCCGGTCCTATCGCATACACTCCTGTACGTCGTCGTGGTGTACGCAGCGAGAAGGCGTACTTATGTGTTTTCACATGCCTCACGACTCGAGCTGTACATATAGAAATCGCTACAGATCTTAGTAGTTCTAGTTTCCTCGCTGCGCTTAAACGTTTCCTCTCTAGACGAGGGCCGATTCAGTTTTTATATTCGGATAATGGAACGAATTTTAAAGGTGCCGCTTCGTATCTTCGCGATCTCTATAAATTTCTAAACGTTGAATACCGCCCAAAGCTTGAGCAAGAGTGTGCTGAGAATCGTATAACATGGAAGTTCATCTGTCCCAACTCTCCTCATTTTGGAGGCGCCTGGGAGAGTATGATCAAAGTCGTAAAAACGCATCTGTTCCGAGTTATCGGACATCAGTTACTTTCATACGAAGAGCTTAATACTGTTCTTGCGCAAATTGAGTGCTTGCTAAACTCGCGGCCCTTGACAGTATTAAGTTCTGATCCTGCAGAGCCTTCAGCTCTTACTCCGAGTCATTTTTTGAATACCGCACCTTTATTGTCATTACCCGCACCCAAAGTCAAATCTGACTCTACCAGTCTGTTACACAGGCATTCTTTACTGGATAAATTAGTTCAGTCGTTTTGGGACCGGTGGAGGACGGAATACCTTCACGGATTACAAGTTCGTCAGAAGTGGAACACCCCGTCTACGGCTATCGTACCAGGCATGGTTGTAATTGTGATAAATGATAATGAACCGCCCCTTGCTTGGCCATTAGCGATTGTCGAGTCTGTTCATCCTTCGAAGGATGGCGTAGTTCGAGTAGTGACCGTGAGAACTACTAAGGGAACATATCTCCGTCCTGTTGCTCGTATTTGCCCTCTCCCAAGACAATAAATCACGATTATTTTGATTATAATTATTTATCTAAATTAGGAATTAAGTTTATATTTATATATATTAAAAAAGCATTAAACCGCAATATTATATTTATGTATACATTTTCTCGCTTACCAAGTAAGGTTAGTAGATGAGACATGCGCATTGAGCGCATGCTCTCACTTTATATACCGCTTATTTATTTGTTTTCCTTTTACTTTTATATTACGGTTGTCTTTTAAAGGCGACCCTTTAAGGGGGGGGAGGAAATGGTAACGCCAGTTAACAATCTACTTTATCAACATTACATTACATATCGCATTGAGTTCGTCCTAAGTTATATCTACTTTATCAACATGAATAGTGCATATTTTTTGTTTCCTTCCTTCCTTCCCTTTCCTACCGCACGCGCTGCCGCCGAGGTGAAAAAGAGGATCTCGGCGCGCGTCAGTATACTAAGTGACATTACGTTCTCCGCACCGCACGGCCAGCCGTCGCGTCTTATATATATTAACCGCAAACCGCGCAGGATGAACATTGAGTTCTCCTGTTTATGTTTAATATTCACCGCATCAGACATTGTGTCTTTGTAACTCATAAAAGTGTGAGACGCCCCCGTAAGGGCAAAGGTGGAGAGTGTGGGACTTCACGAGACTGTTCCGAGAGTGCGTGTGCGCCGAACCACGTGGCGAGCTCGCTGCATAGCAGACACTCCAGGAGGAAGGCGCGGCAGCCCTCATCAGGTCAGTGCGTGCTATCCCACCTATTTATTTTCCCCTTTGCCGTATGCACCAAAATTACAGTCCACTAAATCTTTATCGAAGATACCTTAAGTTACTGGCGTCTCCATATGGAAAACATTTGCATCATATGTGGAACAGTTTTATTAAAAAAATCTTGCCGAAATTTTTTAAAGTCTCGTTTGAAGTACCCGTTAACAACTACCACCACCCATCGGCATATGGACACAACGACTCCTGTTGCACACAGCTTGCTCAGTGGTGAGCTGTGAGGGATTCAGTTCAGTAGCTGCAAGCCTCTAACAAACTAATTGAATCTCTAAATCCCCTGTCTAGAATAAAAACATCGTTATTTTGAAAGTATTGTCTGAGAGGAGAGTTTTGATCTCTGAAGAGACTTCATTATATCTGCATCAGTTGTGGTAGCTTTGTATGGGCCAAAGCAGTCTAAAATGTAGCCATCAGGTGTCACCAGCAAAAATGGTTTTAACAAGTTTTTGTATTTATGTAAGGAATATGTGTCCTTTTGGAACATATAATTGGAACTTTTGTTTATAAAAATATATGTCCCATCACATATAACTATCGTATTTTCAATATTTTGATTATAAATTGTGTTACAATAATTTCTCACGTGATATGTGTTCAATTTCCAGATTTCTAGGCACAAAATCTTATACCAATATTTCCCTAACCTTATCCATTAATTTTTCTAATGTTCGCCTTGGAACCATTAATAACTGTGATAACCGATCATCTGATTCACCAGTTCTCATCTTCATTAGAAGAGCACCTAAACCTAAAACCTCTATTTGTTTCTACAAGACGGGGTTTGTCATATAGTAAAAGTTCAAATTGTTGTTTATTCATTCCGATCCAATAATGAAACAAATGCTCATCAATTCTTTCAACATTTTCCATATTCGAGAAATCAAGAAATTTGTTGAAAGCATTTATAAAAGAAAGAGCATGTTCCACTTGTTAAGCCGTAAATGTTCTCAAACTATTTTGAGATTGAACAACATATCCCAATCGGTACTAAATGTATGCTCTACACAAATACGAGCATTTATAGGCAAGTAATATTTGTGTTTGCTAAGAGTTGTTGCTCTTAAAGGGTCAGAAATTCTATGCAAATCTGTGTTCTGGCAACCAGAAAAAACACAATGTGCTGCAGTGTTTGCCACTCGTCTATACTGCGGCAAACTAATCACCCGAGCTATTTCGTCATCTTGGTGGTCGGTATTTGGTGGGCTTTGAGGTTCTTGGGGTTAAGGCTCTGGCTCCTGCTCCAGCTCTGGCTCTGTCTGCTGCATATTGCGTGTTGCAACTCTCTTGAGTCTCAGCCAACAGGGATGACAAACATGGTCTGTTGAAGTTGCCTGAAACAACCATACAGCTTTGTCTTAATATAAACGTTTTGGATAATTATTATTAAACCCGAGCAAACACTTTTACAAAACAATATATAATTGCAGTGATAAATTCACTATATCATTGATACCAAGACAAAACAAAAAAAGTACAAAATAAAAAGGTAATTATTACCTGCCGTGGGGCAATTCTATTTTCAAGCTCAACATGTATTGCTTGTTGCAACTGAGATGGATTCTCTCTCACAACAACATCACGTTTACGAGGCCACGGGAAGATGAGGCACCAGGTTCATTAGGTAACCCGGAGTTGACATGCTGCATGCCAATTGCTGACAGGTATCACATACGTAATCTTCTTCAGTGATCTAAAATAAGAATTAGAGTTGTATTATGATGATGTATTATGTTAGTGTAATAAAATAAGTAGGTATGTAAATACGTACTATTATTGAAGAATTCCACTCGCAGATCTTAGAAATTACTCTTGTATCAAGCTGAAAAACGAGATGGTGGCGAAGTTTATCAATGCATATGTTAAAATTAACACAAAGCAATCGCACACCTAGTTGTTTTTGTTGTGTTTGCGTGATGTGAGAAAATTATCCAAGATGTGAAAAAATCAGTCCGTAAAAAAATACCGAGGTCAAAACAACAGAAGGAAATAAGAAATATTGTGAAATACTGTGAAAGGTGGGAAGGCATAAAATTTTAGCCCTGTCCGCTCTAAGGTAAAAGCATCTACTGAAAAACAATCAGGTTCAATTTTCCATGAAATAAACTTATCACATGTTTTATTTGCATGAAAAGCAAAAAGGTCTATTTCAGGTATTTCTAATTATACAATACTATATACTAGATATATACTAGTTCCCATTCAGTTTTTATATTAATTAACCTAGATTGTGCATCAGCTTCTATATTTTCTTTTAAAGGTATGTATGAAGCAAAAATATGTAGTTTTCTTTTTTCCCAAAACTGCCTTATTTTACTAGATAAAGAATTTAACCCTAGATAGATAACCATATTTCACCGTACACTAAAGATGACTGATGAGACTCGACTTGTGAGTGTTTGAGTGAGCATATTTTGGATTATGTATGTACTAGGTTTATAAAGGTAATATTTTGTCCTAATGTATGTAATTGTGTTCTGATTTAATGAAAAACATTAGTGTTTATTTATATTTTTATTACAAAAAAAAATTAAGAACAAAAAAAGAACTTCTTACTAATATGAAACATAAACATTGGAATCTCTCTATCAGTCTTATAATTTAGTATCTAAACTTTTCAAAATCAACTTTTTGTAAAGTTTATAATATAAAAAGCCTACGTAAATATCACTTTTTATCTAATTTCGCTTCAAAGGCACTTAGGACAGGCGCTGGACTTGTGCTCTCCACAAATGGGATTTTTGCAACTGTCGCACATTGTCTTTGTCATCCTTCTAATTTTTGATGGACAAAAGGCACAATATTTTCTTTTCTTTGGCTCAGGTACACCTTCACGTGGTGTGGCAGGTTTGGCTGGTCTATTTTGGCAAATACCACCAATTTTTTCTTTTATATTCGTCGGCAAAGTAAGCATTTGCTGCCTTGTCTCCATCCACGGGGTCATCAAGCTATTGCCGAGTTTTTTCATGAAATCTCTACGTCCTAGTGGTTTTTCTTTCTTGGATAGGACATTATCACAGTAAATAATATATGCGTTTATAAATGCCATATTCAACATACCATAAAACATAGCCATGAGCCACCTATTTGTTTTGCGGCTGTACGACATTGACAAGCACATTTGATCAAAAGTGTCGACTCCCCCTTTTGTTTCATTATAAAAATGAATCATAGTTGGTTTGCCGGTGGTAGGATGAACAGTGCCCTCTTCATCACACGATGATAGAACAAACACCAACTTGCTTGGTTTAGGTTTGTACGACACTAACGTCAACGACTCATCATAACAGAACATGGATGTTCCTACTCGCCTGAAATGCATTCTTTTCAGCTCTTCAGGTATTTCCAATTTGTTCGACCTAAGAGTGCCGACCAAGGTCAAGTTGTATGGCTGCCTTAGCAAGTTTTTTGCTAATGGAACTGATGTGAACCAATTATCACATGTGACATTTCTATTACTGTCATGAACTGCTTTTGTAAGTTCTTTTACGTAAAATTCACCGAGAGGCAAACCATTGGTTTGAGTGCATTTTCCTAGATATTGCATAGCATCAATCATGTATCGTGTGGCACTGTCACACGTCATTACAATTTTTAGTCCGTATTTATTAGGTTTGTTAGGTATGTACATCCGAAAAGGGCATCGACCCCGGAAACCCAAAAGCTGTTCGTCGATGGTTACATAAGGTCCGGGGATGTAATTGGATCGGCAGTGGTTAATGAAGATCTCCCATATTTTTCTAATTGGTACAAATGTATCAGTAGCCCTTAGTTCTGGCCGCAACGATTTGTCGTCCATTCTCATACATCTTATCAGAAAATCGAATCTATCTCTACTCATGGCAGCAACATATCTGTTTCCTGAATACGAACAATCAAATAGCTCATCCGTAGTCAAATGATTGTCCTTCATAGCAGCTGTTAGTGTCATTATGCCGAAAAGAGCCCGAATTTCTTCACAAGTTGTAGTTTTAAAGGTGGCTTTAACATCAGGCCTTTGAATCTTCAGCTAGATTTCATCGTTGGTCCATTTTGTTATCTCCTCCACAATGTCATCAGTAATAAATATACTAAAACATTCTAAAGGCTCATAAAGGCATTTATTCATCCGAGTGGGACCCCTAGATGTCCGTATAATAATATCAGCAGATGATACTCTGCCACTTGTTCTGCCTTTAGTGGCCGTCCAACGATGATCGTTTTTGCCTCTAAGAATTTGACGCTGTGGCATGATAATATAACTCGGCACACTTGGCGAAGCACTATCAGAAGGTTCAGAGTCATTTTCTGACACATCTTCAGCATTCAATGGGTCCACTACTGGTTGAGCACTCACATCATAGTCTTCAGTATCACTTTGTACGTCATCTTCTAATAAATTGCCTTCAGTTTCACTATCGGACCCCTGAATCTCTTCCTCGCTCGTTTCATTCAACAAGCGACTGATTTCTGCATCGTCTGTACGAATTCGTGACGTCATTATGGTCTTTTATTGTGGCCTATAACAAGTAAAAAAACTATTAAAAATATGTACTTTTATACTCAAAAAATCACCTTTTCTTAAAAGTTGAAAAACTGACACTAAAGATAACCATACGTCACTTCGACGTACGGAAGCCAAATATTGACGAAAGTATTGCACTTACCGGAGCGATACGGGCACAGAACACATATACCCCTAAAGGGGAAGAATAACGACTCCATACAAATTTTATGAGGAAATTTTTTCTTACCGATGGGCGCCATCTGTGGACAGCCCACGAAAACTAAACAGTAGAAGCTGGGGCGGGAAATTCACAGCACAGTGCATTTTACAGATAGGTATACGTTGCATTGCATTTTAGGCACAACTACAGTGCGTTTCTCGATATTTTCCTTCAAGATGGTCAATTGTTGCTCAGCAATTGACATCTGAACAAAATCATTACCGAGAAACACAGTGTACATGTGCATACAATGCTGAAAGCAATATTTAAAGAAACAGTCTAATAAAACAAACATTAGTGTATGACTTTTTTATTTCACATGATATTAATTATAATTTATCAGATTTTCATATGGGCAACTATGAATTTTTTTTTAAATAAATGTTTTTGGATTATATATACATTTGGGACAAAAGGTTTTCACAAGTCACAAGTAACGTGTATTTAAGCAGTTAATCTTAAACATAAATATAAAATATATTCTAGTATTTTCTTTCTGCGAACTCATCGCTAAAATAAACACAAATTCAAACAAGAGTCACTATCTCAACACCGAGTCTTCACCAAAACACAGCCACGGAGCAACAAACTCGACTCAACGTTAACAATGTATGTAGAATTAAATGGAACTAGTTTATTTATTACAAATAAACATAAATACAAGACAAAATGGTGCTCAAGCGCCGGCAGACATTTTTCATGTGACGTCATAATCATAATCAATATGGCGTGCGGACATTACTGTTGCCACACATTATTGCTTTATCTTTTTTGTTTTTGTGAATTGAATACGTAATATTTCTTAGCAAAACATTTTTTTGGCATCAAAATAATAACAATAGCTATTTTTAAATGCAACTTACTTTAAAAATCAATTAATAAGTTCATTGTTTTGAAGGATACGAAATTTTTATTTTTGGTGGCAACATTATATAATTCATCTCTTTTACCTGATGTTGTTGTCTCTCTCTTGTTTCCTAGCCCACCTACATCTTGTTCGTAGAACAAAGTTGACAGACCCTGGATACGGGTGTGTCCTGCAAGCTCCGACGGCCGACTGAGTTGGCAGGAACGGCCAGTTTAGTGACGCGAAAAACAAACGAGCTATATCGATTTGTCAAAATCGATTACGTCGATTCGACGTAGGTTATCTATCTAGGGTTAAGTGTGGGAATTGTATTCCACACCCATTACGTTTATCCTATGCCATCACCTCCTTGTTCTCCAAAACAATGGAGTCCATTGTAAACTGCCAGCTCATGAGGTACCTTGAAGATCACCAGCTGATCAGTGACCGCCAATACGGTTTTCTCCGTGGTCGGTCAGCTGGTGATCCTCTGGTCTACCTAACTCACAGATGGGCGGAGGCAGTAGAGTTTGGACTCTACGGCCAATGCCTCCCCCCCTTGGGGGCATTGGCCGTTAGTTTGGACATTGCGAAGGCCTTCGATCGGGTTTGGCACAAAGCGCTTCTTTCAAAGCTCCCTTCCTATGGGCTTCCCGAGAAATAGTGCGATTGGATCACCAGCTTTCTTGCAGATCGGAGCATCAAGGTCGTTGTAGACGGTGCAAGCTCCGATTGCAAGCCTATTAATGCTGGTGTACCACAAGGCTCCGTGCTATCGCCAACGCTGTTTCTTCTGCATATTGTGACGGCCCAATATTATTATTAATAATTAAATTCAATATAAAATTAAAATATATACAGGGTGGGTCAGAATAAAGTTCACTTTTGAAACCAATATAAAAAAGACTGATAAAACTTAGAGAGTTTATTCAAAAAGTAACTTAAATTAACAATAATTTAATTTACTTCTTGAAAATAACATCTTCTAGGTGTTCCCCGTCTCGCCGCAAACACTCTTCTAAGCGGGACTTTAAATTTTCAAAAACACGCCGGCACGTTGCTGTCGATATGGCCGCCATTTCTGCTCGAATGTTCGCTTTTATGGCAGTAATTGTCCTCGGTTTATTGGCATAGACCTTATTCTTGAGAAATCCCCACAAAAAGAAATCTGGTGGGGACAAGTCTGGGTTTCGTGGTGGCCACTCGATGTTACCTCTCTTCGAGATGACTTTACCGGGGAACAGCTCCTGTACGACATCCATGCTAGCATTAGACGTGTGACAGGTAGCCCCATCCTGCTGGAACCAGGTCAGGGAGTTGTACTCTTGCAGCCCAGCAAGGCTTGGCCTTAAAAACTTTTGAAGCATTTCCACATAACGGTCTGTATTAACAGTTACTGCGTGAACTCGAGAATTTTCAAAGAAATAAGGCCCAATCAGCGCTTTGGCTGAAATGGCAGCCCAAACCGTCATTTTTTGGCAGTAGAGTGGCTTTTGATGCTTGCGCAAAGGCTGTTCAGTACTCCAGAATCGGCAATTCTGCTTGTTGACAAATCCGTTCAGGTGTAAGTGGGCTTCGTCCGTGAAAAGGATGTTCCCGAAGTTGGAAAACCGCTCTAACATCAAGGTGGAAAATGACGCCCTTTTTGTATGGTCATCATGGGAAAGTTCTTGCACCAAATGGATCTTATAAGGATGAAGCTTCAAATCTTGTCTCAAAATTCGTCTTAAGCTGCTTCGCGAAATCGTCAAAGTCGCTGAACGTCGTCGCGTAGAGAGTTCCGCATTTTCTTGGACAGATCGATTAACCTCCTGAATCGCTTGCTCCGTGCGTAAAGTACGCGCGACGGGCGACCTTGACGTCTCATTGGTAGCGTCGAACCAGTTTCTTGGAACCTCTTCAGCCATTGTTTTAGCAACTGAGTACTAGGACACTACCGGATACTCCGTAAATTGAATTTAACTCTGAACATACGCCGCACAATAATGTAAGAATGACCATTTTCGTAAAACGCTTGAACCGGGAACGCGCGCTGCTCCCCCGTGAACTGACTCATGGCGACCAAAATTGCGTAAGACGCATGACCCGATCACACCCTGCGCACCCCGCTACTTCCCACGTATGACGATTTATTTGCCAAAGAAAAGTGAACTTTATTCTGGCCCATCCTGTATATTAAGCAATAAAATTACATTAATAAGCATAAAGTTAATATAAATATATTTCAGACATTAGACCAATAACATAGTAAATTAAAGGCAAAAATATTGTCTTTCATAATAAATAAATTTATTATAAAAACTTGTAAAAATATTTAAAACATGATAAACAATAGAAATACAAGTTGAAAATATTATATAAGTAAAGATAAATAACTGGCTGCTGGCCGTATGAGGACGCTTAAGGTCGCTCAGCGAGCTATGGAGAGGGCTATGCTCGGAGTTTCTCTGCGTGATAGACTCAGAAATGAGGATATCCGCAGTAAAACCAGAGTGACCGACATAGCCCAACGGATTAGTAAGCTGAAGTGGCAATGGGCCGGCCATATAGCTCGAAGAACCGATAACCGATGGGGAAGAAAGGTTCTCGAGTGGCAGCCTCGTACCGGTAGGCGTAGTGTAGGGCGACCCCCCACTAGATGGAGTGACGACCTGGTAAGACATGCAGGAAGTCGATGGATGCAGGTGGCTCAGGACCGTGCTTTGTGGCATTACTTGGGGGAGGCCTATGTTCAGCAGTGGACTTGTGAAAGGCTGTAATGATGATGATGATGAAATAACGTTTATAAGATAATTAGAAAATTTGTTAAAAATTGTCTAAGTTGTGGTAGGAGTTCATGTATAAAAGAAAATTTTCCTAAGTTATGGAAGGTGTTCATGTATAGATGTCTTGTATGGAGGAGCTGCCGGAGATACATACCTGCAGTTGTACATATATATGGGATGGTCAGGAGCCCGACTGCTTAAAGTACTGTAGCACAATGACTAGTTCTATATTGGGGACTTATGATAATAAACTCAATGATACAAAAGCAATACTATAGAAGGTCTCCATTATGAATTTCCATTACAATAGTGGGGTCGTGGGTTGAAGTCCTATATATTAATGACTTATGAAAGTAAGGTCAATGATACAAAAGCAATACTATAGAAGGTCTCTATGATGAATTTGCATTACAATAGTAGGGTCGTGGGTTCGAGTCCTATATATGAATGACTTATGAATGTAAGGTCTATGATACAAAAGCAATATTATAGAAGATCTCCTTGATGCATAAGCATTGTATGGGGTGGTCGGGTGACTGACTGCTCCTAGTACTGTAGCAAAATGACCAGTCCTTATTAGGGACTTGAAAAGGAATATTATGGTGGCGTGTATGCTGCTTCACGAGCAATTGGTCCGAGGTAAACTTGGGCTCGCTAACCGATGTGTCCTAGACATATCATCTTAGTGCCGATGGTTAGCGGGTTTGTTGTAGCAATACGGCTTTCCCGTGGACATCGCACACTCATACCGGTTGTGGGCGACGTCGTAGCGCATAGTGATGCGTCGTCTATCTTTCGGATTGGGATGATGAGTGTGTTTGGTAGCACTTATGGAGAATTATGTAGTTGTGGTAGTAAGGTACCTGATGGTAAGTCCGTCACCGGAATAAACAAATAAGTCACGGTCGGACAGTTATATACTTCACGGTACAACACATAAAAACAGTCTCACATGAAGAAGCAGAAGGCGATTATAAATACGAAATTATACGATTACAAACAGATTAGAGATTATAACTGAAATCACAGTTTACAGTCACTAACATAAAATAGGAATGAACACTCAAATAATATTTGTTATGCGTAAGGGCAAAGTTCGGCGTAGGCGCAAGCGGCACAGTATTCGCGTCACATGATCAGATTGCGACTGGCTGGTCGTTGAACATATCGCGACGTAGGCAAAGTACTCAGGTACACGGTGTTGATAATAATTAAAACGAATGTTTGTTTCCAACGTACTTCGACCGGCCGGCACCGAGAATTATACTATAATACAATACTAAAATAAAATTTACTATAATAAATAGAAATAGTATAATATATATGTGTGCGTGACTGTAATTGTATTGTAGATATATAAATGTAATAAATATTATAATATTAATATTAAATTGTATACATACATATCTGTGAAATAATAATTATTTCTTTAAATAAAATAAATAAATGTGTGCGTCGCCACATTACTCCCCTCCAGAGACCGTGTCTACGGGCGATAATAATCTAGGAAATGTACTCTACGCCCAGAACGAGTTGTTTTGCACGCAGTTGTTGGCGATGGGCTGCTATTTGGAAGTGGAGTAGGTGTGGGATTAGGAGTTGGTTTAAGTGGTGGAGAAGGTGTTGGAGTGGGGTCATTGGAGTGGGACAGTATGTAGGTTGGTTTCAGTCGGTCTACCGATACTGTCACGACTTTGCCCTTTACTCTGATTTTAAAAGTTTTTTTTATTTCTCTCAACCACCTCGTGAAGGCCAGTATATGCCGGCTGTAACGCACCTCTCAAACTATCTTCTCTGAGGAAAATATGCGAACAAGATGTTAGATCTTTATAAATAAAGATTTTGTTTTTTGCATGGTGTGAAGTTAGCACTGGCTGTAACTTGTTGGCAAATGATCTGATACGGGCTGAAAAGTCCGTTATATCGGTTGTACATTTGTCAACTATGTGGCCAAAAATTCACCAGGAAGTCGCAATGGCTCGCCTTATACTAACTCGGCTGAGGAAGACTGAAGATCTTCTTTGAAAGAGCTTCTTATGCCGAGAAGCACAATTGGCAAAGCTTCAGTCCAGCTGCTATCGGCATGGCACATGATTGCTGTTTTTAGTTGCCGATGAAATCTTTCGACGAGACCATTGCATTGAGGGTGATAACTGGTAGTCCTGTGATGCTTAAAGCCAATGAACCTTGATAACTGCGCAAATAGTGCTGATTCGAATTGCCTACCGCGATCGGTAACAATATCGGTAGGGCAACCGAACCGCGCTAGCCATCCCGATAAAAACGCTTTTGCCACTGATTCCGCGGTGATATCTTTTAGTGGTACAGCTTCAGTCCATCGCGTGAAGCGATCGATAGCTGTCAAACAGTACCGATAATCACCAGACGGAGGTAAAGGTCCGATAAGGTCTAAGTCGACGTATTTGAATCGCGCCGTAGGGAAATCGAGCGTACCAAAAGGCGTCGAAACGTGTCGATTTACTTTTGTGCGCTGGCAAGCCAAACACGCCTTAGACCATTCGCGACAGTCTTTCCTCATCAGTGGCCAGACAAAGCGTTCTGCTACAAGTTTTGCACTAGCGTCAGCGCCGGGATGGCTTAGCGAGTGCAAGCTATCAAAAATTTGCTTGCGTAAGGCTTTAGGAACTAAAGGCCTGGGAGTCGTTGTACTGACGTCGCAGTACAGTTCATTGCGACTACCAGGTATCTTTATTTTTTCAACTTGTAAGGAAGTGTCCTGCCTTAGCAAATCGGCAAATTCAGGATCGGAGTCTTGAGCCTTGGAAATGACATCTAGATCTACAGGGCTTAGTAGTTCATCGACCTGCTCAACCCGGGAAAGCGTGTCAGCAACGACCTTGTCTTTCCCGGCGATGTGTTGTATGTCGGTTGAGAACTGTGATATGTAGTCTAAATGCCTAAATTGCCGTGGACTGCAATTTGCCTTTTGCTCGCGAAATGCAAAGCACAGAGGCTTATGGTCGGTGTAGATGGTGAATGGTGTTACCTCTAGCCAATGTCTAAAGTACCTGATGCTCTCGTAAACAGCAAGGAGCTCCCTATCGTATGGTGAATATTTCCTTTGCGACGGGCTCAATTTACGAGAGAAAAAGGCTAGGGGCTGCCAATCACCACCGATTTGCTGTTGCAAGACTCCACCTATTGCAAGATCAGAAGCATCAGTTACAAGACCTAGTTTTGCCTTTGAGTCAGGATGTGCCAACAATGCTGCATTGCATAAACTTTCCTTACACTCTTCGAAGGCTTTCAACGAGTCTCCATTTAAATTGACCGGATGCGATGCTTTAACGGCGCCAGTCAGTAAGGCGTTCAAGGGGGCCTGGATTTTGGCAGCTTGGAGGATAAACCTCCTATAAAAGTTTATCATGCCAAGAACCTCCTAAGCTGTTTGGCTGTTTTAGGAACAGGGTACTCCTTTATAGCCTGAACTTTACCTTCCAGAGGTTTCGTTCCATGTTGTGAGATGTGGTAGCCTAGAAATTTTACCTCTGATGCACCGAAAACACATTTAGCGGTGTTGATGAGCATGCCATAATCCTTCATCCTCGTAAATATTTGACGAAGGTGCTTTTCATGCTCTAATTCATCGTGTGAAAATATAAGGAAATCGTCAAGGTATGGGTAACAAAAATCTAGACCACGGGTCATCTCATCAACGAACCTCTGGAACGTCTGACTAGCCCCGCGTAATCCAAACGTCATATATGGGAACTCGAAAAGTCCAAAAGGTGTCGTAATGGCAGATTTGGGAATGTCCGCCTCAAAGATTGGTATCTGGTTATATGCCTTCACCAGACCTATTGTTGAAAAAAATTTGCAACCAGATAAATTGTGGGCAAAGTCATGTATGTGTCGGATTGGGTACTTATCTGGCACTGTCCGGGCGTTGAGCATGCGATAGTCACCGCATGGTCGCCAACCATTATCCTTTTTGGGAGCGAGGTGTAGTGGTGACGACCAGGGGCTCTGTGAAGGACAAGCAGTTCCATTTGCCAACATTGCCTCGAACTCGAGCTTGGCAATTTTCAGCTTGTCCGGGGCGAGTCTGCGTGGTGTACACGATACTGGAGGGCCTGGCGTGGTACGGATGTGATGTACTGTGTGATGCTTGGGTGTGCGATGAGCGCCTGCCGGTCGTGTCAGTTCTGGAAATTCAGAAAGTATTTTATGAAATTTAGAATCACCAGTCACGACCTTTACACTCAAAATATGGCTATCGTTAGAAGCAATAGAAGCTACAGCTGATAATTTAGTAGTGGCATCAATAAAAACTTATTACGAACGTCGACAATAAGGTTAAAATGTGACAAAAAATCTACGCCTATAATAGCTTTAGTTACATCAGCTACAGTAAAGCGCCACACAAAGTCTCTACGTAGGCCTAAATTAAGATTGAGCTCAACATAACCATATGTGTTTATTGGCGAACCGTTGGCTGCACACAGTTAGTAGTCCGTCTTCGCACGTCGTTGATGAAGCGCAGATCGCGGGAAGACGCATAAGTCGCTTCCAGTGTCCACCAGGAATTGAACTCGCGATCTGCGATCTGTCACGATAAGGCGACCAGTAGTAGGGGACAGGCAATCTTCAGTCGCCATTATAGATTGCCTGTTGCGTTTCCCGTTCTGTAGTCACATGGTCGGATGCACCTCTTCGCTTTGCTGCCATATTTGTGATGGTACCAGCAGTTGGGGAACTTCCTATAATTAGACTGGGACCTTCTCGATGGCGTACGGCTTCGCCCACGTGACGTCTGTCGTTGGCGGGGGACGACGACCACGAGAGTGGTCGCTAAGTCTCGTTGTGAGTGCACTAACCTGTTTTGTCAGTTCCGTGATCTGCCGTGCCATAATATCTAATGTGGAGTCCACTCTGGAGCTGGATGTTGCTGCAACCAACGGCGATGCCGGTGAGATATAGTGGACCCTGTCTGTCAGGTCAGCGAGTGCGCTGAGGGACAGGCTCATCTGGGATGCGATGATGGTCTGAAGGTTGCTTGGAAGGCGGCTCGTCCAAAGTGACCTCAAAAAATCGTCTGGTATCGTAGGGCCAGCGAGGTGTTGCAGGTGACGCAGGAACTGTGATGGCTTACGATCACCTAACTCTTCCGACTGTAGGAGCTGCTTCACTTTTTTTTCTTTCGAAATAGAGAGACGCTTGATTAGCTTACTTTTAAGTTTCTCGTACTTCCCCGTGGCTGGAGGTGAAGTAATAATATCTTCTACCTCTACTGCGTACTGCCGGTCCAAATGCGAAAAAACGTAGTGGAATTTCGTCAAGTCATCCGTAATTCTCGATATGCTAAACTGACCTTCAATTTATGAAAACCATATCGTTGGTTTTTCCGGCCAAAACGGTGGTATTCTCACGCCAACACGAAATATATCGGATGCATTATCGTGCGAGTGAATGGACACGCGCTCACATTTTTTCGTTGACCGCGCCCTTCTTTGCGAATGCGTTGTGTCACTACCGTCACTGCTCATCTTTCTTAAATGTTCTGCTCGGGGTCACCACTTATGGAGAATTATGTAGTTGTGGTAGTAAGGTACCTGATGGTAAGTCCGTCACCGGAATAAACAAATAAGTCACGGTTGGACAGTTGTATACTTCACGGTACAACACATAAAAACAGTCTCACATGAAGAAGCAGAAGGCGATTATAAATACGAAATTATACGATTACAAACAGATTAGAGATTATAACTGAAATCACAGTTTACAGTCACTAACATAAAATAGGAATAAACACTCAAATAATATTTGTTATGCGTAAGGGCAAAGTTCGGCGTAGGCGCAAGCGGCACAGTATTCGCGTCACACGATCAGATTGCGACTAGCTGGTCGTTGAACATATCGCGACGTAGGCAAAGTACTCAGGTACACGGTGTTGATAATAATTAAAACGAATGTTTGTTTCCAATGTACTTCGACCGGCCGGCACCGAGAATTATACTATAATACAATACTAAAATAAAATTTACTATAATAAATAGAAATAGTATAATATATATGTGTGCGTGACTGTAATTGTATTGTAGATATATAAATGTAATAAATATTATAATACTAATATTAAATTGTATACATACATATCTGTGAAACAATAATTATTTCTTTAAATAAAATAAATAAATGTGTGTGTCGCCACACACTTTTAAGTGTAAGAGGTATACTCAACTTCACGTCTTAGTGCATTAGCGCTATGATACGTGGAGTTTTGTCCACTGGCGTCTTAGTAGCGTGCTACTATGATACGTTGGTGCAGTTTTATATAACAACAATCTTAGTGCCGGTAGTAAGTGGGTTTGTTATAGCAATACGGCTTTCCCGTGGATATCGCACATCCATACCGTTTGTGGGCGACGTCGTAGCGCATAGCGATGCGTCGTCTATCTTTCGGATTGGGATGTTTGGTAGCACTTTTAAGTGTAACAGGCATACTTAACTTCATGTCTTAGTGCATTAGCGCTATGATACGTGGAGTTTCGTTCATTGGCGTCTTAGTAGTGTGCTACTATGATGCGTTGGTGATATTTTAAGCTAACAACAATACAAACTTTGTTACCAAAGTCGATAGGGATCATGTAGGTGTGTTGTGAGGGTGCGCCATCCGTATGATAGTTGCATTGATGCTTACTGCTTCTTGCGGTATTGCGTCTTGTGATGAATCTGCGGGTATGCTGCGCCTGATTCGACGCATTCTTGTGGTTCTGGTCGATGGAGGTATGCGGGTGGTGATGTCTGCTAGGATGTATGGGTGGCTTTGTGATGGTGTACGCCCGACGATAGTCGTATTGATGCTTGTTGCGTTCTGCAGCATTGCGTCTCTGCGATGGTTGTTAGGTTTGCCATTTAGGTTTTGCCATGGCCATTGAGAATAGCGTCCCGCTATTCTCAATGGCGCTCTCTGCGTCTTGGTTTGACTCACACCTGAGTAGCTTTGCCCAAGTCGGGTCCCTTCATTACGTGGCTGCAGAATGTCTGCCCTCCACGATGTTTTATATAAGAATATAATAATATATCTCTGTAACTTTTCCACCTTTGAATGATTGAAGGCAACTTGTTGGTGGGTGAGACAAACATGATCGAAAATGCATTTACTCAACGTCAGTGACACAAAACCTTTTGATGGCAAATTATTACTAACAACTTATAACTGCCTTTTGGCTATATCTGCCGTTGTATTGGTTGGTGGAGCATATGTGTCGACCTCATGCGGGTGGTAGCTGGCGGGAGGATCTGAGGAGACCCCATTCCCTTGAGGTGAGCGGTAGACTCATGACACGCTCTGCGGCTAGTAGCCGTGCTGATCATGCAACTGTTTGTGATGCCATACACTTACATCACGTCTGCAGGAGCGGCGGTCTGGCAGGTGGTGGCGCTCACGGAGGGTTTACGGCCAGTGTGCCTATTTGCCTAAACCGTGTGACGTACATTCACTGTGGCTGGATTCGTTCGTATTCTGTATGGTGTTTACATGCATTGACATGCGCGACATCGGTCGATGTTTGTGCTTACGCACTAACAAGGGGTCAAGCCTCTTTTACTGGTTCGCCAGTTATTTTCCTGTGGACTACGGTCCAGTTCCCGAATTAGCGTTCCATTCGGGGGGAGTGCATCAAAATGGTTGGCGTTCACCGCGCACGGCGTCGGTGGAGCCGTGTGCCTCCCCAAAATTTTTTTTAAATAAATGTAGGAGAGCGAAGCCCTTGTATCGGGTATTTTGTATAAATATTTTGTGGACCTTTTCCAAGCGGGAAGGGATAATGAATAATAAATTAACAATGTAAACCTGATACAAGTGGAATAGAATATTTTATGTTCTTAACCTTTCTCGAGCCCTGTCCTCGTGAACGGGGTTCACTTAGCTTATAAGGCACTACCAACAGCTTTTAATTACTCTAGTAAATATTCATTCTTCCAAAAGACACCTAAAAGAACTAAGTTACTAAACAAATACAACGTAAATAAGGATCCTAACTAAGACGATCACGCCAAAAATATTACAAACGGCCTATTATTAAACCTTTTGAAAGACCATTTAGAAAGAGCAAAACATATCCTTATTTATCTTGGTCACAAAAATATAATATTATTGAAAAAGGGTAAATTTATTATATGTAATATATTTAATATCATATATATTTATTGTTATGAGAGGGGGGAAGCGTTACAATATCAATGATATGTTGCAAGCCCGTAACATTCATTGCTATGCAGATGACAGCACTGGTGATGCTCTTTACACCAGCCGAGCCAATATTTCTCAGGAAAACGTCTCCGAGTGCCGGGACAAACTTGTGTCTGAAGTCGAGTCTTTGCTGAACAGAGTGTCGGATTGGGGGCGACTAAATCTAGTCCCGTTTAACCCCCAGAAGACACATTTTTTTTTTATAGAATAGGGTGACAAACGAGCACACAGTCCACCTGATGGTAAGTGGTTGCTGCGGCCCATAGACATCTACATCCATCCTCCATTAAAGATCAAAATGCAGATGCGTTGTCACCCGTTAGGACTGAGATGGAATGCCTCGTTTCCAGTAAAAAGGGTCTCCGGTTCTCTACACTCACCATACGAAATACAGCAGCATTAAGCTACTATTTCACGCTGGTATTCTGTGAGAGCGTGGTCCTTCCCCGGTCGAGCCGACCCATTCGTGCTACAACTATACTACTAATATAACTGCAGCATGGCTCTACCACGTAAAAAACGTACCACCACCACGCACCACCACGAAACGTACCACGTAATTTTACGTGGGTTTACCACGTAAAATTGCGCATTAACCGCTAAAAAGAACCCCTTTGTCGTATCTCCTCAGTTTCAAGGCACTCCCCTTGTTGCCTCAGCCAGTATCGGAATCCTCGGCGTCGACATATCGAGTGACTTGCAGTTTTGTGGTCACTTGGAAGAGAAGGCCAAACTGGCATCTAAAAAGCTTGGTGTGCTCAGCGGAGTGGGGCAGTATTTCATGCCGGCACACCGCCTTCAACTTTACACGGCGCAGGTTCGGCCGCACATGGAATACTGTTCCCATCTCTGGGCTGGGACTCTCCGGTACCAGCTCCTTCCACTTGACCGCATTCAGCGCATAGCGGCTCGAATCGTCGACGACCGAGTGCTTCCCGATCGGCTCGATTCACGGCACCGCGAAGAGATGTATCTCTTTGCATTTTCTTTTGCATATACCATGGAGAGTGCTCTGAGGAATTGTTCGGATTAATCCCAGCCGCCAAATTTCGTGAACTCACTACGCGGCAAACGTCCCGACGTTTCCTTCAAGAAAAGAGCTTACTCCTTTCTAAAGGGCCGGCAACGCACCTGTAATTCCCCTGGTGTTGCGGTTGAGCATGGGCGGCGGTAGTCACTTAACATCAGGTGAGCCGCATGCTCGTTTGCCTCCTCTTTCTATAAAAAAGGCCACAAATTACAGACCCAAAATATTTTGTTTTTGACAGATGATCATATCATCTCTTTTTAACGCCTGTGGTGACAGAGTAAACTTTATTTCTGGGTTGAGGTTTGGAGGTAATTTAAGGCAATCTTTGATTGTTGGGAATGTTTTTAAAATGTCCTCACCTGATTTTTCCTCTAACCCTTATAACACCTAACACTAATAATTTTATCGATTTTCTCCACATGGCCCATTTCTTGAAGAAAATTTGGAATATTATTATTGTTACTACAAGAGGGCAAGTTGCTGTCGAAATCCTCTTCAGAGTCGCTTTCCACAATTATTCTCTTCTCTTTTTACTGGATGTTTCATCTCACAGCCTCCTTTACTCTACAAGCCATGCTATGAAGTTTGGCAACGTCGCAATTAGGATCTGCGTGAACCGATTGTTTTAATTTTTGTTAGCATGTTTTCTGCAATGTGTACTAGTGCAAACCTTATTATGAGTTGTATCAAAAAATAAGTATAACATTTTATTTATTAGGATTGGTACTTGAGTACCTCCTACCCAATAATTTTATGTTGGTAAGCCAGTGGAATACGTATTACGGACGTAAGAATGTGGTTAACTTTTATAAAATAAATATCACTTGTTTGATACAAGTGATATTTATTATATAATTAAAAAAATAACTTTGTAGGTTTTATTATTTCTCTAAAATAAAACAATAATTATTATAGATTGAAAATTATTTAATTACATTACTAATATTAAAGATTATATTATCAATAAGTACAACTTTTCCAACCAGCAAAGATATTTTAGATTTTTACCCACCTAGATAACATTTTTTAATAATTAAAAAAAAATTGAGCTTCCTTGTGTTATTTTTCTTTTCATTATGTGAATTGTTCACATTTTTTGTAAAATTATTTAAAATAATGTTAGCTAAAATTTTTTAAATTTGACAGAATAATAGTTTCAGACAAGGGCTTGCTTCACAACAGTCATCTTTATCGATGAAAAATGAATCAGACTGAAGGCTTAAAATCGATAGTGCTGGTAAATTACCTCGGGTATCATTCAATTTAAAGAAAACAGTTTTTAAGTCAGCATTCTTAATAATAAAATTAAACAGTGCATATAAATGATAGCTTACAAATTTTACAGATTCTGTTGGCACTGACAGACCTCCTCTTTGCAAATAGTCAAAATAAGGATCAGCTTTGCAATCACCTTTGCTTTTTATGACTGTGGATATGCAGTGTAAACATTTTAATTTTTTGACAAAGAATGTGCTGCATATCCACATACATATATTTGTGATGGTTCATCAATCTCACAGATCTCAGCTTCTAAATAATTACTTGATAGAATTGATTCAAATTCTTTTGGCACAGTTAGAAGTTCAGTGCTAGAATCAGTAACTTCCTTATAATCTTTTAATTCTTTTCCTATATCTTCTAGATTCATCAAGTTTCGCAAACGAATTTTTTTTCTGCCTCTATAATTTGTGTACATGATACATTGTAATTACATCCAGATAGAAAGCGATACCGTCCAAACCGTTTTTCTGCTTCTATAATTTGTGTACATGATACAATGTAATTACATCCAGATAGAAAGCGATACTGTCCAAACCGTTTTTCTGCTTCTATAATTTGTGTACATGATACAATGTAATTACATCCAGATAGAAAGCGATACTGTCCAAACCGTTTCTCTGCCTCTATAATTTGTGTACATGATACATTGTAATTACATCCAGATAGAAAGTGATAGTGTCCAAACCGTTTTTCTGCCTCTATAATTTGTGTACATGATACATTGTAATTACATCCAGATAGAAAGCGATGCTGTCCAAACCGTTTTTCTGCTTCTATAATTTGTGTACATGATACATTGTAATTACATCCAGATAGAAAGCGATACTGTCCAAACCGTTTTTCTGCCTCTATAATTTGTGTACATGATACATTGTAATTACATCCAGATAGAAAGCGATACTGTCCAAACCGTTTTTCTGCCTCTATAATTTGTGTACATGATACATTGTAATTACATCCAGATAGAAAGCGATACTGTCCAAACCGTTTTTCTGCCTCTATAATTTGTGTACATGATACATTGTAATTACATCCAGATAGAAAGCGATATTGTCCAAACCGTTTTTCAATACAGTCAGATTGGAATTTCCCCAATATGTCTCTGAAAGAAGTTTTAACAACTTCTATTAAGGCTACAGTGCTGTGCCGAAGAGCTGTGAAAGTATCTTTCGACAGAAATGAACCACCATCTAAAAGTAACCATTTATCCAACCATTCAATAAATTTTGCCAAATGAATTATATTTTCATCATCCGGTGCAGAGATGAAAGAGGAACTAGTATCCCGCTTTAATAAACCTTTAATTTTATCTTTCACATTTACTATATTCCGCCACATTTGGATGATTTCCAGAAATTGACCAGTACTCTGACTCAGTTTTTGATTTCAAGGCGCTTATAGTTAAGTTGTGAAATAGATTATCAACTAAAGTCACATTTTGTCACTCTACCTTTGAAGGATATTATGTCTTAGAATTTAATTTGTAAGCTTTTTTTATACAGCGTTCGCCTTCATCTTTATACAATTTTTCAATATCATCAAAACAAGCCATTTTAATTTGATCTGTTTCAAAATCATGAAACATGAATGTCTTTCCTGGGGAACGTAGGTTTAACCAGTTATTTCTGATATTTTTGAAAATGTGAACAGGGTCATACATAACATAAATAGATTTGCCAGGATAATTTGGATTTAAGAATTGAATACCATCTCCTGCAATAAGCTTGTACATATTTTGGCTCACCCTATTGTTATCTGTAATTTTGCATTATATTTGGAAACCAATGAGCTTGATAAAATTTATAACTTCTAAAGTGTAATCTTTAAGCTGATGTCCAGTGAGTGAATTAACAGGTATTATACGCACAATTTCTTTAAATCGACCAAATGTAGAAGAAACCATAAAGCAAACAACAGTTCTGGCTAACTCATTAGAGTTGTTATCAGCATATCCAGTCACTTTTTTACATTTATACTCTAGCTTACTGTTGACATAAATCTCATCAATACATAAATTGACTACCTTTTCTCGTGAATCTAATTTGGTATACATAACCTTTAAATAATTATTTGTGTTTTCTAAATTACTTGGGTTAACATTGAAGGAAGATCAAAGATATTGTAAATACATTTTATGAGGTAAAAACAAAAATCGCCTTATTAAATTATAGCATGACTGGGATATGCAAAATATCGAGAAAGCAAATATAACAGTTGATATACTGTAGCGAGGCTGTTTGAAAGTACACAACTTAAGTTGGGCCTTAATCAAATCCAATTGCTTGCATTCTTACTCGTCAGAGAATTGAAGAGCAGTTTCTAGCTGTTCTTCTGCTTTCTTCATATTAAATACAAACATACTCTCAGTACTGGTAAAAGGGCTATCCTTATACCTGTCTAACAAATTCTTAAGTTGTGACCACTTAATAATAATAATAATAATTTATTTCAGACCCACATATAGTCCATAATATGTTAGTAAATTAGCTTAACCTATGTTGGTCTTAAATCATTACACGTACAATTTTCATAACAATTAGTTTTTTATTTTTAGCACCCCATGACACCAGGCACATGCAAGTACATACGCATCCAGTGCCCTAGGATGGGACAATCAAATCTATCAGATATTGCCTTCAGAATGCTATTAGAGCTCCCACGAACCCTGCGCATGAGGAATGCTATTCTTTTTCGAATTATGGCATGAAAACCGTCCGTACCGTACGCTGTAAACATTCCTGAAGCGCTACAATACCACGGAAACCCCATCAGCATCCTGAAGGCATTATTATATTGTATCCGAAGGGCATTGTAGGCTCTCTGCGTGTACTTAACCCATAGACTGCACGCGTAAAATTAAATAAAGTCAAGGAATTTGTAAGAGTCCATTTAATATCATTTGGGGGAAGCTATGTTTTACCTATAAATAGTTTCACACTGAGATCAGAGTCTATGCAGAAACTATTTAATACTCTCACATTTTGTGAATCTTTATTATTAAATATAAGCTAATAAATCTATAATAAATACATAAATATTTTTTCTTCGAATACCTTTCCATTTCAACCAGAATATATAGCATCATCTTGGCTAACTTTTGATTTCAATTCGAAGAAATCTTTGATTAAGTCCTTTTCTTGGGTTTGCCTATCTATTTCTTCACGACGCTGCTCACACGTCTATCTCCTTTTCGAGGGATCCATCCTAGATGTTTTTTTTTTTGTACTTAAATACTTAGGCAGATTTGGGAATATATGGGGCACTGCACCGGTCACTAATTTGGTATTTTTCAGAGAAACAACTTCATAGCATCCATTAGGATTTAGCACTTTTTCACAATGTATAACTTCACTATCACTAAAATGTTCACTGCAGACGAATGAACCTTTAGAGGGCTCCCAGTTAGCTCGTGGTATCGCCTTTTTGTGTATGGAAAAGAAAATGTAGATACAGGTCCTTCTCCTCTCTTAAGAGTAGAATCGTAATTTTGAACACAGCTATATAATATAGGAGTTACCTTACGCTTGTAATAATGTAACTTGAAATTGTCATTAAAACTTCAATAGTAATGTTACATACATACCTTTTAATAGCAAAAACAGTTAAAAGAGTCACAGCAGTCTTATTTAAAGAAAAAGCCATGAAATTGATGAGAAAGATAGAAATAAATCTCCGGGCACAAATAAAATGACGTATTATCCAACCAACTTAACATCTACAGCCAACTAGTACAAAATCTAATAACATCATCACCAATGCTAATGTGTCGCATAATATTATGTGTCCTGAAATAATGGTTACCAGTGAGTGTGTAAGTTCTTTACGTTCGCTTAGTTATAAATTAGTCGTATAGCCATAAGTGCGTCTGTTACAAAATAGACTTCGTAAATAGGTTCACGGGCGACGTTGCTAGCTCTCTCACAGCACGGCTTGTGAGAGCAATATAGAAGGCTATGTTCAGCTTCATCTGAGAAAATATTCCAGAATTAATTTATCACATGTACTCGCTCGTAGTACCGTATGATAATATTAATGAAATTTTATAGCAATATTTCGTGACTTTTTCTTAGAAGGTATGAAATAAGTATCACATGTACTCGCTCGTAGTACCGTTAGATACATTTAGTATACAATAATGAAATTACATGTACTCGCTCGTAGTACCGTATGACTCAATACAACCGACTTAACATAATATGAAATAAACTGCTTATAGTAAGCAAAACAGTTTTTTGACCAAGTATAGGGGCTCGTCCAATCGGTAAGGCCAATATTTTCATCCTTGAGATATTATTTGTTGTGATAAAACGAAGGACGCATTTACGTTTTAAAATGGCGGTGCCCACGCACAACTTATGCTTAAAAATCTCCTAGTAAAGATACTTATTGATTATGATGAAGAAAATAAAAGATCCATAAGCTTCCCTTTTAGTTTTTCTTTCTTATTTTCCATTTTCTAGTTAATACGCTTAATGTTTTCCTTTGTAGATTTATTTTTCACAGTTTTGTTTAAGGATACGATGCGGATTGTTTGACAGGAATCGTTATAAATTATGACTCATAATGATTTGTCGTGCGCCGGCCAGTGTTGCCAGGGACTTTAGATCAATCCAAAGAAGTATGCCCACTTTCCATACATTGATTGACCTGTCATTTGATTCTTTTTACAGGTCGCGTCTACCTACAACTACTGTTGCATAAAATCAATTATCGTTTATAATAACATAATAACTTATCACCTTTTTATTTAGAGGCCAGGGAAAAATGCTATAAAATAAATAAATTTTACAGATTATAAGCTGTCAACTGTACACTATGGTATACTATGGCGTGGAAAGAAAAATAACTTCCACACCATAGTATAAAACCACAAAAAAGCATATCTGATCATAAAATAATAAGATAAGTAACAAAAGACAATTGGTTATTTTGAACGTTCATAAACCACATGACAAATTAATAAGATTTTCGTAGTTTGTGAAACGAAATGTGTAAAACACTTTTTTTAAATATATATATTGTCATTGCTTCTGGGCTTTTAAGTCATTTTTAAACGCGTTCCTTCTCCAAAAGTCTATTGAGAACAATAAACATATTACTATTACTTTTTTTCCTGGCTTTATAGAAAAATTCTATTATGCGATAGGAAAAAAGCAAAATAAAGGCAATTTTATAAGATATTTTACATTACTAGACGCGTTAGAAAATTTTCAGGTCACAATTGGACATGATATTCTCATTTAATCTGCCTACTGGGTTACGTAAATAAATAGATAGTTCATCAGAAATAGAATCGTCAGATTTCATCGTCTTCCAACTCTTATGGACTAATTTGTGGTGATCGCCCCATAGAGAAAATGTATCTTCGGCTTTGTCAGAAAGATCTGAAGAACCAGATTCCACGACGTCATTTTGTATTCTAGTTTTGATCATTTCCTTGATTTTTGTAAAAGCCATGGAGCAAGCGAGTGAGTCCGTGAAATGCATTTTCTTAAACCTGGGGTCCAGGATTGTGGCTACAGCAAGAGGTGTTACTCTCTCTATAAAACCCATTCTTTTGTCAATCTCTTTCAGGATCAACGACTGCAATTCTTGGGCAGCAGACTCTTCGACTTTAAGAGGTTGAAGTTTTAAAAGAAGACAATGGATAACTTTTGATGCTAGTGCAGAACTTATCACCTGACACTTCCTTGTAGTTAGGTTAGTCCTTGTTCGTCGCAGAACTTGTAATACCGAAAAAAGAATAGATAATTCCGACGCAGTAAGCATTGGTGGTGAATTTTTATGACCAATGATTATATTATTGACGACGCTGCGAAGCTCTAAAATCACTCAATCATATAATAAGTACCGTTCCATCTTATTGGAACGTCTTATATCAATTTCGTTTCTTTCTGGGTTGCTTTACGTTATTCGTTACTGGCTATATTGCTTTGTTTAAACCAAGTTACAATTTCTTTTAACTTGGTTATCAAGTTTCGCAGATTAGTACACTGTTGTACAGCATTTTGTTCTACCAAATTAAGGGTGTGTATGAAACATGGTATATGTTTTTTTCCAAAAGCTAAACGATGGCTTTTACCATGTTTGCTGCGTTGTCTGTGACCATAGCTGAAACTTTGTCTTTATCTATATCCCATTCGGCACATTCTTCAGTGATCTGAAATGTGGCGTTTATTTGACTCGTAAACTCCAAGAGTGATCGAGAAAAGATCATTACCTTCACCGAAGTGTGCTGTTATTCCTAAAAAACTTCTCATGCTCATCGTTTCAGACCACATGTCAGTAGTTAGAGTAATGTTTTCAATATTTGACAACTTCTCTTTGAAGATTTCTGATAATGCTCTGTATTTATCATCAACCCATCGAGTCAATGTTGTTTCACTGGGAAATTTATAATGCGGCGCAAGAACTTTAATCAAATGGCGAAAGCCTTCATTTTAAACAATTGTAAATGGTTGATTGTCTTTACATATCATATATATTAGGGCATTGTTTATTCTTAATGTTTTATCACCTCTCTCTGAAAAAGCGTAAATTTCTTCAAAACTTGACACAATAGACTTCTGACGTTTTTGTGCTGGAGAAATAGAAATACATACATCATCTTTTGAAGAGTCACATTTTTTATAAACGTCACTAGTTGATTCTATTATAACAGCAGAGCTCGTTGATGGTAGTGGATCAGAGTTACTGGGAACTAATTGTGTATTTTTCTCAATGCTCTGAGTATTGGATTTTTAGAACATTCTTTATTAAACTCCTGAAGAGCAGCTTTATGTATATTTTTAAATGACCAATTAGATTAGTTGTATTGCCACAAGATTTTATTAATTTTTCACAAAGTCTACACTTTGCAGTCATTTTTTCCTTCTATTTTATCGTAAAACCTCCATACATCACTCTTCTTGGAAGGTGCCATCGTCGTGTTGTCACTCAGACTGAAATAAAAATAGTTTTTTCAATATAGTATATTAATAAATTACTTAAAATCAATAAATTCATCAATCTAAAATGTCACCTCACTACTATCAAAAGTTTGTATAAACTTAGCATTAAACATAAGTAACAATTACGGAATGATGCCGACTAATAATAATAATAAGATAATGAAAAGATTTTTTATATGTCATCGATAATGTATTGATTTGTTAAGAAATCTAGGTATACAATGCAATTCAATGAATGAATAGCTAACTAAAATGTAATTTAAGATGTAGATAGGTAAATAAATAATGTGTGATTGTGTGTGTTACAGGGAAAGTACCAAATTTACTAATCTCAAAATTACTAACACTAGGTATTTATTCTAAATTACGAAATTTACTGTTACGCTTGTTGACATGATAATATCAACTACAAAATAAAAATATAACCTTAGTTATTTCAGTCCCATCAAATATGTGAGCTCACGAAAAGATGAGGTTTTATTGTAATGAGTACGTATATTAATATCCTATTAAACGAGCAATTCTTGTATATATATATATATATATATATATATATATATATATATATATATATATATATATATATATATATATATATATAATCGGGATCTCGGAAACGGCTCCAACGATTTTCATAAAATTTAGTGTCCAGGGAGTTTCGGGGATAATAAATCGATCTAGCTAGGATTTATTTTTATAAAATGTCTTTTTGTCCGTGTTTTTAGGCAATGAAAAACTGCTACAATATCGTTAGAATAAGTAGGTAAATTTTGACAGATTGTTAATGATTATAAATAGCTTAATTGGTATAATGGGCGGTCACAGAATCGTAAAACCTCGGTTCGAGCCTAGACCGACCGACCGACTTTTTTTAATTTTTTTTTCAAGTTCCTTTCTTTTTTGAGAAAATCTATTTTTTCGAGCCCTTTTTTTAGTATTTTTTAAAAACACAAAAATTTAAATTAAAATAATTGCACTCATGATTTTTTATTCAAATAACCAGTTCCGTTTTTTCTGTTAGGTCGCTAAGATCAAAAAATATTATTTATCATCAATTTATCATCAGTATGTAATTTGTATCTAAATATAATTTCCAAAACACACGAATTAAAAAAATCGATGGATAAATACCGAGCAATGCTCGGTCAACCGGGTACTGTTATTATGAATTATACACAATTCACTTCAATCTTATTTTGTTTCACAAAACCAAAGGTATTTAAATGTTTATAAACATAGAAACTCGCTCTACAGCCGACATGAATAACATGAGAAGTCGGGTAAGAAGTAGTTTTTTTTATTGTCACTGCACTGACTCTTGCGCAGTGCTGCCAACATCGAATCCATATTAGAGAATTCAGAATAATGATGCGTTCATTATAGTTATAAGTAAAGTTTTAGTGGTCAAACTTAAGAGGGCCACACACGCTAGGTAATGCTTGTCAGTTTTGCCTGTGCAAGCAAAACCGACAGGCTCGACGAAGTTTCACGGGGCACACACACGTAACGACAAACCTACACAAGCTCTCAGTCACCATCATGCCACCGGCAGCGGTGGTTGAAGCCGACTCAATAGCGCTCATAGGATTATTATTTGTAATTTTGAGGACACAAAAAGGTAAAAAACGAAGCGGTACTGAGTGGTGCAAAAAGTGGTTACAGAAAAGGAGAAAATACAGCCATGTCAACTTACTAAAGGAATTAACATATTATCCGAAAGATTACCATAATTATTTACGTATGGACGAAAAAACTTATCTTACGCTGTTATCGAAAGTGACTCCATTAATTAAAAAGCAGGACACCATTGTGAGAATCGCTATATCACCACACGAGAGGTTAACTGTGACATTGAGATTCCTTGCCACAGGACGGCCATATGAATGCTTAAAATATTCGGCCTTAATATCGCCGCAAGCTCTAGGCAAAATTATACCTGAAACTTGCGATGCAATTTATAAAGTTTTACAAAAGGATTATCTAAAGGTAAGTGTAAAATATCATTTGATAAGTAGATTAAGTTTTTATTTAGGTAAAACATACAAGAACATATTAGAACACTACTCTTCTAATTATATTCAAAATTTGAGTAATAACGTGACGCTGTAACAGAATCTTCTTCAATTGTTTGTTGTACTTTCGTATAATTATTCATTGCGGATGATGTAGAAGGGAACTGGTTCTGAGGTGAGTCAGTCTTTTCTGGAATTGATAATTATACCTCGACAGGAGGGTTGGTTATTCATTGCGCGTGATGTAGAAGGAAGCTGTATGAGCAAAGGGTTCTGAGGAAAGTTAGCATTTAATTGAGTATATTGAAATTGTTGCATCAATGACGGACTTGCGCTTTGTGTATGATGTGGGCTATTACTTGAGATAGATGTCGAACTTGGAGAATGTATGTATTGGCCTCTATGATAGTGTGGAATATTCCTGTTCTGGTAACTTTTTGTGCTTAGATTTCCCATCTCTCCTTCAAACAAAGTATCACTTATTAGTTTTTCAGCTATGAGCCGCTGGCGTTTTTCCATTGCCCTTAACTTCAAGGCTATGGATTTACCTAGCAAATCATACCGGTCCTCTTGCGGTGGCGGTGAAGCTGCAGGTCGTTTAAAATGATCCCTAATTGAAGTTAATAATTCGTTTTCTAATTTATCTGGCTCATTGTTTTTTTTTACCGGGTCTTGATATCCTTGGTTGTTTCTCGGCTGGCTCCTGCTGCTTTTCTTGAGATACAGAGTTTTGTGCTGTATTATCTAGAGTTACTTCTTTATCCAAAGTTGTGTTTTCATTAGTATCCCCGATGTCAGCAATTTCCTAAAACAATAATTTTTGTTACAGTTTCTTAATTCATCTGAAAAATGGAGAAATATAGCGCAACAATTTGAAGAAAGGTGGAATTTCCCTCATTGCTTAGGTGCGATTGATGGTAAGCACATTGTCATAATTCCACCTGCTGACAGCGGATCATATTACTATAATAATAATAATAATCTTTATTTGCAAGAATGTGGTTGTACAATGGTGTTTGAGTATAATTCGTTCTACATATTCTACCTTAGTGGTGTGCAAATATTAATGGTCAAGTAACCTAAACAACAATACTTATCGAATTTAACAACATATATTAATTTAACAAAAAATAAAGTTATTTAATATTATTTACTTGATTTGATAATTAATTTATTATGCCACAGTGTCAGAAAAAATATAAGTAAGTATTATTATATCAAGTAAGATTATTATTATAGGTCAATGTCATATATTAATTATTGTTCTTACGTCAATAATTATATAATTTTACATATCCAATTGTCATTAATATCTTTCTATTTTTACATCAAATTTATTAATTAATTAGATACATAAGTCAAATTTTATATAAAATAATATCAAAAACATTATTTTTTTTAAATATCAGAATCTTGTAATTACGTAATTAATCCTATTCTAAAATTATCATTAATTATTACTCGTATGTAGGTCGTTGTCGTTTAAGAACTCTTCTACAGAATAATAACATTTACGGAGCAACAATGCCAAAACAGATTTCTTAAATGACAATAAACTTTTACACTTTAAATTATCAGGTAATTTATTATAAATTCTAATCGACATTGCAAAAGCATTTCTTTTTGTAACTTTTAGACGATTTGCTGGCGCATATAACCTATTCTTGTATCTACCCTTACTTTCACTCACATCACACTTACGTTGAAATAAATGTGGATGCTTATGAACAAATATGCACATTTCAAATATGTATAATGAAGGCAAAGGCAGGATCTTTTTAGTTTTGAACAAAGGTTTGCAACTCACTAAAGGACCAACACCACAAAGAGCTCTTATGCAGCGTTTTTGTGCTTTAAATGCTTTATCCGAATCCACCGAATACCCCCAGAGTATAACACCATATCGTAGTATGGATGAGATATATCCATGATATGCCATCAGTGCAGCTCTTTCTGATACAATATTTCTTAGTCTACGCGATGCAAAAACGAAACGATCTATTTTAGTACAAAGGCTTTCTATATGAGGCTTCCAACTACAAAATTTATCAAATATTATTCCTAGAAATGTCGTGGAAACGACTTCTTCAATTATCGAGTTGTTATATGTGAGTTTAAAATCATTTGAAATGTTTTTGAGGGTTTTATATTCAATAAATTTCGTCTTATTTATATTTATATCTAAATTATTTATATTCATCCACTCATTTAGAGCACCATTAGCTGCGATTTCAAGTTCAGATCTGTTATTACCTTTAACTATAAGAGTAGTGTCATCAAAATGCATTTGCTTGTAGTAAAGTCAGGAAGATCGTTAATGTATATCAAGAACAGCAAAGGTCCCAGTACACTGCCTTGTGGAACACCAAAACTATTTGTATGATATTGAGATCGTTTTGATATCTTTGTGTTGTTTATGACTTTTGTAACTTCTACACACTGCTTACGATTTTTAAGATAACTCTCAATCCAGTTTGGGCTGTTCCTCTTATTCCATACCTTTCTAATTTATCTAGTAGAAGACTGTGTGATACGAAGTCAAAAGCTTTGCTCATATCAAGAAATATAGTTAAAAGTGGAGTTCGTGAATTTAAGCTTTCAGTTATAATTTTCATCAGTTCATAACATGCTAATGTTGTGGAACAGTTTCTTCGAAAACCGAATTGTTCTGGTTTTAGAATGTTAAAGGCGCTGAGAAAACAATATAGTTTTTCATGCATTATTTTTTCGAAAACTTTTGAGAGCACAGGAATAAGAGTTATTGGTCGGTAGTTTCCAACGTCTTGCCTATCTCCCTTTTTATACATAGGTTTAACAATGGAGAATTTCATACGCGTTGGAAATACACCTTGTTTTAGAGACAGATTTATAATATAACATAATGGTTCTGAGATTTATTCAGCGCATTGTTTTAAAACTTTTATATTTAATTCGTCATAACCTGTTGAGTTTGTATTATTTAAAGATTTAAGTGTTTTATAGATGTCCCTAGGATGAGTTGGCATGAGATACATGCTACTGTTATTAAACAAAATATTTTTATAGTTTAAATATTGATTGGTATTATGTTTATTTGCAAGGTTAATAACCTCTCAGCAGTCCGGGCCAAAATAGCCGCTTTGGCGCATCTGTCAAACCTTAAACGAATGATATACTGCCTACGTGGCGCGTGTCATTAAAATGGCAATATCTTAATATTTATGTATGGGACCTATATAATATGATATGTTGTTAGAATTATTGTTAAATAAGCTAATAGAATATGTGTAAATGTGTACGTTCACCCTTTTGGTATGTTATAAATTCGAAGGTAAAATTGCTAGAAGCGATTTTTTTTCCAGTTTGTTGAATATAAAATGTAATCATTAAAAAGTTAAGCAATTATTTCAATAAATATTTACTACATTTACTATAGGATAACACATTTTACAATAATGAATAAAAAAAACACAACTCTACGTACAGTTTTTTCACACCACAAGCTCGACAATAATGTGGGCCACTTAAGATGACTCGAAACAGGCACAAAAAAAGGCTCATTTTGTACTTCAATATCGACGACGCCTGAGGCACAATGGGCTTTAAATCTTAACTTATTCTATAGTTTGGTCTTTGTTCTTAATATAAACAGTTTCAAATGTTACAACTATTTATTTATTAAGAAATGAACGAGTTGTAAAAGTGTTGAAAAAGTGACTCTAAAAAAAATGCTTTCACACTTTTGCATTTGTAACGAACAATTTTGTGATTTATTTACATGTGAATGTATATTCCTAAAGTTAATAACATTGCCTTAGTTAATAACAAAACAAAGAAGGCATCTTTCATACAAAATTATGTTGAAATCATCAACTAAAAGTTACACATTCACTACAAAAAGCACCAAGTATGACGTAGTACCCAGCTATGCTAGTATGGATACGCTCAGTGGTGACTTCTTTAATAATTGTAATCATGAACATAAAAATAAAATGAAATACAAATTAGTTATTTTTCTTTGCTTTTTTATATTTTTAATTAACATTTGAATGTTATTATAAAAATGTTTGACAATTCTTTTTGCCAAAAATTTTATTTAATAAGGGTTTTTATTTTTGTTATTTTGATTTTTTTTAATTTTACTTAATTTGAAGTGACCCTAGCCTAGTGATAGCTTGCGTGCGAGATCCATAACAAAGGTTAAGCAATGCACGCGTTAGCTTGCATCTGGATGGGTGACCGTTTCGTACTTTGAGGCTATTCTAACTATAGCACCGCAACGAGCTAAGGCTTATTGCTTAGCAATAAAAACTACTACGTACAAAAAGCAATCTGTTCCAGATAACCTTGGGCTAAGAGTGAAAACAAAGAGTGTTTCACTTGTCAATCAAGTGCAAAAAATATAATGACATGCACATACAAAAGTAAAACAATTTACTGACAAAAAATAAAACAAAACAAATAAGAAAAACAAATAAAAATCCGCACCAAAAATTATCGTAAAAATATACCAACACTGGCATTCCCAAAATCGTATCCATACTATACAACCTGCTCTCTGAGATGGCGGATTTCGTGTAAATAACTTTACGACCCATGTCTGTCCACGACCGCCAGCTGGACGCGAGATTTAAGCAATTTGTTATTTTTAGTTTTATGAAATATTTAATCGTAACTTTACAATTGTAATTATTGTTATGTTTGTAAATAAGTATGTTAACGATATTAAAACAATGTTTACCATTCACAATTGTACTTTTAATTTAAAACAATTGAAATTAATACGAACATGGTATCAACATGGCGGTCGAAATGGCAAGCAATGTTTGATAAAATTGAACAATTTATGTACAAATCGTCATCTAATATGTTTTAAATTAATAGAAAAGTATATATGACTTACCCATTCATGTTTATCTTTAATATTAACTTCCAAAATCACTTTCAACAATTAAGACTTTGCACGTAAACACACGATACCTCGTCACAGAACGAGCAACTGAACGGAATAAATGTATTACTATTTCACAGCTTCTATGGTTCGTTTATGAAGCGTGTGTGATATTAATTGCCGTCTTTGTTTAATTCTCTGTATGTTGTACCAGTTATAGGGAGATACGTATACTTTTACTAGGGCTGTTTCGAATCTGAAGTTTATAAGTAAACAGCAACCTTCTGATGGTGTGGACAGATGCGTACTTTTTGACAGCAACCTTTAGAAGGTTTTGGACTGACGAGAGGATATAGTACTTATTGAATGTTTCAGCAATTTCCTCTGGTTTCATTAGCAGGTTGTTATTATCTCTAATTTTTTCAATATGACCAACATCTTTCTTGTTAGTGGCTTTGTTTTTAATCGGGTCCCAAGTTGCCTTACATCTGTTTTTAGACCGATAAATATATTTAGTGTTAAAATTTTCTTGCGCTTCCGAAATACATCTCTTTAGTATTTTACTATATTTTATGTATTCACGTCTTTTGTTTTTCTTGTTGTGAGTGGATAGTATAATTATAAAAAATGATACAGTATGGTGCTTATGGCAATAGTAGATGCTAATTACGAATTTCTACTGGTTGATTTTGGTACTAATGGCAGAATTTCTGATGGAGGCGTTTTACAGAATACCAAGTTTTTTGAAATGCTCCAGGATAACAAAATTGAACTTCCTAACGCTGAAGTTGTCTAAAACAGCTCAACAATTCTCCCATATGTATTTGTTGCTGATGACGCATTCCCTTTAGGAACTGATATGCTAAAACCATTTCGACAAGCTGACTTGCATTCACATGAAAGAAGGATATTTAATTATAGATTGTCTCGCGCTAGACATATTGTTGAGAATGCTTTCGATATTCTAGCATCTAGGTTTCGAATATATCATACTGTAATAAATCTAGAGCCAAAGAACATAGAAAAATAGTGATGGCAACATGTGTATTGCATAATTATTTAATGAAACACGTAGGAAGTTGTTATGCGCCCCGGGAATGTTTTTATGAAGAAAATACTGCAAATGGTACTATCATCACGGAAGGCTATAATATTACCGATTTGACTATGGTAAACTTGCAGCGAAGCCAAGGAAACATTTTAAATTATGCAAAACAGGTGCGAGATAAATTTACTAATTACTTCGTAAATGAAGGTAGAGTATCGTGGCAAGATAACTTCGTTGTGACTTATTCAGGTTAAATGTGATTGTATCTAATAAAAATTATGGCATCACTAATAAATGTTTCATTACTATTATAGCAAATTTTTATTGCTTTTATTGGTTCATCAAATAAAACCAAATTAATAATTTTCATACAAGTTCGCCAACATCAAAATCCGTTGAGCCGTTTAGGCTACAGAACGGCCAAAAAATAGTCATACTTACATACATACTCTCGAAAAACATAACCCTCCTGTTTCGGCAGAGAAAATAACATAACATTTTTTTAAAATTATATATACGCATGTACACGCATACGACCCACGCCACATTTGTATAAAAAACTACTATTTCTTACCTCAATTTCATCGGCGTCATCTATATTGGACCGTGAAGTACGAGGAGTGTCTTGATCTCCGAGAAATTCAAACATATCGTAGTACCACAGTGAAGGTTTATAAATTTCATCAGCCGACGCTCCCGATTTAGTTGATTCTTCAATCTTTCTTTTTTCTCTTCGTACATTACTTCGTAGTGCATTAATTTTTTTACGACATCCTCTTTTGTCGCATTTGCCTCTATTTCTCTTAATTTAGTTAAAAGTTCTTCGTATGCTGCCGCTCTTCTATTTCGGTCATGATATTGTTTATCCTTTAATCGCCATATACAGGGCTCCGATTTATATATTCCAATAAATTCCTCTAAAATTGCATTTCTTTTGCGAGATGACATTATTGCGCAGTGACGCACGACGCCCTATCCCCTCGACGCTTGCCGGATAACTGAAACCCGCCTGCCACACACGTTCAGTTATGCTTGCGCAAGCGACCTGTGCAAGCATAACCGATCGGTTAAAATACCAATTTCTATATTTTTAATTTTGCTTGCGCAGGCAAGAAATTATGTCATACACACGTTCAGTTATGCTTGCACAGTTCAACTGTGCAAGCATAACCATCGGTTATAACCTAGCGTGGGTGGCCGGCTTTAAGTTTTTTTTTACTAATGTCACACCAAAGAGGATATAATCACTACGTGGTCAAACTTGTCTATCACCAATTCGATGTTTTTTTTAAAAACATCGATGCATCGAGTATATTGAAAGCTTTTTAAAACATTGGATCGATTCGGTGTTTTTCATTGCAAACATCGATGTTTTCGATGCATCGATGTATATCGAATATCCACAATAATAACAATTGACAATTGTTTCACACCCTTATAATGATTCATTATACGGGTGTGAAACAATTGAGCTAAGTGCAGTTCGCAGTACTAATGCTCGGTTTCTGAGGTACTTTTATCGGCAGTTTATCAGTGACTTATACATTACTAGCGTAAGGACCAGGCCGACCGAACAACTATAATGGACCAGTGCACTGGCCCTAAAATTACAGTTTAGGGCCAACGCGAATCGGTCAACAGTTGTGCGCGTGCAGGACAGATTTTCCTGTCACAAATAGTATGTCTAGTTGCTTGGTAAAAGACTGCAAAAATTTCGATACAAAGATTTTTTAAAAAACATGGGATATCGTTTCTATTTATTTTTATATAAACGTATTTTTAAAGTTTTATTTTGCAGTTAGTTTAGTTACGTTCGCAAGATTAGGCCAGGGTTGGATTCAGACCCTCAAAAATATTGTACATGGAAAATAAAATTATACTATTTTAAAGAAATCATATCACGTTTCTTTTTTCCCATGTGCCGGGATGTGCCGGGATTTTTGCGTCACGCGTCTAGTTTATCTATACGTTTCGTTTTTTGACGGTTTTATTTTAATTTCTGTTAAATTTTTGTCTAATCTTACTGTGAGTTAACTTTTAAATACTGTGACCTAATATATTTTATATTCAATAAGGGTAAAATGAAACAAGTACAAAAGAAACCATATCTGCTTAATTGAATCTGAAAATCTGATTCATTAAATATTTTCAAATTCTGTTTTCAAACCGATTGCTTCTGCATAGAGTTTTTATCGTGGTAGCCTCTGATTATAGTTGTATCGAGGTATGCAATATAAATGCATCGGTCCAGCAAGGGAGCTTTTGTTTAGGATTGACCAGAAAGGGAGCTAATACTAATTTTACTATAAAAACGCGGCACTCATGTACAAAACAGAAATTCTAGATATCGTGGTGTTAATATTAAAATGTAAAAGGACCCAATAATATTACAAGTCGACCTTTAGATAAAATTACGGTATTTTCGCTTAGTATTATTACGATACTATGTTACAAATGGTATTATGATACAAACTATGAAATAATGGTACAATTAGGATAATTATACTACGAAATCCGACCCCGGTTACGTTATGTTTTGATATGACGTTTGTATTATAACAGATGCGCTACTTTTTCTTGTATGAAAAAGGTATGAGTAAAATATTTAGATGGGCCTAACCTTCCTTTTGAAATCATTGCAGTTTATCTCTTCGTTAGCGCTATTGGTTTGTAATTTTATGAAAGTGCATTTCCGAATATCGCAATGCAAGATATGCTATGTTTAAGCTAAGTTTAATTTAGCTGACCAATCTGTGGCGTTTATCGGTTCTATAACTTTATTTGATGTTTAATTTCAAGCAAACTACATCAACTTTTAGGTTATATCGTGTTATTATTAAAATAAATTGCCAGTAAGCGCTAAATACTTAAATATTAAAGGGATAAAATAATTATTAAAGGTGCAATGAATACGAGCAGCTCTTTTGTATTTGATTTGAAAGTACTGGAGTTTATTTCTTATATATCAGTACCTATAAAATGAAGGCGTAGGAGAAATCCTTTCGAAATGTTTACGGATGAAGAATTCCAATTAAGATATCGCTTTAATAAGAACATTGTGATACACCTAAGTGATACCATCAGCTCTGCTGTAGCACCCATTATGAATCGGAAATATACGTTGTCTGTGTTAGAACAAATTTTCATAGCATTACCATTTTATGCTACCGGTACTTTTTAAGTAATAATTGGTGATGACATTAATTTTCACAAACTATTGTATCTATAGTGGTATATAAAGCAAGCAACGAAACAGCAAAGCTAGCTAGAAGTTATATAAGTATGCCAAATGTTGTAGACCTGAGAGAAGTAAAGACAATTTTTTGATATCGCAGGATTTCCAAATGTAATTGGTGGTTTAGATGAAACACACATACCTATTCAATCTACTGGAGGTGAGCAACAGAACTATTTAGAAATAGAAAAGTTTTGTTTTCTATTAATGTACAAGTTGTGTGTGATACAAAGTTACAAATTCGTGACATAGATGCCCGCTGGCATGGATCAACACATGACAGTACATTTTTTCATAACTCATTCCTCCGAGCAAGCCTGAATAACAATGAGATAGATATTCACCTCCTTGGAGACAGTGCATATCCTTGTGGAAAATATATGATGATACGATTTTTAAACTCAGCTACAAATGCAGAAAAACTCAGCAATGAAGCACAAATCAAGACCAGAAATACAGTTGAAAGGACATTTGATGTGTGGAAAAGAAGATTTTCTTGCCTTTCTCAAAATTAAGGCTACAATTGGATCATACGTTAGCTGTGATTGTTGCAGCAGCTGTGTTACACAATAAAGCTCTACAGCAAAATGATTCTGTGGCGATTGATTCTGCTCCGGAAGAAATTACAGAATCAATTGAACAACCTCTTTCTTGTGAAGGAAATCAGTTTCGTAGTTTATTGATGGAACGATATTTTAGGTTGGTAAAGTTTTACTTTTATTAATATCTCCAAAGCTAATTTTACACAATGCTGAATGTAATAAAGCCACAGAAAATTGAGTTTCATCAAAAGTTGCCTGGAGGAAATCATTGATGTTGAGAGATGTTATAAGGTTGCCGATGGTTATTATTTACAACAATGTGTATAAAATATTAAAATTTGGTCTTTTTATAGAAAATGGATGACAAAGAGCATGTAGTCCACCTGATGGTAAGTGGATGCGGGGGCCCCTAGATATTTACATCTATTCTCTATTAAGAATCAAAATGTAGATACATTATCACCCTTGAGGAATCTGTCTCCGCTTGTGTACACTAAGGCTGGGTTCACACGGCATTGTCCTGCACGTTTTCTTTGTATTCGTTTTTTAACGTATAACCACCCGGGTGTTCATACGGTAGATTTTCATTCGTGTAGAAAACGAATAGCAGCAGTCTTCACACAGTTGTCACAGTGAGTAGACGTCTGTGATGGATCCACGCTTGTTTGTACTTTTATAATGGTATAATCGAAGGCGCCAACGGTTTCGTCGCCGACAGAGCAGAAGGTCTTGGGTTCATCCTATTAATGAAGAATCAGGGCATACTGAACTATTTGAGAAGTTATATGATAAACTTAGAAACGATGAAAAGAAGTTTTTTAATTACTTTCGGATGTCAATTGAAAGTTTTGAAAACTTATTAAATGAACTGGAAAATTCAATACAAATACGAATATGCGGAAGTGCATCAGTACTAAAATGAAATTAGCCATCTGTATAAGGTTAGTACACAAATAAAAATATACAGGTTGAAATTACTAAAGTTTTATTAATGTAATTAATAAAATAAGTTTTATTTGACCAATGTTATGTCTTCGTATTTCGTATTAAAAGTCGTTATAATCAATTTCTGTGTAGTTAGAATAGAAGAAATCGACAGAGGCCGGACTTTGAAGCGAATCTATTATAGGGATAGAATTTGTAGTTTGTTGAAGAGAATCTATTGTAGGGATAGAATTTGTAGTTTGTGGTATATTATTATTTTGGTATTCCGGGGTAAAATATCCTCTGTGAATTGATGGGAAATTGAAAGACGACGACTCACGATGGCGACAGCTTTTTTTCAATAATTGTAGCACTCCCATTTGGAATTCGAAGACTTCAATTATCGTCAAACTTATCTAATGATGGTATCATCCCATTGAAAATAAAAGATGCCGATTCGTAGTTTTAGGTTCATTATTTGAATAAGAATCCATAAATTACATCAATTCGCATCTAGAGGACTAACTGCGTTCTTCATAGGTCTTTTAAGTATACTTTTAGGTATTGGGCTCAATGTCGCCATATTATCTTGGTCTGTATAGAGTTTGCTTGGGATGTTTTGTTTCCTTCAGAATTATTTTTCTGTTTTTCGGATTCTGCGTTGTTATTTTCGGTAATAACATTGCTTATTGTGTCCTTAGGTTGTAATACTTTTTGCAGAAAGGATAACTTCTTACTATGAACATGAGGTTTTCCTGTTTTAGCGCCACTTCCTGACCTCTTCTGATCTTGTATCTTTTTATATCATCGATTATAATTATGTCTTATATGAGTCCACCTCTGAATAATCAGTTTCGCTGTAAAAGACAAACATAGTCGGTCTTATTCCAAAAAAATGTTTTGGTCCTGGTTTAAACCAAGACTGACAGATCCAGGTTTGTTACGGTATTAGCTTTAGCACCAGTATCAAAATGTATTCTTATTCCAAAACGCAGACTACCCGTGGTCTAGTTAGTACCAAAATTCGTCCTGGTTTAAATATCATTCACAGATAAGAAACAAGAAATTACCTACATTCTTTCATTCGTTCCTACAGGTTTCATTCAATGCAACGTTCTGTTTCATTAAATATTAACATTATTTTCACACTTAAATAATTATTCATCAATACAAAAACGTATTGCTATTTGTTTAGGTAAAAATCTATTGAACAATCACGAATTATACTTTAATTAAAGTGCTTTTTATAATCGTTTTTATTTTAACGACTCTACCGTGAAATGGAGTAAATTACATAGGTACCGCGAGCGCGTGATTAAAAACGTTCAAAATTGTTTATGTTGCGTCTTTATGTATAATAAGTAAATGCTCTTATTTTAATACATTGCATTGATCTCGGTATTGTGGTATTGCAGATAGGAAGGTTTTATTTGGATTATTTGGATCTATATTTATAATAATGGAACAAAAGAAAAAAAGGAGTGAAAATTGGAGTTCAGAAGGAAAAGTTAGTGAAACATCGTTATTTATTTGTTAGTGCGTAGCAACGCTCTTATCCTCCTATCATCCTTATTTCGACTAAAAAGAATGTTCTTATTATTAAAGGAAATATTACGTACTTTTATTGCTCATTCGGCACCTATTTTAGAAGATAAGTCAACGAAAATGTGCCTAAACATGAAAAAAATAAAAGAGTGGAAGAATATAACTAATAAGTAAGTACTTATTGCATTTGTTGTGTACAAGTAGGCACGGTATTGTTTACAAGATTTATTCTTTTGTTTTAGATTTAATGAGATACTTAACAGGTAAATGCCGATCAGATGGGGAATTGAAGTTAGCTTGGAAGAGGATAAAATTGTCGGCTAAATCAAACTTATGTACATATAGGAGGGAACGATCAAAAACAGGGGGTGGTGAAAACCACCATCACCTACTCCTGAAGACTTACAAATTATGGCAAATGCTCCTCACGACTTTGTCATTGAAGTTAACGATTATGATAGTGATGCAGTGGTAAATAAAATTACTTATATTTCATACACATTTAATTAAAATGAAATAACTTTATTTTGTATACTAAATATATTTACTAAATTATATAAATAATCTGCCATTAAGGCATACAATTTACAATTCAAAATTATTTTTCAAATATTCAAAACTTAATATACGTATGTAATAATTTCTTTTCAAGTAATTACATTCTTATTCAAAATTGAAATGTCATAAATTCATACATAGTGGTTTATATATAATAACATACATGCTCAGATGAAGTAAAAAAGGTAGATACAGCGCGGCCTTTCTTATTGGTGAAGCCAAAAAACTCCGCTCCTTTATGTAAACACACGCGTTCACGCACACACATGCATCAAACTACGCTCATTTTCGCTCAGCACCTCCCGGGACGTCGTGCAGTAAATTTGCCTACAAAATGCCGTCCTGCGGTAGTTAAATGGTCCAAAAACAATATTAAAGTGAACAAAAAGTCTGAAGCAATATCGTTTCTTTCGTAAACACTCATTTAACTATATTTTAATTTGTTGTTCCAACACAATTTTTAATTTAAAAGGTTATTCGAAGCACGAATGTCAATGTTTCGAGATTACGTAACGGGAGAATGTTGCCAGTATTTCTTATTTCTAACGATCCAAAATTTGGCTAATTAATTTTAGACTAAGTAATAATAGTATATGTAGTCAGCATATTTTTAATTAGTTGTTATAATGTTACATCAAATTGAAGTCAAGGTAAACATTTAAATTTTTAAGTCGTTGATGCTTCTGTTTCAATTGTTGAGTAATTACAAACTATTTTACTATCAAAAAATATTTATGATTTATATAAAGCACGAATAGGTCGGCTTGACCGGGGAAGGACCACGCTCTCACAGAATACCAGCGTAAAATAGTAGCTTAATGCTACTGTTTCGTATGGTGAGTGTAGAGAACCGGAGACCCTTCTTACTGGAAACGAGGCATTCCATCTTAGTCCTCACGGGTGACAACGCATTTGCATTTTAATTCGTAATCGAAGATATATGTAAATATCTATGGGCCACAGCAACCACTTACCATCAGGTGGACTGTATGCTCATTTGTCAGCCCATCCTATAAAAATGCTGCTATAAGACTGATCTGAAATGAACCAAATTGGTAACCATCCTCTTGACCTGACAGTGGTAGAACCACGCAGCGGTTATTTATGTCGCATGGATGGAACAGCTTGAACCGGGGTGGTACCACGACCTCACAGAATACCTGCGTGAAGTAGAGGTTTACCTCTGCGTTTCGCTTGGGCTGGAGGCCCAATTCCCTCTCCCCCGTAACATCGTAGCGGAACCAAATAAAAACTACCCCAAGAGGGTACCCTCACTCCTGGTGACAGAGGATCCCTCGCTGAGCATCCACGACTAAGCTACTTTACTCTTCCTGAGCGTGGGTGCTTAGGCTGCTCCGCGTATTCTGGGGAAGGGAGGGGGAATTCTGCTCGCGACTAAAACTGATAGGTGCAAGCGGAGAAATAAGACCAAGGCGACTCCTGTCACGCTACCCGTGAATTTTTGCAACATCAGGACACTTCTTTCTAATCTTAGTGCTGTCCACTACCACCCGGAGACGGCGAAGCTTGCCTTGCTCTTTTAAACCAAGACTCAGGTATCCTCTCCGGCTGATACTTCATATCTCTCCTACCTGGGGTACAAATTAGAACACTGCTTTGTGCCCACGGCTGGAGTTTGTTATATTTAGCATTTACTAAAATATACTTTTTTTTTTCATTTAAAAAAGTATGTTTTTAATTCCATGGAAATTTATTTTTTATTCCAACTAGTTTTTTCTAGTATGAAGTTATTTTTTATAATCAACATGTTTTACATCACATATGTTGTATATTTTATCGAAGCTTACATGCTCAGTGGACAATTTATCAAGAAGACTTTTAAATGACCTACAGACATCTCCCACGTGCTTCATCTATTTTAGAATTGTAAAATTGTAGAAATTTATTAAAACAGACAGATATAATTTCGCATTCGCCTCGCATGTTACTCTTATAGGTCTAGTATTGTATCTCGATTTTGAGGGACTTTTAAAAAAAAAGTGGCAACACTTCTCTGACTCACACAAAGTTATGAAATTGGTTACAGTTACTTTTTCTAGGTGCGATGTCTACCTTTTTTTACTTCATCTGAGCATACATGTTACTAGATTATCTACACTTGTCGACTATAATTTTCTATTTTATAATTAATAACTTGTATTACCTATTGCCTCGATCGTAATATTTCCACAGCATATAAAATACCTGATTCAATTAAGGGCAATATTATATAGGTAATGACAGGAATACATGATAATAAATGTTTTAGTGATTTATTTTAGTATCCAGTGACTGTGGCTACAACTACAAAAGAAATATTTGCTGACCCTAAGCCTTGCCTTAGTTTTAAAAAAAACTGACACACCAGTAGATATAACCATAGAATATCCAGAACCCAATGTTGTCGAGGTGCAAGGTAAATAATAATTATTGATTATTTATTAAAAAGCAAAATATATTATTATTATAGCTATAATTATATTATGTAATACACAAGTTTGTTTCGATATTAAACATGTTTAATTTACTATAACCTTTATTTATATTAATTTTTAGAGATATCAAAAGTTCTGTCCTGTTCCTCCTGTCGGCGAGCCTGTTCCTGCTGTCGGCGAGCCTGTTCCTCCTGTCGGCGAGCTTGTTTGTTCCTCTTGCTGTTCTTTCAACAGACGGGCCTGTTCCTCTCGTCCGCAGCTGTCCCTGTAGCATCGCCATCAGAGCACCTAAATCAGGTGTTGCAGATGTAGGAGCTACTGACGGGCCTGCAGCCGGCGGCTGGCCCTCCGACGTCTGCGGCGTTGCACCACCAAATCTTCTTTTGTCCATCTCCTGCTGGCGTTGACTTCTGGTACGGACACCCTCCGTTTCCTCCTTAGGTAAAATCGGCATGATTTTATCCCACTTCTGACACCAATTGTTACGAGCTTGAGGTTCGTGACAATAAAAATTGCCGATAGAATTACCTAAATTAACACTTTAATTTTCTTTACACCAATTAAAACTTAAAACACTAATAATTAATCACACTGATTCACTTTATTCCGCTCCGAAGCTTCGCTTGTCTTGCCAAATTAAATACTTCCCCGATCGCACCTTGCAGCGCCTATAAATACTCATTAGTACCGAATCATCCAGGACTTTCAAGTAAATACGCGCACCAATCGACAAAGCGCCGAAAGTTCGAGAGTCAGCTTCCAGAAGCTTAGTTCTTCGTTTCGACAACAAATGGCGCTGTCGGTTGAAAGATTTAGTGATGTCACTTTCTGGAAAGCTCTCCCCTCGCTCCGTTACCCGACACTAGATGGTGCTAGTGCCTGATGTCAACTTAGCCGCGCAACAATATTAATAGAAAAGGATTTTCTTCAATTAATGTACAGGTAATGTACAAATATTTTAAATAAGCTGTGATTGTGTCTAAATTACTTTACTTTACCAAAATAGAAAATAATTTGTTTGACTATCTTATGGCAAAAAATGTAGATTAAAATAGTAATATGTTCTTTTACAATTTTTGTGCACAATAAAATATAACCAATCTATATCAGTAAAACAAAGTACTAATGAGCTCTCACTTTTCAGGTGGTTTGTGATGCTAATTTGAAAACCATGGACATTGTTACTAGGTGGCGTGGCAGCTTACATGACTAGAACATTCCGCGACTAAAACAGAGGTTTGAGGCTGGCGCATTCTCTGGAATATTACTTGGTGACAGCGGCTATTCTTGTACTCCATACCTATTTACACCACTGCCGAACCCCACAACACCACAAGAAGAAAGATATAATAGGAGTCATATCCGTACCAGGAACACGGTGGAAAGATGTTTTTGTTTATGGAAGCAACGGTAACGTTGCCTATTAAGAGGTATGTTTGGGGACATTGAAACAGCAAAAAAAAAACAATTGTTGCATGTGCTGTACTATACAATATTGCCATAGACATGAGAGAAGATGCATTTTCTGGTGAGGGAGATAGCACTGAACAATATTCATCTGAACCTATAGTACAAAATTATATTCCACCATCAATAATGGGAAATATTAGGAGAAGACAGTTTATTGAAACTCATTTTCAGTAAGTAAACATTTTTTTTACAATTTTTATATAACAATTTATAATTAAAATTTATAATTTATTATTAAATTAATAAAATTACATACATACAGTCAATTGCGCCAATTACTGTAGGAAAATTAGCAATACTGCGGAATTTCCTAATGGTTTCCTGTTGTTCATTTAAAGAGGTAGGCATTTTAATAAATTCTCGGGACATCCGTGACAAAATTTCCGCTACTGTTTTACTCGTCCTACTGACTATTGGTTGAGACACACCATGTAAATCACCTGTATCGTCTTGAATCTACGAATAAAACAATAATATGTATTTTTTGGCTTTTTATCTAGCGTTATGTTGGATACATTGACCAACATTATTAAATAGCACTTACTTAACGTAAAAGATCCACAATTTTTTTATCGAAACGTTTTGAGAACCTATACTTATACCTAAAATTTTCGTCACTCAATTCAAAAGGATTCACACGTTGACGATGTCTATCAGGTTACCGAGTGGTCTCTAACATGTACAAATCTTCTAAATCCATCAAGTCAATCATGTTTATATCCATTTTTAACGATTAAAAACACGAAATGAAAACAACGGTCGCTAACGTCAAATAAAGTGCTGAACAGCTGAATTTGAGGTAATGAGGTTGGTACCATAGGTAAACTAGGGGTCTCGGAAGTTTAACTTTAGTACCATAGATAGTCCTAGAACCGGAGATAATCTTCGTTTTGGAATAACGTTTATTTAGTTATGGTGCAGTATTCAGTATAACTTTTACCGCCTTATTCCAAAACACGGACTAAATATGGTTCTGGAGTTAGTATTAGGTTTAAACCATAACTAAATAAAACGTTATTCCAAAACGAAGATTATCTCTGGTTCTAGGACTATCTATGGTACTAAAGTTAAACTTCCGAGACCCCTAGTTTAGGGATGGGCAAATGGAAAAAATATATCGATATATATCATAAAATACTTTTCAAATTTATCGATATATATTTTTTAAAAATATCGATATTCCGATATATCGATATTTTAAAAAATATATATAAGAAAGTTATCTATATAGTTTGCAATCTCAAAAATTAGATAATAAAAAATGAAAATACATATCTGATATATTTATTATTTTGTTTATTTGTAAATCGCACGTTTATATTGTTTAAAATTAACCATCACTGATACCAGTATTCGTCTGAAATAGACATCAGCAGCACTCTTTCTTTAATGTTACGCTCACTTGTCAATCTGCTCCTATTATCCGGCACTGTTAAATTAACAATCGAAGCAACCCTTTCGGATGATACCGAGGAAGCTTGACATATTAAATATTTAAGAGCGATATCCGAAAGAACCGGCGTGAAATGTCGACAATTTACCCTAAACTTTATTGGATCTGACTTCCTCTCAAGAAGTGGTTGGTCCAGATATTGCTTAAGTTCATTGGGGACAGATCCTGAGCTTGGGACCTCTTGCGTAGCTGTTCTCAGATTTAAAAGCTGCTCATGCCTGCACCTGATTGATGACTCATTTGCTTTTTCTGATGTTGCTCGGTCAGACCTTACATCTGGAGAACGTTGTCCTCTACGCCTATATTCTGAGCGAATATCGTCGCTTATTTTTGATATAGCATTTGATACGGCAATTGGAGAATTAAAGTGGATACGCTTGAAACGAGGGTCCAAAATTGTAGCTACTGAGAGAAAAGTATTTCGTTCTAGAGGAACTAGTTTCTCTTCAATTTTTTTGAGTAAAGCCTGTTTTACATTTATTCCTACAGTGGTCGACGGAGTTGATTGATCGGTTACTTGGTAAACTAAATTTAATAGAGGAATGGCTTAGCTTGCCGTCACATAATTGGCACCACTTATTTCTTCAGTAGCTTCTTTCAAAGGGCCAAGAAGAAAATAATCGATATATATTGGCGATATTTTTTTTACGATATATCGATTTTCGATATTTATTTTCAGATATCAAAAACGATATTATTTCGCCCTGAATTTTCGAGAAATATTTTTTTGCCTCGAACAAAAAAATAAATATTATCTATAGTCTATGACCCGTATATTTGTTTGTGGTCTGCGCAGTGGAGCCAACTATGGCAACAACAGGACACTGACTGACAGTCATCTGTCATCTAGTTGGTAGAGTGAGTAGTCGTTTATATATGTATAGTACTATATACTGCGTATATAGTAGTATATACGCAGTAATCTATGGTGAGTAGGTACCTACTAGTAACTAGTTTGGTTAGTGTTACGTGCTATTGTTATGTTAGTTAGTATTTGTGGTGATTGATTTTTATTGTCATGTCTTCTGTTTGGAAATTCTTTACAAAAAAAGGAAACAAGAAACCTGTTTCATGCTATTTGTGCGGAAAAATGTATAAAACGTGTGGAAACACGACACATTTAGCTGCACACTTGAAAACCAAGCATCACTATGCATACTTACAGTTCGTCAACATGCAGCAGAAAAATTCATCTGAACCAAAAAAATCTAATAATGAAAATGAAAATGCGTCGACAGGCGAAGACACCAGTGGCGATGTACCCTATGTAAGTCTTAAAGAATCATTAAAATTACTGTAAGTAGTCCACCGCGTGACTTGAATAGGTTATGAACTTGTTTTGTTTTGCTAGGTTAATATACTAAGTACAAGTAATCAACAAATACAAGAAGATTCTTCCGAGATTCAATTCTTCAATCAAGCCGTAAAAAAGAGAAAGCAAGTAATACAACCCACTTTAGTAAACTGTTTAGAGAGAAGTTTAAGTTTTGAAGGTAAGTTCGAGTTTGGATATAGAAATCCGGTACTTGATTTTGTTTGTTTGAATATTGGTGTTTATGAATTCACGAAAACTAAGTTTATTTTAGACATCAAATATTTAAACCTGTATTTCTGATTTTTGACTTTTCGAGTAAAAGTTAATTGCAATATGTACTTACGATAATTTTTATTTTTCAGAAGGTGGACAAAAACATAGTGAAGTGACACGGGCATTAATCTGTATGATATGCAAGGACAATTTGCCACTATCAAGTGTAGAAAAAAAGGGCCTGCAAAAATTTGTTCGCACAATTTGCCCTCTCTATAAACTGCCGTCCAGAAAAAGGTATTTATTTATTTATTTATTCTTTTTTGTACACCACAATACAGAAACATCAATATAGTTAAAACTAATTAAAGTATGTACAATAGGCGGTCTTATCACTGAAAGTGATTTCTTCCAGACAACCTTTGCGTAGAGGAATGATGCAAACAAAAGTTACAAATAGAGGGGGGCATACAAAATAATAATAAAAAAATACAATAATACATACAAATAAAAGTAAGTGAAAGTTATATATAAAATATCATATAATAGATTAAATGAAAAGAGTAAGAGAAAGGTAAAGTAATTTATCTAATAGCGTTCTAAATAATACGATTTAACAAGAATTTCGAAAGAGTAAAGAGATTTAGCACGACGAATATGGAGAGGTAAGGAGTTCCACAATCGCACAGCGGTTACGGTGAAGGATTTCTTGAAAAAGGAAGAAGAGTGCAAAGGTGTAGAGAGAGAGAAAGATTGATGGAGGATCGAAGGAACCGATTATGGGTAAGAGAAAGATACTGGAAACGGTTTTTTAAATAAAGAGGAGTAGAAGGATTTAACAGCACACTATACAACGCGGAGAGAATGTGAGTATTCCTGCGAAGGCGGATCGGGAGCCATTTGAGCTGTTTGCGAAATTCGGAGATATGATCATATTTGCGAAGCCCAAATATAAATCTAATGCATAAAGTTTGAATGCGCTCAAGCTTATTAAGCTGCTCCTCGGTAATGTCAAGATAGCAAATATCAGCATAGTCAAGGATAGGCAGAAGAAGAGACTGGGCGAGCGTAACTTTAGTTGCTGTGGGAAGGAAATTACGTAATCTACGTAAAGAGCTTAACGCAGCAAACATTTTTCTACTGACCTCATTAACCTGTGAGGTCCAAGACATACAGGAGTCAAGATACAACCCCAGGTTTTTAACCTTGTTACTGTAAGGGATTAGAGTGCAGTCTAGTATAATAGGGGGTAGGGAAGACCAGTCAATTTTACCAATTAATCTAGAACTACCGATGACAATGACCTGAGTTTTCTTAGGATTAATCGTTAAACCATAACATTTACTCCAATTCGAAATACAAGTCAGATCAGCGTTAATAGTGTCAACTGCTTTAGATAGATCTTCAAGAGAGGACTGAGTATAGATTTGGAGATCATCAACATACAAGTAGTAGTATAATACATACAAGGTAGGAAGAGGACAAATTATGTCTTATAGAGTTAATGAAAATTGCAAAAAGGAGAGGAGACAACACGCCACCTTGTGGTACACCAGCAGCTGTAGTAATCCAGGTGGAAAAAACCTCTTGCACCTGAATTCGCTGTCGGCGACCAAACAAGTAACTTCGAAACCAGTCAACTACAGTTGGAGATATGTTGAGAAAGCGTAGGATGCTTAACAAGATATCGAAATCTACAGTATTAAATGCGTTACTAAAATCAAGCAACGTGAGAATAGTAAGCTTTTGTTTCTCCATACCATACCGAATATCATCAGTGATTTGTAAAAGTGCAGTAGTCGTACTATGGCCGGGACGGAAACCGGATTGCAAGGGATTTAAAAGATTGTGTTTTAAAAGATAGGTGCTTAATTGATTGTGCACAAGACGTTCTAGAACTTTGGAAAAGAAAGGCAAAATAAAGATAGGTCTATAATCGGAAAACCTAGAGGGATTTGACTTTTTCGGAAGAGGAACTACAAATGCGTCTTTCCAAGCTGAAGGGAAAAAAGCAGAATTCAGTGATTTATTCAGGATAGACGTGATTATAGGTAAAAGGAGATCAATGAGAGAGATGACCATTTTCCGACTAATGCAGTCACTACCAATCGAATGTGAAAGGATGGACATTATGGCTCTCTTAACATCACAACTGTTAAATTGGCTAAAATCTTAAATGAAACAATTTTCATATGTTTCACAAGTGACATACTTACAATCACCAATTCAACGAGGAGTTTTTTAGTATTGACAGTTCACTTTATCGACACCATAAATGGATCCCCTACCCTTCAGAGCTTGAACCCATGTGCGCAGCAACTTTCTCAGGTACATTTGAAGTACATTATACAATAATAAACCTTGTCTCATATTTTTAGATTTCATTATTACTATTTATACAGCTTATTATTTTATAATATACTTATTCTTCAGGGTCACACGGGACAGTACATCCAAGAATGTTGGAAGGAAATATGTGAAGAGTTCAAGATTGACAAAACTAAAATCGTGTCTATTACTACTGATGGTGGAGCAAATATAGTGTCAGCGGTACGATTATTTTTAGGTGATGATCTTAGGATTCCTTGCATGGCTCACTGCTTGCACCTTGTAGTTGATGGGGTACTCAGAGAAATTAACGCATATTCGGTACTTTGCGATCACGTCAAGCCATTATGACGTTTTTTAAGCAGTCAGTTAATGCTATGGACCAATTGAGAGCTGAACAAGAATCAACTGGAAAAAAAGAAGGCGAGGTGTTGACATTGATACAAGTTGTTAAAACTAGATGGAATTCTTGCTTTGATATGTTAGAGAGATTCGTTGAACTGTCTGCACTTGTAGCTAAAATTTTAGCTACCAAAAGCCAAACAAACAAAAATACCCCAGATATGGTTACAACTTCGCAACTTAATGTAATACGCGACCTTATTGTTCTTCTTGGCCCTTTGAAAGAAGCTACTGAAGAAATAAGTGGTGCCAATTATGTGACGGTAAGCTTAGCCATTCCTCTATTAAATTTAATTTACCAAGTAACCAATCAATCAACTCCGTTGACCACTGTAGGAATAAATGTAAAACAGGCTTTACTCAAAAAAATTGAAAAGAAACTAGTTCCTCTAGAACGAAATACTTTTCTCTCAGTAGCTACAATTTTGGACCCTCGTTTCAAGCGTATCCACTTTAATTATCCAATTGCCGTATCAAATGCTATATCAAAAATAAGAGACGATATTCGCTCAGAATATAGGCGTAGAGGACAACGTTCTCCAGATGTAAGGTCTGACCGAGCAACATCAGAAAAAGCAAATGAGTCATCAATCAGGTGCAGGCATGAGCAGCTTTTAAATCTGAGAACAGCTACGCAAGAGGTCCCAAGCTCAGGATCTGTCCCCAATGAACTTAAGCAATACCTGGACCAACCATTTCTTGAGAGGAAGTCAGATCCAATAAAAGTTTTGGGTAAATTGCCGACCTTTCGCGCCCGTTCTTTCGGATATCGCTCTTAAATATTTAATATGTCAAGCTTCCTCGGTATCATCCGAAAGGGTTGCTTCGATTGTTAATTTAACAGTGCCGGATAATAGGAGCAGATTGACAGGTGAGCGTAACATTAAAGAAAGAGTGCTGCTGGTGTCTATTTCAGACGAATACTGGTATCAGTGATGGTTAATTTTAAACAATATAAATGTGCGATTTATGAACAAACAAAACAATAAATATATCAGATATGTATTTTCATTTTTTATTGTCTAATTTTTGAGATTGCAAACTATATAGGTAACCTTCTCTTGAGCAAAAAATATCGATATATCGGAATATCGATATTTTTAAAAAATATATATCGATACATTTGAAAAGTATCGATATGATATATATCGATATATTTTTTCCATTTGCCCATCCCTAAACTAGGGGTCTCGGAAGTTTAACTTTAGTACCATAGATAGTCCTGGAACCAGAGATAATCTTCGTTTTGGAATAACGTTTTATTTAGTTATGGTTTAAACCTAATACTAACTCCAGAACCATATTTAGTCCGTGTTTTGGAATAAGGCGGTAAAAGTTATACTGAATACTGCACCATAACTAAATAAAACGTACCATAAAACATACCATAAACATTACCATAACTAAATAAACGTTATTCCAAAACGAAGATTATCTCTGGTTCAAGGACTATCTATGGTACTAAAGTTAAACTTCCGAGACCCCTAGTTTAACTATGGTACCAACCTCAACAGTGTTGCCACCTTAGTGGATTTTCCACTAAATCTGGTGGTTTGGAATCCCCTTTTAGTGGCAAATTTTTGCTTTTAGTGGCTAGTGGTTTTTTTAGCGGATTAGGAATTTTATCATAAATTATAAGAAACGAGTCGTTTCATATAAATAGTCGTTTCAAACGTCTGTCTAGCCATATTTTATACTTTCAAAATACACACCTATATATTTTTAGGAGTATATTTTACTACGCAGGCAACACCAATTCATTTCCATAGACATTGGATTGGAAAGCATTCACGGGGGTTCCCCGTTAAATATATTTAGTATAAGGCGACTAATAAAAAACGAGGGAATGCAAGGGCGAGATCTATCTGTATCTCGCTCTCCGGAATACTAAATAGTTGAGAGGGATATAATTTCTGCTTTCTATTCTATTTGACAGCATTTTACAACACTTAGTCCAATGTTTTTGAACTCGGTCACGCACGGTCACTCGGATTCAGTGCGTTGTTGTTTGTTTTTGTTTCGTTTTGCGATTACACATTTTTAAATGAAAATATTATTCATACGACGCTATGCCGAAACCTCAATATTCCCAAAAATTTAGGGATTCTTGGCTTCAAGCAGTTGAAAGTACCACTGGCCAAGTAGCAAAATGCAAGTTTTGTGGAACGATATTAAGAAGTCACTACGGAGATTTAAAAACACATGCTCTTTCGAAAAAGCACCAACAAAATAGAAAGGTAAATTATAGCTTTGTCTTTGTTATTTATAACGGTTCGAACTTAATAATAATAACAATAATAATAATTTATTTGACTCTCAATTAACAGGTTACACTTATGTATTTACCCGTTAACGCAATATAGGCCGTTAATGCAAACTAATAATCGAAAGGACGAGCGAATTTGACCCGCCTACCTGAGCGTGTAGTGTATTTGGGTGATGGGGCTGGAGAGTCATGGCCAGAATTACTTGTGTTTTGAGTGAGAGGATTTTGTGTGTGTGAAGGTAACTGATTCGTAACTGAAGAGGGTAAAAATGTATCAGGATTTTGAGATTGTGTAAATTGTGGAGTGTGTGCGAGGATGAATGCGGGTTTAACGCGATCAATACTCACGACGACTTCCTTGTTTCCCACGACGATAGTGACGGTCTTATCTGATCGACTGACAACCTGGAATGGTCCTGAATAAGGTGATTCCAATGGCGGCTTCACGTGGTCTGCTCGCAAGAACACGTGTGAAGTGGTGGAAAGGTCTTTAAACAGGAAAACTTTTCTTTTACAATGTTGAGATGCAGGTACAGGTCTCAGGTCTGACATCATAATTCTAAGCCGTGAGACAAAATCAAATGGATCAGATACTTGTGAAACTGACGAAGGAACGATCATCTCTCCAGGTAGATGTAAGGGCTCTCCGTATACAAGTTCGGCTGCTGAAGCCTTGAGATCCTCCTTTAACACAGCACGCATGCCAAGAATACAGCAGGTAATGCTTTGATCCAGGGCTCGTTACGACACATCAGGGAAGCCTTAAGCTGCCTATGCAGGCGTTCGACCATACCATTCGCACACGGATGATAACTAGTCGTTCGTAGCTTTTTAGTGCCTAAAAGTGTCATAAGTTTGCGAAATAAGTCCCTGATCTGTAGTGATACGGGAAGGGACACCAAATCTCGATATCCAGCCAGTCATCAAGGTGTCAGCCGTCTCCTCGGCGGTGATACTGCGCATTGGCCACGCTTCAGGCCATCGTGTGAATCGATCTACAGTCGTCAAAAGATAGCGATAGCCTTCGCAGACGGGAAGAGGACCTACAATATCAACATGAACGTGCCTAAAGCGGCCAGCAGGTGCAGCGAAATTAGCTAAAGGAGAGACAACGTGCCTTGTGACCTTATTACGTTGGCATGAGAGACACGTCTTAGTCCAATCGCGAACATCCTTCTGAATAGAAGGCCAAACAAACCTTTTTGTGAGAAGACGGGATGTTGCACGGAGACCTGGATGACTCAAATTATGGAGTTTATCAAAGTATTTCCGACGGAAAGGAGCGGTAAGAAAAGGACGTGGCTGACCCGTGGAAGTGTCACAAAATATTGTGACATCAGTCCCAGGCAACAAAACCTTCTCTAGTTTAAGAGAAGTGCCGTCACTAATAAGTTTTTATAGTTCCTCATCGTCTTTTTGCGACAAAGCTAGGTCGGCGAAGTCATCCTCCAGCAAAATTGCCTCAATTCGCGACATAGTGTCAGCCACAATGTTATCCACACCTTTAATATGTGAAATATGAGTCGTGAACTGCGAAATGAAGGTAAGTTGATTTAACTGTACCGGAGGTAGTTTCTCCCGACGCTGAGTGAAAGCATAAAGAAGAGGATTGTGATCTGTAAAAATGGTACACTGTTGCACTTCCAAAATATGTCTGAAGTGTTGCACGGATTCGTATATGGCTAAAAGTTCTCTATAATATGCAGGCCAGGTTGACTGACGAGCAGTTAACTTTTTACTAAAAAAAGCAAGGGGTTGCCATTCATTACCTACACGTTGCTGCAGACAAGCACCTACCTGGACACTTGATGCGTCTGTGAACAGACCTAAGGCGGCATCAGGCTGTGGATATGCGAGTAGAGTTGCTTGTCCCAAACTTTCCTTACAAGCATTAAAGGCACACTCCAACTCTGGCGTCCAAGGTACCGGTTTTGCTCCCTTGAGTTTTGTATCAGTTAATATGTTTATCAACGGCGCTTGCAACTCAGCCGCACGTGGTAAACATCGTCTGTAATAATTGATCATACCCAGGAACCTACGAAGACCCTGCACTGTCTTAGGGAGAGGGTACTCCTGTAATGTGGCTATCCGTTCAGGCGGAGGACTTATACCGTCTTTAGAAACGCGGTATCCCAAAAAGATGACACTGTCTACTCCCAGTACGCACTTAGCAGGATTTACGACAATGCCGTAATCGGCTAGCCTCTGAAAGAGAATGCGAAGATGACAAGCGTTTTCTTCTTCATTGCGGGAAAATATGAGTATATCATCGATATACGGAAAACAAAAATCCAAATCCCGCAAAACCTCATCCATAAAGCATTGGAACGTTTGTCCCGCATTGCGCAATCCGAAGGTCATATACGGGAATTCAAATAATCCAAAAGGAGTCGTGATCGAGTCTTCGTCGTTGACTGGTATCTGTTGGTAAGCTCTTATCAGATCAAGCGTACTGAAGACAGTAGATCCAGCGATGTTATTACTAAAATCCCCGATATGACGCAACGGATAGCGGTCTGGGATGGTTCGCGCATTTAAGCAACGATAATCACCGCATGGTCGCCAAGAAACCAGATCCTTCTTGGGCACCAATTGCAGTGGAGAAGCCCACGGACTTTTGGATAGTCTTGCGGTGCCATTACTAAGCATCTCATCGAACTCACGTTTAGCAATCACCAGCTTATGCGGTACGAGGCGACGTGGCCGACATGACACTGGTGGGCCATCTGTCGTTTTAATGTAATGTACCGTCGAATGTTTAATGTCTCTGTGAAGTCCTGGAGGCCGTGTTATACATGGAAATTCGGCGAGAATTTTATTGAACCGTGATTCCGCATCGACTGTAATTGTTTTTACGCTAACCTGTTCCGTAGTGGCAAGGGATGCAGAAACAGAAAGGCCGGTTATTCCATCCAGAACGTTTTTATTGCGGCAGTCGGGCAGCAGATGGTAACGCGCAAGAAAATCCGAACCTATAATGGGAGTGCTGACGTCCGCCACTACGAATTGCCAGTGGAAATCTCGCCGCAACTCAAAGTTAAGTTTTAGCGATACGCTACCATATCTTGATGGTATTTATATGATGAGATGGATTGTATGGTCTTGATGGTATCATAGGTTTCTGATGCCAAAAGGGAGGTACCTTAGGCGCTACTTTACAAACTTGAGGGGAAAGTTCGTTTATGGGAGTATCCTCTGTTCTTAGAGGCTTACCTTCGATTTGTGCACGAAGAAGAGCATTCTCCTGTTGCGTGGGATGTAGTACTGTAGCGAGTCTCTCTAGTTCTGTCTTTAAAAAAACATCTGTTGAGCAATATTAGGATCGGCAGTCGGTGAAGGTTCAGCTTTATCCGTCATGGTAATGTCTGATAATTGTGTAGTGAGTTAATGTTACTTAAAGAAACTAATGGAGCTAAACTGTGTGGAAGAGTGATGTTCAGCTTTTATGACTACATACATAAACAATAGGAATAGAACAATAGACACCCTTAATCTAAATATAAAAATCACAAAATGGCAATACAAAAAAAATTACAGCTGATATGTGTCAAACAGAGACCTGAACACTATTACAAAAAAAAAATCAGTCAATCCAGTGCAACGGTAATAATTATGTAAAATTACACATAACACACAGAAAAAAAATTATCTGCCAAAAACAATTTTTGTAAGAATTTAATTAATTTTAATTATTTATATATTTATATGTGTAATATATTATTTTATTTAAGATTAAAATTAACGTGAAATATTTAGAATGAATGATAAGATCGACACGAGGATTATTTTTTTGTATAAAAAAAACAAAAACGCAATGAATTACCAAAAACAGCAATGTAAGTCTACATGTTTTTTCAACGTGCCGCAATGTATACTTATTACTACTAATTATTACTACTAATTATTACAACTAAATATTAGTAATGGCGACGACAACAAATTATTAAATTGTAATCTTATGTTGTTATGTGATACCATACTGCTTACTGAAGATGTTCACTGAAGCTCTTTCCAAAAATTACGTTAACACCGTTTATGTACTCCTTTACGGTTGCGATGCACTCAGTTCAAGAGGCGGTCACCAATGTAGTAGTATGGGTACTACTTAGTACTTTTAATCTTCACTCCAATAAAAGTCTATGCGTAAAATAATAATGGTTTATTATCACTCAGTTATACTAAACATCTCACACGTTACAATCTTAAAGGAACATTAAATTAAAACAAGTAATTGAGTGGAAAACACTGAGAGACCTCGTATATGTCTACAGATTTTGCGTCACAACAACTGTCTCTCACAATGTTGCCAGATCTACATTACAGTGTTTAATTGAAGTGGTGCGTTCAGAAATTAACGCCGCCACATATCATATATTTATTCAATTTTGATTGATATAAACAGAGTTAATAAAATGTTTGAGTCAAAAAATACGGACCACACCTTATTGTGCGGTGAATTAACAAACTTGATTGATACGCTTGTCAACAAAGTAACGTTGCCTACACATAAGATAGATATCTTTACTCAAAATATTCGTGACTATTTGGACCAAAGATGCTACCTGGGATTCCGATTCGAAAAACAGATTCAAGAAATGAAAGAGAAAGGTTTTCCACGGGAAGAGGAAGAAGTATTGCGGAATAGGTGCATATAGTTTATAGTTTGTCTGATTGACGAAATAAAAAACAGATTGCCGGAAAATATTACACTCATGAAACAAATATCCCGTATAAGTGTCGAAAAAGCCCTGCATCACAACAAAGAAAATCTGGTTGATATAATGGCTCGTTTCGTAACAAGTACAGAATTAATTGCAAAAATTGACGATCAATGGCAGCAAATTCATTTACTGAGATGGAATGAAACAAAAGATACAAAAAAATTTTGGAGGGAAGTCTTGAAATTCAAAGATGCACAAGGTGTTGCCCGATTTCAAGAATTAGCAACATTTGCGATTACACTTTTGATATTGCCACATTCGAATGCCGATTTGGAAAGACTTTTTAGTAGCATGAATATTATAAAAAACAAGCAGCGAAACAGAATGAAGCTAACTCTTTTGAAATCAATTCTAAAATACGCTGCGGTATGCAGTTAATGGGAAAATGCTGCAACAATTATGAAATTCCTTTAAATCTTATAAAACAAATTGGGACGAAGGAGTCATATCAGTAAGACTGCTTTCGTCCACCCGATCCCTAAAAAAGGCGACCGCTCAGACCCGTCCAACTACCGGCCAATCGCCATCACCTCCTTGTTCTCCAAAACAATGGAGTCCATTGTAAACTGCCAGCTCATGAGGTACCTTGAGGATCACCAGCTGATTAGTGACCGCCAATACGGTTTTCGCCGTGGTCGGTCAGCTGGTGATCTTCTGGTCTACCTCACTCACAGATGGGCGGAGGCAGTAGAGTTCAAGGGGGAGGCATTGGCCGTTAGTTTGGACATTGCGAAGGCCTTCGATCGGGTTTGGCACAAAGCGCTTCTTTCGAAGCTCCCTTCCTATGGGCTTCCCGAGAAATTGTGCGATTGGATCACCAGCTTTCTTGCAGATCGGAGCATCAAGGTCGTTGTAGACGGTGCAAGCTCCGATTGCAAGCCTATTAATGCTGGTGTTCCACAGGGCTGCGTGCTATCGCCAACGCTGTTTCTTCTGCATATCAATGATATGTTGCATACCCGTAACATTCATTGCTATGCAGATGACAGCACTGGTGATGCTCTTTACACCGGCCGAGCCAATATTTCTCGGGAAAACGTCTCCGAATGCCGGGACAAACTTGTGTCTGAAGTCGAGTCTTTGCTGAACAGAGTCTCGGATTGGGGACGACTAAATCTAGTCCAGTTTAACCCCCAGAAGACACAAGTTTGCGCGTTAACCGCTAAAAAGAACCCCTTTGTCGTATCCCCTCAGTTTCAAGGCACTCCCCTTGTTGCCTCAGCCAGTATCGGAATCCTCGGCGTCGACATATCGAGTGGCGTGCAGTTTCGTGGTCACTTGGAAGGGAAGGCCAAATTGGCCTCTAAAAAGCTTGGCGTGCTCAGCAGAGCGGGGCAGTATTTCATGCCGGCACACCGCCTGCAACTTTACAAGGCGCAGGTTCGACCGCACATGGAATACTGTTCCCATCTCTGGGCTGGGGCTCCCCAGTACCAGCTCCTTCCACTTGACCGCATCCAGCGCAGAGCGGCTCGAATCGTCGACGACCGAGTGCTTTCCGATCGGCTCGATTCACTGGCGTTGCGAAGAGATGTTGCATCTCTTTGCGTATTTTATCGCATCTATCACGGGGAGTGCTCTGAGGAATTGTTCGGATTAATCCCAGCCGCCAAATTTCGTGAACGCACGACACGGCAAACGTCCCGATACCATCCACACCATCTGGATGCTTGGCGGTCCACCACTGTACGTTTCACAAGGAGCTTTCTTCCACGTACAACCTCTCTGTGGAATAGTTTATCACCGGCGATTTTTCCGGACCGATACGACCTGGGGACCTTCAAGAAAAGAGCTTACTCCTTTCTAAAGGGCCGGCAACGCACCCGCAATTCTCCTGGTGTTGCGGTTGATCATGGGCGGCGGTAGTCACTTAACATCAGGTGAGCCGCATGCTCGTTTGCCCCCTCTTCTATAAAAAAAAAAAAAAAAAAAAAGTCTGATAAGGATAACAGTAAGGCTGAAAATGAAAATGCAGATTCATCTGAAGACGATTTATTAATGTAAATAATATCTTAAGCAACTTGATTTTTTAATTACTAAAGGTAAAAAAATTATATTAACAACAATAAGATTTTTTAATAATAAACGTACTTTTACTTTTTTTTGCTTTAATCATATTCATATATCTTAGTGGAAATTTTAGTGGTTTTCAGAGGGGGATATCTTTTTGTTAGTGATTTTCTGGTGGTTTGAGGAGCCTTGTCTGGCGGATTGCTATTTCATCCGTTGACAACACTGAACCTCAAATTCAGCTGTTCGGCACTTCTTTATTTGACGTTAACGACCGTTGTTTTCATTTCGTGTTTTAATCGTTAAAAATGGATATAAACATGATTGACTTGATGGATTTAGAAGATTTGGACATGTTAGAAACTTAGAGACCACTCGGTGACCTGATAGACATCGTCAACGTGTGAATCCTTTTGAATTGAGTGACGAAAATTTTAGGTATAAGTATAGGTTCTCAAAACGTTTCGATAAAAAAATTGTGGATCTTTTACGTGAGGATTTAGTGCACGACTGTCGAGAATGCCCACTGAGTCCTGAAATCCAAGTAGTTTGTGCATTACGCAACTGAGCTCGCCATGAAGTAAGTGCTATTTTAATAATGTTGGTCAATGTATCCAACATAACGCTAGATAAAAAGCCAAAAAATACATATTATTGTTTTATTCGTAGATTCAAGACGATACAGGTGATTTACATGGTGTGTCTCAACCAATAGTCAGCGTTAAAAAGTAGCGGAAATTTTGTCACGGATGTCCCGAGAATTTATTAAAATGCTTACCTCTTTAAATGAACAACAGGAAACCATTAGGAAATTCCGCAGTATTGCTAATTTTCCTACAGTAATTGGCGCAATTGACTGTACTCACATAAGAATAAAGAAAGTAAATGCTAATGGGGGTCAGTTATATATTAATAGAAAAGGATTTTCTTCAATTAATGTACATGTAATGTACAAATATTTTAAATAAGCTGTGATTGTCTCTAAATTACTTTACTTTACCAAAATAGAAAATAATTTGTTTGACTATCTTATGGCAAAAAATGTAGATTAAAATAGTAATATGTTGTGTTACAATTTTGGTGCACAATAAAATATAACCAATCTATATCAGTAAAACAAAGTACTAATGAGCTCTCACTTTTCAGGTGGTTTGTGATGCTAACCTGAAAATCATTGACATTGTTACTAGGTGGCGTGGCAGCTTACATGACTAGAATATTCCGAGAATGTAGACTAAAACAGATGTTAGAGGCTGGTGCATTCTCTGGAATATTACTTGGTGACAGCGGCTATCCTTGTACTCCATACCTATTTACACCACTGCCGAACCCCACAACACCACAAGAAGAAAGATATAATAGGAGTCATATCCGTACCAGGAACACGGTGGAAAGATGTTTTTGTTTATGGAAGCAACGGTTTCGTTGCCTATTAAGAGGTATGTTTGGGGACATTGAAACAGCAAAAAAAAAACAATTGTTGCATGTGCTGTACTATACAATATTGCCATAGACATGAGAGAAGATGCATTTTCTGGTGAGGGAGATAGCACTGAACAATATTCATCTGAACCTATAGTACAAAGAGATATTCCGCCATCAATAAAGGGAAATATTAGGAGAAGACAGTTTTTTGAAACTCATTTTCAGTAGGTAAACATTTTTTTTACAATTTTTATATAACAATTTATAATTAAAATTTATAATTTATTATTAAATTTATAAAATTATTACAATTTATCAATTATCAAAGGCTATATGTACATTTAATTTATTTTATTTTGTAATTTAGGGGCCCAAGTTTCATTGAATAAAAATAATATAATAAAGAGGTCAATAAATATATAAGACAATTATAATAATAATTATTTTTTGATTTCGGACATAATACTCATTTATAAAGAAAAATCTTTCCGCTGAGCCGTTTTAAGCTGTCAAAGAATAACAACTATATATTACAATTTTCACCAATATGGAATAAATCCTGGGAAGTACTGTGATAATATTTAATTTAATGAGCAAAATGCTTTTATTTAGGCCATAATGATTGTGTTTCAGGGAAAGATGTGGGGTACAGCATATTCCACATCAATATGAAGCTATGTTATATAGACTTTTAAGTGCTGTAGAGATCTGTTTAGATTTTTTATGAAGGTGCAAGGGTTCACGGGAAATAGGACTGTGTGATAATTAAGTAATTAGGTTTAGTTTATTATTTTAATTATTATTGAAAGATGTACAGGTATTTGCACCAAATAAGTACCTGAATAGAATAATTTCATATATCAGAATATTTACGAACATGTATCTGATATAGTGTTGAATATTTAGTTTTTTTTTAATAGGATGATGGTGACAAACGAGCACACAGTTCACCTGATGGTAAGTAGTTGCTGTGGCACATAGACATCTACATCTATCCTCGACTATGAATCAAAATGAAGATGCGTTGTCACCTGTGAGGACTAAAATGGAATTCCTCGTTTCCAGTAAAAGGGGTCTCTCATACAAAATTTGTCAATATAAAAGTTTAATGACCAAATACTCGAAAGCTTCTCAATTTTAAGATGTTGTTAAGTCTTGTGGTGTCACATTCACTTTGACTTAGTGATAGAAATAGCACGAGACTTAACTGCATCTTAAAAGTGAGTAGTGTTAAAGTATTTGGGCATAAATGTTTTACTAAAGAAAAATTATATAAAAAGGGTTATTATAATATCAAAGAATACATAAATGAAAATAACCCCTGCAAAGGAGGTGATCGCTGCTATACTGTTTCTATTAAAATCAATTTAAAAATTGTTAACCAAAATTTGTAAAGTGAAATATGTTTAAAAGAAAAGTCTCGCTGGGTTTCTTGCTGGTTCTTCCCAGGACAGAGGGATTTTCCATACCAGTGGTGAATAGAAAATGTCTTTTGAATAAATGTTATGTAATAATCTATATTGAATAAAAATCATTATATTCTATTCTATTCTGGTTCTATACACTCACCATATGAAACACACTAGCATTAAGCTGCTATTTAACTTGTATTTTTTTTAATTTCTAACAAAGATATTTGTAATTCTAATTTTTTAATTTTCAATTTGGCTATTTTAATGTTGTATATATGTTCCTCTTCCATCATTTCTAGTTGTCTTTTTTTTAAATCTGTATTGCTTTTTATGATTGTTTGCTGTAAATATTCTCTTCTGTAAAATGAAATGGAATACTTAATGTAAGTTTTTTTATGTACTAAGTATTATGAAGTAATAAAAGTATGTACTAGAAAGGAAGTTAACCTTGTAGGCAAAAGAAATATATTTATAATTATTTTTCAATCAATTAATATTAACTTTGCTTTTTAATGTATGAAAACATGAAACATTTTTAGTGTTTAATTAAATACTAATTTTCAAATGTTAAAAAGTATGAGATGTATTAAAGTAATTATTTCAACATACCTATTTTGCAAGCCCTTTTTCCTGTCTTTTGTTTTTGTAATGCCCCTTGTATTAGCAGTTTCATTGTTGGTTTTTTTCATTTCTGTGTCCGTAGTTGGATCTTTTGATATCTCTAAAAATTAATATAAAAAAAGGTTATAGTAAATTAAACATGTTTAATATTGAAACAAACTTGTGTATTACATAATATAATTATAACTATAATAATAATATATTTTGCTTTTTAATAAATACAACAAATTATTAAATTGTAATCTTGTGTTGTTATGTGATACTATACTGCTTACTGAAGATGTTCACTGAAGCTCGTTCCAAAAATTACGTTAACACCGTTTATGTACTCCTTTACGGTTGCGATGCACTCAGTTCAAGAGGCGGTCACCAATGTAGTAGTATGGGTACTACTTAGTACTTTTAATCTTCACTCCAATAAAAGTCTATGCGTAAAATAATAATGGTTTATTATCACTCAGTTATACTAAACATCTCACACGTTACAATCTTAAAGGAACATTAAATTAAAACAAGGAATTGAGTGGAAAACACTGAGAGACCTCGTATATGTCCAGGGCCTTTGTAGTTAGAACATTTTTCTGTTCTATAGAAACTGGCATTGCATATTTAGTTCCACAACTCTCCAAAGGACAGCGCTGGAGTAAGTTTACGTTCGGAAGTGCATTGTTTAAGATAATTAAATCAAATTAAATGATCGTATCACATTGACTAAATCGACTTGTTAATAATGTGAATTTAGATATTTTCACCAGAAAATGAGTTAAAAAACTAATTTTATTAAGATTTAGCTGCTTTAAGTCTAGTTTATTCGTTTAATTGGAAGATGGAATATTGGTGTTTTAATTTCTAAACGTGACCAGCACCCTCTACCACCATTTTGTTTGTTTTTGAATTTGACATTGACGTTTTGTTTTTCTGACGTAACGATTGTGCTTTGAATGTTTTGAATTTTTTATATTTTTCCTATATTTTCTTACAACTTGGCTATTCTTGGACTTTGATTATCTTTGCTTAATATAGTGGCCCATGCACGTGAAAGGGACTTCGATTATCTGTTCTTTCCTTCGGCCATAGTTCGTATAGTTTAGTGATGGCCGCGGATAAAATTTGCTATGTTTCAGGATGTACCAAGAGCTGTGAGTAAATCTAATTATTTACAGGTTTACCAGTCAATATATTATTTCTTGTTTCTATTTTATATATAAGTCAGTGTCACCTTGGGCAACAATGTGATTCCTAGCGCAGACGCAGGTAGCCCAAGAGTTCTGCATCACTTTTCCACCCTTAGAGCCAATACCTTGCTATGTATACTTACATACATAAAAATGGGGGGGGGGGTTTCCGGCACTTAATTCTTTTAGGAAGGGGAAGGTTCCTACTCCTCCCCCCATCTACCCGTCCACTCGGCGACCAATAATTCGTGCAGCAGATTACTAAAGAATTACCCTTATAACACTACTACTTATACTATTGTCATTACACTTTTCAAAAACGCTTCTAAAATATTAATTTTTTTTGTAGGTGAAGATGGCTATATACTTCACAAATTTCCAAACTCTACAAAAGATTCAACGCGCTTTTGTACACGGGTTCAAGCAGTTGGTGGAAACTTTCTGTGCTTAGATGATATGTATGTGTTATTGTGTTATAAGTACTGAAGAATTTGTCATACACCTTTTGAATCCAAGTACTGGACTGGAGTAAAATGTTAAGTAATATTGCAATACCAGCATTGCATATGAGAGGTTAGTAAAAATTTGCATTAACATTGTAATGATCTATTCTTAATATTATGAATGTTAAAGTTAATATGGAAGTTCGTTCCTCAAATAATTAATTTTACTATCAAACATGAATAATTGAATGTATAAATTTTGAATCATTGTTAAACTATGTTCTGCAATATTAATTTTCAACTTCCATGTTGATGAAATATTATGTATGACATGTAAAGCAATTTTATGGAAAGTTTGTTATTTCTTATTAACAGTTTGATTCAAATGATAATAAAAAGCTTATAAATTAAGGCTTTTTCAAAGCTCATATGAATATCAAAATCTACACCAGTTTATAAATATTAAACTTGCTCAGAGTACAACTGGGAAGAAACATGAGTTTAAGTTATAATAACAAATATATAGTGATCTAAAGATCTTTTCCAGTACTAATGAGAATATATATTGCACCAACATACTATATTGTACAATATGTTCAATGTTTAATTATTTTTTAATCATATTGTCCTTTAGTATCTATTTAAAGTTATGATGATCTTCAATTTGATATCCCATTCTTTCATTTCATTCAATCTTAGAATATCATATTTAAAGTTTAGATGCTCAAATTTGTGCAGTATTCATAAGAAACAGAACAAAAAAGTTAGTATTTTATTTGGTCTTATTACTAAACTTAATTAATCACAAGAGAAGTTACTTGATTTGCCTCCGTCTTTGTAAAATTCGACATTGCTGTAAGATCCATAATTTACATTATAGTGTGCATATTTTTCACAGGTGTTCTATTGTACAACTAATACTAATAATAAACTTCCATTTTAATAAAATGGAATGTGTAACTTTTAGCTTCATTTTTATTTGTTTTATTTTGTTATGCTACTTGTGGTATTTGTTGTTTGATATTGTCTGTTGAAAGATGTTGGTAGTCCTTCAGCCTTAGTCGTTCAAATTCTACATGGCTAATATGTGTATGCTGTAATTTTTTGCTGATTGATAGTAGAGGAATTAATCTTTGCAATTTAATAAACCCAAGCAGGTTAGAATTTTTATTAGAGCCATCAGTTCACATTTCTCTTTGTACTATTCTTAAGTTGTCAATATATTTCAAGTACAATATAATCATTCATTGTATATATTGATTTTACAGGTGCTGTTGCTAAGATCAGCCCTTAGCTGAAGTTACAAATAAAAATAATACTTTTAAAACACGTTATACACAAGAAATTGCTTCAACATCAAGTTATGTGCAAGGGACAACTACTGCTCAAACATCCAGTAAGTTAAAATTGATAATATATTATTTATAAATAAAAATTATTGTATAAATTAAATTGAGGATAATATATTGCAAATTAATTTTATTTAAAAAAAGTCCCACTGGGTTTTGTGCAGGTTCTGGTAAAGCTTTAATATCAAGTTGCTTTAATAGGGGGTTGTGGGGCGGGGGAAGGGAGGTGGAGAGGGATAGATTCGTCCCCCAGCTGTCCCCCCACCATGAGATGCATGGTATTTTTATATTAAATGTCAAAGATCAATACTTTATAAAATAATTTATAAGAAAAATCACCTTAATAGGTAGTCGGGGAGGGGGCGTGACCCCTCTTCACCGAAGCAATACCAAAGTTTAGTTGATGGAGCCCCCGTTATTTCTGGGTGGTTTATGAAAAAATAACCACAAATCTTTCTAACCAAACCTATCTGGGTTGGTGTGCCCCAAGTCCCGAGCTTGCTTTGCTCGCTCTTGTACCAAATAAAACACCAAAATGTTAACTTTAATAATTACTTTAAGAAGCACGAATGTAGAATAAATGCTGTAGAAATGCGGTCTTTAAGGAATATGCTAGGGTTGAATCTGAATGACAGGGTGAGAAATTGCGTGATAAGAGATAAATGTGGTATGCAAGATGATGTTGTGACCAGGATTAAGAAAGGAATGCTTCGGTGGTTTGGTCACGTAGAAAGAATGAATGAGGAAAGAGTGACAAAGCAAATTTATATGGCAGATGTGAACGGCCGAGTCGGGAAGGGACGCCCTAGAAAAAAGTTTATCGACCAAATTGGCGATATTTTGAAAATGGGCCACGTTAGAAGTACCCTTAACCGACGAGCATGTATGCGTAGATATATGGATGTAAAGGAGGCGAAAGAGGTATGTCAGGATCGTGCCAAATGGAAGTCCGTAGTCTCTGCCTACCCCTCTGGGTGACAGGCGTGAGTGTTTATGTTTTTTTTTTTTTACTTCAATAAGTAAACATATTTTATCACTTTTGCCATTATATTTCATCATGTTTCGCCTGCACAAGTACTCCACTATTGCATTATTAAAATATACAATATCTTAAAAACGGTTAAGTTACGTGTATGGTGTTATGATTCAAAATGCAATCAACTTGCTACAATTAAATTTATTTTTACTAAACTATAGTACAAATTTTCTTGGTCTATATAAATATAATGTTTTGCATTTTAATTTCAGGCTTGAAGGTGACTGTACAGGAACGGGAGGCAGGTGCTCTTCAATGATTGATTTATTGAACGTTTGTTGGTTATATTTAAGTCGTCTTATTGCTAACAGTGTGTATCAGGTAATAATCAAAATTTAAACAGACAGATCTTATAACTAATTGCACGACGTGCTGTGATTGTTTGCCAACAATGACGAGCTCTGATTCGTAGATAAAAGTTTGGTGTTCCGGTGCGTCGCAGGCGGCGTTAGTAGTCGCGCCAACAGTGACTAAGCCCAAAAGGACTCAAATTAGTACAAGAATTACAATGTTAAAAAAGAAATAATGATTTCTTATATTTACGCGAACATTGCACATGATTAAAACTACTTTTACGGATTTTATCGCGTTTATTTTTACTTTTTATTTTTAATTCCCGACGTTTCGGGCGCTTTCCAGCACCCATGGTCACGGGGGACTGAGATGACTGACGTCCCGATGTCATTGTTAAACCCGGAGTACCTTCAGCTTTTTTAATTATTGTTTACGGTCCGATCTATGCAAAATGAACTGACTATGTCCTGAGGTCTTGCAGTGGTATGCTTGGGTTTAGTTTTAATTTTATTGATTATAGGATCCCAAGCAGGTGGTAGTACCCAGCCTCCTTCTCTATTGAAATTAGGATGCTTTTTAATTTCAATAGCCTCACGTATCATCCTTGGTAGGAATCGGTGTTCTTTCGCGAGGATTTGTGGTCTATCAAATCTGATGTAATGGTTGGGGCCGTCTAGGATATGATCACAAACTGCAGACTTCATATCTGGGATATGATCACAAAGTGATCTGGTTCACAAAGTGAGTGAGGCTGGGTACTACCACCTGCTTGGGATCCTATAATCAATAAAATTAAAACTAAACCCAAGCATACCACTGCAAGACCTCAGGACATAGTCAGTTCATTTTGCATAGATCGGACCGTAAACAATAATTAAAAAAGCTGAAGGTACTCCGGGTTTAACAATGACATCGGGACGTCAGTCATCTCAGTCCCCCGTGACCATGGGTGCTGGAAAGCGCCCGAAACGTCGGGAATTAAAAATAAAAAGTAAAAATAAACGCGATAAAATCCGTAAAAGTAGTTTTAATCATGTTAAAAAAGAAACTTAAAAGCTTGAATATAGCAAATGAGAAATAAGAAAGTATGAAGAAAGAACAAAAAGACTGAAGAAGAAAATGAATCTATTAGAAAATACTACTTTCTTGAAAGCATTTAAAAGTTGAATAAAACTAAATTTACGGATTCTATCGCGTTTATTTAACTGATTTTACTTATTTTTAATTCCCGACGTTTGGGGTGCTTTACAGCACCCATGGTCACGGGGTGGACTGTAGCGTCGTGAACTGAAACGTCGGGAATTAAAAATAAGTAAAATCAGGTAAATAAACGCGATAGAATCCGTAAATTTAGTTTTATTCAATGTATAGTGTTCGCGTAAATTTAAGAAATCATTAAGCATTTAAAAGTTTTACCTCAATGGCAACAGTTTTTACGATGCTACAATTTCGAGAATGTGGTGAACACAAAAGGGACAGACAATTCACACCTGATGAAAAAGTGATGGCATTACATTTTTTTAACATGGGCCAAGAGCCTACAGAATGCTGCAAGAGATATTTGTTCTGCCATCACCTTTCACCTTAAGCAGGATGGTATCTAAGGCCAATATTAAGCCTGGTATAAATGAAAACATATTTTACCAGCTTAAGAAGCAAGCATCTATCTTAAATGAAAGCCAATGATAAATTGTGAACACTGGTTTTTGATGAAATGGCCTTAACACCACATATTGGTTATGACAGGAAAAATGACAAGATTACTGGTTTACACAATGATTTCTTATATTTACGCGAACACTACACATTGAAATAATACTAGTTTTTACGGATTTTATCGCGTATATTTATTATATATATATCCGACGTTTCGAGCGCTTTACAGCACCGGATCGTCGGGTATTTATAGTTAAATATACGCGATAAAATCCGTAAAAACTAGTATTATTTCAATTACTGGTTTAGTTGATAATGGTGATGTAGTGAGGACTGAACTTAGAATAGAGGTATTCTAAAAACTATAAACAGCCGATATCATATTCATTTTGTGCTTGCAGTACAAAAAAAGCTGAATTAGCCTTAATAATTAAAAGAAATATAAGAAAATTGAAGGGGTCTGGCTTTAAAATCCTTGCTACTGTATGTGACCGGGGAACATCAAATGTTAGTGCCAAGTGGAACATAGTAGATAAATATTGAAATATGGTGGTAAATAAATATTGAATATACAGGGTAACATAATAGGTAAAATAATAGGAAAAACTTTGTTTCATAGCATATATGCTCCGAATTATGTTTTAGACACTTTTTATAAAATCTTTGATTAAAGAAATTAAGCAAAAGTGACAGTGAAACTCAGTTAGTCAGTCATACCTGCAGTATCTTTGCTCTCATTGGGGTAATTAATAATGTTTTGAAAACAAATCAAAACAAGGTTGTTAAAGACAAATATTTATTTAACATTAATTATTAATATGTTTCAGTTGTAAAGTTTTATTTGCAACCTAATCCACGTTGGTTAAAATTCGTGCTTTACTCTTAATTTTAGGTATTTTATCAGGTTAGACTTATGTCTGCTTATTTATCCATCATGCAGTAGTTCATTTTCTCCCGCGTCAACATCTAAGAGCAATTATAAAAAAAATTGAATATACAGGGTAACCCTGTATATATATTTCAATATAAATTATATTGGTTAAGTCGACTTAGATCCTTTAGGGGGTTGTAATTTGCATCATTACCGACTATTATGACTATGAAACACCATACATCAAACCTAACCGTTTTCAAGATATTGGATACTTAAGTTTTTTTTTTTATAAAAATTGTCAACTTTTTGTCTATTGTACTATTTTTTTGTAATTTGTGCATCTTATTTTATTTTTCTTATAACTTTTGTGTAGTAGATAAGTTGCTTTATTATTTTAAATACCAAGATCTTAGGTAAATAAACTAAATTTTATGTTATTTTATTTCCATTAATTTACTACTTTGTATACTGTCATTACTGTTGGATTTATTAATTTAAAATTATTACTTTGATGAAATATATTGATTGATCGACATTTATTTATTTATTTCTGAAATTGTGTAGATTGCTTAGTTCTTAATTTTTTTTACTGGTTATGGGTGTAAATTACCTGAATAAAGATGATTATTATTTTTAAATTGAGTTTTCTTTTTTATGATTTACCTTTGATTACATAATTCTGCAACTAACTAGTTTTGTGCCTATATGCACAAAACTAGTTAGTTGCTGAATTATGTGATCTTGTAAAATTAATTAAAAATAATCAGTACACCAGGGATGGGGCTGTACTATATATAGAATATCGTCCGTTTAGTTCAACAACTCCACTATAGATGTCTCTGTACCACGGAATCGACTAGCAACTCTATTCCAGGTATATATAAGTACTCTGTGTATATGTCTACAGAACAGATTTTGCGTCACAACAACTGTCTCTCACAATGCTGCCAGATCTACATTACAGTGTTTAATTGAAGTGGTGCGTTCAGAAATTAACGCCGCGCCGCCACATATCATTTATTTATCCAATTTTGATTGATATAAACAGAGTTAATAAAATGTTTGAGTCAAAAAATACGGACCACACCTTATTGTGCGGTGAATTAACAAACTTGATTGATACGCTTGTCACCAAAGTAACGTTGCCTACACATAAGATAGATATCTTTACTGAAAATATTCGTGACTATTTGGACCAAAGATGCTACCTGGGATTCCGATTCGAAAAACAGATTCAAGAAATGAAAGAGAAAGGTTTTCCACGGGAAGAGGAAGAAGTATTGCGGAATAGGTGCATACAGTTTATAGTTTGTCTGATTGACGAAATAAAAAACAGATTGCCGGAAAATATTACACTCATGAAACAAATATCCCGTATAAGTGTCGAAAAAGCCCTGCATCCCAACAAAGAAAATCTGGTTGATATAATGGCTCGGTTCGTAACAAGTACAGAATTAATTGCAAAAATTGACGATCAATGGCAGCAAATTCATTTACTGAGATGGAATGAAACAAAAGATACAAAAAAAATTTGGAGAGAAGTCTTGAAATTCAAAGATGCACAAGGTGTTGCCCGATTTCAAGAATTAGCAACATTTGCGATTACACTTTTGGTATTGCCACATTCGAATGCCGATGTGGAAAGACTTTTTAGTAGCATGAATATTATAAAAAACAAGCAGCGAAACAGAATGAAGCTAACTCTTTTGAAATCAATTCTAAAATACGCTGCGGTATACAGTTAATGGCAAAATGCTGCAACAATTATGAGATTCCTTTAAATCTTATAAAACAAATTGGGACGAAGGAGTCATATCAGTCTGATAAGGATAACAGTAAGGCTGAAAATGAAAATGCAGATTCATCTGAAGACGATTTATTAATGTAAATAATATCTTAAGCAACTTGATTTTTTAATTACTAAAAGTAAAAAATTATATTAACAACAATAAGATTTTTAATAATAAACGTACTTTTACTTTTTTTTTGCTTTAATCATATTCATATATCTTAGTGGAAATTTTAGTGGTTTTCAGAGGGGGATATCTTTTTGTTAGTGATTTTCTGGTGGTTTGAGGAGCCTTGTCTGGCGGATTGCTATTTCATCCGTTGACAACACTGAACCTCAAATTCAGCTGTTCAGCTTTTGGCGGGAACTCCAAACTAGGCGGTCGATTTAATAATTTTTACTGTTTTTCGTTAAAAATATCCTGTGTGAATATTACCAAAACTTATTTTAGTCAGTGTAAATAATTGTACATTGTGTGAATTATCAAAATGAATGAACCTGAGGACCCAGGTGGAACTCCGAAACGATCCAAAATTGTTCGTAAAAGAGGTACGAAGGAATGTGGACCTGAAGTAGGCGGCGGTGAGGATGACTTTATTCCGGTTTTTAAGCCAGGTTATCTGAGACTTTATCCTGAACATTGCACAAATACGGACTTCAAAGTTTTTGTTGAAAGCCGGGACCAACAGGTTAAAATTGGAAATAAAAGCCCAGTTTACTTAAATCATATTTTTACTTCGGAGGTAAAAGGTGTGGTAGCTTTACATAGAGCCAATGCCAGTAAAATTGCGGTTGTATTTAAACAATACAACACTGCAAATAATTTCATCACAAATACAGATTTTTTAACAAAGCACAACTTGAAGGCACATATTCCTGCAGCGCAGATAGAAAAAACTGGAATCATCAGATATGTGCCTACCAGCATTTCGAACAAGGATTTATATACGAAACTGTCTTCGATCTATGAAATTATTTCAGTGAGAAGATTCACGAAAAAAGTCGGTCAAAGTACTGTAGGTCTCGAGACTGTCAGTATAACTTTCTTGTCAAATATTCTGCCCGATAACGTCCAATATGACCTATTTTCGTTCAGGGTGTTTGAATATGTCCCGCCGTTGCAGCAATGCTTCCGGTGCTTCAGGTTCAACCACCCTGCGAAAATTTGTAATGGTAAACAACGTTGCTCGATATGTGCTGGGGAGCATAATTTCAGAGACTGCGATAAAAAAGAGAACCTGTGTTGTGTCAATTGCAGTGGCCCTCACCTGGCTATTTCCAAATCTTGCCCAATAAAAATGAAAAAAATACTTGAAAAAAAGGGTAAAATTACTTATGCCTCTGTTGCAAATACAATTACGTCATCTGATTTTCCGTCTTTACCGGCACCGTCGAGCAGCATTGTTAAGAGCCTACCATCAATAAGCCAAAATGTACATAAATTAAATAAAAATGTAAAAATTGTAAATAATGTAAATAAAACAGTGCCTGAACCCAACTTGAACCAAACTCAACTTAAGGCTCAAATTGCAAACAATAAGAATATTCTGATGGCAATGGTTCAAACTTTAGTTGAATTGGGTAATAAAACAGATAATGAACCTGTGACTACTCTGTTCATTAAAGACTTACTTTTAAAAAATCTGTCATATTAATGGACAGTACAGTACAGAACATACAGCAGTTATGTATAGCTCAATACAATGTTCAAAGTATACATAGGAAAAAACCCTTACTGTCTAAATTTTTAGCTGAACAAAATGTTGATATATGTCTACTCAATGAAACTTGGCTGAAAGATACTCAGCATTTTAAAATTTCGGGATATAATTCCCACTATCATAATGCTCAAAATGAGCATGGTGAAGTAGTAATTTTGATCAAACCGTATTTTAAATATAATATTATTCAAACCAGATTTTACCAAGATATTCAGACTATAGTATTATCGTTATATGTAAGTGGTAAACACTTAACGATTCTATGTGTATACTGCCCTCCCTCGAATGGTAACTTCAGAATAAGTAAACTGCGTAATTAGAGAGATTTTTTAGGTTTTTAATTAGTAGATTTGCCTAAGCCAATATACGTGGCTGGAGATTTCAACGCTCATCAGGTGGCATTTGGGTGTATGACCACGAAAAGTCGGGGTCATCAATTATACGATTTAATTGATGAATTTGATCTGTGTGTCCTTAACAATGGAAGCTTCACTACTATTAATTATCCTAACCGAAATCCTTCGGCTATTGATGTCAGCTTTTGTAGTGCTCCAATCACTCCACTATGCTAATGGTGGGTGCATGATGATTGTATGGGTAGCTATCATTTTCCTACGCTTACTCGTGTTTTATTGTCCGTTGATAGATACCAAATTAATCCTCCTATTGAAAAATTCTTATACAAAAAGACAAACTGGACGAAATACAATGAGCTGTCTATAACTGCTTTTTCTAATTTTGAAGTTAATAATGAGAATCCATTACAGTCATATGACGAATTTTTCGAAAGGCTTGATACACTTAAGAGGTATACTGTACCAAAGTTTGTCAAAGCAAATAATTATCGTTGCAAACCTCCAGCACCTTGGTGGAGCGACATATGTGAACAGAGTGTTATTAAAACTTATGAAGCTTTAAAACTGTACAGAAGGGATCCAACCATTGATAATTATATTAATTACAAAAGACTTAATGCTGTTAAGAAAAAGATTATTTCAGAACATAAACGCAATGGTTGTGTGAACATCTGTAATAATTTTAACAGAACTACACCTGTTAATATTATTTGGAAATACATCAAGTTATTTAAACGAATAAAATGTAATAATAGAACATATAAAGATGAATTTGTTGTCCCTCTCTTAGAAAAATTATCTCAAAATGGATGTAGGGTTATTGATAATCTAGAAAGTTATTTTCAAATTAATAATAGCCTTCAGAAGTCTAGTTTCCTCATAGAACCCTTTACTTGGAGTGAGTTTTGTACAAGTTTACAATCCTGACGAAACACAACCCCTGGTTTAGATGATTGTCAATACATTTTGATTAAAAACCTAAATCAGTCCGTTCAAAAAACTATTAGCTAATCTTAATGCTCTTTGGCACTAAAAAAAATTCCTGAATCTTGGAAAACACAGTGTGTAATCCCTCTACTTAAGCCTGACAAGCCACCTGAAGATCCTAACTCATATCGTCCCATATCATTGTCATCTTGTGTTGGAAAGCTTAATGAAAACATGATAAAGATGCGTCTTGAGTATTATGTAGAGGCGAACAACATCATTCCACATGTTCAATATGGCTTCCGGAGAGGGCGAAGTTGTGCTGACAGCTTCATCTCTCTCTTGTCAGATCTGAAATATGCCAATAATAATAATAAGTCCAGTGTTTGTGTTTTTCTGGATGTTCAAGGTGCATTTGATAATGTTGACCCTGGCGTTTTGGTTCAAGTTCTTTCTGACATTGGTATACCAGGCATGCTTTGTCATTGGTTATTTAATTTTTTAACAGATAGAACTTTGTATATAAGATATAATAATCTCCATGGTCCCAAAAAGGTCTCCAAAGGTACAATGCAGGGGGCTACATTATCTCCATTGCTGTACAATATATATACTGTCAAATTCTTAATTTTCTAAATATAGAAGGTGTAAATATTCTACAATTTGCGGATGATCTTGTAATATATTGTACAGACCATAATGTAGATAGAGCTGTAAATAATATAAATGATGCTTTAGACCAATTGTACATATATTATAATGACAGGTTGGCTCTAAAGATTAACCCCAATAAAAGCAAGGCCATGATTTTTAGTAAAGATTTCCCCTCTAATGGCATACTCTACAATAATCATCCAATTTCAGTTGTACCTAACCATAAATTCTTGGGTGTTGTCATTGATAACAAACTTTGTTTTGATTTACATATCCATCACATTATAACTAACTCTCTTAAGGGTTTAAATATTATAAGATGTTTAGCTGGTGTGAGTTGGGGTGCAGACCCCAAAGTTTTAATATGCTGTATAAATCTATAGTCAGAAGCCACCTCGACTACAGTTGTTTAGCCTACACAAATTGTAGTAGCGTAAAAAAAACTAGACATAATTCAAAACAAAGCTCTGCGAATTATTACTGGGGCTATGTGTTCAACTCCCATACGAGCTATGGAAGTTGAAACCAAAATAATGCCACTGTCTCTCAGAAGACTTCTACTAATAGAGAGATACTTACTAAAGCTGTTATCTGGTAATGATAATGTTCTCAAAAAAATAATACCTTTTCCTGTACAATCCTCAGCACAGCAGACTTCGGGAGGTGAGCTTTTACGAGGTTATTTCCCAGTATTGCCTCTCATTGTACTACAAATGAATGAAGATTTTAAAAATGTAATTAAACAATCAAAGTGGACATGCTACTCTTACCCATATTCCTGTATTATATTTGAGACCAATATTGTTACAAAAAAAATTTTTAATAACTGTGAATTATTAAGTTTTCTTTCCGATAATAACTACTATACTTTGTACCCATATTCCTGTATTATATTTGAGACCAATATTGTTACAAAAAAAAATTTTAATAACTGTGAATTATTAAGTTTTCTTTCCGATAATAACTACTATACTTTGTATACAGATGGTAGCAAAAGTGAGCTCTTTGTGCGCAGTGCTGTCTATGATCCCCAATCCAAGATTGGTCAAAGTTTTCTTTTGGATCCTAAATGCAGTGTTTTTACTGCAGAGGTATATGCGGCCCTCGAGGCCCTGAAGAGGATCGCACATATAAATAGTTTTAAATTTTTTTTAATTTTAACAGACAGTTTAAGTATGGTCCAAAGTTTAACCAATCTCAGATTTGACTTAAAAAAAAAACTATATTTTGTATAATATTAAAAAGTTGTTATTTAGTTATGCACAAAAGGGTATACAGGTCTCTTTCATGTGGATTCCATCACATAGGGGCATAACAGGAAATGAGATAGTAGATAAATTTGCACGTGATGGAACCAACATGTTGGATGTTAGCTACATAATAAAAGTACCTTTGACCGACTGTTATGAATCTATTGACAACCAGGTTAATAGCTTATGGGTCGAATTTTGGAAACAAGACCAAGAACAAAAGGGTTAATGGTATGGAAATGTTCAAGAAAATCTGCCTGTAACACCATGGTATAACAAACTGAAAATGACCAGTCGGGACTTTATTACGACTATAAACAGACTGCGTTTTGGTCACTCCACCGTCCCGGCCCACCTGGCTCGGTTGGGCATAATGGAGAGCAGCTACTGCACCTACTGTAATAATTCTGTTGGTGATATCGAACATTTCATATTTATATGTGAGTGCTTTTCAATTGACAGATTGATTCTTGTCAGTGAAATAAGTGACATAGTGCAAAATTTGGGGTATGTTCCGAAATACAACACAGTGTACTGTCCAATGCAAATGACGTATCATTTGACACTTTATCGTACTAGCGTGCCACCGCCATATTGTGTCGGATATCCGGCCATAATAAAACAATTTTTAATTGTGTGTTTGCCGAATGAAGCATGCTAGAATTTGTTTCTATTTATTCAAATACAAAAAATTATAGAATAATTGATGGTATATCCATTAGCAGGATATAATGATTTTTGGAGCACAAAATGACAAAATAATCGCCAACACTTTTCCAAATGGCGCAAAAGTATGACGTCATATACTGTCCAATGTTTTGGAACGAATCACCAGTATAGCGTCGATTCATGACGTCATTTGCATTGGACAGTACACTGCGTTGTATTTCGGAACATAGCCCAAGTGACAGTGCAAGATCCCTCCCGCCGCCTGAGTAATATGTTAAAAAATAGATCCTATTACGTGCCTCTATATAAATTTATCAAAAATACAGTGGGGAAATTATAATAAACCGAATAAAAATACTCAAGACCTGGCCTAAAGGTCTAGATACCAGGCCATAAACTCCAAAAAAAAAAACAGCTGTACAGCACTTCTTTATTTGACGTTAACGACCGTTGTTTTCATTTCGTGTTTTTAATCGTTTAAAAATGGATATAAACATGATTGACTTGATGGATTTAGAAGATTTGGACATGTTAGAGACTTAGAGACCACTCGGTGACCTGATAGACATCGTCAACGTGTGAATCCTTTTGAATTGAGTGACGAAAATTTTAGGTATAAGTATAGGTTCTCAAAACGTTTCGATAAAAAAATTGTGGATCTTTTACGTGAGGATTTAGTGCACGACTGTCGAGAATGCCCACTGAGTCCTGAAATCCAAGTAGTTTGTGCATTACGCAACTGAGCTCGCCATGAAGTAAGTGCTATTTTAATAATGTTGGTCAATGTATCCAACATAACGCTAGATAAAAAGCCAAAAAATACATATTATTGTTTTATTCGTAGATTCAAGACGATACAGGTGATTTACATGGTGTGTCTCAACCAATAGTCAGCGTAAAAAAGTAGCGGAAATTTTGTCACGGATGTCCCGAGAATTTATTAAAATGCTTACCTCTTTAAATGAACAACAGGAAACCATTAGGAAATTCCGCAGTATTGCTAATTTTCCTACAGTAATTGGCGCAATTGACTGTACTCACATAAGAATAAAGAAAGTAAATGCTAATGGGGGTCAGTTATATATTAATAGAAAAGGATTTTCTTCAATTAATGTACAGGTAATGTACAAATATTTTAAATAAGCTGTGATTGTCTCTAAATTACTTTACTTTACCAAAATAGAAAATAATTTGTTTGACTATCTTATGGCAAAAAATGTAGATTAAAATAGTAATATGTTCTGTTACAATTTTGGTGCACAATAAAATATAACCAATCTATATCAGTAAAACAAAGTACTAATGAGCTCTCACTTTTCAGGTGGTTTGTGATGCTAACCTGAAAATCATTGACATTGTTACTAGGTGGCGTGGCAGCTTACATGACTAGAATATTCCGAGAATGTAGACTAAAACAGATGTTAGAGGCTGGTGCATTCTCTGGAATATTACTTGGTGACAGTGGCTATCCTTGTACTCCATACCTATTTACACCACTGCCGAACCCCACAACACCACAAGAAGAAAGATATAATAGGAGTCATATCCGTACCAGGAACACGGTGGAAAGATGTTTTTGTTTATGGAAGCAACGGTTTCGTTGCCTATTAAGAGGTATGTTTGGGGACATTGAAACAGCAAAAAAAAAACAATTGTTGCATGTGCTGTACTATACAATATTGCCATAGACATGAGAGAAGATGCATTTTCTGGTGAGGGAGATAGCACTGAACAATATTCATCTGAACCTATAGTACAAAGAGATATTCCGCCATCAATAAAGGGAAATATTAGGAGAAGACAGTTTTTTGAAACTCATTTTCAGTAGGTAAACATTTTTTTTACAATTTTTATATAACAATTTATAATTAAAATTTATAATTTATTATTAAATTTATAAAATTATTACAATTTATCAATTATCAAAGGCTATATGTACATTTAATTTATTTTATTTTGTAATTTAGGGGCCCAAGTTTCATTGAATAAAAATAATATAATAAAGAGGTCAATAAATATATAAGACTTTTAAGTGCTGTAGAGATCTGTTTAGATTTTTTTATGAAGGTGCAAGGGTTCACGGGAAATAGGACTGTGTGATAATTAAGTAATTATGTTTAGTTTATTATTATTTTAATTATTATTGAAAGATGTACAGGTATTTGCAGCAAATAAGTACCTGAATAGAATAATTTCATATATCAGAATATTTACAAACATGTATCTGATATAGTGTTGAATATTTAGTTTTTTTTTAATAGGATGATGGTGACAAACGAGCACACAGTTCACCTGATGGTAAGTAGTTGCTGTGGCACATAGACATCTACATCTATCCTCGACTATGAATCAAAATGAAGATGCGTTGTCACCTGTGAGGACTAAAATGGAATTCCTCGTTTCCAGTAAAAGGGGTCTATCATACAAAATTTGTCAATATAAAAGTTTAATGACCAAATACTCGAAAGCTTCTCAATTTTAAGATGTTGTTAAGTCTTGTGGTGTCACATTCACTTTGACTTAGTGATAGAAATAGCACGAGACTTAACTGCATCTTAAAAGTGAGTAGTGTTAAAGTATTTGGGCATAAATGTTTTACTAAAGAAAAATTATATAAAAAGGGTTATTATAATATCAAAGAATACATAAATGAAAATAACCCCTGCAAAGGAGGTGATCGCTGCTATACTGTTTCTATTAAAATCAATTTAAAAATTGTTAACCAAAATTTGTAAAGTGAAATATGTTTAAAAGAAAAGTCTCGCTGGGTTTCTTGCTGGTTCTTCCCAGGACAGAGGTATTTTCCATACCAGTGGTGAATAGAAAATGTCTTTTGAATAAATGTTATGTAATAATCTATATTGAATAAAAATCATTCTATTCTATTCTGGTTCTATACACTCACCATATGAAACACACTAGCATTAAGCTGCTATTTAACTTGTATTTTTTTAATTTCTAACAAAGATATTTGTAATTCTAATTTTTTAATTTTCAATTCGGCTATTTTAATGTTGTATATATGTTCCTCTTCCACCATTTCTAGTTGTCTTTTTTTTTAAATCTGTATTGCTTTTTATGATTGTTTGCTGTAAATATTCTCTTCTGTAAAATGAAATAGAATACTTAATGTAAGTTTTTTATGTACTAAGTATTATGAAGTAATAAAAGTATGTACTAGAAAGGAAGTTAACCTTGTTGAAAACATGACACAACGAAACATTTTTAGTGTTTAATTAAATACTAATTTTCAAATGTTAAAAAGTATGAGATGTATTAAAGTAATTATTTCAACATACCTATTTTGCAAGCCCTTTTTCCTGTCTTTTGTTTTTGTAATGCCCCTTGTATTAGCAGTTTCATTGTTGGTTTTTTCATTTCTGTGTCAGTAGTTGGATCTTTTGATATCTCTAAAAATTAATATAAATAAAGGTTATATTAAATTAAACATGTTTAATATTGAAACAAACTTGTGTATTACATAATATAATTATAGCTATAATAATAATATATTTTGCTTTTTAATAAATAATCAATAATTATTATTTACCTTGCACCTCGACAACATTGGGTTCTGGATATTCTGTGGTTATATCTACTGGTGTGTCAGTTTTTTTAAAACTAAGGCAAGGCTTAGGATCAGCAAATATTTTGTAGTTGTAGCCACAGTCACTGGATACTAAAATAAATCACTAAAACATTTATTATCATGTTTTCCTGTCATTACCTATATAATATTGCCCTTAATTGAATCAGGTATTTTATATGCTGTGGAAATATTACGATCGAGGCAATAGGTAATACAAGTTATTAATTATAAAATAGAAAATTATAGTCGACAAGTGTAGATAATCTAGTAACATGTATGTTATGATATATAAACCACTATGTATGAATTTATGACATTTCAATTTTGAATAAGAATGTAATTACTTGAAAAGAAATTATTACATACGTATATTAAGTTTTGAATATTTGAAAAATAATTTTGAATTGTAAATTGTATGCCTTAATGGCAGATTATTTATACAATTTAGTATACAAAATAAAGTTATTTCATTTTTATTAAATGTGTATGACATATAAGTAATTTTATTCTGCACTAAGCAAACTGTAAAAAGGGAAGGTGATCGATCTCGAGAGGGTTGTGCGGCTAACAATACCACCCAGCAGCAGGAATACGACTTTGTGATTGTACACCGCAGCGGGAAATCGCATGGCAACGCAGATGCATTGTCAAGAAGACCTTGTCCTGAAGATTGCAAGCACTGTACTAGGCAAGAGAGTAAGGAAGTGGTATCCGTGAAGATGCTCAGGACAGACCACCTAAGCAACGAGTGGAAGGACAGCTTACAACATGCACAGCAGGAAGATCCGGACATCAAGCCGATTCTGGAATGGATGAAGACCCGTGCTACCAAGCCTAAGTGGAGCGACGTCTCAGCGATGAGTTCGACCACTAAAAGCTATTGGGCCCAATGGGACAGCTTGCTGATTCAGGATGGAGTCCTGTGCCGTAAATGGGACAATGGTCGAGGAGACAGCTGTCGTTTGCAAATGGTTGTTCCTAAAGCTAAAGTGCCGAATGTTCTACAGCTGTACGATAATGGTTGTTCAGGAGTCCATCTGGGAAACGAACTCTACTGAAGATCCGAGAACAGTTTTACTGGGTCCATTATCGTGACGATGTCGAGAATTGGTGTCGCACATGTACAAGTTGTGCGGCCGTGAAGGGACCTCAGACACGTAGTAGAGAAGCATCGAAATTGTACAATGTTGGTGCACCATGGGATAGGACAGCTTTTGCCATAGCGGAGCCGTTTCAGAAAGGCGCAAGTGGGACTCCTAAGATCGTTTATGTGGATTGCCTGGCGCGTTATTATGGGGCCGATAATGCTCGGGACGAGCATGTCTTAGGAGGTGGCAGTGTTGCGCGCCTAAGTTCTCGTCAAGTACCTGGCACTAGCGCCATATAGTGTCGGGGACACCAGAGCGAGGAGGGCTTCCTAGAAAAGTCAATCTTGACTTTCGACCAACAGTGCCATCTATAATTAGAAGAGTATTGAACAGAAGAATTAAGCTTTTTAGAAGCCCCTCACTCGAACTTTCTGCGTCTGGTCGGTCGGCGCCCGTATCTACCGGAATATTCTGGATGTTTCGGTGTAAAAGGTGTATTTAAAGCCGCTGCAAATGGCAATTAACCTACCAAGATCCCACGGTCGTATCAAACCTAAGGGTTTATCGCTTGTATCATTTAATATTCGCGGCTTGCGAAATAACCTCCCAGAGCTTAAGCTCTTTCTTCGAAATCGTGAAGTCGATTTCCTCCTCCTACAGGAAACTAATCTCAAAGCTAAGGACACTAGAGGCCTTTCTATTAAAAACTTCTCTCTTCTTCGTAATGACAGACCCGACCGCCGAGGCGGCGGAACGGCCATCTATTAAAAGAAGACACTCCATTGCTCGCCCATTTCTACTCCGCAGCTTACCAACATGGAAGCCACGGTATGCAGGCTAGCTATGACTGGACATCAGTCCGTGCTCATAGCCTCCTGTTACATCCCTTCAGGAACCTATCCTCTCAAAAAAGATTTTGAGGCCATTCTATCCTTGGGCAATTCAGTCATTATGTTTGGAGATTTTAACTCCAAGCATACTGAATGGACATGCCGCACTACGTCCCCTAGTGGCAAGATACTGCTCGATATCACGCAGTCTCTTAATATCACTGTCCATAGTCCTCTCGGTGTTACTCACTTTCCCGATAACACCGATCACTCACCCGATGTGTTAGATTTTGCGTTACTCCAAGGAGTTTCTCTCAACCTCAGAGCAATCGAGACACCAGACGATCTAGGATCAGACCACCGACCGGTCTCCCTCATTCTTGGCCATCAGCCACCTCCCCCAACACACACAAAAACCTTCACTAACTGGAAGGGATTCAAGGAGTCCCTAGTTAAAGCTCTGGTCTCACAGGATTCTACCATCTCCATACCGTCGGACTTAGACAGTCCCGAAAAAATCGACACCGCGGTCGATTCACTCTCCACCCTTATTAAATCCCCCCTTAAGGAGAACGAAAGGGTCGTCCCGGTTGCTAACAATAGTGGGCTTCCCCTACATATTAGCAACCTTTCCGGAGAGCAGCAAAATATCCCACCCCCGAATATAGGCGCGCGGCCAATCGTCTTCAACGAAAACTCCGCTTCCGCCTCTCTGAATTTCAAGATCTCGAAAAGAGTAAGCTCATGGAGAATATCTCTCCATCTCACACAGCGTACTATCAGATGGCTAGAGCCCTCCGCATAGACGCTATCACCCACACTCCCCCTCTCTCCCGTCCCGACGGCACGGTTGCCTTCGAGGACGAGGAAAAGGCTGAGTGCTTTGCGGATAGCATTGCCGCTCAATGCTCCCCTAGTTCTCAACCTGTCGACCCCTCACACGTCCAGGCAGTGGAGGATGAGGTCCGCCGCCGGAACTCACCCCCTACGGCCTCCGAACCTATCTCTGTGTCCAATGATGAGATTTCATCCCTCATCAAAGGACTTAAGCCTAAAAAGGCCCCGGGCGCGGATGGCATCTCCAACCAAGCCCTTAAACACTTTCCCGAGCATGTGTTAACCTTTTTATCTATTATCTTCAACGCCTGCTTCAACCTTAGTTATTTTCCCACTTCGTGGAAAGAGGCAACTGTGATTGGAATTCCCAAGCCAGGCAAGCCTCTCAACCTCCCCTCCAGCCATCGCCCCATTAGCCTCCTCAAGGCAATGGGCAAGTTCTTCGAAAGAGTCATCCAAACACGGATGAGGCGCTATCTGTTTCCCACAGACGGTGACCCTCTCATCATTCCCCACCAATTCGGTTTCCGAGCAAAACACTCATGTCCCCAACAAGTTCACCGCATTGTGGAATACATCCTCAGCGGTTTCTATCCTCGACGTCATAAAACCATCGCGGTCTTCTTCGATATAGCCAAAGCTTTCGATAGAGTCTGGCACACAGGCCTCATCTACAAGCTCTACAAAATAGGTCTCCTCGATCGTCTAGTTCGTCTCGTGGCCTCCTATTTGAAACATCGTACCTTTCGTTTTAGACACGAAGGCACGCTATCTTCACAGCGAACTATCAAGGCTGGTGTCCCTCAGGGCTCAGTACTTGCTCCTCTGCTGTACATCCTGTTCACCAACGACATTCCCATCCCGTCGAAAGGTGTTCAACTCTCCCTCTTCGCAGACGACACTGCCATCTACTGCAAAGGTGTCTCACTACCCTTCATACGGAACAAGATCCAAAAGTCAGTTGATGACCTAGGAGATTGGTTCAAAAAATGGCGCATCGATGTGAACCCGGAGAATAGCTCCGCCGTTCACTTCGATTATAAACGACGCCGTCTTAAAAACACCCCTCCAATACGTATGCTAGGGACCCCTGTCCCCTGGCATACGACCGCCAAATATTTAGGTGTCACTCTAGACACAGGGCTCACTTTTAGGCCCCACGTCAAACGAGTCACCCGTCACGCACGGTTTTACCTGAGTAGGCTCAACAGTATGTTGGGCAGACACAGTAAAATGTCCCTTCGAAACAAGCGAACCCTTTATAAGGTCTGTATACGACCCGTCATGTCCTACGCGGGCCCCGTCTTTGCCCACGCAAACGCTAATATCTTAAATGAACTCCAAATAGTTCAGAACCTCTTCTGTCGTCGAGCTGCGAACGCACCTTGGTACGTCCGTAATGTCGACCTTCATCGGGACTTAGAGCTCCCAACAATTCAACAATTCCTTAAAAAACTCTGAGAACTTCTTCAAAGCCTCAGAGTCGCACCCAAACAATTTAATTCGTGAGGCGGCTTCTTATGCAGCCCCACCCCCCTCGCGCTATCGTGTCCGCAGGCCGAGAAACTCTCTCTCGGACCCGCCCAATAAACTGTCAAACGACCTGAACTGCCTCCTGGCGGCTCAGGCCAGTTCTAATTAAATTAATTACTATTATATTAACTAATATTATTTTGCCTTCGTAGGCACTCCCTCAGCGGCTCTTAGCCGCCTGCGCCCTCTTTTCCCAAAAGAGGGTCGCTCATGATAAGGCACAATAGAGCTTAATCAGCCGGCTGCCTGTCCCCAAAGGCGGTTTTTAGAGGGTATCACTTAGGGTCCCCGGTAGGACAGTGAGTCCCTCATAACCACGATAGACCGGCTATCGTGGTATGCGTAATGCATTTTCCGCCTCCCTACGTACAGGGTAGCCCTTTAATTGCTTCAGGCGCAAAAAAAAAAAGGCGATCGGAGCAGTATTGAATTTAGCGAGACAAGCGAAGCTTCGGAGCGAAATAAAGTGAATCAGTGTGATTAATTATTAGTGTTTTTTAAGTTTTAATTGGTGTTCGGTAATAAAAGTTTAAATTTTGGTAATTCAATCGGCAGTTTTTATTGTCACGAACCTCAAGTTCGTAACAGTACTACGTTAATTCGAAACATTCAAGCCAACAGCGTAAAATCTAATTGATAGAATCAGGCGTTACTTTGCGGAAATCCATTATAATAAAAAATAAAAATATCAATTTCTTTGCAACTTTCCGCTAAACATATAAAATGATGTGTCTTACCTGGATTGAAGCGCACCTCCCGCCCTCCCTCAATTGCATACACTAACTCCGTCACCACTAGACCAAGCACCACTACTCTCAACACCACTATTCCAGGCAAGACACACCATCGACGATAATACGACACGTACGACACGACACGACGTGTAGAGGCGAAACACGTGTCGTATTATCGTCGATGGTGTGTCTTGCCTGGAATAGTGGTGTTGAGAGTAGTGGTGCTTGGTCTAGTGGTGACGGAGTTAGTGTATGCAATTGAGGGAGGGCGGGAGGTGCGCTTCAATCCAGGTAAGACACATCATTTTATATGTTTAGCGGAAAGTTGCAAAGAAATTGATATTTTTATTTTTTATTTAGCGTAAAATCTACTTTTAGTCACTATTTTTTATCAAACGAAGGATGTGTCCCATGGCAAAACGAATATATTCAGAACTAAGTAAAACATAAATAGAGTTAAGTAAAACATGTTGTAAAACAATTACATTGTTAATAATAAAAGATACATACGGAAGGCTTGTCTTGTTATTTCTTCCTTTTTCTCGAAATTTGGATCAATTACTATCATGATTTCCTTCCAAGTAGCTTGAATTGCGACGCGATTTTTATAAATTTCCATAGTTTTATTCCACAAAATGGGCTTTTGTTCCACTAAAGAAATTAATAATTCGGAGATTAGACAGAAGATTCGTCAACCATTTTGAAACAACAAATACAAATACGCGCGACCTCTCCAAAAGACTAAATGCTTGTTCGGTTGCTATTCGATGAAAAACGCATGAACATTGTGTCGTGTGAACGAGACAGAGCTATACTATGTGCCACTGCAAGCCGAATACGTTAAAGTTCATTCGAGTTTTCTTGAGTATTCGTTTAAACGCATAAACGGTGTACGATTTTTTGCAGTACAAACGTACAACATGTGAATGGTTCTATGTACAATGTATGTGCCACTATTTATTCGTTAAAACGTATACTGCAAAAAAAAACGTGCAGGACAATGCCGTGTGAACACCCTCTCACCATACGAAACAGAAGCATATTTAGCTGTTAATTGGTACTAGTGTTCGGTGAGGGCATGGTCTTGCCCCAGTCGAACTGACCTATTCATGCTACAATTGTAATGTAGCTGCAGCATGGCTCTACCATGTATCAATAATGCATTATATTATTAAAAAAAGTGAGTATGTATATTTTATTTATATTTCTAGTAAAAATATAGTAAATCTTAATATGTACCAGTTGGTCCCGTAATAAACTGGCCTGATATAGTTCAACACGACATGTCGCTACATTTTGTGTTGCATTAAATAGTACGTTTATCGTGCACTTAATATAAGAAACATGCATCGACATGAAATGCTTAGTCTTAGTTTAGCATTTGAATAACGAGAGTCGCGTATTTTTTCAAAATGTCGAAAACTGAGTATCGAAGTGTCATAAAGTTTCTGTTTAACCTGTTAGCTCTCGCGACGCCTTGTAATATTGACACTCCCGTACGCTCGCGACCTTAAAATGGCGGAAATCGGAAAATTTTCCCTAACTTACAAATTTTGCAATATTTTCACTTTGAGACAATATTTATGGATAAAACTTACAGGAATTCTTCTTGAATGTATAAAGTATCGAATAAAATAATTTTTAGATGTTAGATATTGTAATAGAATTCATAAATTACTCTTCAAAGACATAGTACTAGTAGATACCTCACTTTTAGTCACGAAAATATTAATAAAATAATTTATACACGTTTGTTTTTTGAGAAATCTATATGAAAATGTTTGGAAATATATATTATTTTATGTTTTATGTGTTTTTATTCGTAACCCATACAAAAAAAAAACAAATAAATACGAGTCAAACATAACCCTTGTTTTCCGAAATTCAATTTTTCATATGAACTTTGAAACACTATTTCTCTTATATTTTGGGTGAATTTGAAATAAATACAACACCAAATTATTTGAAATATGTAATATAATTATTTTTTATTTACATTTTACAGTAAAAATAAATAAAAATGGAAAAATAACACATTTCTTACTCATCCACGAAAACGGAACTTTTTCACCATATATCCACATATAACACACTCAAATATGTTTCGACACAAATGAAATATGTTTTGAATAGCTCATTTATATTGTTATTTGCAATAAACATATACAATTCAATGCACAAAACACAAAAAACAACAAATAAAATAAATTTGAAGAAATGTATGGAGCAAAGAATGATGTGGCGACGCTGGTATATTTATCGATATTTTTTTTGCAATGTAAGTAGGCAATAATCAAATTCACCTGTTTGACTTTTTGTAATGATTTATATTGAATTTACAATAAATTTATATTTTTACAATTTTTGAATGAATTTTTATAGAACCGGCATGGTGGCGATCACCACATTCCCAGTGGTTATTTTCAATTATGTATTCATTTATATTATAATAACCCTTTTTGTACAATTTTTTTTCAAATAAAACATTCTTTCAGTCAACATTCATAGCCATTCACACCGTTCTTGAACCCGCTACTGAGGACGAGGAGGAGACCGGAGACTCTTTATACTGGAAACGAGGCATTCCATCTTAGTCCTCACAGGTCGGGTTGGGATAGATGTAGATGTCTTAGGGCCAGTGCAACCATTTACCATCAGGTGAACTGTGTGCTCGAACACTTACCATCAGGTGGACTGAGTGCTCGTTTGTCACCCTTACCTAAAAAAAAAGACGAGGTGGAGGAGAGACCGGAGACCATTTTTACTGGAAACGAGGCATTCCATCTTAGTCCTCACAGGTCAGGTTGGGAAAGATGTAGATGTCTAAGGGCCGCTGCAACCACTTACCATCAGGTGGACTGTGTGCTCGTTTGTCACCCTTGCCTATATATAAAAAAAAATGTAGCACGAATGGGTCGGCTCGACCGGGGAAGTACCACGCTCTCACAGAATACAAGCTTTATACTGCTGAGGAAGAGGAGACCGGAGACCCTTTTTACTGGAAACGAGGCATTCCATCTTAGTACTCACAGGTCACGAGGGGATAGATGTAGATGTTTATGAGACACAGCAACCACTTACCATCAGGTGGACTGAGTGCTCGTTTGTCTAAAGGAACCGAAGACCCTTTTACCCTTTTTACTGGAAACGAGGCATTCCTCACGGGTCTATGAACCACAGCAACCACTTACCATCAGGTGGACTGTTTGCTCGTTTGTAACCCTGTCATTACAATATCCAATTTCATACTCGGTAAATTTCGCGGAAGCACTTTGATAGACAGAGCGGCAGTCCACATTCCTCACACTCATACACCGTCTTCGACCTTTTGTGTTCTTTATGCTGGCACCACACGCAATTGCGTCGGCCGATATTCGTGCGGTGCTGCCCTGTACTCCGCATTTCATCGGTGATGGGTATGCGGCGAATGAAATGACGCTCTGTTAGCCTCCTTATTGGAAAGACAGAGGGTCTGCGCTGATCAATAGGCCCTGCTGGGCGAGGAACTAAAACAAGGTGGCGCTTTATAATGCTATCAACCAACGCCAACCGAAACGCTACGGCATTGAGTTTAGTATTGGTTGATTTCTCAACAATGACCCTTGCGTTTTGAATAGAAATATTCAAAAGGCGTTTGAAAAGCTTCCGGTTCCATTTTAAACACTGTTTCCGCTCGACTAGATAGGCCTCCAGCATAGAGTCGAGGCGGTCTACTCCCCCCATGGCCCGATCATAATCTTTTATTATATTAAGCTTATACTCTGCAGGGTGGCCCGGACGTCTAGGAACTAACTCTTGCGAGACGCCATGGTATGTTGAGATACAAGTCACTCGCTTGCGATCTTGTAGCGCAACAACCATGACGTCGTTGGAAGCACGGGCAATAAATTGCCCTTCCTGTAAGGGTGCACGTTTTATAGCTTCTGGAACCCCTTTGCGGGTCAGCCGCAGGGTACCGACGCAGTCTGTGTTGCGTCGTTTTAGCCAACACGCCAGGGAGGGGGAATTAAACCAGTTGTCCATAAATAGCGTGTGCCCCAGGTTGAGGAGAGGTTGAATCAGCCTCAACACTGTGGACACGCTGGATGGTAACCCCGTCCCTGTCGTGCAGCCCGCATACACAAAAAACGACCAAAGGTATCCTGTGGCCGACTCGCACAGTTCGTAGGTTTTTATACCAAACCGGGCTGCCTTGGTCTTTATGTATTGCTGAAAGCTAACTGGCCATTTCCAAAGAGTTAGCGATTCATCAATACATATATTCCGGTCCAGCTGGTATAACTCCTGGAACTTGGCATTCAGGTGGTCGAGAATGGGACCCATTGGGTGCAGCGGATTATTTGGGTCAGTCCCATCGGCCAAATGAAATGCCGCATTAAGGTTCCAGTAGCGAGACTCTGAAAAGAGGGTGCGAAATATGTCGGTCTTCAGTAGAGGGTTCCTCGTAAAACAAGATTTAATGCTTGGCATTCTAATAATGCCAAGCATAATCCAGAATGCCAATAACGTCCAAATTTCATGTAAATTGGTTTCAAACCAATCTCTCATGAACCTTGGACGCTGCTGTGCCAGAACCGACTCTGCATACCGGTTCGATTTCTCAACAATATGGGCCATGATGTCATCTGTCCAGATGGCATGCATGGCCTCATAAGGATCTCGAATCGAGACGGTAGGCCCAGTCGTTTCTGGTACAAATTCGCATTGCCTGCCATTCCACTCGTTCATCCCTCGCCACACAAATCTTTCATTCTCATTCCATTCCTCCCTCTCATTCTCCTCTTCCACATTTGCAGGTATTCTTCTCCTTTCATACCTCTCCCTCCTAATTAAATAATCACGGATTTGCCCCTGAATATCCAAGGGCAAATCCGTGTCTTCCAAAAATATGTGCTACAGAGCTGCTCCACGCATCCAACCCTCGCTTCGGCCACGGCCACGTCCGCGACCACGCCCGCGCACGGATGCGGTCCCTCGACGTTGACGCGCCGCCACCGGGTCCATCACTTCCACCCTGAAGCGGGGTACGGGGCCTGGAGCAGGCACATTCTGTTGAAAAATGAACACGGTTTTATTGTGCTGCATATATATATATATATATATATATATATATATATATATATATATATATATATATATATATATATATATATATAATATATATACATATATATATATATACACACATATATATATATGTATATATAAACACAAATAAATACTAAATAAAAAAATAAAATATAAAAATTACATGACTGATGTTATATATAAATATTACTTACAAGTACATGCACTTCTCCAAGCACCTCTGGAGCAGGCACATCCTGCTGAAAAATGAACACGGTTTTATTGTGCTGCAAATATATATATATATATATATATATATATATATATATATATAACACAAATAAATACTAAATAAAAAAAATAAAATATAAAAATTACATGACTGATGTTATATATAAATATTTCTTACAAGTACATGCACTTCTCCAAGCACCTCTGGAGCAGGCACATCCTGTTGAAAAATGAACACGGTTTTATTGTGCTGCAAATATATATATATATATATATATATATATATATATATATATATATATATATATATATATTTGCAGCGCATTGTATAAACACAAATAAATACTAGCTGAAACATTGTTGGGCATTGCGGAGACCCACCGGCTCTCTCCGTACCCACAGGAATATTCTGTTGAAAAATGAACACGGTTTTATTGTGCTGAAAACATTTATATATATATACAAACACAAATAAATACTAGCTGAAACATTGTTTTGCCATATACATTATTCCTAATAAATGTTTTATTAGTTCAATAGGAAATGCTTACACTAAGAGTGTGAAAATTTGAAGTTGTTTGAATTTTTCAGCGCTCAATCATAATAAAATAAAAATTAAGAAAAATTAAAATAGAAACGTTACATGACTGATGTTATATATAAATATTACTTACAAGTACATGCACTTCTCCAGGCACCTCTGGAGCAGGCACATCCTGTTGAAAAATGAACACGATTTTATTGTGCTGAAAACATTTATATATATACAAACACAAATAAATACTAGCTGAAACATTGTTTTGCCATATACATTATTCCTAATAAATTTTTTATTAGTTCAATAGGAAATAGCTAACGCTATGAGTGTGAAAATTTGAAGTTGTTTGAATTTTTCAACGCTCAATCATAATAAAATAAAAATTAAGAAAAATTAAAATAGAAACGTTACATGACTGCTGTTATATAATATAAATATTACTTACAAGTACATGCACTTCTTCTGGTATGTAGAAGAGAGACCCATCGGGTTCCGCAATGTATACCGGCATGTTCTGTTGAAAAATGAACATGTTTTTATCCGAATGTTTCTATTTATCTATATGACTGATGTTATACATAATATTACTTACAAGTATCTCCTCTGCATCATAATCTTCTACCAGTTCCCCATGGTCTTCATCGATATCCAGTTCTTCTTCGTCGAGAAGGACATCGATGAACTCCTGGGGAACTGGCTTATTTCCAGGGTTCCACATGCTGAAAACGAAAATAATAATTGTTACATACCAACAGATTTACTCTACTATGTAATTATTATCCCTATCATATATATAATATCATATTATATTGTAATATATATGATATGATATGGATAATATACATTCTGTAGGGATAGTATATAGACAATAGGTCATATTATATTATTTTATATTAACAGAAATTGCTATATACATATTGAATTTGATTGATTTGAAAAATGAAAAAAAAACTGGTAAATACTTCCTATGATATTACCACCATATAAATCTATCTGTATCGATAGCCTGATCGTTTGAAGGTTTATCCCCTGGCTAAATAAAAGAACGATTGGATGGCGTGTATAAGGAGTCTGCCCCCTCCTATAGCACGGTGAAAAATTGGGTGAAAGAGTTTCGCCTCGGGAGAGAAACCGTCGAAGACTTTGGCCACGACGGTCGACCTATGGAAGTGCTCACTCCCGAAACGATTGCTCTTATCGAAGAGGAGGTTCTGAGTGACCGCCGTTTGAAGATTAGAGAAATTGCAGCAAGGCTTGGGCTCTCTAAGAGTACCTACCGTTCATCGCGCGATCCATGAACATCTTCACATGAAAAAAGTGAGTGCAAAATGGGTACCGAAACTTCTTTCAGCGGTACAGAGACAGAAAAGAGTGCGCTGCGCTTCGGAGTTTTTGGATCTTTGTGGCGAAAATCCAAAGACTGTGATCGAGCGGCTAGTGACTGGTGATGAAACTATGATCTTGTATTATGATCCACAAAGCAAGCGCGAGTCAATGGAATGGCGTTATAAGGGTGAAAAGACCCCTAGAAAGGCAAAGGTGCAACAATCGACTAAAAAACTGATGTGCACAATATTTTGGGATTTTCAAAACATTTTGATGGTGTATTTTAAAGAACGTAATACAGTCGTGAACGGCGAATATTATGCTTCTTTAATATATAAATTACGAGACAAGATAAAGGAAAAACGAAGAGGCAAGCTGTCTAAAGGTGTCCTGTTGCTCCATGACAACGCCCCTGTTCATACCGCTGGTGTTTCGAAGGATGCAGTTCGTCAATGCGGGTTCACAGAAGTTCAACATCCACCTTACAGTCCAGACATGGCCCCGTCCATTAGTATACATAGTTATTTCCAAATTTAAAGCGGGACTTAAGAAGAAGAAAATTTTCAAGCGATGAAGAGTTGCAGGCGGCCGTCTTCAGTCATTTTGAGGATAAAAAATGTGATTATTTTTATAAAGGTTTAGAGATGTTGATTCACAGATATCAGAAGTGTGTTTGTATTCATGGTGATTATATTGAAAAATAAAATTGGTTTCGTTTCGTTTCCTTCATTGGTTCATAGTTAGGCCAATTCATTATGGGACCGCCTACGTATATAAATTACGTGTCACGTTGTTTGTCCCCGATGGACTCCTAAAATACGAGTACTTGCACACCGTGTGCAGTTTGGTCCAACTTGAGAGATAGAATAGTTTTTTAGGGTTCCGTAGTCAACTAGGAACCCTTATAGTTTCGCCATGTCTGTCTGTCCGTCTGTCCGTCCTCGCTTAATCTCTGTGACCGTTAGCACTAGAAAGCTGAAATTTGGTACCAATATGTGTATCAATCACGCCGACAAAGTGGTAAAATAAAAATTGGAAAAAAATGTTTTATTAGGGTAGCCCCCCTATATGTAAAGTGGGAAGTGTTTTTTTTATTTTCAACCCCAACGTGTGATATATTGTTGGAAAGGTATTTAAAAATGAATAGGGGTTTACTAAAATCATTTTTTGATAATGTCAATAATTTCGGAAATAATCGCTTCAAAAGTAAAAAACAATGTGTCCCCCCTCTAACTTTTGAACCATAACTTTAGAAAATATGAAAAAAATCTGAAAAGTAGAACTTTATAAGGACTTTCTAGGAAAATCATTTTGAACTTGGATGGAAACAACAGTACCCACTACCGGGAGCAATTGCAGGAGCGCGGAGCGCTGCTGGAGCGCGAACATAGTGGATACCCACCTTTAAACTCATAAGTGGGAACACTTATTGTGACGGACGGAAAACTACGGAACCCTACACTGAGCGTGGCCCGACAAGCTCTTGGCCGGTTTTTTTCCTCATTAGTGATAAACAATTTTTTTGCTAATTTAAGGATTTTTAATAGGACATGACAAAGGGTCGTCAAAAAGGGCTGAACAACGTCTGCCTGGCAAGCTAGTAGAATATATAAACAAGGATTTTAATTAGTAAAAACTAAAACATTTCAAAAATTTTGGAGATTCAACATCAATATGAAATTATCAAATAACAAAATCAAAAAAAGTTTACTGGATATTGATATAGAGTTAAAGAAAATCTTTTACAAAATGCAAAAATGGACTTAGGATTTAAAATAAGAGTCTTAATTTATTATATGTTTATTATATATGTTAAATTAAATTCATCTTATTATCTCTATATTTATATATGTTAAATTAAAATTCTTCTTTTTTTAGAAAATTCCTCTTTAACCCAATATCAAGATCCAGTAAATTTTTTTTTCTAATTTCATTTATTCATGTTGAATTTGAATCTACAATATTTCTAATTTTTTCGTTGTGATTGTATCTTCATTCATTTGCTTCTGGTTTTTTCCTTTTATTATTGAAGCACTGATGTTATTTATATTTTTCTTTTTTGTTTCAGTTAAACAACTCTTTTTTTGGTGTGATATCAGACATCAGAAGAGGTGAAATTCTTCTTTCAGAACCTTCCACTAGTTGAGGTTGATGCACAAAATCTTCTTTTGCACCCAATACTTCTTGAGAAGAATCTTGCGTATTGTTTAACTGTTGTGTGTCAACAATATCTGTAATGAATAAATTGCAAAAATCAGTCACTATTGTGTAATGTGTAATTTTAGCTGATGATTGTACAGACAAGTCTATATTAAGAAAGGGGACAATCATTTTTGGGCCCACTAGAAATATTAACGACGTTTAATGGTATTTACACCAAAAAAAAGACACCAAATTATAATAGTAAATGGTCTATAGATTTTTCGAAAATGTAAACGGAAACAAGAAATCTGAAAAAAAATTAGTTGTTTTGACATTCGTGTTCTGATCATTGGCTAAGGTAATGTATTAATACGGCCGACGTATCTTGGCGAGTCCGACCTTCGCGCAGAAGGTTGCGCAATAGCTTTTTTAAGGAACAAAATGGTGGCATGAGGCGACGTACGGGGGGCGGTGGTCTAGGCTAGAGATTGACCATAAGTAAACACAATCGACCCTTTAGTCATAAAATATCGCAATCGATTAGTTTTATTTAGAAGTTATTGATTTTTGTTTATATAAGATATTAAACGAAATAGATTTACAAATATAGTGAATTTTGTTGATAATAAACAAGATTTCGACTTAAATAAAAAAAAAAACTAAAAACATATTATTTTCTCAGCTGAAAGACATAATGTACTTAAATATCAATTATCTATTAACGTCTTCTTGAGTAACGACTATTTGAGAAAATTTAGAACCTCCTTATAAATTGCAAATAAATATATTTTTATGTCTTAATTTTAATCGATTTGAATAAAAATCGATTAAACAACACCCTCAGGCACGCGTGTTGGACATCCCTTTCTGGTTACTTCGTAAAGCTTCGTGCTTATTCGGCAATGCTCGGTACACGGTAATATTTCTCAGTCACACGTTAGCATTGGTGTCGTGTTCGTGTCGCTATCTCTGTCTTGAGCACAGTCGGTTACAAAAGTTTTCGTTGTTATTGTTGTTTGTTTTTATTAATAGTGTTAAGTTTGTTTTGTTTGTTTTATTTGTTTTATTTGCAAGTGTCAGTTAGCACTTATATTATTCGCCAAACATGCCACCAAAACATAACAGTGTGTTAAATCGCCAGGCGAGAAAAATTATTTACGATTTAACGCAATATATGAAAAAAAAAAGAAGAAGGCGTAAAAGATGTCGATAAAGTTTATTTAAGAGTTGCTAACGCAACTGGTGTGTCCCAACGCACAGTACAGCGGATCGCAACTGAAGGCAATATTTCGGGCTTACTTTCAGTATTCCGCACGCCTGGTAAAAAAAGGTCTAGATCAAAACCTATTACTGATATGGATAATTTTGACCAGGGAGTAGTAAAAAGATGCATACACAACTTCCACAAAACTGAAAAAAAAATGCCGACGATAAACAAATTACTAGCGAAACTCAAACGGGATATAAATTTTCAAGGTGGTAAAACGAGCTTAAAGACAATTATCAAAAACTTGGGTTTCAAGTGGCGAAAGACCGAAACCAATAGAATGGTTCTTATAGAGAAGACCGACATTCGCCTGAAAAGGATCTTGTACTTGAAGGCAATGAAAAAATACAGGGACGAAGGGCGACCAATTGTATTCACTGACGAGTCGTATGCCCACTCATCACATACAAAAGGTAAGGCGTGGTCAGATGGTTCCGCTCAAGGACTAAAGCGCCCGATATCAAAAGGTCAGCGGATAGTGATGGTACACGCTGGGTCAGAAGCAGGGTTTGTTCCGAACGCGCTACTAATGTTCAAATCTGGCAGCAAAACCGGAGACTATCATGATGACATGAATTTCAAAAATTATGAGAAATGGTTACGGACCCAACTGATTCCAAATTTGAGCCCTAACTCGGTGGTGGTTATCGATAATGCTCCGTACCACAACAAATTAATGGATCCTGCCCCTACATCTAATGACAAGAAGGCAAAAATGGAATCGTGGTTATTAGAAAAGGGTATACCATATGAAAAGGACATGCGTAAACCACAACTTTACGATCTAATAAAAAAAAACAAAGACGTGAATAAAAAATACGTAATAGACGAAATGTTTAAACAAAACAACCACGATGTCCTTCGTTTACCCCCATATCATCCCGATTTAAACCCCATCGAGATGGTGTGGGCTGCCATTAAAGGGCACGTAGCCGCTAAAAACGTCGACTGGAACGTAACCCGGACAATGGAGCTCATACAAGAAAAAGTAAATTTAATGGGTCAGAATGAATGGAGTGCTTTATGCAGAAAAGTGCAAGAGGTCGAACATGACTATAGGAAGAGCGACCATATTATTGACGAAATGACGGATCAATTATTCATCATTAATACAGCTTCAGATTCAGAAAGTGAGTCTGAAAGTGAGAGCGACGATTACGAAGATGAACCTATGCCAAGTACCTCACATGGTACACAAGGGGCCGACGACTTTATGTTAGGAATTTCCCCCCTCAGCGACAGTGATTAAATAATAATAAGTGTAAATAAATAAAAAGTATTAAATGTAAATAATATTGTATGTGTTTGTGATAAAATCTGCCCCTATCGAAAGGTGAGGTATCAAAATTGAATCTTTAATTTATAATGTCTCCAAAGTGTTTTGATATTTTTGGTCACTGTATTAGGGAAATTTTATTTGTACATTGGTATATATAAAAAAATGACAATAACAGTTTTCTTCACGAGTGTTCATGCGCTAAACTTCGCAGAGCCTATATTCAGACTCGCCAAGATACGTCGGCCGTATTCGTATTATCGTAATATTTATAAAATTATTGTCTTAGAGATGTCCCGTGATAACTCGGAAAAAATCGACTCGAGTTGAAATTCATCGAGCTCGATTTTGAGCTCGAGTTAAACAATTCAAATTAGATGAACGAAGCTGTGTCAATATTTCACAAATTATTTTTATAATTGTTCTTCCATACAACACAATTATTATTACTACACTTAATAGGTTTAATTATTTTTGGTATGCGTATCGACATGTTCATAAAATAATATCACTCTAACGTTATGACGTAAGCTTTAATGTTATTAATAATTTGACTATCTAAAGTATATATAATCAATTTATATCATATATAACATATATAACATAAATTGATACAACATTATATACATATTACCTAATATCAATTTATTTATTACATAATATATCAATAAATTGCTCGAATTAGTAAGTCGATTTCATCACTAAATTGTAGACAAACACTGCATTGGCCGTAAGATAAAGATGCGATTCGAGTAGAGTTTTGTGACTCGAGCCACTCGGGTTAATTTACGAGTATGTATGTATGTCATTCTAGTTGTACACTAGTTTTTGAGTAAATCAACTATTTACAGAAAAGTTTATCACTAGAGTTGAGATCAGCGATTACTTTAGTTAAACCATTTTTAAATATGTACCTTTATAAGTAAGTAATATGTGGCAACATGAAATTAAAACTATAAATCAATATCATAAATAAAACTAAGTTCAGGTTTGTTTACAACATGCCAGATGCAAGTTTGAATTTGGATGCAACTTGTGATGTCACCCGCAGCGACTTATAATTTATACAAGTAAATTAATATCTATATAGCACCCTCTGAATCTATACATTGCGCCGAGTTAACTCGGTAACTCGGTAAAATTTATTTTCTATCGATTATCGAGTTGGACAAATTCACTCGATTCACTCGAGTGACATAAAACATAGTTGGAGTCGCATCATTATGGTAAGAACAAAATGGAGTTTTTTATTTACAAGCATTATTAAACTAATGTTTAAGAAAATATGGATATTATCAATTATCAGAAAGGTTAGCCAAATATTAATTGACACAAGTACGTATGTTTTTCTCTTTTTTGTTTTTGTGGTAAAATTCGCAAATAGAATATAAGAGTTTATTAATTTACAATATAATAGAATAGCCAGGTTGTGAAAATCTATTATTAAGTTTGTATATTTTACCTCAAACAAATACAAATAATAAACAGGTCTTAGAACCTTATTAGTTTGTTATAAGTGACCAAGTATTAAGTTTATTTGGCTAAGCTTTCCATTGACGTCCGTCGAGTTGGGGGTTGATATTTTTTTTACAGAAAGGTTACATTAATATAAGCATACACGTAAAGTTTCAACATGCGGAAAAGCGTACTTTACGAGAAAAAAATTATTGAAAATCAATTATTTTTGCAATATTTATGTCAATCCCTATCTCAGATTGTATGATATTTTTTTTAAAGAAAGGTTACACTATTGTAAACACACACGCAAAATTTCAACATGCAGAAATGCGTACTTTTTGAGAAAAAAATTATTGAAAATCAATTATTTTTATAATATTTACGTCAATCCTTACCACAGATTATATCGAATTCTCGTCGTTGAACGTTCGTTTTCCGTACAGTTAAGTTGTCATACGTTCGGTAGCATTTTATTGTACATTTTACGTAAATAATTATATTTTGTACTCATTTAAATAGTTTTCATGCATACACATATATTTAACAGTTCATATTTAAATTACAAAATTATTATCATTATGAGCTATTAAAATTAAAATGTGTAGTGTTTACCGTTTTTTACCGGCTTGTGGAACGTAACGTAAAACTGACGATTTCTAAGAATTAATTAAAGCAATATGTGTATAAAATTGTATAAAACATGTGTATAAAACTGTGCCCACCTATTAGGGCAGATAACAAATAAAATAGGTTAGGTTCAACTTATGTCAAGGAACCGAATTAATAGACCCCGACTCCACGTGGTACGAGTCTGTCCTACCCCTAGAGTGGTTTTATAGAGCCGGAGGCGCGTAGGGAGAGCAGCCTCCGCCTGCTGTAACAAATCGTAGGCATCGGACGAGCCGGAGCGGCTGAGGCTGGTCGCCGAAGGCGACCAACAAGCCGAAGCTGCGGAGGCGAGGCTGGATGCCTGCGATTTGTTACGCAAAGGCGGAGAGGCTGCTCTTCCCGCAGCGCCGGAGACGTTGCGGTCTCAAAATAGATACAGAAATCCCTCTGAATGAGTGCCTCTATTTTTGGTGAAGGGTTTCCCCCTTCCTTAGGGGGTACCCCCTTCCCCCCAAGAGGTCCCCATGGTTTTTTACACTTAATATTTAACCATAAAAAATAAAATTTCCTCAAAATTAAAATTCAAAAAACTCAAAAAGGGGGGGGCTCCGCAACTTTTCCTTTTAAGGGGGAGTAGTACACCTCCCCCCGCCCTCCCCCCACCCCCCTCCCACCTACAATTCGACGGACGTCAATGGAAAGTCGTACCGAAAATTAGAATCTTTGGGCCGAGGGACTTAAAGAGGGTTTTGAAGAGCAATTCATATAACTGCATTTGTGTACAAATAGGTACCTTATGTATTCAGCAAGTTGCTTAATACTAAATGGCTTTTTTGTTAAGCCAGACACAGATCCTGGATTTATACCAGCCACAGTAGATAGGCAATATAAATGTTACATATATTTATGTGTAAAAAATGTAGTAATTATTTGTACTAGAAGCAAATATAAAGTTTAATAATAATAGTTTGCATAAAAAAAGTGTTGTTTGGTTTGCATAAAAAAAGGTTGTTTCTATTATGCTTAGACAGCTGCGTTGTTCACTGTGCAGAAAGGAATATTATTTTGTCATCTAGAATCAGATATACTTAATATAACAATAATATCTTTGTCTACTATGTAAGTACATGAAACCGGTAAAAATAAAATGTGAGACAACTTTTACATGGTTGAATATCATTGATGTTAATCAATAATTACTGCTTCTGTATTTGATCAGCTGGAGCTGATTAATGCTGTATAATTTATAATAATTTCTTTATTATTTAACATATGAAAAGGCAGATATAAGAAAATGCTCACAGAAATATGTAAATACTGTTTATTGACATTGAAGGCATAGTCTTATCTCATATCTCTTATTATTAAAAATGTCCTTTTAATTCCTATATAATATAGAAAAAAATAATATATTGATAAGAATTATTATTTAGTTAAGACACCTTTACAATTGTCATTAACTTCTTTTCAGGTGGATCGCTTAGAACAAATCTGTATGCCGTGCAGGCTTGCAGAAAAAAAAGTGTATGGATATTGAAGACAACAGTCTTATATCATATATCTTATAATTGAAAATTCCTTCTGATTGCTTACAATATCATAAATGTACATGTTACCATCAAGTTATTTTCAAAAAACCTTCAGAAATATATCTAACACTAAAATGTTTCTACCTATGTCCGTTATAGACAAAACATAAGAAACCTTCCAACCAATTTAAATGAAAATGTTTGTGTGTGTTTGGATGGATCCCTAGATGGTTTATATTTACATTTGGACTCGGTAGATGGCACTGTTGTCGAGATCCATTAATCACCAGTGCACAGCTGAGGCGCATCGCTAGTAATAAATACATTTAAATTAAGCCTGTGTTTTTGTAATCCTTACACAAACAGTTTAAAACATCTTACTTCCTCACTATTTATCATTGTGTAATAACATAGATAAGGCATGTTAATTCCTAGTCATTGTATTATGATGTATACTACTTACTAATCAACCAAAACATTTTAAAATAATGTCTTGACCCCGCTGCTGTCTATATATGTCAGTCAATCATCAAAGTTCAAAAAATGTATTAAATTAAGTTTGTATAAAAGGGGTTATTATAGTATAAAGGAATTTATGGCTGACAATAACCCGTGGGTAAGGTGATCGCTACCAAGCTATTTCTAATTTGTTCTGTGTTGTTAATTATGACATACATGATTGTAAGCTGGCTTTTTTTTAAAAGACCCACTGGGTATTTTGCTGGTTCTCTTCAAGTCAGAGGTTTTTTTCCGAACCAGTGGTAAATTAAAAAAGTGACTTTCAATAAGTATTATTATTATCTAAATTGAATAAAAGGTTTCTGTTTCTGTACCTACTACTGTTAATAGAATACTTAAATAAATTATGATTTACAATAATAAATAGAATTACCTACATTATATTTTCTTTTTTGTAATACAATCAGTTTAAAACGTATCTTACTGTGTGTTGGTAATATCATAAATATAAATAGACATTATCCCTTAGCCATCTTGGTATTTAGAATTACACTCACAACCAATCAATACATGTCAAAGTTAGAATCCATACGACATTTGTGCATAGACAGGCACTATGTTTTGCCCGAACTAGTGAAAGGTTTTACATCGATTATAAAATATTTATAAATGCTGAATATATCTACAGCTTAGTTTTATATGTACTATTATTCAAGACATTATCCCTTAGCCATCTTGGTATTTAGAATTACACTCACAACCAATCAATACATGTCAAAGTTAGAATCGATACGACATTTGTGCATAGACAGGCACTATGTTTTGCCCGAACTAGTGAAAGGTTTTACATCGATTTTAAAATATTTATAAATGCTGAATATACCTACAGCTTAGTTTTATATGTACTATTATTCAAGTGTGCACTATTTTAACTTATAATACCGATGAATACTACTAGAAAATCGCTTTCAGTTTGTTTTTAGGTTATTGTTAGATTCATATTTTATTTGTTAATTTCTTAGGACTCCGTTTAGATGCAGTAAAACTAATAATTTTATCGTAATCTATGGATTATAAGGAATAAATCGACTTGCATTTCATTGATAATCTTTAAAATTTGTAGTGGGCCCATTCTCCATAGAAAAATTGATTGTCTCCTTTGTGCATGGGTTTAAACTTAAACCACATTAAATAAATGATTATTTAATGATATTTTGTTTCATTGTCTTAATTCAATTTCACATGAAATTATTAGTAAGTTTGATTTGATTTTAACTAATTTCTCACTGTAAATTTACATTGATACTTTTAACTGCTCAGGTTATGTATAGCCTATGCTGAAACAGTGGATATAAGAAGAATTTAACCAAAACATCAGTGCTCAAAATATGCTAAATTCTGATGTAATATAATGTTAGAAAAACTTACATACCTATTGTGACGGCCCATCATTATTATTAATAATTAATTTTTATATACGAGTAAGAGGGCGTCATAAATAGTCTTAAAAGATATATATTAAACAATAAAATTACATTAATAAGCATAAAGTTAAAATAAATACTTTTCATAACTTAAGTATTGCAGTAAAATAAAGGCAAAATATTGTCTTTCAAAATAAATAAATTTATTAAAAAACTTAAAAAAAATATTCAAAATAAGAGAAATACAAGTCGAAAATATTATAAAAATAAAGATAAATAACATTTATAAAATAATTGGAAAATTGGTTGTGGAAGTCATGGAAGGAGTTCGTGTATAAAAGAAAATTTTCCAAGTTGTGGAGGGTGTTCATGTATAGATGTCTTGTAAAGGGGAGCTGCTGGAGACGCATACCCAAAGTCGTTCATATATATGGGGTGGTCGTGTGCCCGACTGCTTGAAGTACTGTAGCACAATGACTAGTCCTATATTAGGGATTTATGGTAAGGTTTATTATACTAAAGTATTATTATAGAAGGTCCTTATGAAGTATTGGCATTACAATAGTAGAGTTGTGGGTTGAAGTCCCATATATTAAAGACATATAATAGTAAGAACTATGATATAAAATCATTAAAGAAGGTCTCTATGAAGTATAAGCATTACAATACTAGTTGTGGGTTGAAGTCCAATATATTAATGACTTATGATAATGGGTTGAAGTCCTATATATTAACCCTTAGTCTTACGAAAGTGATTTTTTTTAATATTACCGTGTTTGCTTGAGGATCTAGATGAAGGGAAAAATAGCTAAAAAAAACAATATTTATTTTACATATTTATTTAGAAAAAAAAACAGGTATCAATTTTAATACTTCAGGCATTAAGGCCATAAAGAAATCAGATATACCTATGCATGAAATAATGCGAAACATTGGTTGTTTTTATTATCGCATAACGACACTTTACACTTTTTACAGAACCAAGAGGTAAGTTTCCTACAATTATTAAATTTACACTTATTTCTAGAATCCATAAATATTTTTCATGACCAATACAATCGCAACGCACGTCAGTAGAGGGTAGTACTTGTACACCTGTCCGGGGTCTTTTAAAAGGTACTGTAGTATCTTGTCGACTGTTGGTACTTTGTCTTTCCCTTTTATTTTTCGAGTGACTTTGATATCTACATACAGTATCGGCAAGCTCAGTTCTAAAATCTGCAAACTTCATAATATTCTTCTGAAGTTTTCCTTTCACTGTGTTTACCTTTTAGTACTTATAGTACCCAAGTATTGATGACAGTCATGTCTAGTGGTAAAAGAGCCTCGTTGTCCACTTTCTCAAATTTATGCGGATGCGATATCGACCAATGAAGCTATCCATTAAATCAAGGCCGCCCATGTGTGCATTATATTCTTTTATGACCTGAGGACATGATACTTGAACGTTGGCCTTTAGTTATTTTTCGTAGCGGGTTATAGTATCCGCTGGTTCAGCGCCAACATACGTGGAAAGTAATAGTACTTGTTTATTGTCTTTCCAACTTGTGGCCGACAATTCTTGGCCTTCATGAGGCCACATTTTTGTGATATATTCCTCTGGGTACGTTAGACTTCATAATATCCCGTTTCTCCGGCAACTTGCACCAATTTCCAAGCCTGTTTCTCTGTACTGTTCCAAGAAAATATTACCTTCCTAACCGAAAATAATACCTTCGTTGGTCAAGTAATGTAGCAGAGAAATATTTGTACAAAAATTGTCAAAATGAGTTATATGATTGACGTGCCTTGGTACTGGTCGTAACCGTATTCGATACAGCTCCGAGGTCTGGTTCGTCAGGTAAACGGTCTATGTCCTTAGCTCCTGAGTAAATCTCAAAACTGTAGGCATACGCAGACAGAGAGCATAAAACGTATAATTTGAATCCCCACTTATGGGGCTTGTTGGGTAAATATTGTTTCGTAAAATGTTTAATTTTAGTGGAACACATTTGCTCGTCTAGTGATAGACGATGCTCAAATGGTACAGTACATAAGCTGCACTAAAAGTATCGGGAATGGAATATTTCCACTGTTCCTGTCATATTAAAATCTTTTTAATTGAAAACTCCTTGGTTTTAAAAATCGAACACCATTTATTTATTTAAAAAAAGAATCTCGGTCTTGTCACAAGGTTTTGTCAAACTTGTTTAGTCGTTGCCAAAATGGAATTGACTCGAGAAAATTCAAGAGCGATGATTTATTATGACTCGAAGTGGTTTAACACAAAAACCTTGTTGACCGGATGATTTCTGCGTTTGGTGATGAAGCTCCATCCAAAACCACAATTTATCGCTTGTTTGCTGAATTTCAACGCGGACGTGTCAAGCTCAGTGATGATCCCCGTCAAGGTCGTCCAAAAGCTGCAGTCACCCTAGAAAACGTTGATGCTGTGCGTAATCTGATTGATGAAGATCGACATGTGACATACCGCGAAATTCAGGCAACTTTAGACATTGGCATGAGTCAAATACAAATAATCTTGCATGAACAATTAGGTGTAAAAAAGTTGTTTTCCCGATGGATACCGAATTCGCTCTGTGAAGAGCAAAAAGCGGCTCGCGTTACTTGGTGCGTCAGAACTCTCGAAAAATTCCACGCAGGATCCTCAAATGCTGTATACAACATCGTATCAAGTGACGAATCCTGGATATATGCGTATGAATCCGAAACAAAAAACCAGTCACGAGTTTGGGTGTTCGAAAATGAGTTAAACCCAACAAAAATTGTTCGTTCACGGAGTGATTAAAAAAAAATGGTGGCCACGTTTGTCTCCAAAACCGGCCATGTTACGACTATTCCTCTTGAGGGATAAAGAACGGTTAATGCAAAATGGTATGCTAGCATTTGTTTGCCACAGGTCGTTTCTGAACTCCGTAAAGAGAACTGCAAGCGCCGCATCATCCTCCATCACGACAATGCGAATTCTCACACCGCACACAGAACAAAAGAGTTTTTAGAGCAAGAAAACATAGAATTATTAGACCATCCGCCGTACAGCCCCGACATAAGCCCTAATGATTTCTATACTTTCCCTAAAATAAAGAATAAATTGCGTGGACAGAGATTTTCATCACCTGAAGAAGCTGTGGACGCCTATAAAACGGCCATTTTGGAGACTCCAACTTCCGAATGGAATGGTTGCTTCAATGATTGGTTCTATCGTATGGAGAATGTGTTAAATTTCGTGGAGAATACTTTGAAAAGCAATAAATACATTTTTAAATAGTAATGTTGTGTCACTTTCTTGATTCCCGAAATTTTCAGTGCCGCCCTCGTAATAAATTTCTTGTTCAAATAGTCCATCACTGGTCTTAGTTTATGCATTCGGTCGTGCTGGGGATGATCAATGGGCAAATGTTTAGAGTCGTCATTCATGTGAAAAATTTGTCTAATTTTATCAAATCTGTTGATCGAATTTGAATCGATTCATTGTTTGTGCTATGGGTTCAAACTTTGTAATGTTTGATCAGTATGACCTTACACTAGGATAATGATATACACTAGTAAAAATAAGAATTCCAATAAATTTACGTAATTCTAACACAGTTATAGGTTCTGTAAAGTTGGGATTCTTTTGGAAGGCATATTTATTTGACTCGTCCACTAGAAATTTCAAAATTTCTTCACCGAAAAAATAAGGAAAAATCTGAAAAGGAGTCTCTAAGTTCATAAGTTCTTTTATAAGTTCGTTCATAAGTTTTTGGACTATGTCCATATTCTTTACTCTCCACACTAAGTTTCTAGAGTTGAAGGGTGCAGTTTGCAGGTTGTTCTGGCTGCTGGTTGTAGGAGTTGGGCTTCGTTCAACCTTCATCTACGTTTGCTGCAGGCGGATCTGCATCCAAGTCTGGGTCAGTGGGAAAATTACCTACATCCTCTTCATCTTCTAGCTCCATCAGACGATCTCTTTGGCTCGAATAATAGTCTATGTCATCTTCATTGTCGGTGGAATCATCTTCCGAAATTTCATTATTTTCTAACCGCTTCAATATGCTCTCAATCTCTTCTGGTCGCATTTTTGATAAATTTCTATAATAAAATTAAAATAAAAGTATTCCCAACACCAAGCCATGCAGAAAAATAATGAAACGGAAGTTCAAAAACTTTTTATAGCTAAAGAATTAGTAGGTAAGTTTTATGTAGGACGGAATGCCCGCAGTATCAAAATTGATACTCACAAAAATAGCACTAGTTTCTTCAAGTAAAACATGCACCCACAAAAAATAATTATATCTTAGCTTCAGTTTCAGTTTATCTTCACGCACAATCCCTAACGGGGTAGCCAGAGAGAACAGATCGCCAAGTGTCACGATCCTTACATACCTCTTTCGCTTCTTTCAGGTTCATTATCTTCTTCATATATGCACGTCTAGGTATCCGAGTACTCTTGACCTTCCCCTCTATCTTAGCGAAAATAATGTATTCACTTACCTCAAAAGTATTTATATTCTTCAGAAAAAGAAAATATATCAAATTTGTATTCAACAAAACTTTTAGTAAAATGTGTTTACTTGTTCACTTTGCCGCGCAAGTAATATGTCATAGATAAAATAAAACAATAATGACATTTGTTTTTTTTTTAATTTCGTTGGAAAGAATATTATACAACAGTAAAATACGTAGGTACAGCCAACCTATAAAAAAAACTAACAGTAATGTGAACATTCGGTTTAAAAGATTGGTACCAAAACTGAAACTCTAGGTTATTGAGGGTAGACATATAATAGAAAGGCCTATGATACAAAATCATTACTATACACAGTTGGCACATTCTTTTTTTATATGCCACATAAATATGGGTCCCATAAATCCCAGACAAACATGAGACTACTAAAGAATTAAATAAATATTTAAAAGTATTTTCTTAGATACAGATCATATTACTAAATATACATAGATAATAAGATATACCTTATAGTGCATTTTAATGCTGCATTTATAAATCATTAAAATGCATCGTAAATATTGAGACTGATAGAGATACTATTGATGGTTTCCCGGTCGTTCAACAGACGCAGGCTTGGTTTTGGCCTTTTTTCTTTAGATTCAAATATCTTCTATTTTAATTGAAATTATTCATAATTCTGAGTTAAATATTACTCTCTATTATCTATTCTATTGTTTTCTTTAAATTTTCTTCATCAAAAGACTAAACTGCAGCTGCAGTCTTCAATCTAAATATGGCAACGTCTAAAAGTTTATATTTTTCTTTACGAAATAAAACGAATAAGATATTTGGTCTTTATTTTTATTTACAGCTTATAATATAATAAACTAATTAAAAGCATAAAATTTACAAGTGTCATACAATATCTTTACACAACACATGTTTTCAAACTTAGGTACAAAGTACTATCGCTCTGTGAGTCATAAAATGGGTCTCATATTACAGAGCTCTATTGTAAAAAGGTGATTATTGCTAGCCCATTTACTCCTTAGCATTTTAGTATATGATAAAAGGAGAGAGAAATATTTCAACGGTTAAAAATAGCGCGAAATGTGTCTTACTGGTCTGCGCTGGTTTCCCGGCGGGTCCAGTAGTAGTCCCACAGTATCGGCCATCTTGACATCCGTCGGGATACCAGCGCATCCGTCGGGATACCACCGTGCAACAGACAAAAGGTTAATGTAACATTAATAATGGTAAGACGTGCAGGAAGTCGATGGATGCAGGTGCTCAGGACCGTGCATTTTGGCATGCCTTGGAAGATGCCGATGTTCAGCGGTGGACTTGTGGAGGGCTGTGATGATGGTGATGATAACGTTTATTTCTCATATTTAAATCAGTTGGCACTTTAATCTATAACTTTCCCGGCGTTATTATACTCGTATTTTTGCATTCAGGCATAATACAATAATTATATAGATGATAACTCATTATTAAACATTAAAAAGTATATTATTCCTAAAATTAATACAACATTCTTTCTGTGAGACGGAGAGCAAGTGAATGAATTTATTCAAGAACATAATTGTCATACAATCGTACACAGTTCATAATAACACAATATATGGCATTATTGGTATTTTGATATAATACTAACACCCCCACTTATTATAATTATGGTAGAGCCATGCTGCAGTTATATTAGTAGTATAGTTGTAGCACGAATGGGTCGGCTCGACTGGAGAAAGACCACGCTTTCACAGAATACCAGCATGAAATAGTAGCTTAAAGCTGCTGTGTTTTGTATGGTGAGTGTGGAGAACCGGAGACCCCTTTTACTGGAAACGAGGCATTCCATCTTAGTCCTCATGGGTGACAACGCATCTGAATTTTGATTTGTAATCGAGGACAGATGTAGATGTCAATGGGCCACAGCAACCACTAATCATCAGATAGACTTTGTGCTAGTTTGTCACCCTATCCTATAAAAAAATATCAAAATAACATAGATATGCCCACAATATTTTACCCCATCTAAATAAAACAAAATAATTATATTGTTTTTATATACTCAATTCCTAATAACTGCAAAAATAATAATGCTTGGTATTACCCGAACCTTTAGTGAACAGGTCTGCTGGCTTTTGGCTGTTTCCAAATATCTTAGTTCGATGATTTCATCAGCGATAGTCTTTACAAAAATGGTAGCGTATATTAATATGTTTGGTTCTCTTGTTAAAACTACTACTTGAAGACATCCTAAGTCCTTCCTGGTTATCATTAAATATAGTTATTGTATAGAATTCATTAATAATTTCCTTTGACAAGTTGTGCAAATAAATTTCTTCCTTGCAAGCATCTGCTATGCCCATGTATTCAGATTCTGTGCTTGAGAGAGCAACTGTTTTCTGTTTTTTAGCCTACCATGACACTATACTACCAGCTTATTTGAAACACATACCTGTGTAAGACCGCCTGTCAATAATATTGTTTTCCTAATCTGCATCAACATATCCTTCTAATTTATCATTACTATATCTATTATATTTTAACCCATAATATGTTGTCTTTTTTAAATATTTTTAAAATTCTTTTTGCATAAGAAGTTATATTACCATAGCAATTGTTAAATTGACTAAGGAAACTTACTGAATATGCTATATCAGGTCTGGTTAATACTGCCATACATGTACACAATACATGAGCCCACCTATTAGTTTCGTATAAGGTATTTGACTATCACAATTTTTATTTCCTAAATTAATATTCAATTTAGACTCTCAGGGTGTATCAGCTAGCTTACAATTTGTCATGTTGAATCTTTTCAATAACTGATTAATATAATTATCTTGGCTCAATGTAACAGCGCCACTTATTTTATCAATATTTACAGTCATGCCTACACAATTTTTAACTTGTCCTAAATCTTTTAATTTGAACTTTGAAGACATTACCTTTTTTAAACTATTACCAAGTTTTACAGATAATGCAACTAGTAATCTCAAGGTCGAATGCCTTACTACAGGCGAAAAGATCTCTGAATAGACCACATTTTGCTTCTGCGTATAGCCCTTGGCTACTAAACGGGCACGATAGTGAATACTATTATCACTGTTCATCTTTTTACGCAACACCCACTTACACTTCACTTCATTATTCTTTGGTATATTACTAGCTCCCACGCATGATTGTCCTCAAAACATTTAAGTTCTTCTTTCACTGCCTGTAACCACTGTCCCTTTTCTACTCCTTGTAGCACTTCTTCCAGACATAATCCATTAGCATCATGAAAAACATCCTCCGAAATGCACATATTTGACATTCTATACCTTTGTGATTTCATTCTGATTCTACTGGGTCTGACACGCTGCTCCTGTGACTTATAAGCATCTTCATACTCACTAGGAACATAAATATCATTTGAGTTATCGGAAGTTTCAAGCAGTGTATCCTCATACAGTCACTTATTTCATTTGAACTTGGTCTGTCCTTGACAATTGTGTTTGTTTCTCAACTTTTGCTTTAAAATCTGAATAACATCGGAGTGCCTCACTTTTATATTTAATTAAATACACATGTATCATTCGACTAAAGTCGTCTATAAATAATATGAAGTACCTGGAACCTGCTAGTGATTCATACTCCATAGGTTCACATATATCATTGTGAACTAAATGCAGTAATTCTTTGTTTCTTGAACCTTCATTTGTGAACGGCAAACAACACTATTTACCCTCACAGCAAATTGTGCATAACATCTTGTCAATATCAATTTTTTCTTGAAGGTTCTTCTTCTTCTTTTAAATTATGGCTTCTCTTGGTAGAATTCTGCCAGTGTCAAGTCAGTCATGGAAGTGACAAGATAATAATAGTTAAAAAAATAAGAGTTCTCAATTTAATGTGTGGGTTCACAATCTACAACAAAAGACGTCACATATTTAAACTACCATCACCAAAGTTGTTAAGTAATTTTACAGTTTAATACATATTATTAGTACGAATAAAAGCACATAAAATATTTACGAAGGGAGTATACACTAGGGTTAGCAAAAATTGGAAATTTACTGGACGAGGGATGTAATTGGGCAGGATATCGTAGAGAGAGAAAGAAAGTTTAGGACACTCAAAGAACAGATGATTGACAGATCCTTCATCTAGGCCACATTCACAGATTGAGCTATCCCTAATCCTGAGTTTGGCCATGTGTATACAGGAGTACAAGCATGACCAAAGCGTAGGCGGCAAACAGTAGAGGTGGTAGTTTTACTAAAGTGGCGATATTGAAAGAACCAGGGTTTTGATGGGATATTAATTTGGACTTTGAAATATTGATTACATTTTAAAAATTTAGACTGATGCCAATAACTTTGCCAAGAAGACAGAAGGCCGGAGTTGGGCTTTGGCAGGAGGTCATGTGCATAGAGGCATTGTCTAGGGATAGAGCCAGATTTTGTGGCATCTTTAGCTAAATTATCAGCAATTTCATTGCCCTGAATCCCGCAGTGGCTAGGGCCCTTTTTATGACAATAGTACAGAGACTTTCTAATATTTAAAATTAGCGGGTATCTAATCTTAGAGTGAAAAGGACTGGATAAAATACTTTGAAGGCAACTAAGGGAGTCTGAAAAAATGAGGGTCCTTTTCAGACCATGTGATTCTGCATATGAAACTGCCTCTAAATCAGCCAAAGCCGCACCTGTGAATACAGATGAATCAGGGGGAGAGTTAAAATTTAAAATAATCCTGTATTTAGGGATCCACACCGCAGACCCTACTAATCCATCGTTACTTAACTTTGAAGCATCAGTGTACATAGTTAACCAATCATGCCAATTTTGGAGGAGGAGCATATTTAATTTGTTATTTGCTTCAATAGTGTTTTTATCTATTCCGATATCTAGAATAATGTCTGGATTGAAAATTAGAGCCTCGTAAGGGATATTGTAAAGTGGGTTACTAAGGGATTGATAGATTGGAGAGGGAATGTTGAGCAATTTAATATAGCTTTTTATAATGCATGGCAAATCCTTGTGGGACCAATATGGGGAGTCCCTGACCAACCGATACAAGGAATGAAGTTTGGAAAGGAGAGGATGAAGTGAATAACATGCTACTTTAAGCAAGAACCTATCTGAGAGATATTGCCTGCGTAGAGATAGAGGGGGCTCAACACATTCAACTTGAAGAGCGAAAATGGGAGTGGACTTCATGCTACCAGTTATTATACGTAGACATTTTGACTGGATTTTGTCCAAGGTATTAAGGGCCATTTTGCTACAAGGCTCTAGTAAGAAGCACCCATAATCAAAGTGACTTCTAATTAGAGCATTGTATAAAAGCTTTTGTGAGTAGGGGTGAGAACCCCACCAAGCACCTGATAGAGATCGAATAACATTGAGATTTTTTTCACATTTGGAGGCAATATATGATAAGTGAGGAATTCCTGTCATTTTGTTATCCAGGACTACTCCTAAAAATTTCACTTGATTTTCAGTGGGGATTAGAGTATTGTTACGAGCTTAAGGTTCGTGACAATAAAAATTGCCGATAAAATTACCTAAATTAACACTTTAATTTACTTTACACAAATTAAAGTTAAAACACTAATAATTAAACACACTAATTCACTTAATTCCACTCCGAAGCTTCGCTTGTGTCGCCGAGTTAAACTCTGTCCCGATCGCATCTTGCGCCACCTATTTATTCAAATCAGCAAAACATCCGGAATGTTCAAGTAAACACGCGCAAGGTACCGAGAAATCGAGTATAGATTTTCTAGAAACTTAGTTCTTCGGGCGGCGCTGTCGGTCGAGAGATCCGCGATGTCATTCTCTGCAAAGCCCACCCCGCTCTCGCTCCTGACACTAGATGGCGCTAGTTGAATTATTCACACAACACTGCCCCCTCCTAAGACATGCTCGTCCCGAGCATTATCGGTCCCATAATAACGCGCCAAGCGATCCACATGGACGATCTTAGGAGTCCCTCTTGCGCCTTTCTGTATCCGGTAGGTCACATCATTGATCCTGGTTACAATCCGGTACGGGCCGTCCCATTTAGCTTGAAGCTTAGGAGATTTCCCTTTGCTGCGGACTGGATTGTGCAACCACACTAATGAACCTTCGTTGAACCCTTTATTGTTCATTTTGCGGTCATACCGGGTTTTCATTTTCTCAGACATTTGCTGGCCCGATTGTCTGACGTGCTCATAAATGTCATTCATTTTGTTCCGCAAGTCATATGCATAATCGGTTATACTGCGTGGGGCATCAGGTGGTATCCCAGTGATCAGGTCTGCAGGCAGCCGTAATTCTCTTCCAAAGTTTGCGAAAGCTGGTGTCACTGCTGTACTTTCGTGAACAGAACTTCGATATGACAACAAAAACGGTTGTATGTGCTTGTCCCAATCTCGTTGCCGATTGTCTACAACTTTTGCTAGGTACCTCTCCAATGTCTGATTAAATCGTTCCACCATTCCATCAGATTGCGGGTGATAAGAAGTCGTTCTTGTTTTATGAGTACCCATAACTCGGCAAGTTTCCTGGAATATTTGAGACTCAAAATTCCTTCCTTGATCGCTGTGAATCTCTAAAGGTACTCCAAAACGACAGAAGACTTCATGAACTAGTTTATCTGCAACTGTTGAAGCTTCTTGATTTGGAATGGCGAAAACTTCTGGCCACTTAGTGAAGTAATCCATCACAACCATGAAATACTTGTTACCGCTTTCACTCTCCGGAAACGGCCCCGCCACGTCAATGGCTATTCTCTCCCATGGTGCACCAACATTGTACAACTTCAATGCACCTCTACTACGAGTCTGAGGTCCCTTTACAGCCGCACAACTTGTACATTTGCGACACCAGTCCTCGACATCGTTTCGACAGTGGACCCAGTAAAACCGTTCTCGGATCTTCAGTAGAGTTCGTTTAACTCCCAGATGGCCTCCTGAATAATCATTATGGTACAGCTGTAGAACATCCGGTACTTTAGCTTTAGGGACAACCATTTGTAAATGACAGCTGTCTCCCCGAACATTTTCCCATTTACGGCACAGAACTCCATCCTGAAGCAGCAAGCTATCCCACTGGGCCCAATAGCTTTTAGTGATCGAACTCATCGCTGAGACGTCGCTCCACTTGGGCTTGGGAGCACTGGCCTTCATCCATTCCAGGATCGGCTTGATGTCCGGATCTTCCTGCTGTGCACGTTGTAAGCTGTCCTTCCACTCGTTGCTGAGGTGGTCTGCCCTGAGCATCCTCAAGGATACTACTCCCTTACTCTCTTGCCTAGTACAATGTTTGCAATCTTCAGGACAAGGTCTTCGTGATAATGCATCTGCGTTGCCATGAGATTTCCCGCTGCGATGTTCGATCTCAAAGTCGTATTCCTGCAGTAGTTCGATCCACCTCGCAACTTGTCCTTCTGGGTTTTTAAACTGCAATACCCATTTTAGTGCAGCATGGTCAGTTCGTAAGTGAAATTTTCGCCCCAGAAGATATTTGCTAAAATGCTGCAACGACTTTACCACAGCTAGCAATTCGCGTCTTGTGACACAATAGTTCCTTTCCGGTTTTGACAACGACTTGCTGAAGTACGCTATCACGACCTCTTGGTCGCCATTCCGTTGAGACAACACACCGCCAAGTCCTATATCACTTGCGTCTGTGTCAACTATAAATTCTTTGCTTGCATCAGGGTATCCCAAAATAGGTGTTTTGCACAGACGGTCCTTGAGCTCCTGGAATGCGATATTACAACTTTCATCCCAGCAGAAATGTCGCTTCTCCTCGGTTAGCTTATGCAGAGGTTTGGCTATATCTGCAAAGTTCTTCACAAATCGCCGGTAATAGGAGCACAAACCCAAAAATGCTCTAACCTGCGTCTTGTCTTTTGGAACCGGCCAATCCTTGACAGCGGCGATTTTCTCTGGATCTGTGCGGATACCTTCTTCCGATACTACAAACCCCAAAAAGTTAACTTGCCGTTGGAATAGTGAACATTTCTTCGGGTTCAACTTGAGGTTGGCACTCTGAATCTTCATAAGCACGCGTTCCAGGTTTTGAAGGTGTTCCTCAAACGTACGGCCCACGATGATGATGTCATCCAAGTAGACCAGACAGGCATCGCCAATTAGCCCGGTAAGTACAAGTTCCATCAGCCTTTCAAACGTTGCTGGAGCATTGCACAACCCAAACGGCATTACTTTGAATTGCCACAGACCCTTTCCCGTCGAGAACGCAGTTTTCTCCTTGTCCTTAGGGTCAATTTCAACTTGCCAGTAGCCACTTTTTAGATCCAGCGTGCTAAACCATTTTACTCCTGTAAGCATGTCCAGCGTGTCATCAATTCTTGGCAAGGGATAGCTGTCCTTCTTTGTAACGTCGTTCAGACGGCGGTAATCAACACAGAACCGCATGCTGCCATCCTTCTTTTTCACCAGCACCACTGGCGAACACCATGGACTAGAGGAAGGTTCAATAACACCATCCTTCACCATTCCTTCAATCATGGTTTCCACTTCCTTTTCACGTGCTACCGGCAATCGTCTTGGCCGCTGACGGATAGGCAACTCTTCACCTGTGTTTATTTTGTGTTGAACTAAACCAGTCTTTCCTATGTCAGCATCGTTTGATGAGAATACATCGGCGTACTCGAGTAACAACTTCTTCGCCTTGACCAATTCGTTCGGGGACAGAACACTGCGACAGTCTTCCAAAAGTGTGGTCACTCTCGTTTCTGCATCCTTGCTGGGTGTCCCACTCGATATATATTGGCACCGACGTAACCAATCCACTTCCTCACAAGTACCAATTAATGTGCCTTTTTCTATAATCTGGTCCCGGTCGCAAAGGTTCAGCACACGCACTCCTGAGATGTCAGTGGTCCTGACCAAGGTTCGAGCTACTTTCCATGGAAGGTCATTGTTTAACCTTTCCACAAGTACACAACGGTGAGCTTGCCCAGCGTTTCGGGGAAGACTAACCGGAACAATCGTTTCCGATCTCGGCGGAAGAACAATCTTCTTAATGCTGTACACGTTCCCTGGTAACGCACCTTCCATAAAAAGTTCCTCCTGTCCACATTTCAAAACACCTTGCTTAACGTCGATCTCACAACAATTATTCCTCATAAAGTCTAGGCCTAGGATGCAGTCGTCCATTATATCAGCCACGATGACATTATGCAGGTAGATCACGTTGCCAAGCTTCAACTCCATCTCCTTCTCTCCACGGACGGGTATACGCTGACCGGTGGCTGTTACCAAATTAATGCGTTCTCGGTTGTATGCGGAGTCCCCAAGGAACTGACTTATAAGTTGGGAACTAACAACCGTACGAGAGGCTCCAGTGTCTATGGTCAGTTTACACGGCATTCCGTTGACCTCGCCTTTGATGATTAGACTGTTCCCATCATGGGTTTGTGAGATCGAGATCCTTGGGGCTCTTTTAACATCAGCCAGCACCCGCCCCGCAGTTCTGGCTTTTACTCGTTTCCCTGCTGCTGCTGGGCGGTGCTGTTGGCCGCAATACCCTCCTGGGATCGTTCACCTTCCCTTTCTAGGGTTCGCTTAGGGCAGCTGGATCGAAGATGGCCCTTTTCCCCACAGCCATAGCACCTAGGGCTGTATCCTTTGTTGCGGTCGCGAACTGTAGCTGCTGCAACCTCCCTGACGCGATGGGAACGATGATCCTGCCGCACGGCTTCTACCTCCAGTGCATGGGCCAAGGCGTCCTTAAGCGTCTCGTGGTGCCCGAGCCTCACAGCAGCTCTGACTTCCAGGTCGCGGATGCCGTCGATGAATATTTGCACCAGGTTCCCCCCAATGAGCGCAGGTACAGACTGGTATGCTTTACGAACCATCTTCTCCACCTCAAGGGCCCACTGCTGCAGGTTTTCGTTGCTGCGTTGCACGCGATCTTTAAGCTGCGCGCGAAAGACGTGTTCCAGGTGAGCGTCACCATATCTCGCCTCCAAGGCCTCAAGAAGCTGCTCATAGGTCACTTTCTTACCGAGAGCTTCCAACACAGTTAAGGCTTGGTCGCGCAGGCCTAGGGTGAGTGCAGTCATGGCTTGGCTTTTATTCCAGCCGTTCGCCTCCATGACGGCCTCGAACTGGATTTTGTAGGCCGACCAGGAAGAGGTCCCGTCGAACGGCGGCACTTTGAATCCACGTAGCGAAGGTGTTGTAGCTACTACGGGAGCTGTTGTTCCATCCCCAAGTTTGAGGTCGTCCAGCGTTTTCTTCATGTCAGCCATTACGTTGTCAACCCGATTGTTTACTTGGTCGATTCGGGTTTCGGCCTCCGACAGGCGGTTGTCATGTTGAGCAACCTTATCCTTCACCTCCCGTATCTCTTTTCCGAAGATAGCGTGAAGGTCCTTCATGAGGAGCATCTGCTCTTCCTTATCGTGTTGGAGTTGCTCTTCTAAACGACGGGCCTGTTCCTCCTGTCGGCGGGCCTGTTCCTCCTGTCGGCGGGCCTGTTCCTCCTGTCCGCCCCGCAGCTGCTCTTCCAATCGGCGGGCCTGTTCCTTCTGTCCGCTCTGCAGCTGCTCTTTCAACTGACGGACCTGCTCCTCCTGTCGGCGAGCCTGCTCCTCCTGTCGGCGAGCCTGCTCCTGCAGCATCACCATCAGAGCACCTAAGTCAGGTGCCACAGACGTAGAAGCTGCTGACGGACCGGCTTCCGTGGCCGGCGGCTGGCCCTCAGACATCTGCGGCGTTGCACCACCAAATCTCCTCTGGTCCGTCTCCTGCTGGCGTTGACTTCGGGTACGGACACCCTCCGTTTCCTCCTTAGGTAAAATCGGCATTATTTTATCCCACTTCTGACACCAATTGTTACGAGCTTGAGGTTCGTGACAATAAAAATTGCCGATAAAATTACCTAAATTAACACTTTAATTTACTTTACACAAATTAAAGTTAAAACACTAATAATTAAACACACTAATTCACTTAATTCCACTCCGAAGCTTCGCTTGTGTCGCCGAGTTAAACTCTGTCCCGATCGCATCTTGCGCCACCTATTTATTCAAATCAGCAAAACATCCGGAATGTTCAAGTAAACACGCGCAAGGTACCGAGAAATCGAGTATAGATTTTCTAGAAACTTAGTTCTTCGGGCGGCGCTGTCGGTCGAGAGATCCGCGATGTCATTCTCTGCAAAGCCCACCCCGCTCTCGCTCCTGACACTAGATGGCGCTAGTTGACTTATTCACACAACAGTATTATCAATGTAGATGGAAACTTCTGGTATATACCTTCGCCTAGAGAAAACCACAGTACTGCATTTTAAAGGAGACATTGATAAACCATGCTCCAATAGCCAATTATTAAGAAAGTTGACAGCTTGGGATAAACGAGAGGTAGCCTCAGTAATAGAGGCATCAGATACATATAAGGCTAGATCATCTGCATATTGCAAAATATTACCTAGATAATTTACAGATCTATCTATATCATGGGTGTAAAAGGCTGTACAACAAGGGGCTCAAGACAGAACCTTGTGGTAGTCTCCTCCAGGTAAATCTAGCTGGTAGAAATCTTCCTTCAGAGCGAATTAATATGCGTCTGTGTGAAAGTAGGTTTGCTATGAAATTTGTTATTCTCTCGGGAATGTTCAGCTGATGCATTTTTTGCCTGAGCAGAGGGAGAACAACATTATCATATGCTGCACAAACATCGATGAAAATACCTACGAGAAAGTTGTTATTGGAGAATGCTAGTCTTATATCAGATACTAAAATGCTAAGGCTATCCATTGTGCTAAAACCTTTTCTAAAACCAAATTGGGTCTTTGATATAATGCCTCTATTTTCGAGAATCCACTCAAGGCGATTTTTTACAAGATGTTCCATGACTTTCGACAGGGTTGATGAAATAGCAATAGGACGATAGCTTAATGCGGAAGAGGGGTCTTTACCATAGTTTTAGAATAGGAATAATAGTATGTGTTTTCCAGTCATCTGGAATAGAACCGGTTGTAAATATCATGTTAATTATGCTTAAAAAGAACTGCTTACACGTAGTACCCATATTAACAAGGAATGAGTAGGGGATACCATCAGCGCCAGGGGAGGAATCCTTTAGGTGCCTAAGAACTAACTGCAATTCAGCTAGTGAAAATGGTTCATTAAGATTATTAAAAGAGTTAAATGAGTGAGGGGGGGGGAATGGTTTTGAGGAAGGAGATATCTCTTCCTCCAATGGAACCCAGGGGGGAGCCAGACGGTTACTGAAATCTTCTAACCAATGGAAGGGGTCCGCACAAGGGGAATTGCTATCAACTAAAGCGCCACGGAATTGCCTAATACGTTTCCAAACCAGAGAAGAAGGAGATCGAGGAGCTAAGTTCTCACAAAACGAAAGCCATCCTTTTTTTTTTCTTTTCAGAAAGAAGTTTTTTGGACTGAGCAGTTATTTTGATAATTAAGAAAATTTTCCATTGTCATATTAGAGGAATATAGCCGTTCTGCTGCCTTTCGTTTTTTAATAATTGCGGAACAGTCTGCATCCCACCATGGAGGTGAAGAAATTTTACCTGTGGAGGAATTCTTCAAAGGGAAAAGTTTGTATGCTATATTATTCAGAAGGGTTATAAATTGGGAATAGGCACTCTGGAGGTTATCTGGAGATACAGGGGGAAGATTATTGATATTAATTTCTGTTTCCGAGGAGAATACATCCCAATCAGCTTCAGACAGATTGAATTTAAGAAGGGGTGATAAATTTCGAGTAGGAACACATCTATTACTTAGGTTTAAAAGGATGGGAAAGTGATCACTTCCAAAAGAAGAAGGGAGAGTTTTCCATGATATGCTAGCAGCCAGAGTTGGAGAGCACAATGACAAGTCTACTGCAGATCTAGAATTCTGCGAAGGGTAGGCCATTCTGGTGGGAGAACCGTCATTTAGGAGACAAAGATTAAGTTCATTAAAAACATCAAGTAGCAGATAAGAAAAAGAGTCAGATTTATGAGAACCCCACATAACATGATGGCTATTAAAGTTTCCAAGGATAAGGTAAGGTGGAGAGATGCTTGATAGAATTAAATTGAGTTCTGGTATACAAGAAAGAGTTGGAGCCGGAATGTAAATGGATAGGATTGTGATGTCCATAGCCTTAACAGCTACTGCATTTATATTGCCTTGTACAGGAGGAAGAGGAATGGGTGATAAGGGAATGGTCCTGTTAAGTAAAATCCACCACCATAGCCGTCGCTCCTATCACTACGATAACAGGAGAAGCCTGGGATTCTAAATGTAGAGCCCGGCTTAAGCCAGGTTTCCGATATTGCTAGTATAGAAGGGTTATGAGTATTAATTAAGTGAATTATATCAGGTTTTTTATTCCTGATGCTCCGACAATTCCACTGGAGGAGGGTTAGGGATTCGAACTTTATATATTCTTGAGAAGAGGACATCTAGTTTGCATTTCACGTTGAACGGTAAATGGGAATCATCGAATTTGCCAACAATATCTGTAAGAGAGGCCACAAGATTTTCTAGAAGGTTATCATTAGGGGATATTATATTGCTTTGTAAAGCATGCCCATTGGGAAGAGAGGACGAAGGAGTACTTGTAATGTTATAGTGTGAAACTTTATCATATCCTTGTGTAGATTGCACTGGCACAGATTTGGCTTTATAAATAGTTTTCCAATACGACTGAGAAGGAGACAGAGTAGGAGGGTTAACCGATGCCTGAGGAGATGGGAGATGGCTTACAGGATTTTGTGAAAATGCAACATCAGAATAAGGACTTCTGACAGCCGGGAAGCGGGCGGAAGCCTCAAGGTATGATACATTCTCTTGTGACATTACTATTTTGATAGCTTTTTGCCTTAAGTGCTCTGGGCAACTTCTTTCAATAGCCATGTGATTTTCCAAACAGAAAAGACAGGTTGGGGAATCTGTGGGACAATTATCTCCGGTGTGCTCTTTGCTGCATTTAAAGCATCATGGTTTCGATCGACATTGGGCTTTGACATGTCCGAAACGGCAACATTTTAGACATTGGATAGTAGGAAGAAGGTAAGTTTCGACTGGTATGGAAGCATAAAAACAATATACATGGGAGGGGAGCACTTGTCCTGAGAAGGTGAGGACAACAGTTTGAGTTGGAACCCACACCACTTCAACACCCTTTTTGACCTTTCTGTTAAGTCTTCTGGCTTTAATGATTTCTCCTCTGCCAGGGGGGAGCTCAGACTCTCTCACTAATTCCTCCATAGAGATGTCAGTCGGGATACCCCTGATCACACCCATACGGGTGACATTAAAAGTTGGAATAACAGCAGAAAGTTTATAATGCGAGAGAAACTCAGAGTCAATAAAATTATTAGCATCATTAGCAGTTTTAAAAGCAATTGAAACCCTGTTGCGCCCTAAAATTTTGATACCCTGTTTTTCAATATTGGCCACTTTATTTTGGGTAAGGATATGACCAATTCTCACAGGTTTAATTGTATAACCTGCTGATGGATCAGGTTCTGAGCAGCTTAAATGTATTACAAATGGACCTTTATCGCTATCTACATACTTTTTTTATCTTGGAAGTCAGGGTGGACGTAAGTATTTTGGTAGGAGGCAGAAGGGTGATATTCGTGCTCTACTTTTTTCTTTGGGAAGTTGGGTGATGGTAAGAAATCCGTGAGTTTACGTTTAGCAGGGCCAGAATCACCAGGTAAATCCGGTGGTTCAGCATCTCCTCCGTCAACCTCCATCGTCGTCACACAGATCTACATTAACTAAACAAAAAATACTACTCACCTACTAACAAACAGAACACACAGAGACAACACACAAAAAATTGAGAGATTTTACACCAATTTGAATCGAAAAAGGGTTTTTTTTTAAATCTTTATTAATGAGCTTATTCACAATATGAATATGTCGCTCCGTTAATTCATCACCAAAAAAAAAAAAAACAATTACATAAGGTATACCCTCGTAAGGACCAATGCACATTATGTTGTACATTTACACTATTTACATTCTGGCCCAGAATATAAATTAAAATTTTCTCAGAAAGGCCCACTGTACAATGCGATGTACACTAAAATATTCATGGCTATACTTTTAAATTTTCGCGTCGTCGTACTTTTAAAGTCAAACTCGTTTGAATATTGTCGTTGGTGAACTAGTGTGGATGAAATTTTGACAGCAGTATATGTCAAGTGGCCAAAATCGGCCATTTTCTTTCACCATGCCGAGGATTCAACAGCCAGGTGAGTTTAAATCTTGATTAATTGGTAAAAATCCTATGTAATGGTAAAATCCTATGATTTCTCATATTGAAATTATGACAAAACATGGGTAAATTTGTATATTTTTAGGAATTATAGGTATTTTTAGGCAGTCTTACATATTCTCGTTTTTATCTTGAATTGTAAAATAGTGTTCATTTTATTGCACATTGGGTGTTACTGTTTTGAGTTAGTCAATTAATTAAAATTATTATTTTTAGTACTCCTCCGGGATAAAGAAATAGAAGATCTGCTTGGTAACTCTGAAATAGAAGATTTCGTACCGTCGGACGAAGATGTCGGTGACCCAGAGTTTCAATTCCCTACTGCAAATTCGATTGAATGTGATAATAATGTCACCGAAAGTAGTAGTTCAGAAGCTGAAAGTAATATTTCAAGTGAAGAATGTTTAGTACGTGGAAGAGGCCATGCAACCAGGCGAGGAAGGGGACGCAGAACAGGAGTTGGAAGAGGACTTAGAACAGGGGTCGGAAGAGGACGCGGAACAGGGATCGGAAGAGGACGTAGGACAGTACGTGGTACAAGAAATAGAGGAAATAGGCGTAGTCGCGGACTTGGAACAAGAAGAGGTCAGGAAAATGAGGATGAAGAAAGCGGTGTTAATGAAGACTATCCTAATAGCGGAACATGGAGTGTGAAAGAGTTTGACCCTCGTTTCCCCCAAATGATTCAGCCTGCTTATCTGGTTAAAGACACGGAAGGGTTTACCAAAACTGATTACTTGAAGCAATACATAGATGATGAGCTCATTGATCTCATACAGAGAAAGTCTAATCAGACTGCCATCGAAAAATCAGGACGTAGCTTGTTTCTAACTTCTGAGGAACTGTATATCTACTTGGGCATAACATTAATTATGGCAGCAGTCAATTATCCAAAACTAAGGATGTACTGGGAAAAAAATGGAGGGTGACAATTATAGCCGATAACATGTCCAGGAACCGATTTTTCTTGCTGAGAAACTCTTTGAAATTGGTTTTCGACCATGATATTACGCCAGAGATGAGAGCTAGGGATAAATTGTGGAAGATGCGCCCTCTAATCGAAAGCATACGAGCTGGATGCCACAAACAAGAGAAAGACCAATGTCTGTCTTTAGACGAAATGATCATTCCATTTACTGGGTCCTGTACAATTAAGCAGTACTGTCCGGGTAAGCCTAATCCAGTCGGCTTAAAGGCTTTTGTTTTAGCAAACCCGGATGGTACTGTTTGTGACTTTCACTTAATCAAGGCCCAACCACCTATCCTGGGTATGAGGATACCACGTTTGATTTAGGAGAAAAGGCGGTTCTTACGCTGACAGAAGATTTGGTTCCCGGTCATGTCATATACTTTGACAGGTATTTTACGTCGGAGAAATTGTTGGACGAGCTTGAAAAGAACGGAATTCGTGGGACTGGAACTGTTATGAAAAATCGGATTCCTGCTGATGTGCGCCATTTACTGATAAATGACACAGAACTTAAAAAACAAGGGCGAGGAAGCAGCCAAGTGATCGTCCGAAATGATGACAATATAGCTTTTACGAAATGGTACGATAATAAACCTGTTTTGTTTTTATCATCTGTTGAAGCGAACATCGAATCTGACGAGTGTCGACGCTGGTGCAAAAAACTAAAGTTTATATGACCGTACCACGCCCCAGGGTAGTGAGACAATACAACCAGAAAATGGGAGGAGTCGATCTTGCCGACCGTCTTTTGGCTGTATGTCCCTATCGCTATAGGACCCGAAAATGGACACAACGTTTTTTCGCCTCAATGGTTGATTTAGCTATAAGCAACTCCTGGATACAGTACAAAAAAGATCAATTGAAAGCTTCGGTTCCTTTAAAAAAAATTCAGCAACTACGAGCTTTCAAAATTGAGCTGGGCGAATATTTCATTGAGGCCTACTGTGATACTAACATAGAAGCTACTGACTCAGAAGAAGATAACCGACCTCTAGTAAGACGCACAGGAAGCAAATCAGTTCCTGTACCCAATGATAAGTTTCGAACAACTGGAGCTAAACATTTACCCTATATGGCGGAAAAGGTGGCTAGATGTCGACATTGTCATTATAACAGAACGTTGTTCAAATGCGAGGCCTGCAAAATTCACCTATGCCTAACGAAAGTCAGAAACTGCTACAGGGACTTTCACAACTAAAATTAAGCGTTGGATCTTGCGTAATTTGTGCAAATTCATACTATATTGTGAAGATTATTTTAGGTCCAAAACTAAACATTACTCAGAATACTCTTATTTTCCTTAGATTTTTATGTGAAAAGGTGCCTGATGTTTATGGCACCTGATGATTAATCTCATTTAACATTTAATTTTTAATAACTAGATCATAAGTAAACAATTTGATAATAGTTTTATGTCATTCAGTTGAGCCTTTTAGTAATAAAAATTATCTTTATAGTTTACATTTCATTTTTAATTTAAGAACAATTTAACGCCCAGTGTACATTTAAATGAACCAAAGCTAGAAGGGTGAAAATAGTCACGTTGTATTTCTTCCTACCCTTCAGTACCCAGAAAAAAATAAAAAAATGCCTGGTTGACCCTAACACATAGAAAAATCGCCAAACGTGCGTGGGCCGGAACTATGAGACTAGATAATGTACATTTTATTGCACATTGGGCGTTTGTCTTCTCCTTGTCTAAAATCACTTGGGCCTTACGAGGATACTTAAACTTATTACATTATAAAGTTCTCAAATCAATAATTAATTACAGAAAGTTGAAGAAGATATGCAATTAGTTACAAAAAGCAAAATGAAAATTTCCCAGATCAATCACATTGAGAAGTGAGTGATCGATCCGAGAACTTCACCTTGTAAAGCTTGACTAATATTTTTATATCGTCAGAATGTGGCTTAACTAAAATTATATTACAATCAGCGAAATCTTTTAAAATGTGGTGGCATTTCTCATTACGAAAGGCAGCGTTGTGGGCACAATCCATCAAGACATGCATTAGGTCATCTGGAACACCGCATTGATCACAGTGAAAAAGGGTTAAAAACTTATTCCAATACAAAAACACGTGTAACCACCAATCACTCTGACGGCAGAAACTTCTTGAAGGTTTATTCCTTCTAGAGCACTTGTCATTTTATTTAGGTATTTACTATTAACATGGCTCAATCGGCGATGACAAGTAATTGCTGAGGCGTACAAATTACCCACCACAATAACAGGTACTATCAACTTATATACTCCATTATTCAACACAGCGGTCGCCACCAATTCACTATTTCTATTGTATACTTCAAAGCCATTTGTCGTAAACTGAACTGTATTAGCAGATTATATTAACTAGCTCACTGACAATAGGTTGATAGTCAATCCTGGAGTGCATAATACATCCTTGACTGGTATTTCAAATTCACATTTATCAGTTTTTGTTACATCTCCAGAACATAATTATTGCAACCTCTCGCTGTTAACAACACACATATCCTTCATTTTGTGATATATAGCACTCTCAATCCACCGTGAACTAGCTGTTAGATGCATGCTCGCACCTGTGTGCCTACTGCGCATTCCACAAAAATAATCGAATGACTTCACCACCAAGAGCAGATGCAGAGTACTCTTCTGCAAATTGCCGATTTTTCAAAATAAAAAATCTCTTCATACATATGTGAAATACGCTATTAAATAAGTAATCTATATTCATATCTTTATGTTCTGGACATTTATCGAGAAACTCCAAATTTATTGAGTTTTTCAACAAAACTTTAATTGTCCCTTTTAATTTTTTTTATATGCTTCTGCCTCTAAAAAATCATAAATCATCGTAGCACTACTTTCAATACAGTTGATGAGGTTTTTAGAGGCGTATTTAAGGGACTTTTTTAGATCACTTTATTCTTTAAAGTCATTAAAAGTATGTGATCTCTCTTGTGTCTCAGATACAAATTTTTTTTTACAAATTTCACATTTGTTTAATTTTTTTTTACTATAAACAGACATAGGCACATGCTTGTATTTCGCCACTGCTTTCTTCCAAGCTACATTAAAATGTAGAATTTACAATTTCTTCTAACTCATCGGTTAAAATTGTGGCATAAGCAGTGTGTGTGTCTGGGTGGAGACAATAAAGTTTTAAAATTTGTCAATATAACTTGATTTTCGTCTTCTTCACAATTTCCTGTCCCAATAAAAGATAAGTTGCTAAGGACAGCCGTTTTAAGGCCCGCAACAAACTGCCCAGCGGTGGGATTTGAATTGCAGCCGCAATTGGCCCGAATGCATCCAAAAAGATTTTCTAACGGATCCTGCTGGAGCCTTCTTGTTTCCAAACTTTTTATTATGTTTAGAACTGAGATTTCTCCAGATTCGTTCTATTCCATTGATGGACCATATCCAACCTTCTTGGGATGGAGGGGTTCGTTTGCATCCCAAAAACGTCATTTCTTTAAAAAATTTCTTCATTAAAGTGAAATGTTTGAGATGTGGTGTATTATTTGTCATGTTTGTCGAAAATGGTTTCCCCCTTCTTAGGTCTGGTGTGCAATGCGTTGACACAATCAAACAGCTTGTCCATATTTGCAATAACATTAGCAGTAGTGACGGCCTCTGAAGAGAGTTCCCCTGTAAACAATACATAATTTAAGATCTTACTATTAGGATTAAAGAAATATGATTTAAAGTACATTACAAGACAACTCAAAAAAATATCACATATCACACAATAAACAATAATTTGTACTTGGGAGAGCCTAGTTCCTTTTTAAGTTAATAATTATTTTAATGGGTGGACATATGTTTAAATATTATACTTTAAATTATAAATTTAACTTACCTTGTGAAATTTTAGCATACATTCCTGCAGCAACTGAGTGGCTTACCACTTCTGCAGCTAGCTTCACCTTCATCTTCTGCTTCATATTTGGATTTAAATGTTCTTGTTTTAAGCAAGGTGCAAACACAAAATTGGGATTGGTGTTATCTGTTTCATAAAACTCCTTTATATGGCTCCATTTAGCAACACCTGTAAAAAACATTTGTGTAAATATCCAGTAAATTGGAAATATGTATAATATTATGATTGTAATAAAACAAAATATCTTACCAAATCCAATTTGATCATTTGATGTTATATTTGTTGGACATTTAATGTCATATTTTAAAAACATATTTCTAAAGCATTAGAGCATATGCGGAGTATCAAAAATGGTAACCACTTCTCGATTACTGCGCAGAATATATGGCTGTTCTACAGATGCTCCCAAGATACTTAAAGCTCTCTTATTCACACCATCCATATCACACACCGTAGCTGAAATATTAATTCCAGCATCAAAACAATGTTGCAGGACCTAGAATAATAAAAGGGTAAATTAATACGGTAAAAAAGTACTACTACATATATTGACATAATAACAAATAAAAGACCATAAAGCTCACCTCCTTTATAAGAACTGACAGCCTATCTGCAATCACAGATCCGCTAGAAAAATAGTAAGCAATTGGTTGTTTCAGCTTTTTACGGATTCCGCCAATCATGAACACGAGGGCATGTGTTGCCATTTGTGGTGACCTGCCCTGCAATGCATGGTCTTGATAACCCTCAATTATGTCCTCCTTTTTGTTGTAAAACAAATTCTTTTTTATCGACATCTCATCAAACATAAGGGTATACTCATTGTCTGAGGGAGTCTGTTGCTTTATTGTTTTTTTTTCAAAACATTAAAAATTTGGTCATTAATACCAACTTTCATGTGAAACTTGCTTAATAACGCTTTTAATGAACTAGGTGTTGGCAGGCAAATCATCCTTCTTAATAATTTGTAACACCTAGGTGACCTTTTATACAGTCTTAGTACTATTATTTTGGAGTCCATGTTCCATCTTCGACCTTTTGATTTTTTTATAGTTTTGCAATTCTGCTTGCAAAAATAATGCAAAAGAGGGGGATATTTTACATTTTAATATTTCATTTACTGAATCATTTTTGCTCAATACTTTGAGAAATGCTTCATTCTTTAGATGCTTTACAGTTTTTTGAAGCCTGTTAATTTTTCTCAGATGATATTTCATTTTTATCAACATATCTTTATCCTTTTTGTTTTTCGTGGATGGATTTGCAGCAGCAACAGGGTTGATATTCTCAGTTACTTGAGGAATAGCACTAGTTTTGTCAGGAATGGTCTTATAATGCACATTCTCACACAAGGGTTGTATACATTTTGACGGACCCGCAACCGGTTCAAATACATTTGGAACAGTTATAGTCTTCGAAATATTTTCAGACAGTGGTTGTTTAGTAGTTGATGGACCCGCAATATGTTGAATGACATTCCTTTGTTCCAAATTATGGTCAGCTAATGTGATCTGAAAATTAGAGATTATCAAATCATTATTTATATCATGTATCCCAGCTGTTAGCGACGATAAGTGAATTTAAAAACATTTAATCTTAATTGTTTCTTATTTGTGATATAAAACTAAGTGTTAGAAAGGAAAGGTGAATTTAAACGTTTAATCTCAATTGTTTCTTATCTGTGATTTAAACTAAGTATGAAAATTAATAGCATTAATACCAAGAGAGTGAAATAATAACTTATATTAGCTTCAATTCTTATTTTAAAAACTATGTAACGAAAATATAAATCTAATTGCTTATTTAGGTTTAATTAGAATATTTAAAACAAGATATAAGTTTAGTTACTTATTAGAACTCTCTTTTATTACAATTTTAAAGAGTTGTATTAAAGATATTAACATTTAAGTGTAAATTTAATGATTTGTTTAATTCTCTTTCTCTTATAGTAATATAACACGATAATGTGTCAATCTCTTATATAATCTAATTACTCATTATAGAAATAGATTTTAATTTAATAAGAAGTTGAAATATGTTCTGTATAGAGTCTTAAGCATAGTGTTATCGTGATAAGCGTTGTGCATTCCTGCCGCCTGGCGGCGCTACTTGTATGTTGAGCAAAAAAAGCTTAGCTACTCCGGAACTAAACCGTGAGGAGACCGCGCAACTATTTTTATTTTTTACAAGTATAAATTAAAGGTTTTATGAATGTTTTATATTTGAAATAATTGAGATAAGTCATATCTATTGTCAGGAATGAATAAAAATATTTTAAGGTATGTTTTACCACACTTATTAAAGAAAATTGTAAATTTCTCTTAGAAAAGGTTGTTCTGTGCTCTGATTGGTCGACGGGTCATGTGCAAATTCATTAGAGCCGCGTGCAAATTTTCTCAATTCTGATTGGTCACAGCTGCCTATAAAAAAGGGGCGTTTTTTGTGGTAATTTTGTTTTAAATTTTTATTTTCATTCATTAATTAGTATTTAAACTATTTCATATTTGGATATAATATAATTTTATATGTTTGTGCATTGTGAAACTGTCACGTCTAAGTTTTATGTTTTAATATAATTAAAAAACTTTAAACTTTAGTTCAAAGTTATATGTCATACTCTCGTATTAGTTACCTACTTAAATTATTGTTATCGATTTTTTTTTATTACTATTTGTTATAGTTCCTGTAAAATAGGTTAGACGCCTAGTACTTAGTTTGTTGATTTTGTAATTTTTGATTATTTTGTTCTTATTTGTTGATATTAAAGTTTATAAGTCTAATACACATTAAACATTATAGAAATAAGTGACATTTGTTACACACTGAGAACTATTGATCAATAAAACCTTAATAACAAAAAAAACCTTTTATAATTTACTTAATTAGCATATACCTTTTTATCGTTAAGACCTTATGGTTGTGTATTTACTTATAATAAAGACATATGTGCGCATTTAACCAACAATTTTCCGAAGAATAAGGTTATGTGTCTATATGTAACCTACAGATATCCACAATAAAATGTCACATATGCATATAGGACAGGCTAGATTTTAAAATACAGTTCTTTAATTAACAATTTTAATGAATATCCATGCTTTATTATAGTCTATAGTATACCAAAAACTAATTGTCTAGTTTAAAAAACAAAAATGTTAGAGCGAAAATTGTGCAAGACTGTGTTCAAATCGCTCTCCTGTAAAGTAAAGGTTTTGCAAACGTTACTTTATTCTACGGATAGGTCGAAATGAAGTGGAGATGGATAGGTCATATGCTATGGAGCCCTCAAGATAAATAGAGCTATATTATTATTATTATTATGTAATGTGATCTGAAAATTAGAGATTATCAAATCATTATTTATATCATGTATCCCAGCATTGACCAACCAATCTCTAAATTTCAAACAGCCTTATAAATTTATAAACATTAAATACAACTTGTTTTTATTAATGAATCTTGCTTTAACCCATTACCACCACCATCCTATATATTTTTTTAAAGTTTATATCTTTTGTTTTTTTATGGTTGAGAAGTAATGGTAGGTTATGTCGCATACCCTTATAAATCACCACTCAATCTGTTACCACCGTTTGTTAACTAGAAAATATTTTCACTGTAGTATGAGAAAAGCCACACAAAAGAAAAAAATGTAGATAGTAACAAAAGAAAGATTAACTAACCTTATCACATTCCTCATCAGGTACTGCAGATTTGACTAGCCTCTTTCCAAAATTATCAATGAATGATGATTTCTTAAAATGTTTAGTGCACAACATTAAATGCTTAGAATGAAGCTTGTTTTGAAATTCTGGTGACCACCAAGAGTCATGAGGAAAACAGTACGCCCATAATTCACATCTGAAAATTTACAATTAGATAATAATATACTACTGAGGTGCTAAAAACATGCTTGGAAGAAGAGTGCAATACAAGAGATTGTTCCTTTCAAACAATGTGATTGTATTGTATACATATATAAATATTATTCCACATGTTATTTCTATGTGTACCAATACATCTATAACTACTTTATTATGTTATGATTTCTATGTGATACACCTCATGCTGTTTTGCATAATTTCTCTTTAATTTTCAGATTTATTTGCACACGTTTTTAAATCGCTGGCTAATATTTCCAATATGGACCATCGATTTCAAAGCCCATATTTTTTTTTATAGATTTATTAGATTAGATATTTTAGTACTCACTAAAAGAAAGCGTTTTGCAAAGTTTTAGGTTGCGGAAACTTACGGTTCATGAGATATATTTTTTTAAACTTTTCATACAAATTGGTAAATAACATGCGATTACAAAATAAATTTGACAAATGACTGATGTCAAACGTCAGTTAGTGTAGCGTTCCGAATATTTTGAAAGTATCGATACCTACTCGATACCAAGTATCGTATCAAAAGTATCAATACTACTTGGTATCGAGTACATTTCGTTAATTTTGGAGACGAAAAATTATGACAAACCAATTAGATGCATAGGAAGAGCTGATAAGTGCAATTATATATGTATATAAAGTAGAATAAAGTTTACACTATTTTAAGTTCCACTTTAGTACTTGTATTTCATTGTTTGCAACTTGTTTGTATTTCTTAATTAGTACAGCTTTTGTACTTTTATTTTATTGTTTGCAACTTTCTGTATTATCTAATTCTTACTACAATAAAGTGTTTACTTACTTATTGACTTACTTATTTAATATCCAAAAAGTACCCAAAACCGAATCAGAGCACCCCACTATCCACGTGGTCTTGTCTGCCCTACCCCTAGAGTGTATATGAGAGCCCGGAGGCGCGGAGGGATGCTCGCCTTCGCAGCTTCGGCTTTTTGGTCGCCTTCGGCGACCAGCCTCAGCCGCTACGGCGATCTCGGTGCCTGCGCTTCCCTACGCTAGGGCGGAGGCACTGCTCATCCCGCAGCGCTGGAGCTGCCACGGAGCACCGGAGCACAACTTCCCGACTTCTTACCCCCCTAGTCTCCAAAATTAACGAAATGTACTCGATACCAAGTAGTATTGATACTTTTGATACGATACATGGTATGGAGTACGTATCGATACTTTCAAAATATTCGGAACCCTACACTAATTGACGTTTGACATCAATTATTTGTCAAATTTATTTTGTAATTAGTGTAATTGCGTGTTATTTGCCTATTTATATGAAAAGTTTAAAAAAATATATCTCATGAACCGTAAGTTTCCGCAACCTAAAACTTTGCAAAACGCTTTCTTTTAGTGAGTACTATCTCCAAAAAAAATATGGGCCTTGAAATCGATGGTCCATATTGGAAATATTAACCAAATCGCTTAATATGTATCTTAGGTTTTATTAGCCGATGCTGCCCATAATAATTTTTTATTTCTATTACTTTATTAATTCAGTGGTTCAAATTTAAACATTTTAAAACTGTTTTAATCAGTAACCAAAAAGCTATTTAGCATACGTACCGTAAGCTATTTGTTCCCCAGGCTTAGGAAAACGATGCAAGGTGATGTTACGATCATGAGCAGGAGAACATCCAAACTTGTAACATTTCCTTTCGTTTTCTTTGATGATGAAAGATAAAATAGAGTCTCTGTCTCTTTAGCACAATGGACAGCACTTGTTTTTGAGTCTCTTTCTCACTGTAAACACTAAAACGGAGGACCGGGATGTTCAACTCAACGTTAGTAATGTAAGAGATAAGTTAATATCAAAATATAAACTTAATTTGCAACACAAATAAACAAGAACACAACCGCAAGCGCAAGGGATCAGCCATTTGTAATTTTGTTTATTTGCCGTTGCCATATCTTGCCTTTTTATTATAGTATGCAGTTTCATATTCATACATTTTGTTACTTCAATAAAGACGTAATAAATATATGTTTAACGAAATATATTATATAATAAAGTATTATAATTATTAAATAAAAAAATGATTAAAATGATGTGTCATTTAAAATAATATTTCCTTCATGGTGTAACGATCCCCCCCCCCCTCTCTATATAATAAAAATTTTATAATATTAAAAATATCCCCTTTTTAATAACATTATATATGTGACCAGGATTAATAAACTATGTTTAGATCTTTCTAAATGATCTCTCTAAAAGTTTAATAATAGGCCGTTTGTAATCTTTTGGCGTGATCGTCTTAGTTAGGACCCTCATTTACGTTGTGTTTGTTTGTAACTTAGTTCTTTTAGGTGTCTTTTGGAAGAATGAATATTCACTAGAACAATTGAAAGCTGTTGGTAGTGCCTTATAAGCTAAGTGAACCCCGTTCACGAAGACAGGGCTCGAAAAAGGTTAAGAACATAAACGTCTCTATTCCACTTGTATCAGGTTTACATTATTAATTTATTATCATTTATCCCTTCCCGCTTGGGAAAGGCTCACAATATATTTATACAAAAAAATACCCGATACAAGGGCTTCGCTCTCCTACATTTATTTAAAAAAATGTAGGGGAGGTACACGGCCCCACACACGCCGTGCACGGTGAGTGCCAACCATTTTGATGCACTCCCCCCGAAGGGAACGCTAATTCGGGAACTGGACCGTAGTCCACAGCAAAATAACTGGCGAACCAGTAAAAGAGGCTTGGCCCCTTGTTAGTGCGTAAGCACAAACATCGACCGAAGTCGCGCATGTCAATGCGTGTAAACGCCATACAGAATACGAACGAATCCAGCCACAGTGCATGTACGTCACACGGTTTAGGCAAATAGGCACACTGGCCTTAAACCCTCCGTGAGCGCCACCACCTGCCAGACCGCCGCTCCTGCAGACGTGATGTAAGTGTATGGCATCACCACCAATTGCATGATCAGCACGGCTACTAGCCGCAGAGCGTGTCATGAGACTACTGCTCACCTCAAGGGAATGGGGTCCCACGTTGTGCGGCTTTCGGCCGCAGCCTTGAGAGTCTCCTCAGATCCTCCCGCCAGCTACCACCCGCATGAGGTCGACACATATGCTCCACCAACCAATACAACGGCAGATATAGCCAAAAGGCAGTTATAAGATAAGAGTAATAATTCGCCATCAGAAAGGGTTTGTGTCACTGACGTTGAGTAAATGCATTTTCGATCATGTTTGTCTCACCCACCAACAAGTTGCCTTCAATCATTCAAAGGTGGGAAAGTTACAGAGATATAATATTATGTTGTTATATAAAACATCGTGGAGGGCAGACAGTCTGCAGACCCGCAATGAAGGGACCCGACTTGGGCAAAGCTACTTAGGTGTGAGTCAAACCAAGACGCAGAGAGCGCCATTGAGAATAGCGTCCCACCAAACAACCATCGCAGAGACGCAATGCTGCAGAACGCAACAAGCATCAATACGACTATCGTCGGGCTTACACCATTCCAAGGTCCCCCATACATCCCAGCAGACATCACCACCCGTATACCTCCATCGACCAGAACCACAGAGAGCGTCGAATCAGGCGCAGCACACCCGTAGATCCATCACAAGACGCAATACCGCCAGTAGCAGTAAGCATCAATGCAACTATCATACGGATGGCGCCCCCTCACAACACACCCAACATGATCCCTATCGACTTTGGTAACAAAGTTGGTATTGTTGCTATATTAAAAATATCACCAACGTATCATAGTAGCACGCTACTAAGACGCCAATGAACAAAACTCCACGTATCATAGCGCTAATGCACTAAGACATGAAGCTGAGTATGCCTGTTACACTTAAAAGTGCTACCAAACACACTCAACATCCCCATCCGAAAGATAGACGACGCATCGCTATGCGCTACTACGCCGCCCACAAACGGTATGGGTGTGCGATGTCCACGGGAAAGCCGTATTGCTACAACAAACCCGCTTACCACCGACACTAAGATGTTAATTGTATACCTCCATCGACCAGAACCACAAGAGAGCGTCGAATCAGGCGCAGCACACCCGCAGATCCATCACAAGACGCAATACCGCAAGCAGCAGTAAGCATCAATGCAACTATCATACGGCCGGCGCACCCTCACAACACACCCACATGACTCCTATCGACTTTGGCAACAAAGTTAGTATTGTTGTTGTATAAAAAATATCACTAACGTATCATAGTAGCACTCTACTAAGACGCCAATGAACAAAACTCCACGTATCATAGCGCTAATGCACTAAGACATGAAGCTGAATATGCCTGTTACACTTAAAAGTGCTACCAAACACACTCATCATCCCCATCCGAAATATAGACGACACATCGCTATGCGCAACGACGTCGCCCACAAACGGTATGGGTGTGCGATGTCCACGGGAAAGTCGTATTGCTACAACGAACCCGCTCATCACCGGCACTAAGATTGTTGTTATATAAAACTGCACCAACGTATCATAGTAGCACGCTACTAAGACGTCAATGAACAAAACTCCACGTATCATAGCGCTAATGCACTAAGACATGAAGTTGAGTATGCCTGTTACACTTAAAAGTGCTACCAAACACACTCATCATCCCAATCCGAAATATAGACGACGCATCGCTATGCGCTACTACGCCGCCCACAAACGGTATGGGTGTGCGATGTCCACGGGAAAGCCGTATTGCTACAACAAACCCGCTCATCACCGGCACTAAGATTGTTGTTATATAAAACTGCACCAACGTATCATAGTAGCACGCTACTAAGACGTCAATGAACAAAACTCCACGTATCATAGCGCTAATGCACTAAGACATGAAGTTGAGTATGCCTGTTACACTTAAAAGTGCTACCAAACACACTCATCATCCCAATCCGAAATATAGACGACGCATCGCTATGCGCTACTACGCCGCCCACAAACGGTATGGGTGTGCGATGTCCACGGGAAAGCCGTATTGCTACAACAAACCCGCTTACCACCGGCACTAAGATGATATGTCTAGGACACATCGGTTAGCGAGTCCAAGTTTACCTCGGACCAATTGCTCGTGAAGCAGCACACACGCCACCATAATATTCCTTTTCAAGTCCCTAATAAGGACTAGTCATTTTGCAACAGTACTAGGGGCAGTCAGTCACCCGACCACCCCATACAATGCTTATGCATCAAGGAGACCTTCTATAATATTGCTTTTGTATCATAGACCTTACTTTCATAAGTCATTCATAAATAGGATTCGAACCCACGACCCTACTATTGTAATGCATATTAATCACAGAGACCTTCTATAGTATTGCTTTTGAATCATAGACCTTACTTTCATAAGTTATTCATATATAGGGTTCGAACCCACGACCCTACTATTGTAATGCATATTAATCACAGAGACCTTCTATAGTATTGCTTTTGAATCATAGACCTTACTTTCATAAGTCATTCATATATAGGGTTCGAACCCACGACCCTACTATTGTAATGCAAATTCATCATGGAGACCTTCTATAGTATTGCTTTTGTATCATTGAGTTTAATATCATAAGTCCCTAATATAGGACTAGTCATTGTGCTACAGTACCTCAGGCAGTCGGGCTCCCGACCACCCCATATATATGTAGAACTGCAGGAATGTATCTCCGGCAGCTCATCCATACAAGACATCTATACACGAACACCTTCAATAACTTAGGAAAATTTTCTTTAATACATGAACTCCTTCAACAACTTAGGAAATTTCATCTATACGTGAACTCCTTCCACAACTTAGAAAAATTTTCTCTTATACACGAACACCTCCCATGACTTAAACAATTTTTAACAAATTTTCTAATTATCTTATAAACGTTATTTAACTTAATTTTATAATATTTTTTGACTTGTAATTCTATTATTTATCTTATTTTAAATATTTTTTCAAGTTTTTAAATAAATTTATTTATTACGAAAAAACAATAATTTTGCCTTTAATTTACTATGTTATTTGGATAATGTCTGAAATATATTAACTTTATGTTTATTAATTTGACTTGATTGCTTAATATATATCTTTTAAGACTATTTTTGACGCCCCTTTATATTGAATTTAATTATTAATAATAATATTGGGCCGTCACAATGGCAAGATAACATAAAGTGCGAGGGAGATAGATATTAATCCATCTCGCTTCTTTAAAGCCCCCCAAGGTCATCTCCCGGTACCAATCTTTTATTAGGAAGTTGACTGGCCCTGGTTCACATAAAACGAAATAAAATTAACTCTTCAACAATTATTCTCACTCTTCCATGTCACTGTCACAATCTATGTGAAAACTTTTTCGATAGTGACGGCGTATAGTTTGCATAAGTAACGTCTCGAACGACAATGATGACGTAATATATATAGATACGTCATGAAAGAACATCGCAGCGCTTAAAAACGGCGAAAATACTAGAACTACTTATACGCGTGAAGAAAGAGAAAGAAAATATGACCGTACGGCGGGATGCCTGTTGCTAGCTGCATGTGCCGACCGCCATTAGACGGCGTCGTCGAATAAAATGAAATGAAAGTAGGTAGTTTTGTGAACGTACGCATGAAATGATACATTTTTGTCTTTAACTTTTGGGGTATAATTTGTACATCGTCTGAAAACACACGACGGCATGTTTTCTTTATGTTTTGCACAGGTTTACACACACGAATCACGACATAATAAATTTAAAACAAACGTAGCATCGCGCGACAGGTTGGTGCGTGACTAAGCGTGATGTGGCCAATTGGCTTCATTTCATGTTGCCATTTTAGAGTGCAGACAACGTATCTATAAGTTTATACATCATTCTCGAACGATCAAAAGTGTCGCTTACACTCGCAAAATACTTAAAACAACCAATCACGAGCGTTAACGTTCTCACTGTCGAATGTGGGCCAATGTTCGATGGTCGATATCGACCACGTAGTAAACTCACTCAGGAATTTTGTTCCAAATTATTGTCACTAGTTGGCGCTTTTTAATTCCATACAAATTGTAATTAACTTTATCGCTATCGAACGCGTAAAAACTCGCAATAGGCATACTGAATCAATGTACCAGTCATATTTGTTTAATTTGCCACTCGGACACGCTTCACTAAACGTATTACTTTGTTTACGTTGTATTGCTTTTGTATTCGAACTGGTATTATCACTATTTGGTAGGCATGTCGATCTAAAATCGATTAATCGAAAAATCGATTCTTAGGAGTAAAATAATCTATTTTTTAGATAGATGCAGAGCACCGCATCGATTCACTGAATCGATCCAAAAACCTCTCGTATCGGACTGATTCATCCGATTCAAGAACCAGCGATAAAATTCCCAAACTGGCTGGGGTAAGACACCGCATTTTTTAATTTTTTGCTGTTGGGGGACGCAACAAAACAACCGGTCCTACTTAGTTGATAATTTGAACGCAATGTTTATTTGAATAAAATAAATATTTATGAACGCATCCAACAATATCGAAAAGTTGTAATTTCATTTTCATTTCTTAAATTCTAATTCTAATCTTGCCTGTGGGATGTTGGTCTAACATAATCTGTGCTGTGAACAAAGGCTACATATACATACTACAGTATAAAATTATAGCTGTGAACTTGTTTGAACTGTGAACTTGTGAATTTACTTTATTTATTATCAAAAACATACATACTGTGAGCTGTAAGTATAGACAGTAAGTAAATAACCAGTATTGTGTTCGTGTAGCATTCATTTCAATTTGATAAATAGTGAGTTATTAGATTGAAACAGCTTTATCGAGAAATGTACGTTGCAGTTTGCACTTTTGTTAAAGTATTGTTGTTGTTTTTAGCCTAAAATGTCAAATAACCACTCAAGCGTCCAGCCCGCGCGATTGTTATACCCTTGTACGTCCGGATAAGCGCGGCCCTGATTCGGGTGCTACCGCGCTCGCATCTTGTAACAAAAACCCTACATAGCTTCTTAACTATAATAGCTAGAGTAAAGAAAAAAACTACGAAAAATTGATAGAAGAATACAGATTAAACCTATGTATATTTTAAGATCTAAAAACTTAATTTAAGATATTAAAAACGAGTGTTAACATTGAATTCGGAGAAAAATAAACGTATAAATTTTATTAATTTACACCACAACGAAGAAATATTGTATTTTTTTACCAATAAAATAATGCAACAACAAACTAGACGTATTTTCCTTTCTTATAATGCATAGATGTTTATGTTTAATTAACGCTAAGTAGTTAAATAAATTGTAACAAAACACCTACTCCTCGTAATTTTACTGCGATGTCTTAAGCGCTTTCGACTCGCTTGCGAAGGCAAAATATAAGCAAGATGGCCGCCTATCTAAGGTCTCATTCACACTTTGTAATTTACGCAACTTAAAAAAAGGTAGTTATGAGTTTTTTTAGTTGGGGTTTTAAATTAAACACAAATAATAAAATCAATGTACAGTATATTGACATAATAAATATATTTTTTTTCACAAACCTTTACTTACTATAATTATCATTGACTATTTCAAGTAAATTTATTGCTAATTAAATATTTTATTTAAAACTAGGAATTGATTACAAACTAAATATTTACAAAAAAAGGACTAAATTAAAACTAAAATAAATAAATAAAACAAAATAAATTATGTATGGTACTGCATAAAGCAACCATCAATGCATAGATTTATGTTGCATTCTAGGCACTTCCAAATAGTTCTGGCTGTGACTTTTCGCTGGGCGCACAACCAACAGCGACTTTGCTTAAAGCCAGTTTTAACTGGGAAATGTCGATGCTCGACTTTAGGTCTGCTGGTCGTGGTTGTCGTTGGCCTTTTCATCAGTCCGGTTCTCGAATTCATAAGTCGTGGTTCTGTCGTGAGGTCAATATGTCGGTGTAACTTTAGTAAGTCTTCCGCCAAAGTTGTCCTGAACTGTCTGTGTGATATATTTGGATTAGCCGTTTTAAATAAAACAAAACAATTAAAAATGGCACAGTTAAAAAGACGACGAAATACCTTTTTATACAAAATTTTATTTCGTACACGTTCCATGGGCTGAGCAGACAAGAACTGGTCTTTCCTGTCCACTCCTCCCATGGACTTATTGTAGTCCAGGACAACGCTTGGCTTGTATGTCAGTCGGTCATATTTTTGTCGCGTACCGATTTGGAGGGAATGGTATGTCGAGAGCATGCTAACTAGGTTAGCATCTCGCCATACGATTACCGACAAATCAGAACAGTAGCTTGCCAATACTTCACCTTGTCTTAGTTCTGTTTTTGTTATTGTCTTCAATGAATCGGGAACGAATTCCCGATTCAGTCGTAAGGTCCCAAAGCAGTCTGTCTGTTGTCGTTTCAGACACCGCGCTAATAATGGACAATTGTAAAAATTGTCCATTATTAACGTGTGTCCGCGGTGAAGTAGAGGTTCTACTAAGTCGTAAACTATTTTGGCAGTAGCATTGCTGGGACGTACATCGCTACTGCCAGTTATGACATGTTCAGTCGTGTCTGTATCATCAGGTCTTTCGTCAGTGTCAATAGGGTTAGTCTCGTTAGATGTAGCTGTTGCAGTCGCAGTCCCAGTCTTTTCTTTTCCCGCATAAATAAAAAACTTCCAAAGATAACCAGAGGAAGACTCACAAAGCTCATAAGTCTTCACTCCGACTTGCGCAGCCTTTGACGAAATCTTCTGAGCGAAGCCTAGTCGCCCATGCCACTTCAGAAGGGATTCGTCAATGACAACCTCCTGGGAAGGATAATATAAATGCGAGAACTTTTCGTTGAAATAGTCAGTCACCATTTGAATTTTGCACAGTTTCTTTGGTTCTGTAATTGTCTCATTGTCGACGAAATGGATCAGTGACTTCAATAATAAAAATCTATTGTACGACATTATTTTTCGGAAGTAAGGCATAGTGCCAAAACCATTGAAACTAAAATAGGACTCCTCTTCCTGCAGGGGGTATAGCCCTTGAAGAATTGATATGGCTAGAAAACTGACCATTTCATCCCTGTCCGTCGGTGTCCATCGGTGTAGTCTTAAAGTCGGTAAGAATTTGTTCTGGTCTTTCAATAATTTTATTTTTTGGTCGGCATATCTGTTAGTCTCTGTGCAAATTCTGTCTATAAAGTCGCTGTCGATCATTTTATAAAAAATTTCGACGATACTAGTCTCCTCTGTAATCGAAAATGTCGGTCCTGGAGTCCCGGTAAAATTTTCTCGTTGTCCTGTAAAAGTCTGTCGATCTCTTTTCCACTCAAAATTGTAACAGTCATGTGGTGCGATCTCCCTGATTGCTAGGTCATTTCGTCGGTCTTCTGTCTCTAGTATACGAACCTCGTACAACGTCATGTCAGTTTCAGCTGCAGGCTCCGCCGTAGCGTTGCGTGAGGTCATGACAGGGAGAAAGCAGTCCTCGTTTTCTGTGTCCATGTCACAGTCACTTAGGTCATCGGTCAGTTTTATCCAGTCGCCAACGACAACGTCGAAATTCTTGTCAATAACCCCTGAAAAAAAAAACTTACTGTTAACAATTCGTGGTTTTCTATATTTGACTTCTAGATTGAATAATGCGTACCAATCGAAGTACGCTGTTTGCTAGTGGAAGGCGTCACAGTTACTTCGTCATCAGCCTCGGCTACCATATTGTTTCCTGAAATAGAATTATGCTTAAATAAATTGTTTACTTCAACTTCAAATTGACCTTAACTTTCACTAGAATTTATCTCTATGAATGTGACCAGAATTGGCCTTTGACGAAGAAGCAGAAAGACTTCAAAAAAGGGAAAACATTAAAAATAAAAAGATTCAATAATAATTTTTTAGGTGTATGTGTGTAGTGTATGAATGTGCGAGAGTGTATGTGTGTTCAATCTATCAAGGGATTTATTGAGGAAGAATTTGCAGAAGGTATGCCCCTTTTTTTAGGAGTTTTTGCCATTAAGGCTCTATTGATCTCCGTATCTAAGCGATCCGGATCCAGACTGTCTAAGTAGTCGGGAGAATAAGGGACGGTATCGAGGTCTGACGTACCGATACGCAGCAAATCTCTAGGTTTCAGGTCTTCTGTAACAAACAATATGAGGCTTAGGATTCTTATAAAATGAATAATACATAGGCCTAGCAATATATTTACTTACGTATCTCCACGTCCCTGGGCGGAGATAGTTGAATTTCATCTGTAACAAACAGCATCAGGTTAATCAAGTCATAAAGAATAAGATTGTGAAAAGGTTCAGGTGTAGTAAAATATTTTCTTACCTATCTCGACATCCCCGGGCGGCGATTGTTGAATGTTATCTGTAACAAAAAGCATCAGGTTAATTAAGTCATAAAATAAAGTTTGGGAACAGGCTTAGGTATAGTAAAACATTTACTTACGTATCTCGACGTTAGCCATGATTTCGGCGTGTTTGGGGGGCACCAATTGTATATCCTCTAAAACAAATAATATTAATTCAAATATAAAACAATAACAATATAGTAAAATTATTAACAACAAATGACTCTTTACCTAAAATAATAATTTTTTTACGCTGGCTATCACATTCTGGTTCCATGAACTCGCATGGTTCGCGCTCCGGCGACGCCAATCTGCCAGAAAAAGAAAACTTAGTAAACACGTGTTGCTAAATTATGATAAAGTATGTAGTAAATACATTTACCGGGCGCGCCTTTTGCGCGGAGGCGCGTCAGGCATTATAACTCTAGCAACCTCAGAGTCACGCTTGCGAGTTAAAAGCTCCCTTTTTACTTCTGCTGGCAGCGCTGCAACACGCTTCTGGGTGAGCTGCCGCTGAGCGCGAATTAAGTCTAGTTCACTGCTACAAACAAATAATATCCTGTAGTATCAAAAATAATAGTCCAACAATAAATCTGTGTAAAATATACTTACATCCTTGCTTGGGAGGGCTGATTGTCGTGTCCTCCGCGTCCTCTTCGGCCTCCCCGGTGTCTCCGACTGTTAGGGCGTTCTCCACCATAATGGTTGCCACGGTCGCCACGACTACCATGGCCTCTATGGCTCCCGTCGTTAGACGGCAGATCATTTTCACTAGGTGATCTATAATATAATATAATTATTTAAAACTTGACTACATATCTAATATAAGATGAGAAAAACAAAATGTACGAAAGTAGTTTTTAGTAACAAAATTACTAAAAATAGAAAATACCTCCTAACTTGAGATGGTCCCCTCCCACCTCTAGTACGAACCCCTCGGCCTCTACGACTTCCACGAGCTAAGTTAGTTTCGGTCGGTGATCTAAAATTGTTGTATGTATTAATTTAAACCATTAATATCATCAGGGAAAAAAACAATAATAATGTGGTAAAGAAGCATTAAAAATTACCCGCGTCAACTTAGAAGAGAGTTATTTTAAATGAGTAGGTATCCAATCCCTAATAACATGTATTATAAATGCGAAAGTCTGTATGTTTGTTAGTATATATGTCCCGTTTTCACGTCAAAACGGCTGAACTGATTTTGATGACTTTTGGTACAGTGATAGATGGGACCCTATAACGGTTATAGGCTATATAGCACAATATTAAGTAAATGATGGAAAGTACGGTGCAATCTCTGGGGTCGCTTTTTAATAGAAGCTATTTTTTATGGCAGTAAGGACCCTTTTTTATTACATGATTACATAACAAAAGCCATTTTTATTTAGGATTTTTTTCTCGAAAGTTATGAGGTTCTTCAATGTAATTTCTTTTGAAAAGCGTTCTACATGAAGAGATCTACATAATAAATAATACGACAGCTTCTAAACTGGCGCCAGACATTGAGCAGTGGTGCAAAGCGAAAACCGTATACCGAAAAATGAATGATTTTGATTAAATATGAGAATTAAATTATTGTCAATACATCACAAGGAAAGTAAAGTGATTTGAAATCGTAGAACACATCCTCCATGTAAGTAAAGTGAAGTTAAATAGAAAAGAGAGCAAAAGTCGACAATCACGAACAAACATAACATTAATATAACACAAGAACAAAAACTATGAGATAAGAGCATGATGAAACACAATTACACAACCAACTAAGCGAAAAAAAAAACTCAAGACCCAAACCAACCAAGACCTCGACCACAAAAAATAAGAAAGCGAAACATATTGCAAGCATACTTTGCTATTTGTACCGACCCTTATTTAGAGCCATTGTAGTTACGTCCGTGGATATCAAACTATCCACAACAAAAGACCTGAGGAACACAATAACATTTCTAAGGAATCTTCAGTGAATATAGTTTAATTCTGTTTGCAAAGTGCATTATTATGTTTATTACAACTATTACTCGTTGCTTAAATATAATTTTACTGAAAAACTAAGTTAACAAAACTAAAATTGGGCCGACAACTTGAGCGGCCATTTTTTCGAAACAGCTATACTTTGAATTTAAAATATGACTCGATTTTACACTTAGAACTGTGATATATATATGTAATTATAAAGCACAAATCATCTAGTTTATTTTGACGTATAATAATCTACGAAATATTAAATTAAACTAAAGTACTTACGACATAATCGCTGGCACTCCAAAAACACTTGTTCACAAAACACAGAACACCGATACTGAAGTAAGATATTTATGGTTCATTCGTCAAGACTTGTTATACTGCCATCTCGTATTTGATACGTAAAGTAATTCGTCAGCTATTGATTCCATAAATAAAACTCACAAAACGTACTGCAGATTGTCCCTAGATGTCAGTTTTATAAAACTTAACGCTTTGGCTACACTAGTATCCAGGACGTACAAGGCAATTTTTATTTTGGATGGCGTAGTATCCATGGACGTGTCAGTGGATAAAAGTGATACATGGAATCACTGTGTAAAAAAAGGGATTGAGTGGCGTATGTGCGAACCACTCCTAACACAAGCGTTTCTAGCTTACCAGGAGTGGTTAAAAGGAATATTAGTAATGGTAATTAATAAAATTACGAATATTTTATTTTAAAAAAATATTAAAGTTCAATTAATATAAAAAATCGCAAATTCTTGAAATTTCACGTTTGAAACTGTCGCGATTAATCGAAAATCGATCTTTTAATCCTCGATTTAATCGAATTTCGATTCTAATATTTTCGATTCAATTCGATTCCGAGATCGATTTTTTAAGAATGAAACGACATGCCTACTATTTGGACACTGATTCTTGTAATGACCAGGCTGTTTATACCGGTAGTGGTTTTTGTTGTTGTTTTTATTATTCGCTCGAGAGGGCAGGCAAAAGAACCAAGCCATACAGCCTTGTCTTTTTTTAATTTGAATATAAAAAATTTTGAAGTGTAAAGGCCGGAATCAAGTCTTATTTTTCTTCTTTCTATCTTTTTAAAATCCTTAAAGGCCGAAGCCAAGTCTTATTTTTTTAATTCTTTATATTTTCAAAAACCACAAAGGCTAAAGCCAAGTCTTCTATATTATAATCTTTATAAGTTTCAAGATTTATCAGTCCAGTTTCAAGGTTCCCGCGCTTGTTTTCTTTTCTTCACAATATGCTGATGTGTCACATTGCCCTTGGGAGATTTTGACGACAGCTCAACCCAGCGGACAGTTGATGACGACAGCCACTCAAGTTCACAAGGCGCCTAAGCGATCAAAATAACTTGAGGTTTATATCGACATCAAAGCACTTGTTTCATCGTTTTCTCTAATAGTTCACACGCGCAGGTAATTAATTCACAAAATCACATCACTTCTACGAATTAAAATTCACTTCAAACCATTATTCAAGCGACAAAACAAGAGCGACAGTCCGTCGTCGGCCAAGTTCCCACCAAAACTCCTTAAGCCCGTAGACAGAGAAACCTATAGACAAATTGACGCTTTCTTTCTCATTTGCACACGAAAAAGATAGATTATTGCATACGTCTTGCATAGAAATGAGACAGAGCGGTGTCATTGTTTTTCCCTTTCTCCGTGCCGGTTTTTTGTTTAGCAAACTACACTTTGCTTAACAACTTTGACAGTTCATAGCGATCTGATGAGTTTACAAGTTGGTTTAAGTGAGAAAAAAGTGTTTGGTGAATCTTGTTCAGTTCAGTTCTTAGAACAATTAAAATTTTTATCTAAATGTGTTTAAAAGTCATAAAAATGGTTAGATGTACTGTCTTAGGATATAAAAGTGATAGTGAACGTAAACTCACCGGTATATCATTTCACTCGTAAGTATAGTACATTTTATCTGGTATTACGTATAAAATTCAATTGCTATTTTTAATTTCGTCACAGAACTATATAAATATACGTTAAAATTTTATCTAAATATGTTGAAAATTCGTAACGATTATTGATAACCTAAAACTACATTATCGTCCTTTCTTACTCGAGGCCACGCTAATCATTAGTCTATAGGTTTCTCTGTCTACGCTTAAACCGGTAGCATTTGACATGACTTTTAGCGCCGACATTGAAGTTTTTGTTGCGTTCCGTTCGTTCGATTGGTGTCTCTGCGCCGTAGACAGAGAATCCTATCTCTGTCTTCGCTCTGCGCGTTGGCCATAGACAATTTATTATTTTTTTGTTGCCTTTTCTGCGTACCGCTTGCGTATCTCAGAACAATGGTTGCGTTTGGCAGAAAAAAGCGCTAGCAAGTGCTTGTAAGCAAAATGGCGATCTTAAGCAGTAAGCGCTGTCAAATCGTAAGTAGCTATTTTCCTCTAGAACACGAAGTTAGTTTTAACCGGGGAACCTAACCTAATTTAAATATATGTATGTAAATTATTCATATTAAAAACTTACCAATCATGAATTATTAATAACATGTATAATATGTTTATTCATATCATTATATTACTTAAAACGAATATTGCACAAAACAACTTATAAACTCTACTTCAAAACAAACAAATTAAATAAGAAAAATAGCGGATTGTGTCAGCGCTACTGAAGTCAGCAAACGTGTCTTGGCCGAAAACTATTTAGTTTCGCCATTTCGCTGACAAGAGCTTGCTAGCGCTTTTTTCTGCCAAACGCAGCCAACAACTAAAAAAGAAATAGTACTAGATAATTAAAACGTACATTGTCATTGACAAAAGAGTATTAACTGGTGTACCAGTACAAAAAATTAATGCTGATATCGATATTGGTATTTTTGTCAATGGTAAAATCATGAAAGCGTGGATTCATATCCTCAGATTATAATATGTAGTCTGTGATTTACAGAGTTTAATATTATTACATGACTAGTGATCATTATACTAAGACGGTGGACGCGGCGTAATTTCAGTAGCGTTTGAGGTTTTAAACTTTTTTTTAACCAAAGTACTGAAAAATCATCGAGCGTTAGTGAAAATTGACTCCGCAACCTTATTAAAAACCACAGAATACTTTTTATACTAATTGGAAACAGTGAGATTAATGAATACAATAATAATATTTAAAAAATATTTTTTATTTTATTATTTCACTCAAATTCTATGTACAAAACATTATAATACGAAATAAGTAAATAAATTATTGTCTTTTAAAAATATTTGTTTTATTTAAAAATGTCCTAATTTTTTCTTTAGGAGCAGAAAAATTTTGATAGTTAATAACTAATTTTTAAAAAGTCTTTGCTGATTAACTTTATTAACAAGTTTTTATGATCGTCCAGTAAATCATTGTCAAACGAATGCTCGTCTAAATCACTGAATATAGATAGATGTTGGCAATATTATTTGCGATATTTTATTAATCATTGTTAAAAAATATTTAGGCTATCCTAAGAATTTGGAGCTTATTCCAATTTCGAACTCGCGTAGTATTTTTTCTGCGGTTTTACACATTTATTTTACACCTTCCAAAGGTTTAGTCAGGCCTCCTCTAAAGAGAGATTCTTTAGATGTCAAATGATGAGATTTCAAAGAAAACAGATTCTCAGCCTGTTATTTTCCAAACTTCGGGAGGCATTTTTCACATATGACTTCCTTTTTTATTTTTCTGACTACATAACCAGTTATATAATCTACAACGTGTTGTGCGTATTCTGTTAAATTTGAGGCACATAAAATATAATCATGGTCAGAATAGTTCTCGGAATTAATTGTCATTAATTGTGGATAAATGTTCACATCAGACAAGTCAATTAGTCTACCATTTTCTGTTGAATGTTGATATAATTTAATAATTGTTTATATTTTTGATTGTCGTAATTTAACATTGTTATATTTTCTAGAGGAAGACGATTCCCCGTTGAACCATCTTTTAGCTCTGCATATACCAGCAACCGTTTATAAGCAGTCCAGAACGTTTTTGTCCATGGGTTATTATTAAAACCACATTTAGACATTATGGCTCCGAAAAACAATTCAAAAAGGTCTTGGCTGAACTTATAGGAACATAGATATTTTAAAACACTATTTTTTGGGAGGATATATTTTCGATACAAAACAACAAGTGTTTATGCAGATTATAAATCCTCGAAAACCTGTCGATCTATTAGAATTGATAACAAACAAACCATGTGTTAATTTTTATTTTTTTATATATTCTTTAGCGAATTCAAAAAATATTTTGGTCTCAAAATAATTCTTTCCGTCCCATTCGACCAACTCGCAAATAGCCATTTCATCGAATGGTAACGCATATAAATGTTTATAATTATTTAATTTTACGCTTACTTCAATAGCTTTAAAGGCCTCTGTAGAGAATCCTGGTTCACATTTGATATATTAGTTCCACTTAAATATTGTTTTTGGGAGTGGCTAAATATCTTTTAATTCATTGCGCACATATTCATCTGCTCGAGGTGATAAATAATTAATTATTTAATTTACAGTGACTGCGAATTTTTTTCAATTCCAAGGAGTATTTACGCTTATCTTCTTCCATTTCTTTCAGTAAATATTTTTCAATAATTGGATTGTTTTCACTGAATCTAATATAAGTAGATTTTCCTTTAACATTATTTCTTCATTCAAAAAATGTTCTAATCTTAACTTAATATCCAGATTTTTATTCTTTAACGTCTTATCTTTTGACGCAAACAATTTATTCTCAACAGTCGTCATTTGGCAATTTTTCGCAGTTTTTCTAAATCCTGTTCTAATTTATATACACGACTAATTAATTTTTGCTGACTTGGCGTAGAGCTAAATAAAACTGTAGTAGTTAATTTTGCACTAGAATCAGTTGTGCTGGTTTATGTTGCTCTGGATGGTGCAGGTGCAATTGTCGGTATTGCACTAGACGGAAAAGGTTCACAGCAGGACTGCAAAAACTACCGCGGTATCAGCTTGCTTAGTATTGTGGGTAAACTGTATGTAGGTGTTAATTGAAAGAGTTATGAAAGAAACTGATGGAAAAATTTGGGATGTGCAAGCGGGTTTTAGAAAGCGAATGGGGTGTACAGATCAAGTCTTTTCCATGCGCATGATTGCGGAGAAGTTTTTGGCCAAAAACCAGAAAGTTTTTTGTGCATTCATAGACTTGGAAAAGGCTTACGACAGAGTGGAAAGGAATGTGTTATGGCAAACACTGAACTCATATGGGTTGAGCGATGGTTTGATACAGGCATTAAGGTCTCTTTATAGGGACTCTAGTGCTTGTGTCAGGATCAATGGGGTCTACTCGGACTGGTTTGGCATCCAAAAAGGTGTCAGACAGGGCCCTCCCCTTGGCTCTTCAACCTATTTATGGACCGGTGTTTGCAAATTTTGAAAGATGAAGAATGTGGGTTAAGAATAGGCGAGTTAACCGTCAAATGCCTTTTGTATGCCGATGATCAAGTCATATTTGCGTCATCGGCGGCTGAGTTGCAAATGATGGTTACATTAATGAACTGGGAATTAAAAGAAAGGGGAATGAAAGTGAACGCATGTAAGACGAAAGTGATGGTTTTTGAAAGAGAAGAAAGCAAAACGGTATGTGAAATAAGAATAGAAGGAGAGTTAATTGAGCAAGTGGATGAGTTTGTGTATTTGGGATGTGTATTTAGCAGGGATGGTAGATATGATAGGGATATAGAACGACGAGTAAATGCAGGGAATAGAGTGAATGGGGCACTACACTCTATTATGAAGAACCAGAATGTGTCAAAACAGGCACGTATGGTAATTCATAATGCTGTGTTGGTCCCTACTTTAATGTATGGTAGTGAAAGCTGGGTGTGGCAGAAGAAGCACGAAAGTAGAATAAATGCTGTAGAAATGCGGTCTTTAAGGAATATGCTAGGGTTGAATCTGAATGACAGGGTGAGAAATTGCGTGATAAGAGATAAATGTGGTATGCAAGATGATGTTGTGACCAGGATTAAGAAAGGAGTGCTTCGGTGGTTTGGTCATGTGGAAAGAATGAATGAGGAAAGAGTGACAAAGCAAATTTATATGGCAGATGTGAACGACCGAGTCGGGAAGGGACGCCCTAGGAAAAAGTTTATCGACCAAATTGGCGATATTTTGAAAATGGGCCACGTTAGAAGTACCCTTAACCGACGAGCATGTATGCTCGCATGCGTAGATATATGGATGTAAAAGAGGCGAAAGAGGTATGTCAGGATCGTGCCAAATGGAATTCCGTAGTCTCTGCCTACCCCTCTGGGTGACAGGCGTGAGTGTTTATGTATGTATGTATGTATGCACTAGACGTTGATGCAACATTCTTTTCAGACACACTGGATGTTGATACCGTCGCCAGTGTAGATGCAGGATTATTATAGTTCTAGAACAATTTAGTTACTTTATGTTATTTTTGCATAGTAGGAAATGTATGAATCAAACGAAATAAATAATAATAACAATTTTGAATTTTGAGGGTAAAAATATCAACACCACGTAATCAGCAATTAAATTTTTCAACAAATCAAAACAACATTGATGTACAACATAAACAGATTTATTGTAAAAATGATCGTACTGTATAACGTTTGTTATTCCGCAGATTTAGTGAAGGTACAGCATTTAATTTCAGCCTGCGCCATTTTTGTTCATAAAGCAGGCACCTTTAAAATGTCTTTAACAAATACGGTGATGCTTTTTCCACTCCCAATTGCGACGTGCAATTGCGTCGATCTATTTTTGTCTTAAATTGATATCCGTAGGAAAACTGCGATGCCATCAAAAACATAACTTGTAAAAAACCAAATCTCGCAACTCAGTTCTTCTACCGTAAAAAGTTGTGAGATCCATGTAATACCAGGTTGGTTAATTTATTCAGTCCCCACTTAAGGATCCTTCTGTTTTAAGTTATTACGTAATTAGCTAACCTAACAACATTTTATAGTGACCATATCAATGTTAAAAAACTTTTTTGCTTTAAATATATAGATTGACTTGAAAATTCAGAATTTTTTTTATTCAGAAAATTCAGGCTTCTAGTTTTATGCACTACGAAGTACTAGAGGATCGAAAATGGCCTGAATTGCTTCGAGAAAAGTATGGTACGGCCGTGCCGCTTTTTTGCTCGACTTGGCGGGGGCACTGCCGTGCCCCCAGATGACAGAGGTTCGAACCTGGAAACCCCAAACAAGATACTCGTGATTGATAAGCATACAATGCTGTTGAGTGGAATTTAAAGGTAAATTACTCTCTAATCTCCAAAAGGGTAAATTGACAACCTCATAAGGTTAGAGACGGTCTTGAATTAACGTGTTTAATTAATTTTTATAGTATTTCGGAAACCACCAATAGCAAGGTACAATATGAAACTTTGACTGTAGCGGCTACACTAAATTATTTAATTTATTTATTTAATATTGCAAAATTGCCTAATATCGTAGAACTATATTGTCTAACAAAATCCTATACTATTAAACGAGCAATTCTTGTATATAAATATATATATATATATATATATATATATATATATATATATATATATATATATATATATATATATATATAATCGGGATCTCGGAAACGGCTCCAACGATTTTCATAAAATTTTGTGTGCAGGGAGTTTCGGGGGCAATAAATCGATCTAGCTAGGATTTATTTTTAGAAAATGTCTTTTTGTCCGTGTTTTTAGGCAATGAAAAACTGCTATAATATCGTTAGAATAAGAAGGTAAATTTTGACGGCTTATTAATGATTACAAATAGCTTAATGGTATAATGGGCGGTCACAAAATCATAATACCATGGTTCGAGCCCAGAACGGCCGACCGACTTTTTTTAAAATTTTTTTTCAAGTTCCTTTCTTTTTTGAGAAAATCTATTTTTTCGAGCCCTTTTTTTAGTATTTTTTAAAAACACGAAAATTTAAATTAAACTAATTGCACTCATGATTTTTTAACCAAATAACCAGTTCAGTTTTTTCTATTATGTCGCTACGATCAAAAAATATTTTTGGTATTTCATCAGTATGTAATTTGTATCTAAATATAATTACCAAAACACACGAATCAAAAAAAAACCGAGCGAAAATTACCGAGCAAAGCTCGGTCAACCGGGTACTATACTTAACAAGCATTAGAAAGTGGTAGCAGTGTAAACCTCACTGCCTTGAAGACATCCATATTGTATTCAGATGGAAAGATAAACAAATTATTCCGCTCCTTTGATGTACTTTGTTTAACGGCGTGAAGAACAAGGGAAATTCGCCGAGAACCTGGGTGTCCGGAATGTCATGGAAAGGAGAGGAAAACTCAAACGTGTGATTTAATTCATTAATTTTTTTTAAGAAAACCATTTTTTTCTTGTTCGTGTGACAGAGGAGCGCCGTACATTATAGTCTTTATTTTAAGAAGTTATTGCTATAATCCTATTAATGAGGGAAAAACTGTTTGCCTCTAGAAATAAAAAGTTACAACAAATACGAAGAAACTGATAAATCTTGTATTTCAAATTATCCGTTTTTAATTTACTGTGGTATTATTCAAACCAAACTATAAATGATTAATAAGTCTAAATAATCGATATCGGTTTTTTTAATAATCGAATATTGTACGCTCCCAATTTTTGGTTGGCATGCTTGGTGCAATAAGTCTGACAGCAGTCAAAACGTAGACAGAGTAACCTATAGACTAATGATCGGCGTGGCCTCGAGTGGGAAAGGACGATAACGAATTTTTTTTAGTTTTGTTTAGCAAACTGTAGAGTTTGCTAAACAAAAAAACCGGCACGGAGAAAGGGACAAACAATCACACCGCTCTATCTCATTTCAATGCAAGACGTATGCATAAATCTATCTTTTTCGTGTACGAATGCGAAAGAAGGCGTCAATTTGTCTATAGGTTTCTCTATCTACGATTCAAAATGTATTTCTTGGATTTGGTTGACTAGGTATAGTCAATTGAGTTTTGAATTGTGTATGGTGATTTTTTCCACACTTCGATTGGCCATAAGCTTGATTGGGTAATACATAGTATTTTTTATTGATATCTGTAATGGTGACATAAGTAGACGCTTAATAATTCTATCAACAATTTGCCACAACATCTAGTTAAATTAGGTAAGATGATTTTTTTTCCAGACCTCGATAGGCCATAAGCTTGATTAGATATTACTGGATAATACAAAATTATTTTATTGATATCTGTAATAGTTCCATCACATCATATTATTTTATATTGTTTTTTAATACTGTCCAGGACTATAGTTTTTAAAAACTTTATAGTTAATAGTACCTATGTCACTAGGTGTAACAAAATTAAAGAAAAATCACTGACCTCTATATATACACGTACGCGTCAGTGAGAAAAATGAATTGTATTATTGTGTCAAATCATTAGAATATGTAATATTTTATTTTTCATCTATTCAAAGACATTTAAATAGGTAGTAGTAATAGACCGGACATCAGTAGCAAAATTGTCGTCTGTAACTTTTGTCCTATAGGATATATCTCCGATTTTTGTCATTTAGTCTAAGTGACATCGTCAAAAGGTCAAGACCCATTCATTTTATAAATTTAAAAATATTTTTAAAGAAAATATGCCTGGTTGTGCATTAAAGTATCGTAAATCACGATATGGAGCAAAAAATGGTGATTTAGGTATATTATCGTAAAAATAATCTTTAAATAATCTTTAAATTTTATTATTTCTAGTAGATTATTCGTGAAGAAAGAAAAATTATTGTAATAAGTGCCCTCTGTTATCTAGTAACGCATTATTTATTTACAAATATGTTAGTGATTAACGATGTGCCTACAACGTATTTTAACCTTATATTTAGTAGCGTCACCTACTGGGAAATAGCTAAAATTTTTTCTAAATAAATATTCAGTGTAGTATTGCTATATTTCGCTAGAGTGTGTAATACATCCGCGTGGTCACAGCTTTTGTATGAAAATGTTTCCAATGTCCGCTCTATAGTGCATATATATATATATATATATATATATATATATATATATATATATATATATATATATATATATCTTTGCATCTATTGCATATATTTGGTCAATGTAATAATCATTAAATGCCTACGCAATGTCTTTTGGATTTGTTATAAATTTATTATTTATTTTAATTCGTGTTATAAAATTTAACGTTAATAAAATTATAATTTTTTTCTAATAATGAGTTTAATAGAAATTTTATAACACTTAAATAAATATTAAATTGACAATGTGATTGTTTTGAGCTTTTTGTCCTAATTTTTATTTTTAATTTAATTATTTTTTAAAATCTATTTGAATAAGTCCTAAGCATATTTTTATTGTTTTGCGTAGGATCTCTTCTATATTGCCACAAAAGGTGACGCTTACGTTTACAACAAAATTTTATGCCTTTTGTAATCCATTTTTGTTTTGTATTTGTTATATATATATATATATATATATATTAATTATTTTTTAAAATCTATTTGAATAAGTCCTAAGCATATTTTTATTGTTTTGCGTAGGATCTCTTCTATATTGCCACAAAAGGTGACGCTTACGTTTACAACAAAATTTTATGCCTTTTGTAATCCATTTTTGTTTTGTATTTGTTATATATATATATATATATATATATATATATATATATATATATATATATATATATATATATATATATATATATATATATATATATATATATAAAAGATCTATTCTGACTCATTACCTGTATTCACAAATAAATACATTTGAATTTGAATTTTGAATTTGCTGTGTTTTGTACAGTGTATGTAGATCCGGAAACCTCTTTATACTAAAAACAAGGAATTCCATCTTATTCCTCAGGGGCGACAACGCCTCTGCGTTTTATAAATCGAGGATAAATGTAGATATCTGTAGATGTCTACGGACCACAGCATCCACTTACCATCAGGTTGACTGTGTGCTCGTTAGTCACTTTTACTCAAAAAAAAAGATAATAGCATCGCACGCTTGACACTCCCCATCGACAGATGTCACTACTTAAGCCACCCACGGGACTGTAACAATGGATATTCTAACTCCTAAGAATATCCATTGTTACAGTCAAAACTCATAACCGGTCACAACCATTATTGACTGCAAAAATTAGGCAAATGCAGTTTTGACTAAGGACGTTGATCAAAACTATTTTAACTGTATAAACACTCAAAATCACTGTTCCCAACAGTGATTTTGACCACATTATATCGGTTAAAATCGGTTTTGACCTAGAATGTTAGACAAAAATAAATTTGATAAGTCTAGTTGTGTCTAATAAAACTTTACACCAAACTTACGTAATATCATCAACAGTAGGTTAAGGCGAGGCTGGGGTGGCCCTTGGTTCCTTAACCTTAAATTCACGTACATTATAATGATATAATCGCTAACCATAAATAATTTAAAATATTATATTGAAAGAATTGAACTAGAACAAACAAAACCAACTATAACTGAGAACGTTGATGAAAAACCAATTTTGACTACAATAAATCAGTTAAAACTATTTTGACTAAGGGAATTTGTCAAAACCATTTTTGCCTGATTTTCGTAGTCAAAATTTGTTTTGATTAGCAACGAGCGGCAAACAAAAGTAGAAAAAATGACATAAATGGTATAAAACGATCAAAACCCATCTCTACAAATATACAATTTTTATGACGATTACAACTATATCTAAGTTCATAATTTAATTTTTTTTCATTTAAAATTTTGTTATATGGAATTTCGGATAAAATTACATTTGTATCTGATAAACAATTCAAATACACTTATATATTACACTTAAATTCAAATGGATTTTTGTCATTAATTCCCCACATGAGTATGACATAATCGTTACTTGTGAGTGACAACAATTCCTTTTTAAATGAGGATAATAGATTATACATTTTCGCACCCGGTTTCCATAGACAAGTGACTAAAAATACATCTCGTATAAGGTTTTGAAGGCAGTGACGAACTCCTCGACCCTGTTGATCTACGATAGTAAATATTTTCTTATAGTGCTGTATGTTGTAATCATAGAGCTTATTCCTTTCTCTACTATTATTTTTGTTTGAAATTGCGAAGGCGTCAGGTCTGTGGTGCATGTGGAATGATTCTCGATGTACTCTTTGGCTTCTTATTTTGTTGTGGAGCATATTACATTACCCTGTATTTTTTTTAATAATTTTTTTTTGATTTTTCTGTCTGTCTCTTAATTGTCTGTTAGCTTCTTTCAATTCTTTTTCAAGTTTCTTAATTTTTTTTTTCAAGATAAATTACTTGTGTACCTAATACTTTTCTTAGGAGATATAGATTTTATTTTTGTAGGAGTTTTACTCATAGCTATAACGTTTTTAATTTTTTATGATCGGAGAAAACATTACTGAATTTTCAGAAATACCAATTTTTTTCATTAAACTTAGAGTATTTTCTCTTTTGGCTAGAGTTTTTTTATGTCTATGTTTTCTAGAGATAATCGATCCACTTCTTCATTAGCAGATTCCAGATATAATTTTTGTTCATTAATTTGACGTTGTAAGTTTTTTGTGTAGTCATTTTCCGTGATGGAAGTGTTTGGTAAACTTAGCGTAGACGTGTCAAAAGGATTCGAATAATTTATATTGCATTCATCGATAATTATTTAAAGATCTGTAACTGATTTCGTTTAGTGTTTTCGTAAAGTGATGTTTGTTTTTTCCATTATTATTGTCTCTTTAATTGCATTAAAATTACAAATCAATATAATTAACAAAATAATTTCAGATCAGTAGTGACATCTGTTGGAACGTCTTACTAGTGTTTTAATACCTATCAATGTATGCTAGTCAGTAGTTCCATTAAATTTTGAAAGGTGGCGCTGCTTCCAAGTTCTTTTAAATTTTTCTCTTATAAAAACGGTCTGTATTTAATATTAAATTTGTTGCAATCGTAGTTGGTACGATTATTCCACAATTCACTTTATATCGTTTTATATCAGAGCACTGTGAGTCTGGATACACGTTCACAATCATTTGAGATATTATAAATTTATCTGGATTAGTCACTGTTACAATGATTTATTAAGCAGTATTTTTGTTTATTATACACCACGAAACCTTGAATAACACTGGTGCTGTTAATACGTGTGTTTATGGTTACTTTATTACACGAATCACTGTTTAAAACCTACAAAAACCGTTAAAATAAATTAAAATAATAAGAGCTCGTACAGAACACTGTTTATTCAACTACCGCCCCGACACACAGCAGTATTAAGCTACTATTTTAGGCTGGTATTCTGTGAGAGCGTGGTCCTTCCCCGATCGAGCTGACCCATTCGTGCTACAACCTTAATATAGCTGCAGCGTGGCTCTACCAAGTATGAAAATATCCTGACCTATCTTTCAAGAAAATTATATCAATTCCTTTCTACAATTGACAAGGCCTAATTCCAGCAGTGGACCATTCTTATTCTTTCTTCTTTATTAGGGTGTAAAAATCTACCGTCGATTTGACTTAATTGTCATGCATTTTAGACGTATAATGATCGCAATGTCAGACGTCTCGTATCTTTGCCGCGGCTGCCTGTTGCCAGTCTGAGTAGTATTTTAAGTCCGACTACGAGATGTATAACACCGCCATCTATCGGAAGCTATAAGAAGATCGCTTCTTACGAAACCCGCAGATTGAAATACATACATGGATAGATACATACCGCCATGTATCTAAGCAGAGTCAAAATAACAGCGAGTTACTCGGGCCAGAAAATGTAAGTTTAGATGTAAAATTGTGGAAGAAATGATAGCTGGCTAGATCTAGATCATCGCCTACATAATCACAAAACCAATATCTTATTAGTCATCTTATATGACGAGGAAGGAATACAGATTTTTCTATCGGAAGCCAGATTATTCTAGCCGCCTCTTACGACATCCGCGGTTGAAAAATATAAATACATATCGTCATGCCTCTAATCCCCACAGAGGTAGACAGTCCCTAGACTTTTTGTACTCTGCTTACCCCTTCGGGGATTATCGAGTAGCTTGCTACTCTTTACCAATTCGATCAAAAAATATGGTCAACTCTGCGGTGGCTAAGCAGTCAACTACTTCACCTGGGGATGCCTCGTGTAGAGGCGAAACACAAGTCGTATTATCGACGGTGGTGTGTCTTTCCTAGAGTAGTGGTGCTGGGATGAGTAGTGACGGCGATAGTGCACGCAATTGAGGGAGGGCGGGAGGTGCTTGTCAAAACAGGTAAGGCACGCCATTTTATTTCATTGAGGGGTTATAGGCAAAGTAGTTTTCACCATTTTTAAGAAAAAATATGGTTTTAGATATAAAAGTGAAAATTCATACTAAGGCACATACAAATCGAATAATATGATTTAAATTGAAAATTTAAAAAACTCACGAAAAAAAAAAAGAGTTGATGATCTTAAATCGGCTGAACGGATTTTGATAAAACATATCTAAGAACCACCCCTAGAAAACCTGCTTTTCAATAAAAAAAATCGCACCCAAATTAGTTTACCCGTTTCAGAGCTACGGTGCCACAGACAGACACACCTAGTGGTCAAACTTGTAACACTCTAAAAAATGAACCTATCATATTTAAAAGCTATCAACTAAGTGAAACTAGTGTTTATGGATTCTATGGCAGAAATTAATTTATTTTAGGTATATTCCTGACGTTTCGAGTAATCATTAAGGTAGGAGTATGCTAGAGCTGAATCTGGATGACAGGCGTGAGAGTTTATGTTTTTGCGTTATACAAAGTATTTGTAATATGCTTAATTTTGTTCTAAATATAAGATGCCATCAAAAACATAACTTGTGAAGAAACCAGGTCTCGCAAATCAGTTCTTCTGTCGTAAAAAGTTGTGATTCATGTAATACTAAGTTGGTTAATTTATTCAGTCCCTTTTTAAGGGTCTTTCTGTCTTAAGTTATGACGTAATTAGCTAACATAACAACATCTTATTGTGATCATATCAATTAAAAATCTTTTATGTTTTAAATAAATATATTGACTTGGCCATCGCATGAAAACACAACGTATCTCTTAAGTAATATATATTATATTAAATTCGATTGTTAAGTGCGATTGCCAAGTCAATCTTTTTATTTAAAACATAAAATATTTATAATATTGATATGGTCACAATAAGATGTTGTATGTTAGCCAGTCAGTGAGTAACAAAATTAAGAAATTTTAACTAATTATAAATCCTAAACTATTGGTTCAAATTGAATGAAATTTGTAAATATACCTTGTCTATACAATGCCTGCTTGGTTTCTAAAAATTTAGGCTTCTAGTTCTGTTACGGGCGGCGAAGAAGCAATCGTCCGTCGCCCCGCACTGTACAATATAGTTATTAATTCGCATCTTCTTTAGTTTCGTCGTAACCCCTGTTAGTTTAAAATAGCAATTATCATCAATTAAGTTATTAATCAGACAGATGTCACAGTAATTAGCTTTCTTCATAGTAGTTCAGTTTCTCGCTTATAATAAAACATAAATACAGTCCACTTAGCTCTCATCACCTACAATTTCTATCCACAACGAAGTTATAATCGACTTGGCAGGGGCACTGCCGTGTCCCCTGATATTTGTCTTATTCAATATCTCTGATCAAACATTTTATTTTATTAATAATAAACTGCGCTGCCAACCTGCCTGCGAAGCGTGGCGATTACGAAAAATCCCTTCCCTTTCTTTGGAGGTAATCTTTGGAGGAGTACATGTTTAGTAGTGCACTTTTATAGGCTATTAATCAATAACAGAATGGATGGTAATAGGCATGTATGCGTAGATATATGGATGAGGAGGCGAAAGAGGTATGTCAGGATCGTGTCAAATGGAAGTCCGTAGTCTCTGCCTACCCCTCTTGGTGACAGGCGTGAGTGTTTATGTTGTTTATGTTGTTGTAGAATGGATGGATAGGTGTAGTAATATATTCATGTTTTGTTATTTAGACTTATTATTTACACGAACACTACACATTGTTAAACTATGCAGGATTGGAACCCGTGACCCGCAATGCTGCAACCAAACACTGGCACTGCGCTATCAATCCTTCGATATAATGAAAAATAAAATTGTTTATATTGCGCCCCAGATTTATCCCCACCGACATAATATGAAATCATTAATTACAGTTTTTAGTGCTGATTCACCACGTGCTCGACGGTGTAGGAAAGCATCATGATCAAATAATAGTGGCAGTGGAAGAGCGTGGAGGACCACGCTCTTACAGAATCCAGTCGTGCTACAACTATAATGTAGCTGCAAAGTGGCATTTAGTGACATTACATTATTACAGACGTTAACATTAATTTCACCCAAACCCATAATATGGCAAAAGAGAACACAAATGTTTGCATAAGCTCCTTAACACTCATTTCGCAAGTGAGGAGAAGATCTTTAAAGCCCTCACTTGTCTCTAATTAGCAAGCAAGTGGATCGCACCCTAATATTGCGAGAGACGGGTACCTATAATGTACAAAGTATAGCTGCAATTTCTTAATTTAGTTTAATGTTACCGTAGCCTCAGGCTTGCCGAAGGTAGCTCAGTGTCTTAAGCGCTTATTACATTATACAATTTTTAGGAAATCTAATTAGGAAATAGGAAGGTGTAATTGTAGTTAGAACAGTTAGGATCCGATTTAGTCAAATTGGAGGTCCCAATCGCTCTACTTCCTAAATTGTTTACAATTTAGGACAGTGTAATCGCAACGTTACGATTTAGAACAACCAGTCGGCGCCTGCGCTTTGATACAAGCGGATGTCTTGAAGTTTTGATAGAAGTCTGATATCAGAGAGCAGTACTTTAAATCTTAATATTATTTTCCGGTGGCTATAAAACGTAATGTCTCCATCAAACATTCTTTGGTACTCACACTTTATCGAAATATCGTGACTTCTTTTTCAATATATTTGGATAGGTACCAAACTTAACAAATATTCAAACTGTTTTATAGGTGGTAGAGCCATTCTGCAGTTATATTAGTAGTATAGTTGTAGCACGAATGGGTCGGCTCGACCGAGGAAGCACCACGCTTCCACAGAATACCAGCGTAAAATAGTAGCTTAATGCTGCTGTATTTCGTATGGCGAATGTAGAGAACAGGAGATCCTTTTTACTGGAAACGAGGCATTCCATCTTAGTCCTCACGGGTGACAACACATCTGCATTTTGATTTGTAATCGGAAATAGATGTAGATGTCTATGGGCCACAGCAACCACTTACCATCCGGTGGACTGTGTGCTAGTTTGTCACCCTATTCTATAAAAAACTGCTTAGAATCTAAAAATATATAATTATATTCATATTGGACAGTTTTTTCTCAATGACAAGTATTCTTTTCTCTTTTTTTAATATCCATTGTTCCCACCATGGCTAAGGCAAGTCTTATTTTCTGCTGTTATGATAAATACGGCGCCATCGATCAAACGTGCAAACCCGTCGATATTTTTTTACGAATGCGGTTCGTCACGATTTAGAATTCAATTTAGTGTAGTGTGATCACTAGCTTCCAATTTAGGTTCCTAATTAGATTTCCTAAAAATTGTATAGTGTAATAAGCGCTTTACTGTCATACTTCCAAACACAATAAGGGTGACAAGCGAGCACGTAGTACTGATGGTAAGTGGATCCTGTGGCCCACAGAAATCTACATTTATCATAAAATGCTGAAGCGTAGTCAAACCTGAAGACTAAAATGGAATGCCTCGGTTTTGAATACAAAGAATCTTCGCTGCTTGATTCTCGACATACGAAACACAGCAGTACTAAGCTGATATTTACCGATGGTGTTCTGATAGAGCGTGGATATTTCTCAGTCAAGCCGAGCTAATACATTATATAATACGTGAGGGTGACATGGTCATGTGATTAATATGGTCACTTTCTATCAACTCAAAACCTACAGCCCTGCTTACGTAGATGCCATCTTATACGATAGCTCCAGATGAGTAGAACGAATAATTAAGGGTAAAAAAGTGCGGCTTCATCGACATAGTTAATATTTAATCGATTTTGTTATGGCGTAATGTAGTTATTTTTTTTTAAGTTGATTTATCGAAGTATTCCTAATCATTGATATAACTTGTATGCAATTTTTTCCTTAATATATTAGTTACAGTATACTACTTTGTATTTTTATCTCTGTCTTCTTCCTAGTTTTGGTCTTATAGGACGGCAAAGCATGTTGTTGTTGTCAACTATGGGCCAATTAATTTAAATTTACTTTTTTATTGCTATTATCTATATGGGATAAAAAAATAAAAATTGAGGACATTTTACATTAGATTTTTCCTTATCAAATATACACTATACTTACTCATAGTTTTGTTGTACTTACAATATATATATAAGGTTGCAGTAAAAAAAAATAATTTCTCATCAAAAATTTAAGACACAGTGTGTAAGGACGATAAAATGTGTAAAAGGGGTAGCCAGGGTTAAGTGGTGGACATGTGTGCTGTACCGTTATCGTGTCAGTCTAACTTCGACCACTTCCACCTAAAGTCCACTGTTGAACCCGAGGC